>JASKON010000011.1:75007500-75647500 GCA_036010255.1 Myotis pilosus | reverse complement strand
CCAGGTGATTTTGAGAGTATGTTTATTAAAGCTGGGGACAGTGAAATAAAAAAAGGGATTAGAGTAGAAGCCACAGCAGAGCACCTAGGTGGGGCTGCTTTGGCTCTGGAAATGTTATAGGAAAGAACTGAGCCAAGGTGGGGCTGCTTCATCTCACTGGGAAGTCAGGGAAAAGGGGGCCTAAGGGATGGGATCAGGGTCTGAGCCTGGGTCCAGCTGCCACTGCTCTGCTGGCTGCAAGTCTCTCATGGAGACCCTTAGCATTAAGGAAGAAATAAAAAGTTCATGCTTGATTGGTTTGGTTCAATGGATAGAGCGTTGGCCTGTGAACTGAAAGGTCTCAAGTTCAATTCCAGTCAAGGGCATGTACCTTGGTTGCAGGCACATCCCCTATAGGAGGTGTGCAGGAGGCAGCTGATCCATGTTTCTCTCTCATCGATATTTCTAACTCTATCTCTCTCCTTTCCACTCTGTAAAAAATCAATAAAATATATTTTTTAAAAAGTTCATGCCTGATAAAGGGGCATGGGGCTGCTCTAAAGCAGTGAGCTTTTGTCCCGAGGGCTTTCTATCCCTATCCCTTGTTGTTTTTTCAGGTTTCCAGGTGCATTTTTAATATGCTGATGCATCAAAATGAGTGTATGATGGAGTTTGGAATTATTCTTTGATCTGTTTTACTTTTATCTTAGGTCTGTCTGGCTTTAATGGGTTTTTGTTATTTGTTCCCTGACTTCTTCTACCCTTGGGTTTAGCTGGCACAAATGGCCTTAATAGGGTCTTTGTGCTCCACTTCCCAGACCAGGGTGATATAAGCTATGTATCCTCTGGTTAGGGAGGACAGTATAATCCATTTGCTCTCAAGTGTCCTTGGTTGGGGAAGATAAGGTCTTGTGATTCACAAGGTGGCTACAAGACACCCAAAAAGGTGGGCCTTGTATAATTTTCTTCTCTCAGTTTCCCCTTCCCACTTGCCCAGGAAATTACCTAGCATCTTCCTATCCTGCCTCATGTGGACAACAGAACCATCTTGCTGGAGAAGCCTGCTGCTTCACTAACAAGGGGCTCAGAGACATGGACTAAAATAATGTGCATCACCAGTGGTGCTAACACTGATATAGGAAGGATTTCTCATTTGAATTGTTCTAAATTGTCCTAAATTGGGCCTATAAAATCTCCATAATATATTATTCCATTATTATACCAATTTTCCAACTTCTTCAGTTTGTTGGCATCGTGGGGAATGGTGGGAAATGAGCTTGGAGGATGCTTCTGGTTAGCTGTCACTGCATAACAAACCATCCCGAAGCCTAGTGGTTTAAAGCAACAACAGTCATTTATTTTTCTCCTGAAACCTGGGCAGAAATGCAGTGGGGGTGGCCCATCCTTGCTCTTTGAAGCTTCACCTGAGATGGCTCAATTGGCAGCTGGAGAATCTGCTTCCATCTTGTCCTACTCGCATGGCTGGCAAGTTGTTTCTGCTGGCAGATGGAAGACCAGCCAGGGGAGAGACAGTGATGTCATGTCCTCTTCATGTTGACTTAATGGATAACTTGGGCTTCCTCACCACATGGTGGGCAAGGGCCAAGGGCACATACTCCAGAGAGCAAGGAGGCATCCTCCCTATCTAACTTTAGAAGTCACAGCCATCCGCTATTTGCCAAAGCAGTCACAAAGTCCATGGAATTGCAAGGCAGCGACACAGAACCTATAACCCCACAAAAGGAAAAGCAAGCTCAGATTATAAAAGAATAGGTGGGGTAGAAGATACTGTTGTAGCCATTTTTTGAAAATACAACCTACCACAGTGACAAATCATGGCCCAAATTAAGAAGAAAATTTACACTATTTGAAAAACATATGCCATAGTTTTGAAAGCATATTTCTAATCCTTTGTACAACCACTGCAAATATATTCCTTTCAGCTTCTTCCCTTATATCTTTAATTCGTTCTTCATGCTTCATCTTTAGGACTTTTATTTTTTTCTCTTTTTCTTCCTGTGATATTTTTCCCTGATCACATTCCTTTTCTGTTAGTTTAATTTCCTTATCCAATTGGTCAGCATAGATTTTCTTCAAGACTTCTCCCTGGCGTTTCAGCTTTTCATCTGTGTCCTTGTATATGGCATCAGAAAAGTGAGCCCCTCCGTTCTTCCACACCATTTCCTCTATCATCTCCACCAGCTCCTGCAGTTGAGCTTCCTTCTCAGCCTCATCTGCATTCTGCTTGTTATTGAAGGTACAGCAGCGGGACCCACACTCCTCGATGATGTTTTTTAGGTTCACATCTGATTCGTCTAAAAAGTCACTCAGTGTCTGACCATCCAAATCATCTTTGCGAGTGAACAACATGATCATGTGCTTCATGGCCGCCACCCCAAAGATGGCTTTGATCAATGCAACTGTTTTCTGCTCCTCATCCGTGTAGCGGTTGAACTGTAGTACCAGGATGATGGCATGGGGCCCAGGGCAGGATAAGAGGACACACCTGCTGATTTCCTCACAGGTGGTCTGCAGTTTCTCCTTGGTGTCAAAGAGCCCTGGGGTGTCCACCACAAGAAGTTTTCTCCCCTTCCATTGTCGCTCTGCTCTCTGACATTTCTTGGTAACAGCGGAGGAAGCAATTTTAGATTCAAATTCTCTTCTCCCAATGATGGTGTTTGCTGTTGCACTTTTTCCACTTCCAGTTTTCCCCACCAGAACAATCCTCAGAGTGTTGTCCTGAAGACCAGCCATGTTTGTTTCAAGAAGTTCTGTGCTTTAGGCTTCCACAAGATCTTATGGAATGGGAAGAGAGTGGAGAAGGGTCAGCTTAGCTAAGTGGGAACCATTCCCAACCCTCTTTTCTTCGTTCTTTTCCTCCATGAATATTTATAATGATCTATTACTCAATACAAGAACAGAGAGATGACACAGTTCAATTACTATGGAAGAAATAATAGATCAGAGTCTCCCCACAAAAGAGTACAAGGTCCAGGTTCTTTCACAGGGGAACTCACTTAAAGCATTAAGGATCTGATCATGTCAATGCGATGTGAGCTATTCCTGATCATCTCACTCATTCATGGATAATAGAGACCATTATAAACTTTTGAACAATAATAGATACAGAGGCAGAGCTGCCTCAAACAGATTGTCAAACTGCAGCGGGAAGGCCGGGGAGGGTTGAGGGGCAGGAGGGAGGGGGGTAAGAGATCAACCAAAGGACTTGTATGCATGCATATAAGCATAACCAATGGACATAAGACACTGAGGGATAGGGGAGGCTAGGGGACTGTCAAAGGCAGGGGGAAAAATGGACACATATGTAATACCCTTTGTAATACTTTAAGCAATAAAAAAAAAGAAAAAAAAGAGGGAAATCTTTCAATTCTTATATGACTCAAGTGTTATAGTGATCCCATAGGCTACCAAAGACTTCACAAATAAGTAAAGCTACAGATGTGTCTCATTTGGAAATATTAATACAAAAATTTTAAATAAATTATTTGACACTAGAAAAGTAATACCCTATGATTTTATAATTTATTTCAGAAATACTAGGATAACTCATTATGGGAAATTAGTTGTTACAACACATCCCATTAATAGGTGAAGAAGAAAATTATCTAGATGAAGAAAAGACATTTGACGGAATTCAAACCCAACTCATGTTTAAAGCATTTCATAAAATTGGAATTAATGAATAACTTCTCTAACATGAGTTTATATAAGTATAAATTTAAATTTTTTGATCATAAGCTTTCCCCCTAAAAGTGATAAATAGTGGATTAGAAAGTCATTGTATGAAGAAAAAATAGATACTTCCCTAACATGATTTTATGTAACTAAAGTTAATTTTTTTGGTCAGCATCTTTTTTTCATGCAGGTGACAAACAGTGGGTTATAAAGTTAAGTAGCACATTATAAATTTCAAATAATGGATTATAAGGTTCATTTAGATGAATAAAAATGAAAGTTATCTGGATCTATTAAGAAAAACAACAAGAAGGGAGGACTAGCTCTTTCTGGATTCAAGCATCATAGTTTCTATGATTAAAGCAGTATGATGTGGGAGCATGGATAGAGAGAACAGTGAAATGAAAGCAGAAAATTCAGTAATAGACCAAATTAATCAGACTCTATTCATTTATATTTGATTCCATTCCATTATGTTACAGTTATATTCAGTAAAGCAGCATTTAACGTCAATGGGGGGAAGATGGACTAATAAAGAACTTTGGGGTAACTATATAACCACATAGAAAAAGATAAAACTGCATCTACTGCCTCATGCCATTCAAAGTCCAAATCTATTAGAAGTTTAAATGTAAAAAAACCCAATCCATATAAATAATAGAAAAAACATGGGTAAATTTTTTTTGTAAAAATAAGGAAAATATTTATAAGATTTGAAAAAGAATAAGGAAAAGGATTAATAAGTATGATTACATGAAAATCTCACACATAATGTAGGACAAAAAAATCATAGACAAATTAAAGCAAAAATGTCACACCAGGGAAAGAAACACTTTCCAACTTATATCAAACGGGTGAATATTTCTGTTATAGGGGTAAAAGATCAATCAAAGGACTTATATACATGAATATAAACATAACCAATGGACACAAGACACTGAGGGTGTGGGGTAAGGGCATGTGCCGGGGTAGGGGAGGCCAGGGGAAGGTCAATGGGGGAAAAAAGGAGACATATGTACTACTATTTGTAATACTTTAAAAAAGATAATAAAATTTTAAAAAAATTAAAAAAGAACAGAAACAAAAACCCTACAACACAATAGAAAATGGACCAAGATATAGGAATAAACACCCAGAGAAAAAGAAATTAAAGTGTGTCTTGAATATACCAAAATACATTAACATGCACTCATAATAGGGAAAATAAATCAAAGCACAAAAAGTAAAATAAATTAAAATTACACCTCTATTTCTGAGGTGAGATACTATTTCTCACCTCTAGGTTAAGCAACAATCCAAACATTTGCTGGCCTAATCTGTAGGTAAAGGTATGGCAAAAGCAGGGCCTCTCCTGCATGGCTGGTGAGAATAGAAAAACAGTCCAAACCCTACAGAGAAGTTAGCACTGTTCTACAAAAGTAAATATGCATTTTCCCTTTGATTGTCAATCCCCAATTTTAGGATTCTTCCTAAACTACACTGACAAAAGTATAGAAAAACAATGCATAAACCAATTTGTTGCGTCATGATTTGTAAAAGCAAAAAACCAAAAACCTATGAAATGGCCATTAGTAGGAATATAAACTTAGGTATATTCACATATATTACAGTGAAGTACTATCCAAATGTGAAAAGGAGTGAGATGTGTCTCTATGTACCAGCATGGAGAGATCTCCAGCATGTATCATTAAGTGAAACAAAACAAATCAAGAAAACAAAGTGAAGAAAATAATGGAGAGTTTACCTACCATTTCTCTAATAAGGAGGAATATGAATTACATATATAAAACATACTATATTTTTTTCATATATATGAAAAGGTAATAGGATACTCTGAAAACTAAACCAACAAAACATTATTTACATGAGAATGGGAGAAGCAGGGTAGAGGTGACAGGGACAGAAGCTGGAAACTAGATGTCTTTGTTACACTAAGATTTCAAAGCTTTGATCTTGAAACCATATAGATAGTTTACATAATTATACAACAAAAGTTATGTTTTAAGATATTGAAAGCAAATGAAACAAACAAATCTAATTGTTATTTTTTATGGTGGATAAACCACATAAGAAATTGGTCTAAGTAACTTGAAAATGCAATAATTTCATTGTCCATATCTAGAAGGATTTTACAAAGGCCAAAAAAAAAAAAGAAAGAAAAAATTCAAAACCTGAATTAAAATTTTTTTCCAAAAAATCCTATTTTTAGTGTTTTGTTTTGTTTTGTTTTGTTTGTGTGTGTGTGTGTGTGTGTGTGTGTGTGTGTGTGTGTGTACTTTTGAAGTCCATTGAAAAGGCATAGAGTTAATAATGAGCCCAGTGACAAAGAGCACCCTTAGTGCCCAGAGTGTAGTCTTCAAATGCCATTCATTTCCCACCAAACAATTAGGACTCTAAGGAGAAAGTACTGATTTTAGGAGTAGGCAGGAAATATTTGAGTTGAGTCTACACGCTCTTGTCAACTAGAAAGCCAGGATGCTCTAAAAAATTTCTAGGAACTTATCAAAAGGACTTATGAGTCAACTTCAAGAGAATCCAACTGGACAAAGATGGGACAATTTGAGTATCAATAATAATTCCAATGAATCAAATGTATAAATGTGTTGAAATCCATGAGTTCATAGCAAGGCCTTCTTCTTAAAAGTAGTCCATAACCCCATTGGGAGCCTGCAAGGAAAGCATTTCATTGTTCTGAACATTGACAAAAAAAAAGGAAAGGATCAAACCTTCTGATGGAAGTTGAAAGCTGCACCTATGAAGTATTCCCACCAAAAACAGTCAAACCTGAATCAGATCAAATGTCTCCTTTCAAATAAATTCGCACAAAACACCAGAACTAGACGAGCAGGTGAAATGACAGCGTGAGGAGGAAATCAACAAAATGTACATTGCCTGGTTCTGTTGGATAAAAGACTTCCCCTTTCTCACCAGAGAAATTTCCCAGAAAGTAACAGGGAAGGTTGGAAACCTACATATTAAGATAAATTTAAGAGAAATCAAACAATTGCGATTTATGGATCTTATTTGTATCTGACTTCAAACAATTTTTTAAATTATGAGACAATCAGGGAAATCTGCATGCAACTGGTAATTTTCTAATATTTCTACTTGCTTTTTGAAGTCTGATTATGTTAATATTTTAAATGGTTTTAAATATTTACTGAAACAATGTCTGATGAATGCTTCAAAAAATGTGGGGTGTGTAGGGAGTAGTGAGTACATAGATGAAACAAAATTGGCATCTATTGGTAACCATTGAAGCCTGGTGTAGGTACATGGAAGTTCCTTGTACTAGTCTCTTTATCATTGAATAAATTAAAAATTTTTCCACAATAAAAATTTTAACCTGTGTAATGAAACCACTATTGAATATTCTATACTAAGCACCCTGATAAATGTCTTATACATTATTTCACATACTGCCCCAAAATGCTAATTTTATTTTTCTAACTTTTAAAATAAGGACATTGGTGTGGCTCAAAAATACTTAGACATTTGCCCACGGTCATGGTGCCAAAAGTTATCAGACAGAGAAGGGATCCAATTCAAAATCTGTCTGACTGCCACTTCCCTCCTAACCACTGCACACAACAGCCTCTTCTTAGTTTCTTCTCAGGCCCATGATTCTAAAATCCCATAGAGTAAGAGTTAGATCAAGAGAGGACAGGGAAGGAAGTCCACACTCTTTACAGAATGGAGAACTGGCAGGAAGCCTGTAACTAGGGAAGTTAACAGGAGGGTTTCACATATATTGTTCCTCCAGAATAGCCAACCCTCTCCCCACAACACCCCCTACTCACCTCCCATGTCACACTACTGGGGTCAAAGTTTCTACTAAATGATGGGAAGGATTCAGCAACCTGCAGTTTAGATTTCCTCTGCCCTTAGTGATGTGCGCAACCCCCAGAGTCATAACACCCTGGGATCTCGCTTCTTTTTCAGTAAAAAGAGGGAGTTAGACAGGGTTGTCTCCAAATTGCCTTTGAGCTCTAAAGAACTGCCTTGGGGGCACTCATTTCCTATCCAGGGAAGAGGAGGGCTTATCAGGCAGCCATCAGTGTCTACCACAGCAGCAAATGCATGAAGGTGCACAAGCAAGCACAAATGTGTCTTGTTTAAGTGAGACATGTAACATTGTGCTAATAAAACTCCTGACTCCCCTCTCTACCATGTGCCACTACCCTCTGAAAACACTCCACCTCCCCCCCACCCCCACTGTGCTGCTGGCACAGAACCAGGTTTCTCCTGAGCCAGAACCCATACCCTTGCACACTCCCTGAACCTACGGCCCTCACAGCTGTTCCACTCAGGACCCCTTCTCAGCTAGACTCACCTTCTTTACCACGAGTTGATGTTTTCAGGTTTTCTCCAAAGAATCTCATAGGATGTGGGCTTTTGCTTTGACTGTGAGGATGAAGTGTTTGCGTCCTTTTAACCCTCCGAGCCAGGAAGCACAGATGGGGTGGAGTCAGTGGAGGAACTGTTTGCCTTTAAAAAGACAGTCATATTGTCCCTAATTTGGTGAGTGCTTCAGATTAGCCAAATTGAAACCTTTTCCTCCTTGTGCCCAATCTCACACCCAAATTTCCAAAGCTATAGTGGGTGTTTTAGGTTATAGTGGTGGATCCACAACGCCCTATTAAAGGACCTAAACCTTGCCCAGAAAGCCAGGCACAGTGTCTGTCATCTTCCCTGGTGTAGTGGGAGACTGTGGGGTCATTCTGGAAGAAGGAAGTTGGGTATGTGACTTCGTGAATCTTCAGGTGTTCACTAGGGATGGCATAATATAGGTTTTGGGTCTATTCTTTCAGGAGGATCTCATGTTAATCATTTAGAAATTAACAGGACTCAGTTACAAAGCCAAAGTAGTCTAAACCACTGGGAGCAATGGAGAAAAGAGGAGAGGAGGCTTGGAAAAATATTCTCCAGTAAACATGCACGCTCTCTGTTTTTTTTGTGTTTTTTTTTCTTCATATGGATCTTGCAAGATGGAAAGTTTGTATTACCTGACAACTAAACATGCACCTGAAGAATAAATGCAACTTTCCCTCCTAATCTTCCTACCTTCTCTCACCCCAGAACCAGACAGAGTCAGCTTACTCTAGATTTACCAGTGGATGGATCCACTAGGCTCTGAAAATTGTTTTTAGGTGAGATACAGGCTGCCAAAGCTCTCATGGTTCACGAGATTTTCTAGTGAACCGTGAACCATGAACCATCACCATAAAAATACTGAGTTTTTATTATATACTAGTGACCCAGTGCACTGATTCGTGCACATTGAAAAGATATTAATTAGAAGGTGGCCGGCAAGGCAGGACTGGGTTGGACAGGCAGACATGTCCTGGAGCCAACCTCCCATGATCCCTTCCCTCCTGCCCACACCTGGGGCTGCACCACAGGCTCGAAGGGCATCTGCAGAGTGAGTGGGATCCATCCTGCAGGTGGAGTCTCTGGGACTGTCCTGCAGGGATGGGCTGAAACCAGCTCTCTGTCATCCCCCGAGGGGTCCTGGAGTGTGAGAGCTCCTTCCTCTCTGGTTCCAGGTTGTGTCACCCAAGAACTGCAGCTGCCAAGTCATGGCAGTTCAGCAGCTCCTCTGCTGAATGTCTTCCCCCTGGTGGTTAGTGCACGTCAGACCCTCTGGCCCAGCCGTGGGCAAACTACGGCCCACGGGCCAGATCCGGCCCGTTTGAAATGAATAAAACTAAAAAAAAACAAAAAACCATACCCTTTTATGTAATGATGTTTACTTTGAATTTATATTAGTTCACACAAACACTCCATCCATGCTTTTGTTCTGGCCCTCCGGTCCAGTTTAAGAACCCATTGTGGCCCTCGAGTCAAAAAGTTTGCCCACCCCTACTTTGGCCAGTTGGATGATTGCATGGCTGCTTAGCATTTTATATATATATATATATATATATAGATAGATAGATAGATAGATAGATAGATAGATAGATAGATTTTGTTCACTAGGTTGAGAAATTTAATCAGTCGATGTTTCAGAATCAGTATAGGTACTAAGAGGACTATATGTGGCAGGAAGTAGTGAACAATAGGGTGGTTACCAATGGAGGGAAGCAGCTGGCTTTGGATACTATGGTGTTAGTAACCATATCCTTGGACCAATTATTGGTGTTAATGACTTGGGTAACATTGAAGGGCCCCAGGTGACAGTTTTTTGACTTCCAATAAAGACAGAGATCAGGACCAACTATGTAATTTGCCAGGACTCGCACAAATAGAAAATACCAGGTCCTTTGTTGAAAAATCGTGAAGCATTTCAAGATGATATTATAAAGCATTAAACCATGTAAGGGTCCCCTCTAATCACTAGGCCTTGTACAGCTCTACAGGTCACACACCCAGGAAACTCACCTTGACAGCCTGCATATATGAGTGGAGAGCAGAGCCAGAACCACATCTCCTGCTCCAAATATCTCCACCATTGCCCAGTTTCACTTCACTCTCCACATTTCTTGAATGAAACTTGTCTTGCCAGGAGCTGCTTTGGGTGTTTTCCTGGTCAACCAACTGCTTCTCCAGGTATTTCCCCAGGTACACTGTTAATTTCCTTAGAGGGAGGAGGGAAGTGTTTGAGATAGAACCTGCTGTGGCTCAGTTGGTTGGAGCACTGTCCCAAGAACCAGAAGGTCTCAGTTGCAATCCCTGTCAAGGTGTATCGGAGACAACTTACCAATGTTTCTCTCTCACATCAATGTCTCTCTCTCTCTCTCCCTCCTTCTGACTCTAAAATCAATTTACAAAAAAGTATCCACAGGGTGCAGAATACAGGTCTTGAATGGTACCAGGCTTGAGGTCATTGGCCACAGAGGAGCATATGAAACATGAAAATCCCATCCCTGAACCCTAACTTAAGAGTGATCTCCCTCTAGAAGGCTTGTGATAGGAGTGTTGCCTCATATTTCTCCTGCACTGTTCACCTGGCCATGCTCTGCATCATTAGGAGCTCCTTTCCACACCCAGCTCTGCTGTGAGCCACCTGTCTCTCTGCTGTGGGTCCCCACCTGCAACTCCCTGAAGGTGCCCTCCCCCCTCCCAGGATGCTGCTCCTTCTACATAGTCAGACACAAAAAGATGAATGGGGAGAAAAACACAGCTTCCTTTGTTACATTTTCCATTTATTCTTTTTACCACTTTATTCTTCACATCATACACACATGGCAATGTGGATGTACGTGGATTTTTACAAAGGTTGTGGGTTATTTAAAAAAACACATTTCTTTAACATTTACCAGAGTCTGCCTTGTGGAGCTCAGCTGCTAAGATTCAGATAAATTCAAAGCTCAAACTTATTACAACATTGAAAAAGTGATAGCAGGAGATGAAGATAATAGATTCCTCACACTGTGCTGACTCCCCCACAAATCAAGAATTGAACTTGGTATGCCAGTTGCCTATTGCTGCCATAACAAATTAAAAAAATATAGTGGCCTGAGGCAATACTAATGAATTCTCTGAGAATTCTGGAGGTCAGGAGTCTGAAATTAGTCTTATGGAAATAAAATGATGGTATCATTAGGGCTTATCTTTCTGAAGGGTCCAGTAGACAATCCATCTCTTGCCTCTTCTAGTTGCTAGAAGCTTCCAGAATCCATAGCTTGTGACCACACCACTCTAATCTCCGCTGCCATCATCACATTGCCTTCTTCCTCCTTTGATCTTCTTGCCTCCATCTTCTAGGGACCTTTGTGATTACATGTAGTACCCACGCAGATAGACAATCTCCTCATCTCAAAATAATTAACTTCATCACATTTGCAATAAGATAATATTCATAGCTTCTGAGGATTAGGATGGCAATCTTTAAGGGGGTAATTTTCAGGATACCACATGTGGATACATTATCCTCTCTGCAACTCACTTTCATAGTCTTTAAAATGGAGTGTTTGCTTCAAATGCTTAGTGTTGGTACAAAAGCACGGGGTGCTGTTAAAAAATATTTAAAATGTGTAAGTGGTTATGGAATTGAGGGTAATGCACAGAAGCTGGGAGAATGCTGAGGGACCTGATACAGAAATTTGAGATTTTCCTTGAAGAAACTATTGATGGGAATTTGAATATTAAAGGTGAAATCTCAGATCAAAGTGAGGACCTTGGTAATGACACTGGAAGAAAGGTGATACTTGATACAAAGTGGGGGGAAGATGCTGAATTTGATTCTACTGCTGGGTGGAAAGAAGGGCTTGCAAGTGATGAACTTGAGTCTTTAGCTAAGGACGTTTCCAAGCACATTGTGGGTGCACAGCCTGGTTTCTCCTTATAAAATGCAAAAGGCAAGAGATCAGAGTTATGAATCCACCAGCCAAGGACCTCCAAGGATTGCCAGCAACACAAGGACCTGGCTACCAGCAAGGGAGGATCCCCCTACCCCCTACAGGGAGACCATGGCTCTGCCAACCTTTTGATGCTGGACCCCTAGAACTATGGGGTCATAAGTTTTTGTGGCTTTAAGCTATACTGTTTGTGGTACTGTGCTACGTCAGCCCTAGGAATCTCACATAACACCTTGCTCCTTCCTCCACCTTTTCTCCTGCCCTCCTCCTGTTCCATCCTCTCAGCATCCCAGAGGTTTCCCCTTCTGCATGAGCTTGTGTTTATTAGAGTAATCCTTCCCACCCCCACCCACTTATCTGGCCCAGGAGGACCACAGAGGCTGCTGATGAGTGTAGTGCTGGCTTTCTCAGAAACCTTTAAACTCTGCATGACCCAGTTTCTCAGCGATGTCTCCCTGCCCAGGATTTCAGACTCTAGATTCGCCCCCTCTCCATCCTCTTTACCCTTTCTGGACTCAGGCCCTTTACAGAAGATTTAACAGTCATCAAAAATTTTACAACGCAAAAATAAAACCAAAAACATCTTTTTGAGAGAGACAGAGAAAATGAAGGGCTCATGGATTCTTAAGGGGAAGGGGCAGATTGCTAGCTGGTGTGAGCACAACAGATCCTGAGACCACCTCTGCCTGAGAGCATGCTCAGGCCCACCCGCAAGAGCCAACCTCACACTCCCACAGAGCACCAAATTCCTACAAAATAATCATTTTACAAAAACTCACTGAGATAGACAACATTATGGTGTTTACCAAAAAGATGGAGTGAGAGGGGCCAGGAAAGTATAAAGGGAGTCAAACATTTAGTGACAGAAGGGGACTAGACTTTGGCAGGGCACACAATGCAATATACAGATGAGGTATCATGGGATTGTACACCAGAAACCTATATCATGTAATTAACCATTGTTACCCCAATAAATTTAATTCAAAAAAGAATAAATAGTTTTACCTAAAAAATTAAGGAGGGCATTATCCTTTACAAAATAAGACAAAATGAGTTTTCATGCATTTAAATATATCTAAGCCAGCAGCATCTGCTGCAGCATAGGATGGATAAGTTGTCTGACAATGTGTCCCCTTCTTTTAGCCCAGTGACACTTCCTTTGTTCCATGAGGTTAGGTTCAGAGCAGTCATATTAGCACATCAGCACTGGTGTCTGTCATTAACACATGAAATTCAGTCAGAAAAGATATGTGCTTCTTATTCTGAACTATTGAGTCTATGGCTTTGGACAAAACATAACCCCTATGAGCCCTGGTATCTCTACAGATGAGAATATAGGGAAGGGTAGATCATCTAAGCCTGATGCCCCCCATCCCCCAGGATTTACATTTTACACCAATATCTGGGCCTGGTCCCTAGAGAAGAAGTCCAGACTCCCCCACTGGTTTGAATCCTGAACCTTGGCTGCTTACCCACACTTCCTCTCAGATGTTGGTTGATTATAGTGATAAACCTGTGACAGCGAACAGGGTTCCCCATGGAAGACCACTTGGAGGGATCAGTCCTGGGACTCTTGGCTTGAGGGTCTGTGTGAAGGAGCAATATCACTGCGGGCCTCTGCTCTCATGCTTTGAGTGCCTGGGGTTGTCAGAGTCATCTATAGTTACAGACAGTGACAGATCCCAGGCCCATTACCATGTGGCACCAACAGCCAGGAAGGCAGGAAGCAGGGAAGCAATTGTGCCTATCCCACAGTCTCTGCCACTCTCAGCACACCCTCCACTCCCTTCCTTACTTATCTTTCAGGACTTTTCAGTTCCCTTCCTCCAAAGCCCATTCGCTTGCTTGCACAACCCTGAATTCTGAGTCCTTGACCTTGGGGAAGAAGAAGAGGCTGCTTAGAACAGGAACCAGGAAAGAATTCAGAGGCTACCAGATCCATCTGCTAGCATTCAGTCACTTGCCTCTTTTCTGAGATTTTCAGTTTGGTTTGCACAATTTCTCCTGTTATCTGCAATTCTTACTTTTGTATTTAGTTTGGCATTTTCCCCCCTTCACTCCAGTTCTCCCATAAACATATGTCCTTAGGTGATTTATTACCAAGGGACAACGGTGCAATTTTAATGTATTTCAAGTGTATCACAGCACAAAATTTTTTACTGTTTCTCACAATCCCCTCTATTTCCAAGAAATGAGCTACAGGATCTTATTGTAAATGCACTTGCGCACAGGAAAGCATGCATCCTGCCTCAGCCACAGCACTTTTCAACCTCACATCCTCCTTGTTCTGTTTAACTCATCACTTAAAATTTCGGTCATAGCACAGGCTACAAAGTCTAGGTTACAGGGCCCACATCCCCTTATCTGTACCTGATGAAGTGTTCAGAGGGGTGAGAGGAGAAGGCTCGGCCAAGAAGAACCTCAACATGGAGATCGCCCTGAGCAGAGTTTAGGATCAATAAGGACCTCTCCTAGGCTGGTGCTGGCCTGAGGATGAAATGGAGGAGTTCTCCTGTGAGTCTCCGAACCCTCACCTGTTCCTCCTCCAGAGCAGGCACAACACTTAGTACTTTGAGTCTGACATGAGCCAAACAAAATAGATTCTACTCTGAATTGAACTGGTGCTCATGGATGTTGCAATCTTTCAAATTCTAACAATGATATTCCCAAAGCTTAACTGGTGAAAAAATTACTTTATTTGAAGCAGAGTGTGGGAAGTTCAAAGGGCACTCTTGAAAATGGTGAATATTTATTGGTAAATAATTTACAGGAGTCTGGTAATCCCATAAGAGTTTCAAGAGAGACCATAGGTCAGCAATGTACATGAGAGAACCAGGAAAAGAGACATGTACAAAGGGTCATTCTAGGATCAGAGAAAACCTGAAAAACAGGACCCCAAAACCACCCTGCAAAGGAAACCAATTTTATTTATATCAGACTGTGGAGCAATTTATGCCCAGAAACATTATAAATAACAGGAGAGCAATCAGCTGGCAATTGGTAGACCTAACAGCTGGGTATAATACAAATGGAGACACAGAGCTTAACAGAAAGATTCAGGAAAGAGGCAAACAAGAAGAGCAGTGCTAAGACTATTGTCATCCCACGTGACATCCCAAGGCTGCACCTTCTGAGGAGCATCATCAGAGCTTTCACACTGCAGGGGACATAGACTTCCCCTGAAGAGTCCAGCCATGTCACTAAACAAACATGCAAACAACAGCAACTTGAGCCCAGAAATGCAGAAGGTAAATCACTATGCAGAGCACATTAATTAAAACACCCAGTTTTTAGCAAAACTGCAAGACATACAAAGAAACAGGAAGTTGTAACCCATGTAGTGAAAAAAAATTCAGGCAACAGTAATTCTCTGTGAGAAGGCCAACATACTATATTTGAAAACAGTGCTTTAAAGCAGTAGCTAGAAATATTTTTAAAGAACTGAAGAAAAAATGCTTAAAAAAGAAAGGAAGCTATGATGAAGTAGCTCATCAAATAGATACTGTAAATAAAGATAGAGATTATTTTTTAAGAACAAAATAGAAATTCTGGGGTACCTGGAGTGGCATCTGTGGAGGTACTGGAGTCCCTCTGACAGGTGGAGGTCCCTCAGCCCATCCTGCAGGGATTGGGCAGAAACCAGCAGTCCAACATCCCCCAAGGGGTACTGGTATGCAGGAGGGCATTCTTCAAAGTTGCTGTTGCTTGGCAGCTCCTGCATTGAGCGTTTGCCCCCTCGTGGTCAGTGTGTGTCATAACTACTGGCTGATCATCTGGTCGTCACGTTGCTTAGTCTTTTATATATATAGACTAGAAGCCCGGTGCACAAAAATTGTGCTCTTGGGGGGAGTGTCCCTCAGCCCAGCCTGTGCCTCTCACAGCCTGGGACCCCTCGGGGGATGACCACCTGCTGGCTTCAGCCCACTTCACGGAGGATCAGGTCTAAGCTGGCAGTCAGACATCCCTCTGGCAGCCAGGGAGCCTCAGGGGATGTCCGCTTGCCAGCAGGGAGCAGGCCTAAGCTGCAGTCGGACATCCTTAGTGCTGCTGAGGAGGTGGGAGAGGCTCCCACCACCACCGCTGTACTGGCAGCCATTAGGCTTGCTTGTGGCTGAGCAGAGTTCCCGCTGTGGGAGCGCACTGGTCACCAGGGGGCAGCTCCTGCATTGAGCGTCTGCCCCTGGTGGTCAGTGTGTGTCATAGTGACCAGTCATTCCCAGTCGTTCTGCTGCTAGGGTCAATTTGCATATTACCCTTTTATTACATAAGATAGAGGCCTGGTGCATGGGTGAGGGCTGGCTGGTTTGCCCTGAAGGGTGTCCCAGATCAGGGTGGAAGTCTTGCTGGGGTGCCTGGCTAGCCTGGGTGAGTGGCTGATGACTCTTTTCAGGCTGGCAACAGCCCCTTAGGGTGGAGGTCCACACTGGGGTGCCTGGCCAGCCTGGGTGAGGGGCTGATGGCAGTTTTCAGGCTGGCAAAGGCCCTCAGTGGGGACCCTCACCCCATGAGGTTTTGTCCATCCTAGGTGAGGGGCTGATGGCTGTATGCAGGCTGGCCACAGTCCCTTCAGAGTGGGGGTCCCTGGTGCATGGGTGAGGGCTGGCTGGTTTGCCCTGAAGGGTGTCCCAGATCAGGGTGGGGGTCCCTGATTGGCTTCTTGGCCAGCCTTGGTGAGGGTCTGATGGCTGATTGCAGGTTGACCACAGCCTCTTCAGTGTGGGGGTGCCCCCTGGGGTGCATTCCAGCCTGGGTGAGGGGCTGATGGCTTTTTGCAGGCTGGCCACAGCCCCTTCTTCATGGTGGTCCCCCCTGGGGTGCCTGGACAGCCTGGATGAGGAGCTTATGGCTGTTTGCAGGCTAGCAAGAGCCCCTCAGGGTGGAGGACCCCCCTGGGGTGCCGGGACAGCCTGGATGAGGGGCTGATGGCTGTTTGCAGGCTGGCTAAGCCCCCCGAGAGGACCCTCACTCCATGAGGGTGTGGCCAGCCTGGGTGAGGGGCTGATGGCTGTTTGTAGGTTTGCCACAGCCCCTTCAGGGTGGAGGTCCCTGCTGGGGTTCCTGGCCAGACTGGGTAAGGGACTGAGGGCCATTTTCAGGCTGGCCACAGCCCCTTCAGGGTGGAGGGTTCTGCTGGGGTCCCTGGCCAGTTTGGTGAGGGACTGATGGCTGTTTGCAAACTGGCCCAGCCCCCAGAAGGGACCCACACCCCATGAGGGTGTGGCCATCCTGGATGAGGGGCTAATTGCTGTTTTCACCCATGCTCCCAGTGGAGGCTGGAAACAGGTACCTGGGATTTATTTAGCTTCTATAATTGAAACTTTTTTGCCTTTTGCAGAGGCCACAGCCAACCAGGGCTGGTGGGAAGCTTGGCTTCCTCCATTGCCAGGGCAACCAAGCCTCAGGCTTGCTCCTGCTCCTTTGCTGCCAGCCGCCATCTTGGTTGGGTTAATTTGCATATATTCGCTCTGATTGGCTGGTGGGCGTGGCTTGGGTGTAGTGAAGGTACGGTCAATTAGCATCTTTGTCTTTTATTAGTGTAGACTAGAGAGCTGTTGCACGGAATTCATGCTAGGGGCTTGGCCCTCGCATCCCCGGCTTTGTCCGGAAGGTCGTCCAGAAGGTTCTTCAGCTGTCCGGTCTAATTAGCATATTATGGTTTTATTATTATTGATAGTTCTAGAAATATTAACCAGAGCAATTATGTATGAAAGAAGGCATCCAAGTCAGAAATGAAAAAGTAAATTTGTCTTTATTTGCAAATGACATGATTTTATATGCAGAAAATCCTAAAGACTTCACAAAAACAACACAAAGTCATGCGAAATAATAATCAAATTTAGTAAATTTTCAGGATACAAAATCAATATAAAAATATAAAAAATAAGTTTGATTTTTATAAGCTAATAATGATTTATAAGAAAGACAAATTAAGAAAACAATCCCATTTACTTTAACATCATAAAGAATAAAATGTATAGGGTAAATTTTACCAAGAGTTGAAAGACCTTGGAAACTAAAAGACACTGTTGAAAGAAATTAAAGAAGACAAAAATACATGGAAAGATATTTTGTGCTTATGGATTGGAAGAATTAATGTTTTTCAAATGTCCATAGTGCTTGAAGTGACCTACAGAATCAATGTAATTTCTATCAAAATTCCAATGGCATTTTCACCAGAAATAATAACAAAAAACAATTCTAAAATTTTTATAGAAACACAAAAGTTCCTGAATAGCCAAAGCAATCTTAAGACAGAATAACAAAGCTGGAGGTTTCACATATCCTGATTTCAAACTATATTACAAAGCCATACTAATCAAAACACTGTGGTATTGGCATAAAGACAGACATAATAATCAGAAAACCGAGACCCCGTAAATAAATGGTCAGCTAATTTACAACAAATGAGTCAAACATATACAATGGGAAAAGGATATTCTTTTCATTAAGTGGTGCTGGGAAAACTGGATACCCATGTGCAAAAGAATAAAATTAGACACCATACACAAAAATAAACTCCAAATGGATTAAGACTTCAGCATATGACCTGAAACCATAAATTTCCTAGAAGAAAACAAAGGGCTAAGCTCCTTGACATTGATCATGACAATGATTTTGTTATTTAACACCAAAAGCAAGGAAAGAAAAGCAAAAGCAAATAAGTGGGACTACATCAAATTAAGAAGCTTTTGCACAGCAGAGGAAGCTATCAACAAAATGAAATGGCAATCTTTAGGATGGGAGCAATCCATAACCTATATAATAAGAGAGGAATATGTAAATTAGGCCAAGACTCTATAACAGTTATGACTGCTTGGCCGGGGGCGGGAGGGTGGGGGGCCTCCAGCCAGGACATGAGCCTGTGGTGCCTCCTCTGGACTTGGGGAGCTAATGACTGACAGGCTTGGTCCTCCTCCAACAACCCTTTTCAGCAGGCATGGGGCTGCTGAGACCCAGGCGGGCCTCTGGTCACAGATTCACAGCTTTATGAGACCAACTCTACCAGACCGCCCAGAGGCCGTGTGGCTGGGCCACAGGGTGCCCGTTCAAAATGTGACACAGAGAGGAGGTGTGGGAGGAAATCCAGAGAATGGGATGTGGGGGTTCAAGATTCACTTCCTTTGGGCTTTGTCCTTCTTGGCCTTGGTCCTCTTCTTTTGGGCCTGGAACGCAAGCATTGCAGGAGGGAGGGATGGATGAAGACTGAATGTGGAAGAAAGGAGGTGACTCAGGTGAGGGTGGAGACCTAGCAGAGGCATGAGGACCACTGCGGGCCACCTGAGGGAGTGCTGGCGAGGAGGCAGGTGGGTCAAGGGGCGCAGAGCAGGGCTGCAATACCCTCTATGAGGACACCCCACAGAGGCGCTGCCTTCGCCAGCAGGCTCTGGGTGACATCTGCAAGTGCGACTGCAACATCTAACATTCTGTGCTGACCCTGTGCCCCTCTGGGTACCAGACTTGCTAGGAGTGTGCTGTCACTAATGCCACAGATCAAAGGCAAAAACCTGGCGAGGCAGGGTGCACCAGAGGGAGCTTGGCCTGGGTCAAGGGACCTGGGGGCAGGGATCTGCCTCGCCTGCGGGGAGCGAGGTTTTGCAGTGGCCCCAAGACATGAGTCAGCCAGGCAGGGAGCAAGGGGCATGGAAAGACACCAGGGCGGAGAAGCGTGGACCCACAGCCCTGAGGCAGGGGTTGAGGGGTGGGGCCACCTCAGTGGAGGGGTGCTGCACTTCAAGGTGCCCCAGTGACTGACAGAACTGCCTGATGTGATTCAGAGAAGCTCCCGGTGCTAACCTGGCCTCGCCCAGGTGGCAGCTTTTGCACTTCAGGGGAGGCATCTCCTGCTCCTGCTTTGGCCCAAAAGCAAGCCTGAGCCAGAACTGTCCCAGGGAGGTGCATGCCTGTGTGGTGAAGGGGAAGCCTACCACCTGCTCTGGAGAAGGAGAAGCGGGGGGGACAGTGAAGAATAAGGGGGGCGGGGGTGAGGGAGAGGAAAGAATGTGGAGCATCTGTGATGAAGAGGTGCTTGAAAACTAGGCTCAGAAGCCTGATGGGGTGGTTTGTTCTGTTTGCCCCATGGCTGCCCCTTAGGAAGGGCAGAGCTAGCACGGCTGTGAGGGCTCCATAAGCGGAGTCCAGTTCTGCAGCCAACTGGAATTGTCCTCAGTTTCCTCATCTGTAAAATAGATTAAGCGTGTCCCAGTGCCTTCCCTGAGCTTTGAGGGCCAATTGAGATACAGTGGGGCCTTGACTTAGGAGTGTCCTGACTAATGAGTTTTTCGAGATTCGAGCCGTCTCTCGGCCGATTTTTTGCTTTGAGTTGCAAGCTAAAATTCGGGTTACGAGCCAGTTTCAGATACCCCACCGCTAGTTGGCGCAGCAAAAGTCACAGTGAACACCACAACATCAGCCCAGCATCATGTGTCTTACTCATTCACTTTTTGATTTGACATACGAGTAATTTGAGTTACAAGCTCCGTCAGTAAGTCAAGGCCCCACTGTACTATATAAAGAAAATGAGGGAAGAAGTGAGAAAGAAAAGGAAGGACAAGCAACACAAAAGAAAGATTGGAAGAAACCTGTAAACATATTGTCACTTAAATAGAGAATAAAGTCAACAGTGTTGTAATGACGCTATGATGCCAGGTGGGTACTGGAAATATCGGGGAATACTTTGTAAAGTGTATGATTGTCTAACCACTATTCCGTAACTAATATAAAGCCTGAAACTAATACAAAATAATATTGAATGTAAAGAAATGAAAATAGGACTGAAATTTTTATAAATTTCACAGTTTAAATAAAGGCTGTAAAGGAAGGAAAGGGGAGAATAAAAATAGTGTTTTTCATTTTACCACTTTGTCTTTTCAGTACATGAAAAAGACAGTTGTCTTTATATGGTGCTTTTATATTTTTCTAAGTCATTATCTCATTTGATGTTCAGGGCAACTTAAAGACAAGATAATTATTCCCTCCACTATTCAAAGAAAGGAAATCTTGGTGTCTGGCCCCAATGATTCAATTGTCAAGCCCTTCTTATAAAGCAGGGTTAGTGAAATTTTCTGTGAAGGGTTATATCTATACTAATAAAAGCCTTGGGGGTGATCAGGCCAGGAGGGGAGGGCAATTGAGAGAAATCAGGCCAGCAGGGGAACAGATAGGCATCAATCAGGCTGGCAGGGGAGAGATTAATGGTCAATCAGGCTGGCAGGCAGAAGCGGTTAGGGGCAGTCAGGCAGGCAGACAGGCGAGTGGTTAGGACTCAGTGGTCCTGGATTGTGAGAGAGATGTCCAACAGTTGGACATCTACTGAGAGGTCCCAGATTGGAGAGGGTGCAGACCAGGCTGAGGGACACCTCCCACCCTGTGCACAAATTTTGTGCACTGGGCCACTAGTATCTGATAGGGGTTCATATTCAAAATATGTAGGAAAAACATATAAATCTGTAACAACCCCAATCAATCCAATTGTAAAAAACAGGCAGAGGAACTGAATAGACATTTTTACTAAGAAGACATATTAATGGCCAACAAGAAAATGCGCCTAAAATCACAAATTATCAGGGAAATGCAAATCAAAACCTCAATGAGATATCACCTCACACCTGTTACAATGGCTATTATAAAAAAGACAAGATATAATAAGTGTTGGTGAGGATTTGGAGAAAAGGGAAACCTTGTACTCTATTGGTGGGAATGTAATTGGTGCAGTCACTATGGAAGACAGTATGGAGAGTTATCAAAAAATAAAAATAGCACTATCATATGATCCATATGGAAATCTATTGAAAGGCAATGGAAGCAGGGTCTGGAAAAGACATGTTCATTGCAGCATTAGCCAGATATGGAAACACCCTGTCTACAGATGAAGAGATGAAGATTATGTGAGATATATATATCTACAGGGGTGGGAAAGAGGTTTACAGTTTTGAGACAAGAAACAAATAATGCAATGAACAATAAATAATCATACAGGAATAAACTGTATTTTGAATACTCACAACTGTAAAGCTACTTTTGATTGTGTGTGTGTGTGTGTGTGTGTGTGTGTGTGTGTGTGTATTCTTCCATGAGAATTAGAAGAACATGTTTCCATTTGCAAGGACTTATGAGCATTTGCTAAATGAAACTAGTTACACAGAGGATAATAAATACTATATGATATCACTTTTTTTTTAAAGTATATCTTTTATTGATTTCAGAGAGAAAGGGAGAGAAAGAGAGAGAGAAGGAGAAACATCAATGATGAGAGAGAATCATCAATTGGCTGCCTCCTGCACACCCCCTATTGGGGATAGAGCCCACAATCCAGGCATGTGCCCTGACTGGGAATCACACCCTGATTACCAGGGGCTAGTGGATGGGGGAAATAGGGAGATGTTAGTTAAACAGTACAAAATTCCAGTTAGAGATGCATAGGTTCTGGAGATCAAATACACAGCATAGTGATTATCTATACTAACTAGAGGCCCAGTGCATGAAAACTCATGCACACAGGGGGGTCCCTCAGCCAGCTTGTGCCCTCTCATAGTCTGGGACCCTTGGAGGATGCCCACCTTCTGGCTTACGCCTGCTCCCTGAGAACAGATGATCTAAAAGAAATAATCATATCCTTGGGTAAGGATTTTTTAAAAATATACTTTTATTGATTTCAGAGAGGAAGGAAGGGGGAGAGAGAGAAAGAAATATCAATGATGACAGAGAATCATTGATCAACTGCCTCCTGCACGCCCCCCATTGGGGATTGAGCCCGCAACCCAGGCATGTGCCCTTGACCAGAATCAAAACTAGACACTTCAGTCCACAGGCCAATGTTCTATCCACTCAGCCAAACTGGCTAGGGCAGTGGTTGGCAAACCATGGCTCGTGAGCCACATGCAGTTCTTTGGCCCCTTGAGTGTGGCTCTTTAAAAAATACCATGTGTGGGCTCACACATACAGTGCGATTGAAACTTTGTGGCCCTTTGTGGCCCATGTGCAGAAGTTGTTATTTTGTGGAAGAGCCACACTCAAGCTGCCAAAGAGCCGCATGTGGCTTGCAAGCCACAGTTTGCTGAGCCGCAGTATACCAACCATTGGGGGCATGGGTAAGAATTTTTAAAAAGATAATGGTCACATGAAAATTCACTGCTGGCAGGGCTGAAGGGACTGGGGGACACCAGTGGCAGGTGCGCAGAACGGCCAGACCTGCCTGCATGCCTGAGGCCCCCCCACCACGAGTCTGAGGGGACTGGGTGCTGCCATCTTGTGACTATAGGCGCCGCCATCTTATGAGGGTATGACAGTCAATTAGCATATTCTCTTTATTACATAAGATAAAAGGGTAATATGCTAATTAGACCGGATAGACCAGACTTCTTCCAGGTGTCATTCCAGGCGTCCTTCCTGACAAATCCAGGGCATGGGCAAAGCCTGCGGCCAGCCAGAAGAAGAGAAGCCTGGGTCCTGGGTGCAGGGTCTGAGGCAGAAGCAGTTTGGGGTGATCAGGCCATCAGGAGAAATTTCCCATCCCCTGCCTCAGTGGTGAATGTTCCTGTCTCTTTAAATTGTCACCCCTAGGCACCCCCTCCCTGGACTTCCTGCCTCTGTGGTCTGAGAGGCAGGACATTTCCTCATGTGCTGGGAGGAAGAGCCTGCTGCACTTACAACTGGAGGACAGCAGTAGGTCAGGGCCTTCTGGGGCCAGACTCAGAGCCTGTCACTGATTCTGCAGGAAACGTGAGGGCCAGAAGGGGAAGGGAGCAGGCCATGGAGTAGGACCTTTGAGGACCAGGAAGAATTCAGTGCCTGCAAGAAGCTCACTGAGTGAGCACCTCCATTCTAATAAATACCAGGAAGGGGAGTAGGATCAAGAAAGAGTAACTCCACACTCCCAGGTGCGTCAGGATGCCTGAGTTTCACACACAGCACCTTCAGGAGCAGCGGCAAGCATCTCCTCCAGCCTAGATGCCCAGATTCTTGCTTGTGCTAAGCTCCCTCCTAATCTACTCCCCTAACAAGGAAGGAAGGAAGGAAGGGGTCTTCTCACTCTCCTGCAGGGACCAAAACACACTTTAGAAGACAGCAAAGCCTCCCCATGTGCATATCCAGCAAGGCAAAGAGATTTCTGAGGACATATAAGTGAGTCTAAACTCAGAACACATTAAAGTGAAAATCTGTGTGTATCTGGGCTGAACCGCCTAAAACACTCCACTCTCCTCCAAGTGTCCAGAAAGCAACTTGCAGGAGATGGCAAAGGTCATTACCATGGTCTTCCAATACTTGCCCTTAAACACATGCTCCCCAATACAAGCTGCCCAGGACTGTGTGTGTGGCTGTGCTCTCTGACCTCTCTCCCTTCCTTTGCATGACAAAGGGGGTGGACTAGGAAATCTGATCCAGACACTGATATCAGGAACTGAGTGCATCACAATCATTGGCTGGGGTGTGGGGGTGCTTATATTCTGAAAGTACAGGTATGTGAACCAAAATCTCTGAGAAATACACATTTGACAGAATCCCCTAGATAATTCCCAGAAACTGGAGGTTTAGGAAGTCCTGGACTAGGTGAATAAAATCAGTCCCTTCGAGGTTTAACATATAAGATCACACATGTTTTTCATTCCTCTATGACAGTATGTTTTTGTAACTCCAGATTTCAGCTCCCTGGATCTCTCCAGGAATTTTCTAAATCCCAGCTTACCCATGTACTGTCAGTTCCCGGAACCTTCTCATCTCCACTTTGGCCAGGACTCCTTGCATTAGCAAAATTTCTGGCATTTGCATCTGTGGCTCTTTCTCCATTTCTGCTCTGGTGTCAGTCATGGGAGTGTATGGATTTCCATGGGGATGAACATTATGAAGGCTTTGGGGTGGGGATTCCTGCAGAAATATGAACGCCTTTAGATTGAGGACCAGGCCAGCCCATCATCTAAGTCATTTGGCCAAAGACAAGGTGTTCAGCTCACCTCTGTCTTGACTTCTCCTTGTGCAGTGCCGACTGGAGAGAACAGTCACCTGTGGTGACCAGATGGACAACGTGAAGAGGTGGAAATAGAAATGGAAGGTGAAGGAGAGACAGGACTCAGACAGCATGTAGGGGAGGCTGGGACAGTTACAGGTCTGAGGGCACAAGGCAGCTGGGAACGGCCTGACATCTGCTTTCTGGGGAGCATGTGAGTGAGGGGCTTCACTGGGCTGAAGCTAAAGAGGTAGACTGAGGACAGACTGCACTGTGCACAGGGACACGGTGAACATAGAATGTTCGATTGTATTAAACGATGACTGATAGGCTGGAGTCATTTTACTTGGAGAAGCCTCAGCTTTGGGGCAGGATGTCAGGAGTTGTAGGGGAGTGTCGCAGTCTCTCCAGGACACTGGACATATTTAGATGCATTGAGACAGGACAGTAAGTTGACTTCCCAAGAGCAGAGTCAGAGCCTGCAGCTCACCTGGGACATAGGTTTCTTCTTCACTTTCCAAAACCAAAACTCCAGTTCTCTTCTTGTTTATCTCCCAGGCCAACAATTCTAAGTGTTTCCCTATCACTGAGCAAGTTTTCTAGTTCTCATGGTTTTCCAAAGTCTCCCCTGGCTGCGGAATCTCTTGGGAAAACTTAGTATCTACAGCTTTGGTCACTAACATAGAATTACTTGGGAAAATCTAATATCTAAAGCTTTCTCACTACCGTAAGTGTTACAATCTCCTGTCTGCCCTTTGAATTTGATGTCCCTGAAAAGACAAAACCAGTCTCCAAACCCTCTCAGAGTATCATTCTAAATCCAGCCTAGGTCCTTCCAATGTTCTTCCCTCTATTCTGACATTCTGGGGAAGTGGGAAGCACGAACTGTATCTGTGTGGTGTCACCAGTTCTTTGGATTTGGCCCGGTACATTATAGGTAGTTAAATCTATTTAATGAATGAATGAATGAATGAATGAATGAATGAATGAATGAAATTGTGTTTGGGACTCTTTCAGGTAAGCATGGGAGGACAGAAGAGATGAAGAAAATGCCTATGATAAGAATATGTGCACTGCATACTTGCCCCCTGGTGTGAGCTCTGTGAGGGGAATGGGCAAACTCAGGACTAAACAGATGACTCCAAACATGTTTAAGGTGAAATAGTAAGAGCCCTGAATATGCATTTTAGCTGAATCTGTGCCCCTGCCCAGCTGGGAGATATGAACTTGACTAGCTTATACGTCCATTCCTCAGGTATAAAGTGAGGATAATAAACCTACTGTGATCTCCATGGAAGAGAATGAAGAGAGTATCAGATCACGCACTGGATGAAGTGTGACTCACCAGGTAGAATGTTAGAGAGCCAGGATGGAGGTTTAAACGGGTGTCTTATTAGCAGGAAGTAGGTTTAAGAGGAAGGGGAATGTGGAGAAGAGAGAGAGGAGAGAAGGAAGAAGGAAGGAGGTGGCCTCATCTAATCCTCTCAACACCCCAGAAGAAACAACTCGATACTCTTAGTCCCATTTTTGTACAAATTTTTAACTTTTACATTAAGCAACTTCCAAGGTGGCACAGCTGGCCGAAGGCAGGACTGTGTGTCTGTGTGTCAAACCCAGAGTGTGTGAGACTCCAGCCAACTCTCTATCCCCAGGCTACTAACCCCTCCTGACTGTTTTCCCTGGGCTGGAATCTGGGAGAAGTATGGCTGAGGCCACTGAAGACTCAAATAGGGACAACTCTGCAGGGTGTGGACCACCAGGGATAATGGAGGTGAGGTCATGTCTGGAATGATGAAGGGGACTCCCCTAGAGAAATGCCCTCCAGATGGTGAAGCCAGGGTCACAGGGATAGATGGTGAAGATCCTCCTGAGTTCATAAGGTAATAGGGGGTAGGGGCATTCTGGTATTGCCATGAAGGAATGGGATACCCGGCATGTTCCTAGATCTACTGTTCTTTGGGTAGTCCAACTGGCTCATGCCAGTTGCCCCTTGCACACAGGACTTTTTATTAGCTAACTTCCCTTGAGGTGTGCGGAGGACCGAATGTTGTGCTCCAGTGTCGACAAGGAAGTCAACAGGGGTCCCCTCCACTCTAAGAGTTACCCTGGGCTCGGGGAGGGGGTCCGAACCCCGACTCCCCTAATCACTCAGTCCTTCCAGCTCCAAGACCTTCACCCGGTCCGTCTTGTTTTCCTTTTTACCAGCCTTCTTTGGGCATTCTCGGACCCAGTGCCCTATCTCTTTGCAGTAAACACACTGGTTCTGTTGAAGCTTCTTTTTCCCGCCCCGGGCGGTCCCCTTACCTCTTTCTTGGCCATTGGCAAGCTGGCGAAGGTGGGGGGTCCGCTCCACAGGGGACTCCATGGTGGTGGCTAGCAGAATCTTGGCCAGGTTTCGGGTCTGCTTGTCACTGGCAGCCACTATGGCGCGGGCTTGCCTATCTTCAGGGGGCTCTTGGCTATTATACACCTTCTCAGCCACTTTCAGCAAGTCCCGAAAACTCTTTTCTCCTAACCTATCTATTCTCTGCAGTTTCTTTCTAATGTCCATGGCTGACTGGTTTATAAAACTCATGATTACAGCTGCCTTATTCTAAGGGGCTTCTGGATCTATGGTGGTATAGGTGCGATATGCCTCCATGATCCTCTCTAGAAAGGCAGCTGGAGACTCATCTCTTTCCTCTGTACGTTCCCTACCTTGGTCAAATTGGTAGGCTTTCTAGCAGCCCTGTGGAAACCCCCCATTAGAGTCTGGCGGTATATTCGGAGCCTATCCTTACCTTCTGCCGTGTTGAAGTCCCAGTCAGGCCTAGTTAAGGGGAAAGAGACATCCACCTGGGCCTGGTTTGTGGTTGGGTTTCCATCTACACCGGGAACCACCTTCTGGGCCTCATTGAGGATCCTTTCTCTCTCTTCCATCTTGAAGAGAACTTGTAAAAGCTGCTGACAGTCGTCCCATGTGGGCTGATGGGTGAAAAGAACAGAATCTAGCAAGTCAATAAGTTCCACCGGCTTCTCAGGGAACTTAGGGTTTTGTGCCTTCCAGTTATAGAAATCGCTGGTTGTGAAAGGCCAATAGTGATGGGGCTGGTTGCTGTCCGCATCCAAGGGTCCAGCGGCCCGTAAGGGCAGGGTCTTGATAGTGGAGTCGGGTGCTGCGACAGACAGCTCCCGCTGAGCCCTCTGCCAGGTGAGAGGCGGACCTTCTACCGGAACTGTGGCCATTCCGGGAACTCTGCCCCCAGCCACTCCCAGAACTCCTCCCCCAGCCACTCCCAGAACTCCACCCCCAGCCACTCTCATAACTCCACCCCCAGCCACTCCCATAACTCCACCCCCAGCCACTCCCAGAACTCCTGGTGTGAGAGGATTGCCCCTCTGTGGGCTTTATGGGGGAGGAAAGATTAGTTCTTCTTCAGTACCCCCCTTCAGGACAGGGTAGGGGGGAGCTGATGGCTGGGTGAGATTATTCTTTTTCTCCTCCATTTCTGTTTCCTGCAAAGCAAGAATGGGCTGCAGCCAGTAGGGCGTGGAGGTAGGAAGGGCCTAAGCCAAGATGGTGGGTTTTCCACGAGATCCTGCCAAGTAACAATGTAAAAGAATTGATCAGGATGTTCCCCCCTGAGTTGGGAGATGACGTCCCTGACCCGGCGGATGGTGGGGAGGTCAAAGGTCCCCTCCAGTGGCCACCCGAAGTTAAAAGTTGGCCACTCCCTGGAACAAAATGTCTGCCACTAGCCTTTCTGGACCTCCGCACTGAGGCTGCTGGCTCTTCCCTTTAGCTCTTTAAAATGATCGACCATAATGCTTAAAGGAGTAGTTTCAGTCTGTCCCATAATGTCCATCCAATAAGTCCACAGAATAAAACAAAACAAACATAAACACATACAGCTAAAGGGCCCAAAAGTACAGCCTTCCAACTCCCTGGAAGCAAAACCAAAATAATCTCCCAACTCCATGGAAGCAAAAACCAAAAACTAGACGATGGCTGCGCACCAACCAGCAGGAGCGACCCGCCTATTCTCAGATTGAGGGGTTTCTACAGACCTTCCAGCTCCGTGGAAGCAAAACTACACCCCTCCAGATGGAGGATCGAGGCATCCCCGGACTCCTCCCGCCCATGATCCCCCAGTGCGTCCACTTAGATCATTATGGGAATTTACAGATTTCAGAAACGAGCTCGCACAGAACAGAACACACAACAACACAGACACCTACCGCGGTCAGTCAGACTCTCCTGATTGGGGGTCCCTCAATGGTCTTGGGAACCCTGGGTGAGTCTCCAAATGTTATGCCCAGATCTCAAGATTCCCAATAGACCAACAGGGAGCCAGCCAAATCCGATGCAAAAGCAGAGAGTTTTTATTATTATAGACCCGGGTCTGGCTCCCAGCCTCCACCGACAAAATGGCGAGACGAGAGTGCCAGCCCCATGAGAAAAAAGGGTTTTAATAAGGGGGTGGATTGAGGGGAGGAGAGATGACTGTGGGCCCTGCTGATTGGCTAGGTGCAAGTCGGGTCTTGTTACACAGGATGTGGTCATATCCATGACGCGCACATCCCTTGATTGTCATTGGTTAGTTTAAAGAAATCCTGGGCGTGGCTAGCAAAGGCTTGGGCTTCCAGGAGGAAGGTGCCCGCTGAGCAAGTGGCTGCTGCCCCAACATGGAGGATTCGGGGCAAGATGGAGGGCACAGCCCTCGCCCTTTCAAAAACCACAAGTCAGAATTGCCTAGGGAGATATCTGAACTAGAAAACCCAGTTTCTCTTCCCTTGTCTTTGCTCAACTTAGGGAAAAAAAAGAAAATAAGCCTAGTATTGAGAGAGGAATGTTGAAATCTCTAACTGTAAATGTGCATTTGACTATTTCTTCATTTATTTTTGTCAGGATGTACTTCTTGAATTTTGAAGCCCTCTTGTTTTTTGAAGCTCAGTTACTTATGAGGTACATGAAAATTCAGTATTATTGTCTTATTGATGAATTAACCTATTTATCACTATGAAATGTCCTTCCTAAAAGGAAAGGTATAATTATAGATACAACATTAAGACAGAAGAAAGATCTCAAATAAATAACTTAACTTTACATTGAGGAACCAGAAAAAGTGAGACAAACTAACAAAAATTCAGCAGAGGAAGGAAACAGAGATCAGAAAAATAATAGAAAATATAAAGAAAACAAGAATGCTAGAAGCTGTGTTTTGAAAAGATAAACAAAATGTACAACCATTTCACTAGACTATTTTTTTCAACTAAAGAAGGCTCAAATAAATAAAATCATAAATGAAAAAGGAGACATTTCTGAAAGGGCGAGGACTACGCCCTCCATCTTTCCCTGGGTCCTCCATTTTTGGGCAGAGCCATGTGCTCAGCAAGGCTTCTTCCCGGAAGCCCAAGCCTCTGCTAGCCACACCCAGGATTTCTCTGGACTAACCAATGATAATCAAGTGAAGTGCACGCCATGGAGATGACGACATCCTGTGTAATGAGACACCGACTTGCGCCTGGCCAATCAGTGGGGCCCACAGTCCCCTCTCCTGCCCTTACTCCACCCCCGCTATAAAACTCCTCGTCCCATCAGGCTTCTCTCTCTCGGCCACTTGGCTTGCCGTTGTGTTGGTGAGTGTGGTGGACGGGGAGCTCAAGCTAGCTTGAAATGAAGGACTCTTTGCTTTTGCATCAGACTCGCTGGCTCCCTGGTGGGCCCTTGGGAATCTTGAAATCTGGGCACAACAATTACTACTGATGTCACAAAGATATGTGGACGAAGGGCACCACACGCTGACCTGACAAGCTCAGGGAAGGCCTGCGTGGCAGCCTAGCAGACTCAGAGACCTAAAATAACCACAAAGGATGGTCTGAAATTAAACTTTAACTAAAAACAGTTATGGTGGGCAGTTACGTCCTAGGCCAGTATCTTCACTGACAAGGTCAACCTTCACCTTAACTGAGCTTATCTGTCTTTTTGCATCTATGATAACATGCCCTTGAAATGTCTGGGTAACTTGTGACTTCCCTGTATCTGGAGCCCCTGGGGCACAGCCAGGTGTGCTGGGCCCAGGACAGATGCCACAGATTCTTTCATTTATCATGTTAATTGTTCCTGCACCCACCTAAGTATGAGTCCATGATTTTATTTTTTATCCTATCCTAGAGGTTTTCCCACTTCTCTTAATCCCACCTCCTTAAATCTGTCACCAATGAATTTCATGTATAAATACGGATGTAACCCTGCCATTCTCTGGAGCACTATCTCAGTTCTTTGAGGTTCTGCTTCCCAGCATATGTCGACAGTTTGGCTCAAATAAACTCACCAAAAATTCCTTACGGGTTTCAATGGTTTTTTGATGTTGACAGATAAAAAAGGATCATAAGAGACTACTATGAACAGTCATGTGCCAAGAAATGGATAAATTTCCTAGAAACATAAAACTTACCAAGACTGAGTCATAAAGAAACAAAAAATGTGAACAGGCAAATAATAAGTAAGGAGATTGAAGCAGAAATAAAAAATCTACCAACACAGAAAAACCCTCACCAAACAGTTTCACAAGTGAATTATAGCAAACATTTGAAGAACAATTATTACCCATCCTTCACAAACTCTCCCAAAAAGGGCTGAAGAAGGAAAACTTCCAAACTCATTTCATGAGGCCAGAATAACTCTGATATCAAAATCAGACAAGGGCACTATAAGAGAAATAAAACTAAAGGCCAATCTCTCTGATAAATATAAATGCAAAAATCCTCCACAAAAAATTAGCAAACTGAATTCAATGGCACATTAAAAGGCTCATAGGCTACCATCAAGTGGGATTTTAATAAGGGTGAAATTCCCCTAATTAGAGTAAACCTGTACCGTGTTATGGTGGATGTCATTGTTAGGACAAGAATCTTAAGGTCTGGGCAGCTCTTACTAAATGCATTTTGTTAAGTGTTTAAATGTAGCACAGTGTTTTGTAGGCTTAGCAGTAAGCAAGATGAGCTTGACAGGAACCCAGCCCAACCACAAAATTGTAGCCAACTGCAAAGAAGAAATCAATGTTTAATTAACCAATTAGTGTATAAAAGCACTCCCTTTGGGGAGACAGAGCTTTGTCTGTGTCTCCCCCTTCTCCTTTACTTGCTGAAGGAAATAAAACTACCTTGCGACAACCATGTCTTGTGCTTAAATAGAGCATCCAAAGTGTTAAAGCCTTGAGTAACATCATGAAACTTTAGAGACAAAAATGTCTAGGGCCAAGATAGATTCAGAGATACAGGATCTAAGAGTTGCTGGTGAGTTAACAGTAGTTAGTACAGATGTCAACCAAACAATAGTTTCCTGCTGTGGATAACAAACACTCCTCTACTTGCAACAAATTAAGAAAATGCTATGGTGCAAAGGATTAAAATGACCACATTTATGATGAGTTTGTCCTCATAGCCAAACTCTTTTCAAGGTAACAATTTGCTTGTTGCTTCTTACTATGTGTTCCTAAATTTAAGACAAAGGTTGGTGTGAAGTGTTAAAAAATACAAACTTATTTCCCAAACAATGGCCTCTAATCTATAATAATAAAAGCATAATAGGCTAATGAGACTGGACAGCTGAATAACCTTCTGGACATCAATCCAGACATCCTTTTGGATGAAGCCACAGTGGTGGGGGCCAAGGCAGAGGTGGTTAGGGGCAATCAGGTAGGCAGGCAGTTGTTAGGGGTGATCAGGCAGGCAGACAGATTGGGTAGGGGCTATGAGGAAGGCAGGCAGAGTGGTTAGGGGCAATCAGGCAGGCAGGCAGATGTAGGATTGAGCCTAAAACAGCAGTTAGAAACTTCCTGAGGGGTCCCGGATTGTGAGAGGGTGCAGGCTGGGCTGAGAGACCCCTAGCCCCCATGCATGAATTTTGCGCACCAGGCCTCTAGTTTTGTGTACTTTTCTTGGTTCTCAGATGGGAGAAGCTCAATGTAACTGTTACAGGTGCCTCCAGAATATGTGTGAATAATGGGCACAAGGTTCTGCATTATGGTGGCTTTTCCCTGCAGAAATTTTCAGACAAAGTATTTCCAAATGGACTTGGTCACTTATCCAGCAGTTGTTAGTGACATGCCCAGAGAGGAACCCATATTGGAATGACCTTTAGAGTCAAGCTCTGAGCAACAAACAAGTGCTTGGTCTCAAGCTGCACCAGAAGCCACCTGGAGTGTGAAACCACAAGAGCAAAGTATAAGCCAGTCTCAAACATTGTCACTTAGAAAACAAAGGATAATGAGGCTGAAAGCTGAAAAACAGGAAGCACAGCACAAAACTGCTTATCTCAGCCAACATCATGAGACTGTGAGATAGAGAAATAAAATCAAGAATGAAAAAGAAACAGAAAGCAATCAGACAACTGAAATAACAGACAGAAACCAGCAAACAGATAGGAAAACCAGTTGGAGAAAATTCCAAGGAAGCAGCCCTTTTCCTGATTTGAATGGAGTCTTTTAAAAGTCAAAGAAAACAAATGGATACCAGAAATAACCACACATATGTCTTCTTTTAAACCTGATGGGAGTAACCTGAATGTTTTTTGGTCCACACTTTCTGTTTGTCTATCATTTATCTAATATTCCGAATACCTGGGAAATTTAAAAATGTTTGTTAAATTGACTTTTCCTGCCTTTCAATACAAAGTGGGGAGGAAGGAGAGTAAGGTGTTTTGTTTTGTTGTTTTTTAAACCAAAGCTGGACGGTCTAAAAGAGACATGTGATTTTTATCCACTAAGGAACAGAATCTCATATACACAAATAAAAGCATCTTAAAAAGTAGAGGGGAAAACAGTTGTTGGTGAAGAGCCCAGCGAGGAACCCATATTGGAAGGACATTTTGAGCAAAGAGGAGAGAGTCATCAAAGTGAGAGAGGAAGGCTGTGTGCTGATTCTTGTTCTTTGCAGTATCTCCAGTAAGTTTTCTAAAACTAAAAAAGAAAGAAATGGGTAAGAATGAATAGTTCTGCATAAATACCAGTGGGTTTTTGTTTTGTTTTTAAGAAACATTATAAATGGTGTATTTGGGGCTTTCAGAGTCACAGACTGAAGTAGAAACAGTGCACACTGTCACAGGAAAAGCTGAGGAAAAGGAAGGGGAACTCTTAGAAACAGAGGGAAGGACTGTGAAGTCTTCCATGCTGTGTAATGATAGTTTGGACCAATTTCACCAAGTCACCAAGGAGTAGGGGACATTCATCTGATATACGACTGACAAATTATATATTGAGGGCCTTGGGCATATCAGATATTGGGATGTAATTCAATAAGTAAAGTATAGTATAAATCCCAGATATCTATACTTATATATGGTACATACTTCTCACATATGTACTTGTATTTATAAGTTGCAGCATTTATTTTTTTAAAAATATATTTTATTGATTTTTTACAGAGAGGAAGGGAGAGGGATAGAGAGTTAGAAACATCAATCAGCTGCCTCCTGCACAACCCTTACTGGGGATGTGCCAGTAACCAAGGTACATGCCCTTGACCAGAATCAAACCTGGGACCCTTGAGTCTGCAGGCCGACACTCTATCCACTGAGCCAAACTGGTTAGGGCATAAGTTGCAGCATTTAATTTGCTAGTATTTTGGTGAGGATTTTTATGTCTATACTAGAGGCCTGGTGCACGAATTTGTGTACAGGTGGGGTCCCTCTGGGTGGCCTGCAGGGATTGGGCTGAAACCTGCAGTCCCACACTGCCTGCAACTCCTCTATGCTGCTCCCACTCATCCCAGCCCCACTGTGCCTGCGATGGGCTTGCGCCCAATCAGTTCTGATCAGGAGAGGCTCCTGCTGGAGCAGCAGCTCTCGCTAGCCATGAGCCCTGTGTCTGGCAACCTCTCAAAGGGAGTGACCTGTGGGATTGGGCTGAAACCTGCTCTCTGACATCATCTGAGGGGTCACGGATTGTGAGAAGGTGCAGGCCAGCCCGAGGGACCCCCCTGGTGCACAATCAGGCTGGGGAGGGACCGTGGGAGGGCTTCAGGGTGTGTTTGGCCCATCTTGCTCAGTCCTGATTGGCCGAACCTCAGCAGCAAGCTAACCTACTGGTCGGAGCATCTACTCCCTGGTGGTCAGTGCACATCATAGTGACTGGTCGACCAGTTGACTGCCCCCTGGTAGTCAATGCATGTCATAGTGAGCAGTTGAGCATCCTTAGCATATAATTAGCATATTACGCTTTGATTGGTTGTTTGGTTGTTATGCCATTTGGTGTATTTGCATAATACCCTTTTATTATATAGGATTCATAAAAGTTATTGGTCCATAGTTTGTTTTTTCTTACAGTATCTTAAAAGGACACTGACCTCATGGAATGAATGGTTAAGTACTTCCTCTTCTCCTGGTGTTTGAAAGTATCTGCAATGTATTGATGTTAGTTCCTTAAATGTTTAATGAATTCACCAGTGAAGCCATCTGGTACTGGGCTTTTCTTTGGTTGTAGGTTTTTATTTTAATTTAACCTCTTTAGATTTTATTTTGGCTTGAGTCACTTTCAGCAGTTATTATCCTTCTAGGAATCTAATGTACAGCATAAAAATGCAAAAGAAGAAAAGAAAATTTTGTAAGCAGTTAGCTGACAGCTTCCTGCTGCCAGAGCAAAAGCCATGTCCTTCCCAGGCCCAGCTCAGCAGAGCTTCCAGTGTCTGCCCAAGCAGGATATGGCTATGGGTCAGTCTTTGCCCCAGAATTCTCTACTGCATAGGCATAGGCTTTGCCAGATCTGGGGATCTCTTTGTCCAACCCAGCTACTACTTTCCTTTTCTTTTCAAATGTGAGATCTTAGTGAGGTCTGACACTTCCTCTGCCCGATGGAGTGGCTGTGCCTGGCAGCCCAGAGCTAGGTAGACCAAGAGCTGGACAGCAGGAGCCAGGGATGCTGGTCTGGTTGCCTTGGATGGTGGTGGGCAGGCAGACTGGGGAAACTATGCTGCTGAGTGCCTTGGTCCTGTTCTGCCTGCAACTTGCCAGGCTCCGACTCAGGCCAGGACCCACAGGGCAGGGCTACACCTGGCAAGAAAGCAACCTGGAGCTGAGTGGAAACTAACACTTCCTTCCACAGGAATCCTGTGGCTGCAGACAGAGTTTTAATGACACTAAACTGAACCCTATCAATGTTGCAAAAGCGCAAAGTTCACTTTTTAAGGTTTCAAGTCTCTATTTGGACTAGAGGCACACAGTTTGTTTGTTTGTTTTTTTAAATATATTTTATTGATTTTTTTACAGAGAGGAAGGGAGAGAGATAGTTAGAAACATCGATGAGAGAGAAACATCGATCAGCCGCCTCCTGCACATCTCCTACTGGGGATGTGTCCGCAACCCAGGTACATGCCCTTGACCAGAATCGAACCTAGGACCTTTCAGTTCCCAGGCCGACGCTCTATCCACTGAGCCAAACCGGTTTCGGCAATGCACACAGTTTTAAGATTAATTTGTCTAACTTCAAAACATCCTAAACTGTTTTTAGTAGTCTCCATGCATCTCTCCTCTCTTGAAAAATACAGAAATTGTTGGTTGTTTTTAATAGAAAATGGATTCATGGTAAAGAGCAAACAACCATTTTATTTTGAGCTTTTTAAAACAGAAATTTAGAAACTCCCTTCTTCCATTAGGGAAGCTTAAAAGAAAAGAAAGAAAGAAAATGCATGGTCTAGGTCAGTGTTGGCGAACCTATGACATGCGTGTCAGAGGTGACACGCGAACTAATTTTTTTGGTTGATTTTTCTTTGTTAAATGGCATTTAAACATATAAAATAAATATCAAAAATATAAATCTTTGTTTTACTATGCTTGCAAATATAAAAAAAAATTCTATATGCGACATGGCACCAGAGTTAAGTTAGGGTTTTTCAAAATGCTGACACTCCAAGCTCAAAAGGTTCGCCATCACTCATCTAGGTGGCTTATAAACAACAGAAATGCATCTTCCACAGTCTGCAGGTTGGAGGTCCAAGATCAGGCTGCTGCATAGTTAGGTTCTGCTGAGGGCTCTCCTGGGGTTGCAGACCAACAACTCCATTTGTGTCCTGCATTCCATTTTCTGGCATGCTTTATGGCTCTTACAAAAGCAAAATAGAACAGAACAAAACAAAATAAAACAAAAAGCTCCTGTTTGCTCTTGGAGAAGCCAGGGAGTAGCTGGTTCTTTGGCAGAAGCTGTAGACCACGGAGGTGAGGCTGGTGGCTGTACCATCGGGTTTGACAGGGGATGGGCCAGCCCATGAAAGTTCTTCAAGGCCACACCATTAGAAAACCAGATGCCATCCTTAGGTTGTGTAAGAATCAACCAAACAAACAACCAACCAAGCAAGTAAATAAATAAGGCTTTTCTTATTTCTATTCTGAATGTGGGAGAGGAGTTTAAAGAAAGGCACTTCCTTATCTAAGCCAGCAGAGGACCCACTTTACACTGCACTTCGTTGCCACAAGCGGTTAAGGGCCCAGGAAGGCCCAAGGTGGGCTAACTAGTTGGGTGAGCTGCAATGAGGGACCAAGTATGGGGAACCTGAGGGGCATGCTGGCTGCAGCAGTGAGGGGCTCTGTGTAGCATGGCTGCAAAAAAGTCCATTGTTAATTCCTGCTTTTAGCATCCTCAGCAGCTATGCTGGGTCCATTCAGGAGCTATGAGACTGGATAACAGGAGCCATTGATAACCTGAGAGGCTCAGGGAGGGGCAGGCATTGGGGGAATAGATGGTTCTTAATATTTAATCATGAAAATAACCTCATGAACTATGAGAGATAATTATCATTAACTTTCATTGATTTAAAGAAGAAAATAGCCTACTGAGAGTTAAGCAATTTCCTAAGGACAAACAGAGACAAAAATCAGAATTGGAACTTATTTTCCTTACTGGCCCTTCTGGCATTTTCACCAATCCAGGCTTTCCATCCAATTTAAACTGCTTCTTTACTCACGTGTTTATCTATTTTATACTACATATATGTCCTCGAATATCATAGCTTAATTATTTGTGACTGCATCATTCTGCAAAGATAAAATAAACTACTTTGATCAGTTCTAAAAGGAAATGGCATAGTTTAAAATATTTTATACTTTTAAAATTATGACACTTTCTTTTTTTTGGTTATTTTTATTATTCTTTTTTTATTTATTTTATTTTTTTTAATTTTATTTTTTATTACAAAGGGTATTACATATGTGTCCATTTTTTCCCCCCCGCCCAAGACAGTCCCCTAGCCTCCCCTATCCCCCAGTGTCTTATGTCCATTAGTTATGCTTATATGCATGCATACAAGTCCTTTGGTTGATCTCTTACCCCCCTACCTCCCGCCCCCGAACCCTCCCCGGCCTTCCCGTTGCAGTTTGACACTCTGTTTGAGGCAGCTCTGCCTCTGTATCTATTATTGTTCAAAAGTTTATAATGGTCTCAATTATCCATGAATAAGTGAGATCATGTGGTATTTTTCCTTCATTGACTGGCTTATTTCACTTAGCATAATGCTCTCCAGTTCCATCCATGCCGTTGCAAATGGTAAGAGTTCCTTCCTTTTAGAGCAGCATAGTATTCCATCGTGTAGATGTACCACAGTTTTCTAATCCATTCATCTACTGATGGGCACTTAGGCTGTTTCCAGATCTTAGCTATGGTGAATTGTGCTGCTATGAACATAGGGGTGCATATATCCTTTCTGATTGGTGTTTCTGGTTTCTTGGGATATATTCCTAGAAGTGGGATCACAGGGTCAAATGGGAGTTCCATTTGTTGCTTTTTGAGGAAACTCCATACTGTCTTCCATAGTGGCTGCACCAGTCTGCATTCCCACCAGCAGTGCACAAGTGTTCCTTTTTCTCCACATCCTCTCCAGCACTTGTCGTTTGTTGATTTGTTGATGATAGCCAGTCTGACAGGTGTGAGATGGTACCTCATTGTTGTTTTAATTTGCATCTCTCGGATGATTAGTGACTTTGAGCATGTTTTCATATGTCTCTTGGCTTTCTGAATGTCCTCTTTTGAAAGGTGTCTATTTAGGTCCTTTGCCCATTTTTTGATTGGATTGTTTATCTTCTTTTTGTTAAGTTGTGTGAGTTCCCTATAAATTTTGGAGATTAGGCCCTTATCAGATATGACATTGGCAAATATGTTTTCCCACACAGTGGGTTTTCTCGTTGTTTTGTTGATGGTTTCTTTTGCTGTGCAGAAGCTTTTTATTTTGATGTAGTCCCATTTGTTCATTTTCTCTTTAGTTTCAAGTGTCCTAGGATCTGTATCAGTGAAGAAATTGCTTCGGCATATGTCGGAGATTTTGTTGCCTTTGGATTCTTCTAGAATTTTTATGGTTTCCTGTCGTACATTTAAGTCCTTTATCCATTTTGAGTTTATTTTTGTATATGGTGTAAGTTGGTGGTCTAGTTTCATTTTCTTGCATATATCTGTCCAATTTTCCCAACACCATTTATTGAAGAGACTATCTTGGCTCCATTGTATGTTCTTGCCTCCTTTGTCAAATATTAATTGAGCATATTGGTTCGAGCCAATTTCTGGGCTCTCTATTCTATTCCATTGATCTATATGCCTATTCTTGTGCCAGTACCAGGCAGTTTTGAGAACAGTGGCTTTGTAATACATCTTGATGTCTGGTATTGAGATCCCACCTACTTTGTTCTTTTTCAGGATTGCTGCAGCTATTTGGGGTCTTTTTTTTATTCCAGATGAATTTTTGAAGAGTTCGTTCTAGATCTATGAAGTATGCCATTGGTATTTTAATGGGAAGTGCGTTGAATTTATAGATTGCTTTGGGTAGTATGGACATTTTAATGATGTTGATTCTACCAATCCATGAACACGGTATGTTCTTCCATCTGTTTATGTCTTCCTCTATATCTTTTTCAACGTCCTGTAGTTTTCTGAGTAGAGGTCTTTTACTTCTTTAGTTAAGTTTATTCCTAGGTAGCTTAATTTTTTTGGTGCGATGGTAAACGGGATTGTTTTTATAATCTCTCTTTCTGAAAGTTCACTATTGGTGTATAGAAATGCCTCAGATTTCTTGGGGTTAATTTTGTATCCTGCTACATTGCCAAATTCATGTATTAAGTCTAGTAGCTTCTTGATGGACTCTCTAGGGTTTTGTATGTATAATATCATGTCATCAGCAAATAAGGACAGTTTTACTTCCTCTTTTCCAATTTGGATGCCTTTTATTTCTTCTTCTTGCCTAATTGCAATGGCTAACACTTCCAGTACTATGTTGAACAGGAGTGGTGAGAGGGGGCACCCCTGTCTTGTTCCTGTTCTTAGAGGAAATGGTGTTAGTTTTTGTCCATTGAGTATGATGTTGGCTGTGGGTTTTTCATATATGGCTCTTATTATGTTGAGGTATGATCCTTCTATTCCCACCTTGCTGAGAGTTTTTATCAAAAATGGGTGTTGAATTTTGTCAAATGCTTTTTCTGCATCAATTGATATGACCATGTGGTTTTTTTTCTTTCAATTTGTTTATGTGATGTATCACGTTTATTGATTTGCGGATATTGTACCATCCTTGCATCCCTGGGATAAATCCTACTTGGTCATGGTGTATGATCTTTCTGATGTACTGCTGGATCCGATTTGCTAAGATTTTGTTGAGGATTTTGGCATCTATGTTCATGAGGGATATTGGTCTGTAATTCTCTTTCATTGTGTTGTCTTTACCTGGTTTTGGTATTAGGGTGATGCTGGCTTCATAGAATGAGCTTGGAAGTGTTCCTTCCTCTTGAATTTTTGTAGTAGTCTGAGGAGGATAGGTTTTAGTTCTTCCTTGAATGTTTGGTAAAACTCCCTGTGAAGCCGTCTGGTCCTGGGCTTTTGTTTGATGGAAGCTTTTTGATGACTGCTTCAATTTCTTCCATAGTTATTGGCCTGTTGAGATTTTTAGATTCTTCCTGATTGAGTTTTGGAATGTTGTATTTTTCTAGGAATTTGTCCATTTCCTCCAGGTTGTCTAGTTTGTTGGAGTAGAGCTGTCCAAAGTATTTTTTAACAATCATTTGTATTTCTGTGGGGTCTGTTGTTATTTCGCCTCTATCGTTTCTGATTTTGTTTATTTGAGTCCTCTCTCTTTGCTTCTTGGTGAGTCTGGCTAGGGGTTTATCAATCTTGTTTATCCTTTCAAAGAACCAGCTCTTGGTTTCATTGATTTTCTGTATTGTTTTTTGGTCTCTATGTCATTTATTTCTGCTCTAATCTTTATTATCTCCTTCCTTCTGCTCACTGTGGGGTTTTCTTGTTGCTCTCTTTCTAAATCTTTGAGTTGTAGAGTTAGATGATTTACTACCATTTTTCTTGTTTTTTGAGATAGGCCTGTAGAGCTATAAACTTCCCTCTCAGGACTGCTTTCATTGTGTCCCATAGGTTTTGGATTTTTGTGTTTTCATTGTCATTAGTTTCCAGGATGTTTTTAATTTCTTCTTTGATCTCATTGGTAACCCAATCAATATTTAATAGCATGCTATTCAGCTTCCAGGTGTTTGAGTATTTTGGGTTGTTTTTATTGTAGTTTATTTCTAATATTATGCCATCATGGTCTGTGAAGATGCTTGGTATGATTTCAATCTTCTTGAATTTCAGAAGACTTTGCATGTGACCCAATATGTGGTCTATTTTTGAATATGTCCCATGAGCACTTGAGAAGAACGTATATTCCCTGGCTTTGGGGTGAAGCGTTCTGAAGATGTCTATTAAGTCCATCTGATCAAGTGAGTCATTTAGGATTGCTGTATCTTTGCTGATTGTTTGTCTATAGGACTTATCCAGTGCTGTCAGTGGTGTATTAAAGTCCCCTACTATGATTGTATTGTTGTCGATCTCTCCTTTCATATCTTCCAGGAGTTTTTTTATAAATCTGGGTGCTCCTGTATTGGGTGCATATATGTTTACCAGGGTTATATCTTCTTGTTGTATTGATCCCTTTAGTATTATGAAGTGTTCTTCCCTATCTCTTGTTATGGCCTTCACTTTGAGGTCTATTTTGTCCGATATAAGTATTGCTACCCCAGCTTTCTTTTCCTTTCCATTTGCCTGAAAGATATTTTTCCATCCTTTCACTTTCAGTCTGTGTGAGTCCCTTCTAATGAGGTGGGTTTCTTGTAGACAGCAGATGTATGGGTCATGTTTTTTTATCCATTCAGCCACTTGATGTCTTTTGGTTGGAGCATTTAGTCCGTTTACGTTTAAAGTTATTATTGAAAGGTACTTGTTTGTAGCCATTTCTTTTTTTGTGTGGCTGTTTTCTTTCTGAGCTTTTTATTTCTTCTTTTTATACCAGACCCTTTAGCATTCCTTGCATTGCTGGCTTAGTGGTGATAAACTCCCTTAGCCCTTTTTTGTCTGTGAAGCTTCTTATTTCCTTCAAGTTTGAATGATAGCCTTGCTGGATAGAGTATTCTTGGATTCAGTCCTTTGCTTTGCATCACTTTGTAAATTTCTGTCCATTCTTTTCTGGCCTGATGTGTTTCTGTTGAGAAATCATTTGATAATCTAATGGGAGATCCTTTGTATGTGACTTTCCGTCTCTCTCTTGCGGCCTGTAAGATTTTCTCTTTGTCCTGAACATTTGCCATGGTAATTATGATGTGTCTTGGTGTGGGTCTTTTCGGGTTCACCTTGTTTGGGACTCTCTGGGCTTGTGTAACTTTTTTCTTCCCCACCTCAGGGAAGTTTTCTGATATTATTTCTTCGAATAAGTTTTCTAATCCTTGTTCATCTTTCTGTTGTTCTGGTACCCCTATTATTCGTATGTTGTTTCGTTTCATGTTGTCCCAAAGCTCCCTTAAGCTCTCCTCCTGTCTTTTAATTTTTTTCTCCAATTGCAGTACATTTTGGGTGTGTTTTGCTTCCTTGTCTTCTAATTCACTAATTCGGTCCTCCGCTTCTCCTAGTCTACTGTTGATACTTTCAATGGTGTTTTTTATTGCAGCTATATCACTCTTCATTTCTTCTTGGGTCTTACTTAAGTTGTTGAGTTTTTCATCTGTTTCTTCTTGCTTCTTGCAGAGGTTGTCGATTTTTTCCTCCATCCGGTTTATGCACTCTAGGACCCTTATTCTGAATTCTTTTTCTGTCATGTTGCATGCCTCTGTATTACTTAGCTGCTTTTCTGGAGAGTCCTCCTTCTCTTTCCTTTGGGGGTTTCTTTGTCTACCCATGTTTGATCTCACTGACATATCTAGACGTTGAGTCGTTCAGTGGCTGCTCCCTGGGTGGCAGTGAGTCCTTGGTCTGTGGTTGCTCTTCGGGCGGTTGCGGTAGCAGCTGCTCTTCAGTTGGCGGCAGCTCCTCTGGTGGGTGCTGTTCACAGCTGTGGTGGCTCTTCTGGCTGGTGGGGGCGGTTTCACGTACAGCTGCTGTTCCTTAGCAGAGGGTATGGTCCTCAGGAGATTGCTGTTGCTTGGATCTGCTGCGTTGATTTAAGGGCACAAAATACAACACAACAAGGCACCACGTACCAGGCACTAAACACAAATATATTCACGATATTAATAACCCCAAATAAAGGCGACCACCCGAATTAAGAGAATTAGGGGATAAGGCAGAAGGAAAAGAAAAAGATAAAAGAGAAAAAAGAAAAGTATGGACCCAAAAAAAAGAGTGCAGAAATGAAATTGGGAAAAAGAAGGGGGGAAAATAAAAGCGAGAAAAGAAGAAAAGAGAAAAAAAAAGAGTGAAAAGAGAGAATGAAGTGGAAGAGGGGAAGAGACTTTTTATATGATGAGAATACTCCTATAGAACCACCACTAATCCCAGCAAATTCCAGCAACAACTCCCTGTAGATGGATGCAAACTAGAAACCACCAATAATATAACGATGAAAATAGAATGGAGAACACTAAACCCAAAATAAAATAAAGAGAAAATAAACTGGCAATTTAAAAGATGGTAAAATGGTAGCAGTAATAATACTGGTTAAAAATAAGAAGGTAGTAATTAAAAGGGTAAAACCAGGTGATGGAAAAAGAGGAAAAAAAAGAAGAAGAAGAAAAAAAAAAAGGGAAAAAATAAAAAAAAAATAGATTGGTTTCTTAGTTAAAAGGTGAAAAAAGAAAAAAAAATTGCAGTAGTGAAGGTCCTTCGGTTCTTCTATTCTTCAGTCTGGCTCGCCTTTAGTCCTGCCAGGTATTCAGGAGAGTGTTGAGTTTCCCTGCGATACACTGTTCCTCTGTGTTTTAAACCACAGTCCTTATTTTAAAGCAGGCCGGATTTTTTTCCTAGCCCGCCTTATTTTGTGTTTAGCAAAGAGTCAGTTTGTGGCTCAGCCTCTGGGTGGCAGTGTTCTGGGCTTGGCCTCTGAGGCTATACAGCATTGAAAATCCCTCTATAGGTCAGACCCTGTTAACTCCCAGGGGCTGATTAGATTATTTTAATCCTTGATCTCATTCAGGGTGGAATCTGGGTGTGGCTGTGCTCCTTGCCTGGGGGCTGGGGGGAGGAGTCTCACTCTCCAGAGAGAATGGCCGCCCCAGTCCTGGGCTGAGGGGCGTCTCAGCACTCACCCGCTTCCACCTCTCCTGGCCCCCCGCCTCTCCTCAGTCTCTCCCCGGATTCCACTCCTCCGAACCCTCTCCCTCTGTTCAGCACAGGTCAGTGTCTGTATCCGAAATGTCCCATGAACAGGGTTCGGCGAGAACAAACAAACAAATGCCGGCCGCGGAAACGGGGAGGGCTTGGTTTCTGTAAACTCTTCTTTTACGGGCACTGCATGGTCAGGTCAGCTCTTCAGGCTGCCCCCTTTAGGCTCAGTCCGCCGTGATCACAGAACCCAGCTTTCAAATCCCCGGACGCCAGGAATCCCGCGGATCGCCTTTCCCCGTCAGGGGCTGTGCCTGTCCCAAGGGACGCGGCTGTCTGCCACTCGGTCTCCCTCCGACCCTCTGGGCTCAGAGGTCTGGCAAACTTTCCTGCCCAAATCCCTGGGTTTTTTTTTTTACCTTTCCAGGGGAGTTCTGCCCTTCCTGGCTGCAAACCGTCTCACCAGCTGAGCACTCTCGCCAATTGGGGTGGGTGTTATTAGTTTCAGCTGCTCACTGCATTTGCTCCGGGACACGACCTGGGACGCGTCTGCCTATATCGCCGCCATCTTCCTTCTTCTCAAATTATGACACTTTCTGATGGAGCTAATGAGAGTATAATGTTGTGAACATGATCGTGTTGAATTAACTGTTAATCCTCACCTGAAGATATTTTTTCCATTGGTTTCTTTAGAAAAAGTGGAAGGGATGGAAGGAGGTGAGAGAGAAGAGAGAGACATCAATATGAGAGAGACACATTGATTGGTTGCCTGGCATTGGTTCCCTGGCATTGGCGAGTGATCAAACCTGCAACACAGGTACGTACCCCTGACCTGGAATCAATCTGAGACTGTTCAGTGCACAAGCCTTCAGAAACACTGGCCAGGGCCCAAGGCAATTTTGAATTGAACCTTCCTCAATGTTCCTTCTCAGGTCTCACTTTGACTAAGATTCTGTGTTAGGTCTAAAAATGTCTGGGCCTCAGAGATCACATTCTATTGTGAATAAGCTCCTTTGAAAAATAGGATCTCCAAATAATCAAAAATCTCCAAATAATCAGGACTAAGTTTTCTAGAATTATAGCTCTGGAGAGCTCATGTCTTTTTAGATGACCACAGTACCTGTCTGTTCAAATTGTTGAGTTTTTCAATATTTTGGCATTTGGTATAACCCATGAACACAGACAATAGGGTGGTGAAGGCCTTGGGCCAGAGGTGAGGGCAGGTTGGAGGGGATTAATGGGGGAAAAGGGGGGACATATGTAATACTTTCAACAATAAAGATTGAAAAGTAAAAAAAAAATATTTTGGCATTTGCTTACTCATAGAAAAACCTCAGAAAGCTGCCATATGGGATGGCTACTGCACAAAGAGTGGCATGAAATACCTAGTTCTTTGTCAGTTGCCTTGGGAAGAAGACTCAAGTTTGGGTGCTTGATGATTATTACTGTGAAAATGTTATAATGATGATGGCAGGTATTTATATAAACTCAAAGAGAGGGGCTAAATGTCACATGGCATCCCCAATCTGATTCTCAAATTGTGCTCTCAATAATTTGAAGCATTTATTTTTAGAGAATGTTTAACAGTTTCTCCTCATGGTCAGTAACATTTCTTCAGTGATTTCCTTTTTCAGATACTTTGATTCTGACCTTTCCATCTTTGTCCCCAGTAGATAATACAGTGCCTGGCATGTAAAATGGGATCAGCAAATGTGTGGAATATGAACGATGATGTTGACCTTCCCATACCCCTCCATATACTAGGTTCCTAGTTATGGACTTCTGACCACTGTCTGAACTTTCTAGCACCGGCATCTTCTTATTAAACAGCTGTGATCCACCATTCCATCTAGTAAAGTGCTCTTTCAGGCTGTGCCTTAAAGGACTTCCCCCTGAATTCAAGGTTAGGCCCTCTGACCTCACTGATGTATATTGGGTGGTTTGATGCTATAAATCAATTTCTTGTGTAATAATCAGCATAAAACAGTACCTATAAGAAGAGCTTCCTTGATCTGCACATATACCAAATAAAACTATTGGAATTGACCAACAGAATGTGGGAGCCTAAGCCCATATTGTGTTCTTCATCTCATGTTGCAAGGTAATTGTCCCATGTTCACTGCTCCAGCCTTAAATATGCGGCCAGTTGACAAACAGGAACATAGCCCTGCTCCCGGTTTCCACCAGAATAAACCCATACATAATGCTCCAGTCCTTATAAGCCCCACAGGCTGCTCTGTCCGATGGCAGAGAGGGGGCAGCCAGCACTTGGGGTTGCAGAGCCCATCAATGTCAAGTTCTTAGAGCTGGTCTTCCAAGTCCTCCTTGGATCAGTAGTGGTTGTCTGTCTCAAGTAGGAACATTCTAGAAGCAGAGTCTTGAGAAGGGTCTTGGGGAGTAAGGCTTGGCAGGTGCTCCTGTGATGGGTGCTGGAATGGGGTGGGGGGTAGGGTTTGGGGGCTAGTGTCCCATAGGAACTTTTCTATGTCACAGGGGCTTGTTTCTGAATCTGATGGGGCTTGGGGTCCGTCACTGCCTGCATAGCCTCTGCTGCCACATATTGCTTATTTAACAAGTCATAAAAAGGAAATGGGAGGTGGCCTGGCAGCTGGCAGGCTCTGACAGGAAGCGTCAGATTAAGGGGACACAGCACACTGTCCCAGCCCTCTGGTCTCTAGATACTGTTTGGCTACTTACTCCAAGGACCTGTCCTTATTGTGGGGGTCTGGGGGAGGGCGTTCAGCAATCCCCTTTCTTCTTCCTTCCCAGCAGTCTCGCCCTGGAACATTCGGCCTCCAGGGAGCGCCTGTGTAACTGTAAAGGCCTGGTTTCCTTTGTGTCTGCTCCACGCACCTTCCTGAGACCTGGGAGCACATTAGCGGGGCCACAGAACATAGCTCCCACAGCTTCGATCCAGGTAAGGAGATACTGGGGTGGGTCCCAGCGCCTTGGAAGTGTGAGAGCCCATGGCCTAGTAACAGTCACTCACTGCTGGTGTGATTTCAACTTCTAGTTACTCAACTTCTGGGATTACCCATCAGTGAAAGGAGATGATGATGGTGGTTCTAGGAGCAACAGAGGGTTGACAGTGGGGAAAGAGATGTGGGAAACTTTCACCCTGTGCCCACACCCCCGTATATTCCAAAGTTTCCTGGTTTTCTAGCTAATTGACTACTGCTTAGTCCATTGACATTTCATGGGGATTCACAGGCTTTAATGAAGCTGAATGAATATTCTCATCCCATTATACAGATGGGAAAATTGAACCTCCCCAGGTTCCCCATTAAATAGGGACAATCTTCTCAATTTACCATCTACACTTCTTAAGTGACACCTCCACTGAGCCACATGTTCCCCAAGTACCAGACCCCTGAGTACACATTATCTTAGGACTTTGTCCTTCTGCAAACCACTCCATTTCCCCCCAAATAACACACACCTTTCCTCTGACAAGAGGTAGGACTCGGCTGTATGACAAACAGTCTCATCTTCAGGGCACCTGGAACAATCCCTTTGTCTGCTGAAATTTCTGTAAGAGATGTACCCAGAAATTCCAAGAGCTAAACTATAAAACAGGGGACTGTAAAAACAGGAAATATGGGGACTGTGGCACTGAGTGAAGGAGACACTTATGAACAAGGCAGACAAGATATAGTTTGATTTTCCTAAAACAGCATGAGAGAGCCTGCTTTCTCATGGTTTGGTACAGAAAAGTATCTCCATGATAAAACCAGGCTCATATAATTTTAAAATCCAAAGGTACATTATGTTCCTTTCCTTCAACCCCCTGCCTGAACTAGACCCACCTATTGTCCTGCCAACACTGTTATAGCCTCTGCTTGCACACTGACTGCCACCCTCTCATTTCAGAGAAGATGAGTAGAATTTTCCTTTTAGACGAGGAATATGCCTCCATTCTCTGTCCTCCCGCTTTGGCCTGATCCAAGATTGACATGACCACATTGCTGCAGGTCTGCCATGCTTCCCCCAGTCTTTTCTTAAGCTGTTTTTGTTGTTGTTGTTGTTTGGTTGGTTGGTTTTTGTTAATCCCCACCCAGGATATTTTCCCATTGATTTTTAGGGAGAGTGGAAGGGGGTGGATGGCAGAGAGAGAGAAACATCGGTGGGAGAGAGACATATCCATTGGGTTGCTTCCTGTACACACCCCTCTTGGTACTGGGGATTGAGCTTGCAATTGAGGTAGGTGCCCTTGACCTGAACTGAACCCAGGACCTTTCAGTCCCTGGGACAATGCTCTAACCACTGAGCAGCCGGTTAGCTCTAGAGTCATGTTAATACTTTGTGACTCATTTTAGCATCTTCATTATCCTTTGTCACTCTCCCCAGACACTTTGTTATGTATTAATTTCTGCGTAAAAGCCCATTCCCCTGAGAACACATGTCTCCCCTGCCACCTGACACATTCAGAAGACGACTACCCTGCATCTTAGCTACTGTTACCTGAGTTTGGTTGACTTTCAGTGTCAAGCACCCTGCTCCATTTGGGTCACACAAAATATCAAGTCAGTAAAACACCAGGTGGTTTTAACCTGAAATGCTTCAATTTAGAGCAACTCCTGCCTCCTGCAGTTTTCTCTTTGAATAACCTATTTTGGAAAAGCATCCACCCAATATTTTACAGTACAATTGTTTGTGTTGGTTTCAGGGCAGGCCTCCAGCCTGTTAGCCTCAGTTTTTGTCCTGACCATGGATAGCCATATTGTATGTGGGGGTCCAAGAGGCTGGGAACTTATTTAGGTTAATTTTTTCTCCTGTGGACTCAAGGAGAATTCGTCAGCAAAAGGAGCTACTTTTCAGTCTTAGCTCCACGGCAATTGTGTGACTTTGGGCAAGTCATTTATTGATCAGTTTCCTCACAAAAGGTCATCTAGTGTAGAAAAATATCATAGAATTTGAGCAGGGTTATCAAGAGCCAGAGTATAAATTCCCAGGGTCTAGGATAGTTTATGGAAGAGGGTGTGAGGAAATGCTCTTCTCTGGGCTTAAGCAAAGGAAGTGAGAAAGGGTCAGAAGAGGAAGAAAGGAAAAAAGAAAAAGGAAAATATGAAAATAGATGGCTTACCTAAGGAGGGCCAAAAAAGATCCCACTAAATTAATAGAAAATTGTGCAAATATTTCTATATTACAGAAACAAACCGAATAGCAAACAAACTATGAAAACCATTTTTAAATTCAAAGGTAATCAGTAAAATGGACATGTAAATTGATGAAGACATCATGATGTTTGTCCTTAATGTGATAAAAAAATTAAGAGTGTAATATCACCAAGTAAAGGTGCAGATTTGGGGACTTCTCACACATGGCTCATGTCAGTGAGAATTAGCATAGTGGTCTTGAGTCATATTGACAATATCTAGTTAGGTGAAAGCCATCCATCAATTATTGCACAGAGATATGCAGTATGTGGGGATTATTTTGCAGGAAACATATATTTTGGAACAGCTTAAAAGTTTATTAATAAATAATTGGATAAAAATTTTACACAAATAATGTCATTTATGTAAAAGTTTAAAATGCAAAAATAGTATTAGACATTATCTATAGATACATGTGTATGTAGAAGGGTAAATACACACATGAGATGATACATAAAAACCTCAGAATACTGGTTGCCTCTGAATGACAGTGGGAAGGAAAAGAACCCCGGGGAGTCAAAAAACATAAATGAAATTCATGTGTAATGTGTTAACTTTTCAATCAAACAGAATACCTATAGTAAAAATGCCAAAAAACTTACATTTGTTCATTGCAAATGTAGGTTTTTGTTTCATAAGTTAGTGTATTATCTTCACTTAAAAACTTGTTTCATAACTGCATAATATTTAAAACTGAATAACCAAATATAAACTCATCTTAGGTATGTCACATACTTCCCTTTTCTAACAACAAAATGAGTGATACAATATTATGCCTCATTTGAATGAAACATTTATGCCAATTCATGCCAATGATTGTGCCAATTTCTGTTTAAATCTTCTGAGACCCAGAATGGTGATCACTGGGAGACAAGGACCTCAGAGCCAGCCAGGAAGAACAGTTGATTAAACTCTGAGCAGGAAGTGAGTTTTTCTTGAATTTGTCTTCAGTGTTGATTCTTTCTCTTTGGCCATGGCACCCCCTTCTCTCCACCAACTGCTCAGGGGGTTAATCACAAACTTGCTAGAACAGAGACAAAAATACCATGCTACAAATGACATTGGCTTGTTTGAAGTAATGAGAATTTCCAGGGCCCAACACACTTTGTGTCACATGGGTATCTAGTGGCCAAGAGGAAAAGTACAGTGCACCTTCCAAGGAGAAGGTTGGATCTAGGACATGAGTTCTTCAAGGACTGACATGAGGGGAAGTACTTTTTCCAGAAAGTTGGTCTACTATGAATCCAAAACATAAAATAAGATAATGTTCCCCTCCTCATTCTATAAAATAATGTTTTTTTTTTCATTTCATGCCTTTTCTAGTTGGAGGGACATAAGCAATGGATTGGCTTTAAAACATTTCCTGCTTTCCTGTAAGCTGAGAAAGAAAAAAAAGGGACCAAGCATTGTGTTTACAGTGCATTGTGTAAGCATCACCAGGTTTGTTTAAAGTTATGTATAGACTTTTGAGGGCAGAATGTGAGTTAGGAAATTAGCAATGGAAATGGTTCCTCGATGGAGAATTATTCTTAGGAGTCTGAACTGGAGGTGACCTCAGGACTTACCAACTCCATGTGGACACTCACTTTTTATTCTTTTCCTGTTTTTATTCCAGAAGAGGATGGAAGGACTTCCAATGAGCAGATATGGAGCTATGGCTGAAGGTAAGAAAGGCTCCAAGTTCTTAAGAGGCACCGTTTCCTCACCTCAAACACAGTGACAGAAACCCAGTGATTTTTAAACTGAAGAAGAAAAAGTCAAGGCTCATTTCTTCTTTACCTTCCCCACCATCTTCACCCCCACCTCCACCCGACCCCTTCAGTACAATGCTCTCCATGCACATGATGTGTGGGAAATGTGGAAATGAAACTTCAAGTCAGAAGTTGCAGGCTTTTGAACTGAATTGTGAATAAATTTCATTTTCCTTGTCCACCTTGAGCAGAAAATGGAAATGTCTTCCAGAAAGATTTGCTAATCATGCAGACTACAAAACATCCCAGAACACTGCAGAAAAGGAAGAGCCAACACCGAGTAGAAGAAATAAAATAATGCATTTTAGGACACTACAATGAACTTGGAATCCATTTGGGCTCATAAGAACTCTAGAACTTCCCGGTTCTCACCCTCCTTGGTCCCTTGAAGGTTTTAGCTCCTAGCTCAATGTCGCCCTCTCCAACACCACTTTTGTTAACTTCCTGTAATTCAATCAGCCAAGTAGGAGAATTTTCCATCACATGTACTACTAATGGTCTTAAATTCCATCCTCTTCAGCCACCCATCCTGAGTCATCTCTCAGGCTTTGCCTTTGACATTAACTATGGCCTTTCTATTGTCTCAATTTCAAGCAGAGAATTCCCCACCCAAAGAACAGAGACTCAGGGACCTCAGCTGGTCCTTGGTGGAAGGTCACAGCTGACACTTCCTTTTCTCCCAAGGTTTAGGTGAATATGTTGAGCACATCTACACAAGTGGTCCTGGTTATTTGTGAGTGAAAAGAGGTGGTAATATTTTTCCATGTGTGACCTCTCATCCTTTGCATCCTTCTAAACTCACATTTACTTAACATGAAATGGGCCAGGCACCATCCCTGCAGAAACACAGGGACCACTTTTGTTTCAGTAAAACTATCTTCCTTGGTCTTGAGAACGACTTAGAGCAACCTCCTCAGTATAGCAGTTTATACTGTTGGCTATGGGTCCTATGTGGGCTTTCTATGTAGACTTCCTATGAATGGAGAAACTCCTAAAGTTGTTGGAAACCTTTGTATGCATTTAGGTATGACAGTTTCCTGGGAGGGAGGTCCACAGCTTTAATGAGATCCCATGAGGGTCCAAGACTTTAAAATTGGGAGCAGCACTAGCTTAATAAGACACACAATTTTTTTCTTATTCAGGCAGTGTAGAAGATACCCAGTTGGCACCAAATTCCTCACTGAGGGTCATCCTGGTGGGGAAATCTGGTTGTGGAAAAAGTGCCACTGGGAACAGCATCCTCTGTCAACCTGTGTTTGAGTCCAGGCTGGCGGCCCAGGCTGTGACCACGACGTGCCAGGTAGCCACAGGCACGTGGAATGGAAGGAACATCCAGGTGTTTGACACACCCTCCATCTTTGAAGCCAAGGCCCAGGACCAAGAGATGTACAAGGACATCGGGGACTGCTACCTGCTCTCAGCCCCAGGGCCCCATGTGCTTCTGCTGGTGACACAGCTGGGGCACTTCACTGCCCAGGACATGGTGGCAGTGAGGAAAGTGAAGGAGGTCTTTGGGGCAGAAGGCATGAGACATGTGGTGGTCCTCTTCACCCACAAGGAGGACTTAGGGGATGGGTCCTTGGAGGACTATGTTGCCAAAACAGACAACCACAGACTGAGGAGCCTGATCAAGGAGTGTGGGAAGAGGTACTGTGGCCTCAACAACCAGGCTACTGGGGAGGAGCAGAGGGAGCAGCTGGAGGAGCTGATGGCTGTGTTCAAGAAGTTGGAGAGTGATAACCAGAGTAAATTCTACACAAACGACCTCTTCCACGATGCAGAGATGTTCCAGAACGGCAGGGACGGCACCCCAGAAGATTACAGGTGCTACCTGTCCAAAGTTCAAGTGCACATTGATAAGCATAAGCGAGGCCTGGAAGATACTGGGAGTCACTGGGCATCCAAGGCGGTCGACAGAGTCAAAAATTGTATCTTGTCTGATATAAGTATGCTACTTCAGCTTCTTTTTTAAATTTTAATTTTCATGAAATATCTTTTCCATCTCTTCATTTTCAGTCTGTGTGTCCTTCATTCTGTGGGGAATGTCTTGTATACAGCATATATATCTGTCTTGTTTTCTTATCTATTCAGCTACCTTATGCCCTTTGATTGGAGCATTTCATCCATTTACATTAATTATTGATAAGTATTTACTTATTGACATTTTAAAAATTTATACCTATGTTGCTTTTAAACAATTGTTACTTCTTCTTAGAGAAGTTCCTTAAAAATTTCTTGTAATACTGGTTTGGTGGTGATGAACTCCTTAAGCTTTTTCTTCCCTGGTAAGCCTTTTATCTCTCCATCAATCTTAAATTATGAACTTTCTAGGTGGTATAATCTTGTTTTTAGGTCCTTACTTTTCATGACTTTGCATATTTCACACCAATTTCTTCTGGCCTTGAAAGTTTCTATTGAGAAATTAATTGGCAGTGTTATGAGAGCTTCCTTATAATTAACTGTCTTTCTGTTGCTATTTTTAAGATTCACTTTTTGTTTCTATGCTTTGCCATTTAAATGATCATGCACATTGGTGTGGTCCTTTTTGGGTTCATTTTGTTAAGGACTCTCTGCACTTTCTGGACTTGTGTGTCTTTTTCTTCACCAGATTAGGAAAGATTTCAGTCATTATTTTTAAAAATAGGTTAACAATCTCTTGCTCTCTCTTTTCTCCTACTGGTATCCTTATGATGGGAATGTTTTTATGCTTTAGAATGTTACAGAAATACCTAAAATTATTCTCACTTTTAATAATTATTTCTTCTTTTTGCTGCATTGATTGGATGTTTTCCGTTACCTTGCCTTCTAAATAGCTGATTTGATTATTTGCTTCACCAAATCTCCTGTTGATCCTTCTAGTGTATTCTTCATTATAGATATTGTATCCTTCATTTCTGAGTGCTTCTTATTTATGGTTTCTATATCTTTTTTATGCTTGCTATATCTCCATTTAAGTTCTCACTAAGTTCTGTGATCATCCTTATAACCATTGTTTTGAACTTTGTATCAGGTAAATGGCTTGCCTCCATTTCATTTATTCTTTTTCCAGTGATTTCTCCCGGTCTTTTGTTTGGAGCTTGTTTCTTTGTTTCCCCACTTGGATGCCTCTCTATATTTGTGTCTGTGTATTTGGTAGTTCTGCTATGTCTCCCAGTCTTGGTATGCTGATCTTACATAGTTGGTATCCTGTGTGGTTCAGTGGCACAGTCTCCCTGATCACTTGAGCTAGGTGTCCCAGGAATATTCCATGTGTGGAATAAGTGAGTCATCTTATTGTAGTTGAGTCTTGATTGTTGTTGGCCCATCCATGTGTGGAATTGACCCTCATTCTGGCTGACTATGAGAATAGACACCAACCACAGTGTACAAGCTGCTATGAAGGGTCTGACCCAATAAAGCAGAATTTCCCCATCAGGGTCGGGTGCCTACGAAGATCTCCCTCTGGGTGTATTGCTTGTGAAATCATTGGGTCATGCTCTGATATGTTCTAAAGCTCACAACCAGGTGTGTTATCTCTGGGACCTATTGGGAGGAACTCTGGTTAGGCCAATATCAGGACCTGACTGTGATTGATCCTGGGCTACCTGTTTGGAACTACAAAACAATCCAGTATTTTACTGGCTCTACTTGGCCTGAATATGTGTGGAAGAGCCCAATATGTGCACCAATGATAGAATCCACCAGCACCAAGTCTGGAGGAAGGTCAAAAAAAGGCAGAAAATTGTTATAGATAGTAAGGTGGTCTTGTCTCTTACATGAGCAAGTTTGTGCAGCTTCTCCCCTAACTTCCTCTTTCCTTCTCTTCCTCAATATCCTCAGCTTAGCATTGATTTCACATTTAGAGAAAGGACCCATATTTTCCAGGTAAAGGAAGATGGGAGTTTGTGTTTATGTTGTGGGGAGAGGCAGGGAAATGTGAGGTTTGGTGTTGAGGGATCCTCTCCCCTGAATCTATATCTTAAACCTCCTGGCAAACTTGATCTCAGCATAGACTTTAATATATATATCTCCTATATAATAAAAGTCTAGGTGGTGTCATGTGCGATGTATGTCATCCCAAGATGGCCACCACAAAATGGCCAGCAGGGGAGGGCAGTTGTGGGCAATCAGGCCAGCAAGGAAGCAGTTAGGCATCAATCAGGCTGGCAGGGGAGTGGTTAGGGGGCGATCAGGCTGGCAGGCAGAAGCGGTTAGGGGCAATCAGACAGGCAGGCAGGTGAGCGGTTGGGAGCCAGCAGTCCAGGATTGTGAGAGGGATGTCCTGTGGGATCGGGCCTAAACTGGCAGTTGGACATCCCCCACGGGGTCCCAGATTGAAGAGGGTGCAGGCCGGGCTGTGGGACACCACCTCCCCCCACCGTGCATGAATTTCATGCACCTGGTCTCTAATATATATATATAGATAGATATATAGTTATAGATATAGATATAGAGATAGATAGATATAGATATATAGATATATAGATATATAGTTATCTACATAGATAGATAGATAGATAGATAGATAGATAGATAGATAGATAGATATAATTTCAGAGAGGAAGGGAGAGGGAGGAGAGAAACATCAATGATGAGAGAGAATCATTGATTGGCTTCCTCCTGCAGGCCCCTTTTGGGGATCCAGCCTACAAGCCAGATATATGCCTTAACCAGAAATTGAATTGTGACCTCCTGGTTCATATGTTGACACTGAGCCATATTGATTGGGCTCAGCATAGATTTATCATTCTTTAGGTTTCCTATTTCTATTGATTTTGGGTTGTAATCCATTTTAAAAAGTGAGCCCTATAAAATAGTAATTCTTTCAGGGATTGCTGCTCAAAAGATATTGTATAAATAAATGAGTCCTTTAACCATTTATATAATTTACTAAAGGCCCGGTGCACAATAATTTGTGCATTTGGGGGCGGGGAGGGGTCCCTCAGCCTGGCCTGTGCCCTCTTGCAGTCTGGGACACCTCGGGGGATGCCCACCTGCTGGCTTAGGCCTGCTCCCCAGGGGATGAGGCCTAACCTGTCAGTCAGACATCCCTCAACACCCCAGAAGTCTTCAGTGGATGTCCACTTGCCAACGGGAAGCAGGCCTAAAATGTAGTCAGACATCCTTAGTGCTGCTGAGGAGGCAAGAGAGGCTCCCGCCACCACCACTGTGCTGGAAGCTGCCAGCCTGACTTGTGGCTGAGCAGAGCTCCCCCTGTGGGAGCACACTGATCACCAGGTGGCAGCTCCTGAATTGAGTGTCTGCCCCCTGGTGGTCAGTGTGTGTCACAGTGACCAGTCATTCCAAGTCATTCTGCTGTTAGGGTCAATTTGCACATTACCCTTTTATTATATAGGAGGATAGAGGCCTTGTGCACTGCTGGGGGCCAGCTGGTTTGCCCTGAAGAGTGTCTTGGATCAGGTCGGGGGTCTCGCTGGGTTGCCTGGCCAGCCTGGGTGAGGGGCTGATGGCTGTTTGTAAGCTGGTCAAGCATCCAGCAGGGACCCTCACCCCACGGGGGTGTGGCCAGCCTGGGTGAGGGCTTGGTGGCTGTTTCCAGGCTGGCCACAGCCCCTTCAGGGTGGGGGGGCATCCTTCTGGGGTGCCTGGCCAGCCTGGGTGAGGAGCTGAGGGCCGTTTTCAGGCTGGCCATGCACCCCGATGCCCCAAGCTCCCAGCCTCTCTTTTTTTTTTCTTTTTTTCCCTGGGATTTATTTATCTTCTATAATTGAAACTTTGTAGCCTTGAGTGGAGCCTAGGTCGGGTTGCCCCTGGCAACCCAGGCTCTCAGCCCCTACTTGAGCAGAGGCCAGGGCGGCTGGAAGCAGGTATCTGGGATTTATTTATATTCTATAATTGAAATTTTATAGCCCTGAGCAGAGCCCACAGACAGCCAGGGCAGGAAGGAAGCTTGGCTTCCTCCATTGCTGAGGGCAACCCAAGCCTCCTGCTTGTTCCCGCTCCATGGCTGCCACCATCTTTGTGATGGAGTGATGGTTAATTTGCATATTACTCTTTTATTAGATATGATAAATAAACTAGAAGCTTTCAGGGATAGAGTTGGGTGAGCAGACAGAAGTAGCTTTGAGGGAAACTGTTGGGTGAAGAGCACTGGGAAGTGGAAGAAGTACAGTTCAGCATTCTATTCCTCTGAACACCCATCACCAACATCAACTTTGTGGCCAAAACTGATTTGTAAACATTTCTCTTCTTAGTTTATAAGAAGCTCTTCTCTACTCCCTATCCTTAAGGTAAAAAGACATAGCTCTTCTTTCAAAAGGAGTGTTTGTCTGTGTAATAGTGATTCAAGTTTGTATTTGATGTCTTCTTATCAGATGAGCCAGTTTTTAACAATTAGCATATTTAGCCTGTCCCAGTCAAAGTCTGCTCCAATAAGAGTTATTCAAGTGGCTTTCCCCATTGCCAACATTTCTAGATAGCAAGGAGAAAAAAATATTTAAAATATAATAGTTTGACTCTGACCCATGTGGCTAAGTGGTTAGAGTGTCAACCCATGCACCAAAGGGTTTGTGGCTTTGATTTCCAGTCAAGGGCACATGCCTGGGTTGCAGATTAGATCCCGGCTTCATTAGGGCTCATGTAGGAAACACCAATGAATGTGTCTCTCATATGTCTCTCTCTCTTTCTCTCTCTCCCCCTCTCTCCCCCTCTCTCTCTTGCTCTCTCTCTCCTCTCCTCTCTCCACCCCTCTCTTCCACTCTCTCTAAAAAAATCAATCAAAAAATATCTTCAGGTGAAGATTAACAACAACAAAAAATGTAATAATTTGTTTCTGTGACACTAAAAATTGATGAATAAGGAAAGGATAATCTTTTCCACAGATATAGGCTGGACATAAAGATCAAAGAGAAAGCAAGAATCAGAGTGATTCTGATCAATTTCTTTATTTAATAAATATTTATTGAGAACCACACTTTATCAGTACTGTGCTTGTCTTGTCCCCAGGTAATAGTGGAAATACAAGATGCAGATGGTCCTACCATCATCACAGATTAAAATTATTGGGGTGACTTTGGTTAGTAATATTAAATAAGTTTCAGATGTACAAATATATAATACATCATCTGTGTATTGCATGGTATGCTCACCACCCAAAACTTTGTCTCATTCCATCACATATATTTGACTCTCCGCTCTCTTCAACCTTTTCCACTGGTAACCACCATACTGTTGTCTGTGTCTGTTTTGTAGTTAGTTAGTTAGTTAGTTAGTTAGTTAGTTAGTTAGTTTTTGGTTAGTTCTCACCCAAGGATTTTTTAGAGAGAGTAGAAGAGGGAAAGGGAGAGGAAGAGAGGGGGAGAGAGGAGAAAGAGAGAGGAAGAGAGAGAGAGAGAAAGAGTGAGAGAGAGAAGCATTGATGTGAGAGAGACACATTGATTGATTGCCTCTCACAGGTGCCCTGTCGAGGGCAGGGGGTCGAGCCTCCTATCCGGTTATGTGCCATTGACACAGAATTGAACACGTGATCCTTTGGTGTTTTGGCTGATGCTCTAACCATTTAGCAATGCTGTTCAAGGCTATGAGTTTATTTGTTTTGTTTGATGACTGATTGATTTCTATTTTATGTCCCAAGTATGAGTGAAATCATATGGTCCTTGTCCTTTTTCATCAGGCATTTGTGCTTAGTATGATACTCTCAAGATCCAGCAACTGGGTAGTTTTGAGTTGGATAGCCCCATCAACATGTCTGGTAGTTAACAGGCTCTTGGGCAGGCTAGGGTGATAGAGATAACTGGGCCTTGTGTCTCTCACATCAATCAGGCTGGTCCTGGCCTCTTTATGAAGCTGTTGCAGGGTCCTGAAGACTAGAAAGAGACAGCAAACAACAGGGCATCAGCACTTTTGGAATCTACTTGCATCATGCTTTCACTGCCCTATTGTCCACAGCAAGTCACAGGGTCCACCCAGATGCAAGGGGTGGAGAAACAGACTCAGCAGGATGTGGGAGGAACTGCAGATCAACATCCCAAAGAGGCACCTGTAGAAAGATGGGAATAATTCATGTCTTTATCTGCCATCTGTCACACAGATTGCTATGTGCTGTCAGCATTGCAGCTGGGCTTTAAAGGCTTTTTGTTTCACTTCCCATTATTTTCCTACTCCCCATCTTGATGACCAACTGATGCCCTCAGGATAACCACAGGCTGGAGTTTTCCATTGAGATGCTAACTAAACAATAACCTGAACTTATATTTACAGTTTCCCTGAATCTTAGCCATCCTGTAGCCAGTGCTCTCAGCTTCTGGAAATTCACTTCTCTCATCTCGCGATTCTGGTTATCAAATGTGGGAAACTCTGCTTCAGGGATGCTTTTGCTAATCCTTCAGTTAGCAACAGCTTTGCCATAAAGTGTGTGGGAGGTAAGAAATAAATACTTATTTTATGGAAGCTAGAGTTGGAAGTTCTGCAAAATCTCTTCTGTTTGACTGTTATTTTTAAAAAAATCATTTCAATTGACAGAATTGATGAAAGTGGCAAGTTAGGGGACGGCTGAGTCATGGGTGGCAGTGGTAACTTGGACTTATGATCGTCTTCAAAATAGAGAAAAGTGGTCAGATTTGTGGATAGGACCAAGAGAACTTCTGGTTGGATTGTTTCTGCAAAGTAAGGCAAAGAGAGGAATCAAGGGAGATTCCTAGAATTTTGGTCTGAGGAACTGGATGAATGTGATGATATCTCTGAAAAATAAAATGGAGTTTACAATCATGTCTGTTATAGTCAGTGTGATGATGTACACATGGACTAAAAGCAGAGATGGTGGTTGTAACTCAGGATTCCTCTGGGAGGAATAAGTCTTTTGCTTTTTCTATTAATATACATTTTAACTTTTGATAGTATTACAGATATCTCCCGTTACTACCCCCCCTTCTTCTAACCACCCCACTCCAGGACTTCACTGCCCTATTCACTATGTCCAAGGGCTATATTCACATAATTATATAAGTTCTTTGGTTTATCTCATATCCTCTTCCCAATCTCCACACCGAGGTATGTCTGTCTGTTCCATGCCTCCATGCTTCAGGTCTTATTTTGTTGGTCTATTCATTTTGTTCGTCAGATTCTACAAATAAGTGAGATCATATGATATTTGTCTTTCTCAGTTTGGCTGATTTCACTTAGCATATTATTTTCCATGTCCATCCATGCCATCCTAAGGGTAAGAGATGCCTCTTTTTTACAGCTGCATAGTATTCTGAAGTATAAATGTCACACAGCTTTTTTATCCATTCATCTGCTGAGGGGAACTTGGACTGTTTCCAATTGCAAATAATGCTGCTATGAACATAGGGGTGCATATATTTTTTCTGATTGGTGCTTGAGATTTTTAAGAAATATTCACAGAATTGGTGTCACTGAGTCAAATGTAAGTTCCATTTAAATTTTTTAAAGGAAACTCCATACTGTTTTCTATGGAGGCTGTACCTATCTGAATTCCCACCAGTAGTGAACTAGTGTTCCCTTTTCTCCGTATCCTCTCCAGCACTTGTTGTTTGTTGATTTTTTTATGATAGCCATTCTGATAGGTGTGAGTTGACATTTCATTCTGGTTTTAATTTTCATTCCTCTGATAATTAGTGACTTTGAGCATTTTCTTCATATGACTCTTGGCCATCTGTATATCCACTTTAGAGAAAAGTCTATTCAGGTCTCCTGCCCATTTTTAAATTGTATTGTTTGTCTTCCTTTTGTTGACTTGTATGAGTATTTTATACATTTTGTATATTAACCCCTTATCAGAAGTATCATTGGCAAATATGTTCTCCCATACAGTTCCCTTTTCATTTTGATGGTGGTTTCTTTTGCTGTGCAGAAGCTTTTCATTTTGATGTAGTCCCATTTTTTTATTTTCTCCTTAATTTCTTTTGCCCTAGGAGATGTATCTGTAAACATATTGCTATGAGAGATGTCTGAGATTTTACTGCCTATGTTCTCCTCTAAGATTTTTATGGTTTTATGCTTTACATTTAAGTCTTTTATCCACCTTGAGTTATTCTTGTCTGTTGTGTAAGTTGGTGGACTAGTTTCATGTTTTTGCATGTGTCTGTCAGGTTTTTCCCAGCAACATTTGTTGAAAAGACTGTCCTTACTCCATTGTATGTTCTTTTCTCCTTTGTCAAATATTAATGGATCATAATGATGTGGGTCAGTTTCTGGGGTCTCTGTTCTGATCCATTGGTTTATATGCATACTCTGTGCCAGTACCAGGCTGTTCCAGTTTTATGGCTTTGTAGTACAGTTTGATATCTGGTGTTGTGCTCATTCCTACTCTGTTCTTTTTCTCAAGATTGCTGCAGCTATTTTTTTTATGGTTCCATATAAATTTTCAGAGTATTTATTCTAGCTCTGTCATGTATGCCATTGGTATTTTAATAGGGATTGTGTTGAATCTGTAGATTGCTTTAGGTAGTTTAGACATTTTAATGATGTTAATTCATCAAATCCATGAATGTGATATATGCTTCAATTTGTTTGTATCTTCCTATATTTCTTTTTTCAATGTCCTATAGTTTTCCAAGTACATGTCTTTGATATCCTTGGTTAAGATTATTTCTAGGCATCTTTTTTGTTGTTGTTGCAATGGTAAATGGTATTGTTTGTTTAGTTTCTCTTCCTGAGAGTTTATTATTGGTGTATAATAATGTTATAAATTTGTGGATGTTGATTTTGTATCCTGCTACCTTGCCAAATTCATTTATTAAGTCTAATCATTTCCGGGTGAAGTCTTTAGGGTTTCTTATATACTGTATCATGTCATCTGTGAACAATGACAGTTTTACTTCCTCCTTCCCAATTTGGATACCTTTTATCACTTAATGTCTGATTGCTGTGGCTATGACTGCTGGTACTATGTTGAATAAGAGTGGTGGAAGCAGACACCCTTGTCCTGTTCCTGTTCTTAAAAGAAACAATTTTAGTTTTTGCTCATTGAGTATTATGCTGGCTGTAGCTTTATCATATATGGCCTTTATTATGTTGAGATATGATCCCTCCATTCCCACTTTACTGAGGTTTTTATCAAAAAAGCGTCCTGGATTTTGTCAAATGCTTTTTTCTGCATCTATTGATATGGTCATTTTATTTTTATCTTTCAATTTGTTTATGTGATGTATCACATGTATTTATTTGCAAATATTGTACCAGTCTTGCATCCCCAGAATAAATCCTACTTGAGCATGGTGTATGATCTTTTTAATATATTGCTGGACCCGATTTGCTAATATTTTGTTGAGGATTTTAGCCTCTGTGTTCATCAGGGATATTGGCCTGTAATATTCTTTATTTGTATTGTATTTATCTGGTTTTGGAATTAGGATAATACTGACTTCATAAAAGAGCTTTCTCTTGAATATGTGGAATAGTTTGAGGAGGATAGGTGTTAATTCTTTGAATGTTTGGTAAGATTCTTCTATAAATCCACCCAGTCCAGAACTTTTATTTGCTGGAAATTTTTGAATTACTTCTTAAATTTCATCAGTTATAATTGGCCTACTCAGGTTTTCTGATTCTCCATTGTTGAGTTTTGGAAGATTGTATACTTTTAGGAGTTTGTCCATTTCGCCCAGGTTGTCCAGTTTGTTGTCATATAATTGTTCATCGTATTTGCTTACAATCCTTTGTATTTCTGTGGTGTCCTTTGTATATCGCCTCTTTCATTTCTTATTTTATTTATCTGGGTCCTCTTTCTATGTTTCTTGATGACTCTGGCTAGGGGTTCATCAATGTTGTTTATCTTTTGAAAGAACCAGTTCTTGGATTTATTTAACTTTTGTACTTTTTTTTTTTTGATCTCTATGTCATTTATTTCCTCTCTGATCTTTATTATTTCCTTCCTTCTAATTCCTCTGGGCTTTTCTTCTTGTTCTCTTTCTAATTAAATTAGTTTTAGGGGTAGATAGTTTATTAGTGCTTTTTCTTGTTTCTTGAGGTAGGCCTGTAGTACTATGAACTTCCCTCTCAGGACTGCTTTCACCGTGTTCCATTGGTTTTGGGTGGTTGTGTATTCATTTTCATTTGTTTACAGGAAGTATTTAATTATTTGCTTTATCGCATTGGTAACCCATTCATTGATTAATAACATGTTATTTAGCCTCCATGTATGTTAGTGTTTCGAGAGTTTTTTTTTTTTTAAATTGTAGTTGGTTTCTAACTTCATGTCATTTGATCTGAGAAGATGCTTGGTATTACAGCACTCTTCTTGAATTTATGTAGACTTGTTTTGTGCCCTAACATGTGGTCTACCTTTGATAATGTTCCATGTGCATTTGAGAAGAATGAATATTCTGTTGCTTTGGGGAGAAATGTGCTATAAGTATCTGTTAGATCCCTCTGATCTAGGGTGTCATTTATAGCCTTTGTTTCCTTGTTAAATTTTTGTCTGTAATACCTATCCAGTGATGTATGGGGGTGTTAAAGTCCCCTACAATGGTTGTATTGCTGTCATTCTCTCCTTAAAGTCCATCAAGAGTTTTTATGTATTTAGGTGCTCCTGTATTGAGGCATCAGTCTTATTCAAGGACTGTGCTGAAAGGGTCTTCCTTCTGGGAGAAACAGACTCTCAGATGTGGTTGTTGGTTGTCTTCCATGGTTCGGGCCTATGCTTAAGAAATCCTGAATACTTCAACTTTATAGACACATTAAAAAGATAAGCAGAGAATACTGAATAGAAATAGGGAAAGAACTATATATGATTTGGTGTTTAACTTAAGACAGTGATTTTTAAAACATTGTTCAGGTTGTAGACTATGCTGTTCTGTTACCAACTTTCCAGTGTCCTATTAAGTAGATATGCCTACAGAAGTGAAACTAAGAAAGTATAACTCTAATGATGTTACTCTGTATGAGTTATTATTATTATTTATGTATCAAGAGACTTTAGAGTAACTCCAGAGAACTGTCAATACTTTCTGTCTATACCTCTTCAACATATTAGATTAAAATAGAAAAACCTCATTAGATTTCTATGGTAAGGTGGTAACTTTAAAAATAAGGCATTTTGTTCTTCTGTCATTCAGAAACCCTAATGAGATGGCTGCATATGTGAAATCTAAAAGAACACTTTGCCTTCTGCCCCTGTGCCCTTTTCTCTCCTACAGGGATGGGACGGCTTGAATAATCCACCTACTTGGCTTCTTCCTCTTTTTTAAATATATATATTTTTTATTGATTTCAGAGAGGAAGGGAAAGGGAGGTAGAAACACCAATGATGAGAGAGAATCATTGATTGGCTGCCTCCTGCCCATCCCCCACTGGGGATCAAGACAGCAACCTGGGCATGTGCCCTAAATGGGACTCGAACTATGACCTCCTGATTTATAGGTCGATGTTCAACCAGTGAGCCATGGCAGTCGGGCTACTTAGCTTCTTAATGGGAAGAAGAAAAGTTCCATTTTGAATTTTTTTTAAAAATATATTTTATTGAGTTTTTACAGAGAGGAAGGGAGAGAGATAGAGAGTTAGAAACATCGATGAGAGAGATACATCAATCAGTTGCCTCCTGCTCACCTCCTACTGGGGATGTGCCCGCAACCCAGGTACATGCCCTTGACTGGAATCAAACCTGGGACCCTTGAGTCCGCAGGCCGACACTCTATCCACTGAGCCAAACCGGTTTCGGCTCCATTTTGAATATTAATAGGGAGAGGGGTGTTTCCACTGTGATGTCCTAAAGTCAGATTTTGTGTTACTTCCTACATTAGCTTATGAGGAACAGCTACCAGCAGCAGCTCAGAGTTTTCTCTTGAACCACTTTGCTCCCTCATCCCTGAGCACTTAGCTTCCAAAGGTCAGACAGAGTGAGCAGCCCAAGGGAAGTGCCTGGCCTTCCCCAAGTACTTATGGAAAGAGGTCAGGCACAAAGGTTCTATAGACCTACTGTGAGTGCAGAGTTTGCTCACAGACAGGACACTAGTGGGCAATAGAGAAGGACACTGTTGGGCAGAGGCATTGCAGTGGGAAAGGTTGGAAGTCAATCCTAATGCTGTGGTTTTGTTTCCTGATGTCCCAGGGCTTGGAAATCAAGATTCACAACTGCGACTTGTCTTAGTGGGTAAGACTGGATCAGGAAAAAGTGCCACAGGGAACAGCATCCTTGGAAAGCAAACATTTCCTTCCAGCATTGCAGCAAAATCCATCACCAAGGCCTGTCAGAAAGGGAGCAGCATGTGGAATGGGAGAGAAATTGTTGTTGTGGACACACCTGGCATTTTTGACACTGATGCGCGGGATGCTGACACACAAAGAGAGATTGCTAATTGCATCCTCCTGTCCTCCCCCGGGGCCTCACGCTGTGCTCCTGGTGGTCCCGCTGGGCCGCTACACAAAGGAAGAACAAAAGGCCATGGAGAAGATGCTATCAATGTTTGGACCCAAAGCGAGGAGATACATGATTCTCTTATTCACTCGGAAAGATGACTTGGATGGCATGGATTTCCATAATTACTTAAAGGAAGCACCAGAAGGCATTCAAGATCTGATGAAGCAGTTCAAGGATCGCCACTGTGAGTTCAACAATAAGGCGACAGGGGCTGAGCAGGAGGATCAAAGGACACAACTGCTGAACCTGGTCCAGCACACGGTGAAGCAGAACAAGGGAGGATTCTACACTAATGAGATTTACCAAAGGGCAGAGGTGGAGATTCAGAAACAGATTCAAGCTATACAAGAAAACTACAGAGCTCGGCTGAAGAAAGAGAAAAGGCAGTTAAAAGAGGAGTATGAAGAGAAAATCAGAAAGCTAAAGGATACATTAGAGCAGGAAATGAAAAAGGCAGAAATGGAGAGGGAATTTGAAGAAAGGGAGAAATACTATTTCTTCATGCAGCAAAATGCTAGAGGTGAAGTTGAGAGTCAGAAAGGGATGCTTGATTTAATCTTGAAAGGATTAAGAGTAATCTGGAGAGAAATCTCATCTTTGTTCAAGGAAGATTAGGCTAATGAAAATCTGTCTATATTTCCTGTGTGTTTTCAGGTGCGTCTGCCCCATATAACTAATTCCCTAAAGTCAGAACTCTGTTTCTGCCTCTCAGGCTCTCAGAATGGGGCGTGTAGTAAACTTCAGTCATAGAAATCGGGATACTTTTGGTTGAGGTAAGAGGGAAGGAAAACATCCTCAATTTGTAAAACTCCAAAGCAGAATGTATGGATGCTCCCTATCTTCTGAATTCCCAGAGACAGAGAGAAAATGAATGCAGGAGATCAGAAGACCATGACCCCACGCTTTCTCTATCTTTAGTAAAGTTTCCTCCTCTAGATACTCTCTAGATTGGCACATAATCTCCACCCATGGCTCCAACTCCTTATTTTTATCTTTAGGATCACAATGCTCATTTTACAGATGTGGTTAGAGAAATCAATTGTTTGCCTTAGATAATCTATAGATAGAGATGTTTATAAAATTCTTTCTATATATACATAAATTTGTTGAATTTAATTTTTATGGAAGGACTGAAATTGTTCCTTATTATCTGCCCACTAGAGAACGAAGATTTGTCTGGAAAATGTTTTTCAGAACTCAACTAAGTGAAATGCCAGAAAGAGCAAAAGACAAGAGATTCAATACTAAGAGAACAATGTTCAGTATATTCAGATGTTTCTGTAGAAAGTTGTTGAGCAAACTCAATGTAACCACTTTGCTGAATAACTAGTTCTCCTCTTCTTTTCTTGTGAAACTAACTGTTGCCACCACACCTCTATTACACCACACCTTGATTACTTACTGCTAGGTGTATCATCCCCACACTGCTGCCTCCACTCATTTGAATTGTTTGCTCATTGTTACCATAATAAAATTTTTCTATTCTCTCTTATTTGTGCAAAACTGAAATTTCTTTTACTTTATAAAATGTCACCAATACTTCTAAGAGTACAGGGATGAATTTCACTTTTTGATAAAAATTCAAGATCCTTTTGGAGCTTTGCGTGGTCTACACCCTAATATGTATCTCCAACATTCTCCATTTGAACCACATTCTTAATCTCTCTGCACATCAGAGACCACATTATCCTTGAATTCATTCATTATGAATTCTGATATCTTTGTGAGTTTTCTGGGGAAGGAGGATTTTTTAATATATGAATAATAGTAATTGAAGTTTATCCCTTTTCTAATAGGTATTCCTACCCTAATAATTCATAGGCTTTCCCAAAGCACATTTCCATGTTCTACCAGTATGTCCTGGTGGTCACATGCCACTGTCCTTGCTCTGCCATCTTGAAAGTGGCTTTTCCATGTCCCACTTCATTTTGTCTTCAATATACCTACCCCTTACTTCCCCCAAACACAAATGAATTTCGATTGTACCTTTATCAAAAGTTAGCAAAGTTTCAAGGATATGTGACTGGTTCTTTCAGAAATAGTCATTCACAGTGAGACACATTTGGTTTCACTTTGCAGAATATGGGGTGCACTCCCTTTGGAGTTTTACACAAAATTCTGAGATTGGAAGTTAACATCCTCTTGTCTCAGGAGCATCTAGAAGCACATATTGAACCAAAGAAAGAGCCGCACATACCTAGCATGAAAAAATTAAATACAGGCTTAATATGAAAAAAGTCTTTAAGTTCTCTGTGGTATTTTCTGTGTAAATGCACTCACTTATTCTTACCCTTGAATTCAGGTTTATGCTGTAGATGAGGCTAAGTAAAAGGTTCTGCTCTTGATAAGCTATGAGAAGATGAGTAGCCCATCTGAAAACACTGAGAGCAGTGTTGCCCATTTGTCTCTCTGGGCAGAAGGCAGACAGAAGGTCTTGATAAATAACATACATTGTCGTTAGTATGATAGAATAATGAGGCATGTTCCCTTTTCTGAAAAGTGTTGGGAGTTTATACTATTCACACATTCACTAACAGTCAGTGATTATTTGAACTTAGTGGAAGATTTCATATGAGACATTGAGAATCTAGAGAAAGTAAAATAAAGTCCCTTTTGAGACTGGCTTCTTTCACTTAGCATAATGATTTTGAGAATCAATCAAGTTGCTTGTGAATAGATGTTCTCTTTTACTGACGAATAGTATTCCACCTTATGGATGTACCACAGTTCCTTTATCACTTCTTTATTTATTCTTATGCCCCTAATTGATTTATCTTGCCAAATTGCATTGGCTGAAATCTCCTTTATAACATTGAATTGTAGTGGAAGGGCATTCTTACTTTTTGCCATGATATGCCTTTAGTATTTCCCTGTTAAGTGAGTGAGATACTGGAAAACAAGAGTATATGATGTGTGTGTGTGTGTGTGTGTGTGTGTGTGTGTGTGTGTGTGTGTGTTTGTGTTGTGTGTAATCATTAAGTAAATATCTCCCAATCACTATTTTCTTGAGGGTTTTTATCACTAACAGCAATTAATTTTGTCAAAGGCTTTTAAAATTCATCTAGGTGGTACTTGGGTAGTGGCCTGTGTAGCCAAACTCTGGAGAAGCTCTCTGTGATGCAGAAGCTGGGCACTGAGGAAACCACATACACTGAATGAGTCCATAGGTAAAATATCCAATGAGGAGGACAGGAGAGACGCTTATAACCTCATGTGATAACCAGTATTTTAGGAACTGATAAACTGAAGTAGAGAAAAAATGGTGGCTGAAGAGGCAGCAGTGTCATGCATCTCTTCTTGGGCCAGAAAAGCAACTAAATTGAAGAACATCCACCCTGAATTAACAAATTAATCACAGTTGAAGAGACAAATTTTCATAAAAAGCACAGAGGACTCCTAGATAATATCACTTTCCAGTCATAACACATGTGGAACCACCACCATGTTCCTGCAGTGAGTGGCACAATACCTCCTGGCAGGCTCTCAGACATCTGCAGGGAGCATGCTGCCAAAGTGAGCTACTGAGCTAGGCCTTCTCACCAGCCTGCTGGGACCCAGCATCCTAGGATCTGGTTCCAAGACAACACAGTAGTGCAAGCCTGGGAGAACCATGTGCCCCACCCACTCCACAGACCCCATAACTGTGCTGCTAGCCTGATCCAAAACCATCCAGAACCCACACTATGCCCAGAACTGGGACCTGTTGTCGGGGTGACTGAGAGCAACCCAGAGCATGCCACAGAGGAGCTCTGACTGTGGAACCCTCTCCTTCTGAGCCCCCCAGGACAGCCCTTCCAGGTCCATCTGGAGCAAGCCAATGCTCCCCTAATGCTGGGTGAAAGGGGAGCAGGGACTGAGTGACCAATGGCAACCAGGCTCCACTTCATACTGATAAGTGGTGAACTGGAGCAACCCAGCACATGTCTCACTCCAGCTACAAGAAAACAGGACAGTGTGACCCAGTGTAGCCGCAACCCTCTTCTCCCCAGCCCCTGGGACAGTCCTGCAGGGGCTACCTGGAACAACCCAGCACAAATCTCACTCCAAGCCATAGGAAAGCACTGCTGAGGCAACCTGGTGTGCCCAGCCAGGGCCACAGGACTGTGCTGCAAGTGCACTGCCAGAGGTACCTAGGGTGCCACCCTGCTGCAGGTGCTGGGGCTACACAGTGAATTTCATGCCAGAGGGCTCTGGGTCCTCAAAGGTCATCGCACATTAGAGGAACTATGAGCATGGTCCCATCATACTGAACATCTAAAGCAGAAAACTGAGGCACAAGATCCTTGGGACAAGGGGATACAACTCAGAGCAGAGACAATAAAGGCGTGAGACTCAAGGCAGACCCAGGCTTTGGAATAATGATTTCTAGACTATTGCCCTGATAGGGTATTCAACCTCTCAAACCCAAGTATGGTGCACAGGGCCAGAGAGGGACATAAAAAATGAGAGACAAAGAGAGAACCCACCAAGGAAAGAAAAGGAGATATCACCAGAAAAGAAACTAAATGAAATGGAAGCATGCAATATGTCAGGAAATTAATTCTGTGTAAGGGTCATACAGTTCATAAACCAGATGGAAGAAAAATCAAATACTTTTGTAAGAATGAAGAGGAAATAAGAAAAGATATAGCTACAATAAAAAACATGATGGAAGGTTTCAACAGTAGATCAGAGAAAGCAGAGGACAACTTAGTGAGTTAGAAGATAGGGTAGTTAAACACACCCTATCTGAACAGTAACTGGAGAAAAAAAAATAGAAAGCAGGAGGAGAGCCTAGGAGAGCTTTGGGACAACACCAAATGAAGTAACATACATATAATAGGAGTGCCCGAAGAACAAGAAGAGGAGCAAGGATCAGAAAACCTAATTGAAAAAATAATGATAGAAAACTTCCCTGATTTGGGAAGGAAAAAGTCACACAAGCACAGAGAGTCCCAAACAAGACAAATGCAAAAAGACCCACACCAAGACAAGTCATTATTACAATGGCAAACGTTAATGAAAAAGAGAGAATCTTAAAGGCTACAAGAGAGAGACAGAGAATTACCTACAAAGTGTCTCCCCTTAGATTATCAAATGATTTCTCAACAGAAACACATCAGGTCAGAAGGGAATGGAATGAAGTATACAAAGTAATGCAAAGTAAGGGACTGAATCCAAGAATACTCTATCCAGCAAGGCTATCATTCAATATTGAAGGGGAAATCAGGAGCTTTGCAGACAAAAAAAAATGCAAAGGGAGTTTATCACTACCAAGTCAGCAATGCAAGAAATGCTAAAGGGACTGTTTTAAAAAGAAGAAGTAGAAAGGAAAGAAGGAACACAGGCGTACAAATAGAAATAGCTACAAACTAGTACATGTCAATAATAACTTTAAACATAAATGGACTAAATGCGCCAATCAAAAGATATGGAGTGGCTGAATGGATAAGAAAACATGATCCATATACATGCTGTATACATGAGCCCTATCTGAGAACAAGGGACTCACACAACTAAAAGTGAAGGTATGGTAAAATATTTTCAGACAAATGGAAATGAAAGAAAACTTCAGTCCACAGGGTGATGCTCCATCCACTGAGCCAAACCAGCTAGCCAGGCTCACCAAGAAGCATAGAGAGAGGACTCAAATAAACAAAATCACAAATGAAAGACGTGAATAACACCAGAACCTACAGAAATACAAAGGATTTTTTAAAAATACTATGAACAACTCTATTCTGACAAACTGCTCAACCTAGAAGAAATTGACATATTCCTAAAAAAATATGACCTCCCAAAACTTAATCAGGAACAATAAAAAAATTTTGAATAGGCCAATAACTATGGAGAAAATTGAAGCAGTAATCAAAACACTTCCAGCAAAGAAAAGCCCTGGGCCAGATGGCTTCACAGGGGACTTTGACCAAACATTCAAAGAAGAACTAAAACCTATCCTCCTCAGACTATTCCAAAATATTCCAGAGGAGGGAATACTTACAAGCTCTCTCTCTCTATTTTTTTTTTTTTTAGAATTTAAGTGGTTTTTATTGTATACTTTTATCACACTTTTTAGTATGTTTGTAAATATTCTAGTACGTTTGTAAATGTTCATAATGATTCATTGAAAGCAAAATACTCAAATATTCCCCTGTTGGTCCTATCAGTGAAAATGGAATAGACATCTGTTTTACCAAATGATTATTTATAATAAATTTAAATAATCTTGCAGCATCAAATACTATTTGCTAAGGAAATTTCATACTTCCAATTGAAACATGAAGAAAACATAAACTGGGAAGGAGAATCAATAAATTACAATATGTAGGAAAAACACAATGGAACAGCAAGAAACTAGCAATAGGAATGATATTTTTGTAAAAGGCCTGGAAAGATATCAAGAGTGCAAAAAGTCCTAGTTCTTTCTACAGAAGTGCATTAAACTGATTAACTTTAAAACTAAAGTTTAAAACTATTTGAGAGTATAAATTGTATTTTACTTAATTTTATTTTGTGTTTTTTTTCTACAAAACTCTCCTTTTTAAAAAAATTTCTTTATTGATTAAGGTATTACATATGTGTCCTTATCCCCCATAACATCCCTATCTCCCCCCGACTCATGCCCTCACACCCCCGCATTGTCTGTGTTCATTGGCGAGGCTTATATGCATGCATACACGTCCTTTGGTTTATCTCTTCCCCTTACCCCCACCCTCCCTTACCTTCTCCCTAAGGTTTGATGGTCTGACTGATGTTTCTCTGTGTCTAGATCTGTTTTTGTTCATCAGTTTATGTTCATTATATTCCATAAAGGAGTCAGATCATGTGGCATTTATCTTTCTCTGACTGGCTTATTTCACTTAGCATAATGTTCTCCATTTCCATCCATGCTGTATGAAGCCAGCACTACCCTAATCCCAAAACCAGATAAAGACACTAAAAAGAAAGATAACTACAGGCCAATATCTCTGATGAACAGAGATGCTAAAATCCTCAACAAAATCCTAGCAATTCAGATTCAGCATTACATAAGAAAGATCTACACCATGACCAAGTGGGATTTATTCCGGGTATGCTACAATATCTGCAAATCAATAAATGTTATATATCACATAAACAAACTAAAAGATGAAAATCACATAATCATATCAATAGATGCAGAAAAATAATTTGACAAAATGCAACATCCTTTCTTGATAAAAACTCTCAGCAAAGTGGGAATAGAGGGAACATACCTCAACATAATAAAAGCGTTATGTGACAAACCTACAGCCAACATCATACTCAATGGGCAAAAACTAAAACCTTTTCCACTAAGAACAGGAACAAGACAGGGATGCCCACTCTCACCACTACTGTCCAACATAGTACTAGAAGTGCTAGCCATAGCAATCAGACAAGAAGTGGAAATAAAAGGCATCCAAATTGGAAAAGAAGAAGTCAAACTGGCATTATTTGCAGATGCCATGATATTGTACATAGATAACACTAAAGATTCCATCAAAAAACTACTAGATTTAATAAATGAATTTGGCAATGTAGCACGATAAAAAAATCAACACCTATAAACGTATGGCTTTTTATACACCAATAATGAACTCACAGAAAGGGAAACAACAACAACAAAAACAATCCCATGTACCATTGCACCACCAAAAAATATTAAGATACCTAAGAATAACCTTAACTAAGGAGGTAAAAGACCTGTGCTCAGAAAACTACAAGACTTTGAAAAAAGAGATAGAGGAAGACATAAACAAATGGAAGAATATACTGTGTTCATGGATTGGTAGAATCAACATCATTAAAATATCCATACTACACAAAGCAATATATAGATTTAATGCATTCCCCATTAAAATACCAATGGCATATTTCACAGATCTAGAAAAAACTCTCCAAAAAATCATTTGGAATTTAAAAAAAACAAAAACAACCCTGAATAGCCACAACAATCTTGAGGAAGATGGACAAAGTTGGAGGAAACATAATACTAGATATCAAACTCTATTACACAGCCAGTATTTTCAAAGCTGCCTGGTATTGGCACAAGAACAGACATATAGACCAATGGAACAGAACAGAGAAACCATAAATTGTCCCAGACATTATGCTCAATTAATATTTGACAAAGGAGGCAAGAGCATACCAACAATTTAATCAAAACAGCCTTTTCAATAAATAGTGTTGGGAAAATTGGATAGATGCATGTAAAAAAATAGAAACTAGACCACCTACTTACACCATACACAAAAATAAAGTCAGCATGGATAAAGTACTTAAATATAAGAAGGGAAACCATAAAAATCTTAGAAGAATCCATAGGCAGCAAAATATCAGACACATGTCGTAGCAATATCTTTACCAATACAGCTCCTAGGGCAAAGGAAACTAAGGAGAAAATTAACAAATAGGACTACATCAAAATAAAAAGCTTCTGCATAGAAAAAAAAATTAACAAGAAAGCCCACTGCATGGGAGAACATGTTTGCCAATGTTATATATGATACGGGCCTAATCTGCAACGTTTACAGGGAACTCATACATGTTGACAAAAGGAAGATAAACAATCCCATAAAAAATGGGCAAAGGAGATAAGCACTTTTCAAAAGTGGACATACTGAAGGCCAAGAGACATATGAAAACATGCTCAAAGTCACTAATCATCTGAGAGATGCAAATCAAAATGACAATGAGATACCACATCACACCTGTCAGAATGGCTATCATCAACAAATCAACAAATGACAAGTGCTGGTGAGGATAGGGAGAAAAAGAAACCCTCGTGCACTGCTGGTGGGAATGCAGACTAGGGAAGCCACTGTGGAAAACATTATGGAGTTTCCTCAAAAAACTAAAAATAGAACTGCCATTTGACCCAGTAATACCACTTCTAGTAATATATCCCAAGAAGTCAGAAACATCAATTAGAAAGGACATATGCACTTCTATGTTCATAGCAGCACAATTTACCATAGCTAAAATTTGGAAACAGCCTACTTCCCAATCAGCAGATGACTGGATCAAAAAACTATGGTATATCTACTCAATGGAATGCTATGCTGCTGTAAAACAGAAAGAGCTCTTACCATTTGCAAAAGCATGGATGAACCTGGAGAGCATTATGCTAAGTGAAATAAGTCATAGTTATTGGCCTATTCAAAATATACTTTGTGTAGTATGGAGCATTTTTCAAATATTAACTCATTATGTGAAGTGAATTATGCTAAGTTGAAGAAAGATAAACATTACATGATCTCACTCATTTGTGGAATATAATGAACAACATAAACTGATGAACAGAAATAGATCCAGAGACATAAAAGAATCAAACAGACCGTCAAACCTTAAAGGGAAGGCAGGGGAGGGTGGGTGAAGGCTGGGGTCAATTGAGGCAGAAGAGATCAACCAAATAACTTGGGTGCATATAAGCATAACCAATGGACACAGACAATAGGGAGGTGAAGGCTGGGGCTGGGAGGTGGGGGCAGTCTGGGAGAAGACAAGTATGGGGGAAGGTGACATGTAATCTACACTAATAAAAGAGAAAGATGCAAATTCACCATACCTTTGTGACTCCTACCCACCAATCAAAGTGAGTATGCAAATTAACCCAATAAATAGGGTGGGTTAATTTGCATATGCAGGTGCCGAGTGGCCGGGGGCAGGGTGGGATGCTTATGTAGTCAAGGATGCAGGTGTCCGCAACACCCCAGCTGCTCCAGGCCTCTGGGCAGCATGGGAAGGCAGAAAGGTGACTCAGGGCCAGAAATAATGCAGAAAGGTGGCTCTGGCCAGAGCAAAGGTGGTGCTGGCAGCCAGGGGAAAGAAGGCCCATTCTTGCATGAATCTTTGTGCATCGGGCCTCTACTACTTTCAATAATAAAGAATTAAAAATATTAAAAAATGGAGGAAAAAGAATATCCTATCTAATAATAGACAAACATGGTAATTAACCATACCTCCGACACACTTCCCATTGGCTAATCAGGGCGATATGCAAATTAACTGCTAACCAAGATGGTGTCCAGCAGCCAGGCAGCTGAAGCGAACAGGAGGCTTGCTTGCTCTAGTGAAGGAGGAAGCCAAGGTTCCCCGCCTGCCGCTGTCAGCCTCTGAGCTGCATTCTAAGAAACAATGTTGCAATTATAGAAGCTAAACAAACCCCATGCTTTCAGCCAGCTGGCTGAGCTGGAGTTTCAACAGTGTTAAATTATAGAAGCCAAACAAACCTAGATACCTGCTTTCAGCAGCCAAGGTCTCAGAGTCTCAGAGCTGGAGCCAAGCCTCAGAGCTAAAGCCAGCTCTCAGTTCCAGTGACAGCCATAGAAGGTAAATAAATCCCAGAATAAAAAGAAAAAAGAAAAAAAGAAGAGGTTTGGAGCTTTAGTCACCTGCCAGCCTGAAAACAGCCCTCAGCCCTCACCCAGCCTGGCCAGGCACTCCAGTGGGGACCCCCACCCTGAAGGGTGTGTGACCAGCTGCAAACAGCCATCATCCCCTCATCCAGGTTGGCCAGGCACCCAAGCAAAACCCACACCCTGATCCAGGACACCCTTCAGGACAAACCAGCTGGCCCCCACCCATGCACCAGGCTTCTATCCTATATAGTAAAAGGGTAATATGCCTCCCAGCACTGGGATCAGTGGAGCAGTGAGGCCCCCTAGCACCAGGATCTGTGGAGCAGCGAGGCCTCCCAGCACTGGGATCAGTGGAGCCGTGAGGCCTCCTGACCCCTGGAGCAGTGTAACAGGGGGCAGAGTCCAAACCCCCTGATAGCCTTGTGGCTCTGTGTGTGACAGGGGGTGGGGCCACAACCTTCCTATCCACCCTGCTCTGTTCATGACAGGGTGTGGTTCCCCAATCCCACCATGGGCCCTGCTCTATGTGTGATGGGGTGGAGCCACAACTTCCCCATCAGCCCTGCCCTGAGTGTGACAAGGGGGAGTGCCCCAACCCCCTGATTGGCCCTACTCTGTGTGTGACAGGGTACGGAGCCTCAACCCCCCAATTGGCCCTAACCTGAGTGTGACTGGGGGTGGCATCACAACCTCCTGATCCACACTGCTCTGTGCATGACAGGGGGTGGCATCCCAACTCCCCAATCGGCCCTGCTCTGAGCCCGACCAGGGGCTGCACCTAAGGATTGGGCCTGCCCTCTGCCACCTGAGAGCGGACCTAAGCCAGCAGGTCGTTATCTCCCGAGGGGTCCCAGACTATGAGAGGGCACAAGTGGGGCTGAGGGACACCCCCCACCCTCTGAGTGCACAAATTTTTGTGTACCAGGCCTCTAGTATATATATATATATATATATATTTATATATATATGCACAACATAATATAGAAAGCATGTTCATAAAGTAGTACTAGGAAATATAAGGATATACATATTATAATCCTATATAATAATAGACAAAGATGGTAATTGACCATACCTTTGCTGCACCTCCCATTGGCTAATCTGCACGATATGCAAATTAGCAGCCAACAAAGATGGTGCCTAATTTGCATACTGCAGGCAGGGCGGGACAGCACAGAGCTGCCATCTGGGCTCTGTGTGCAGCCCTGGGCAGTGGGGTTTAGGCTTCCCAAACGCACTGCCTAGCCCCACCCCCAACCGGGACCCCCGTGTTCCGCCTAAGCCCCGCCCACATCCAGGACCCCTGTGTGCTGTCTAAGCCCCTCGCAACCTAAGCCCCGCCCCCAGCCGGGACCCTAGGGCGATTTTAGAGCAGGAAAGTGCCACCCACAGGCAGCACCCAGCAGGGCCTGACCCCGGGTGCCCTGGTGATCTAGCAGTCAGTGAAAAAAAAATGCAGCCTGTAAGCAGCATCCAGGAAGGCCTGCTCCTGGGTTGCCAGCTACGATCCCAGAACAGGAAAGGGCGGCCTGCAGGCAGCACCCCACCCTGGCCACAGCTCAAGGGAGAGGACAACACGGATTGGAGGCCAATCCCTGAGAGATCAACAGAGAGGGGGTGCCTGCTCCAAGCCTCCACAGTGTGGCTAGGGGCAGGCCCCCAGCAGACACACACATACACACACACACGCACACACACACACACACACACACGGGATGCCTGCTCTGAGCCTCTGCTGCCAGACTGTGGCCATTAGTAGGACACCCACTGAGGGCTCCTGGACTGAGGGGCAGGCTGGGCTGAGGGAACCCCACCCCCAGTGCATGAATTTCGTGCACCGGGCCTCTAGTGCCCCAATAATACAAGTCCTTAATACACCATTTTCAGTACAAGACAAATTGAGTAGACAAAAGATAGTGAGTAGACAGAAGAATTATAACAATAAATAGATCTCATGTAAATATAGAAAATAAATTTTATTTGCAATAATAAAGAGAATACACCCTTGTTTTGCACAAACACAGAGAGCACTCACAAAAATGATCACAATAATAAACATTAGAAAACAACAGTGAGCTCCATAAAGTAGAAATACGACAAATAACACTTCTGATTATAAGGCACTAATATCAGAAATTCTTTTAGAAAAAAATGTTCTTCCTTTTGGAAATTAAAATATCCTCCATTAAGTAGCTCATGTTGAGAAAAAAATAGAGACTGGGATGTTAGACTTGTTTAAATATCATAATAAAGGAATACCAAATGTCAGCAATTATAGAATTAATTTAAAGAAGTGATCAGAGGAAAATGCTTTGCATCAAAGACTTTCAATAAATTGAAAGAATGAAAATAAATTAAAACTTCAATTAAAGAAAACTAGAAAATTTACAATAACATGAACCAAAGGAAAGCACAAGTACATAAAATAAAAAATAGTGCTGTAGAGAATAAAAAAAAAAACAACACAAAAATTGTTAGACCTAATGAATGAGTAAAAAACCTGGTTTATTGAAAAAAAATAAAATAAAGAAATTACTAACTAACCTGTCCAAGAAAAAGAAGAGAAAAACACAAATAAAGTTTTAAAAATGTAAACAATAAATATTCATTGAAATAGAAGAAAATTTTGCCTTAGACAGGTTGGTTAAGTGGATAGAGTGTCGGCCTACAGACTATTGATGTTCTTTGTGAATGGAGACGCGGAGATGAGTCGAATCACAGGATACGGAGAAGCAGAGGGCTACCGCTTGCTCAGGCCAATAGCAAAGACCCCCAAAGCCCTCATGGCTTTTATTCAGGAAGTACAGCAAATAACAATGGAGTACAGCAAGTAACAATGACTAACAAGTATGATTATGAGAGCATCAGAGCTAAGTTATACATTACACTATTAATTTCCTAAGTTATACAAAGATTATTTCCACCTGCAGCAGTGCACCCTCCCCTGAACTTTCTATGCCCTCATGGACCATTTATCACGTCAAGGAAAGTTCTGCCTCAGAACAATAAGTCTCGCAGGCAAGACTTTGTTCTGACGCCGCCGCTTGCAGGCCCCGCCTTTTTCCGGAAGAACGTCCTCTTCTAGTTAACTTCTTTCCGCTTGACAGCTACACAGGCTGAAAGGTCTCAGGTTATATTCTGGTCAATGGCACATGCCCAGGTTGTGGGCTCCATCCCCAATGTGGGGTGTGCAGGAATCAGCTGATCAATGATTCTCTCATCATGGATGTTTCTTTCTCTCTTCTCTCGTTTCCTCTCTGAAATCTATAAAAATATATTTAAAAAAAAAGAAATAGAAGAAAAATTTAAAACCTCTTGGCAAATAAATTTGAAAACCTGGATGAAATTAATAATTGCCTTGGGAAAAACAGATTACCAAAATTGCCTCCATTAGAAAGAGAACATTGAAATGAAACATTTTTTTGTGGAGGAAATAGAGAAAGCTATTAAGGAGGCACACTACAAAGTGAGCATCAGAGCTGGACAGTTTTCTGGAAAAATTTTCTAAACATCCAAAGTTCAGATAGTTCCAGTGCTCTTTAAATTGTTACATGGCATGGAAAGTGAAAATAAATTTCCTTATTTCCTTTTTAATAAAATATAACATGAATTACCTAAACTTTAAAGTGACAGTATGAGAAGATAAATCTATAGACCAATCTTTCATGAATATCAATATAAAAACACTAAATAAAATATTAGCACATAGCCTCTAAAAGCACATGAAAAATGTGATGTGTTGTGGTGGTGTGAAATGTGAAAGAGAAATCAAAAACTGTTTTAATATTAGGAAATATATAGTATCCTTAAGTTATTATTAGATTTAAGGAGAAAGAATCATAAAATTATTCACCTATGTGACTTTTTAAAAGGCTTTGATGAAATGATTTGCTGTTCAAGTTAAAAACTCTTAAGAAAATAGCGATTGGGTGATAAATACTTAATTTGTTTATATGTACACACCTACACCATTCCATATACTGCTGTTGTCCAGTTCCTCACTTACTTAACTGAAGGAATATTCACTTCTACTCAACAATATAATGGAGATTTTGGACAAGACAAATCAATTAGGGGTATAATAATAAGAAAGAAGAAATGATAAAGAAACTGTGGTACATCCAAAGGTGGAATACTGCCCATTAGTAAAAGAGAAGAGCTCTTGATAGAAGCAACTTGAATGAATATCAAAACCATTATGCTAAGGAAGGCAGTTTGAAAAGGGACTTTGTTTTACTTTCTCTAGATTCACAGCATCTGGTAAGAAATCTTTCACAAATTTTAAACAATCACTGACTGTTAATGAATAAAAGAATAGGATAAACTCCCAACACTCTTCAGAGAAGGGGACATGTCTCATTCTTCTATCATATTAATCACAATGCTTGGTATTCTCAAGGACCTTCTTTTCTGCCTTCTGCCCTTGGAGACAAATGGGTAAGAGTGTTTTCAAGGTATTTCACAAGGGCTTCTCCTCTCCTTACAGCTTCTCAAGAGCAGAACTTTTAACTTTGTCTCATTAACCTGAATTAAGGGTAAGAAAACCAGCATTACCCTGAATGCCAAGGTAAGAAAAACTGAATGCATTTACTTGGAAATTAACCACAGAGCCGTTAAAGTCTTTTTCTCATATTAAACCTGTATTTACTTTTTATTGCAAGACATATGTGCCTCTTTATTTAATGTATGCTTCTAGAAGCTTGTGATACAACAGGTTGTTAATGGCATATCTCAGAAATTTGTCTAAAACTCCATGATGAAACAATAGACACAGTGTGCACCATATTTTTTGGAGAGAAACCAAACCTGTCTTACTGTGAGTTCTATTTCAGAAAGAATCATGAGCTTCTTTCTGTGGCTTTTACTCAATTACTGAGTCTTTGCTAATTTTTACTAAATGCTTAGGCTAAACTCATTTGTGTTTGGGGGGAAAGGGGGCTATATGTCCTATTGGGGACAAAATGGTATAGGGCATGGCAAAGCCAATTTCAAGATGGCAGAGTATATGACAATAGCAAATGACCACCAGGACATGCTGGTAGAACATGGCGATGTGCTTTTTGAAATCCTATAAATTATTGGGGTGGGAGTACCCAGTAGAAAAAGAGTTGACTTCAAATATTGTTATCCTTATATTAAATATTTGTTATAAACCAGGAAAACTCACAAAGGTCTCATAAGCATTGGTTACACACAATTTCTATCAGCACTTAATGAATGAATTCAAGGAATATGTGGTATTTGTTGGACAGATGGGTTAAGAATGTGTTTCAAACTTTTAGGGGAATGGAGAAGAGGTGTCTTAGTGGGTAAACCAAGTAAAGCTTCAAAACCAACTTGAACTTTCACCAAAAAGTGAAATTCATCTCTGTGACCTTAGAAGAAGTATTATTTGTGTTTTCTCAGGTAACACAGATCCCAGTTTTGCACACATATGAGAGAATAGAAATGTTTTACTATAGTGAAAATAAAACAATTCAAGTGAGTGAGGGCAGCATAGTGCAGGTGACCCATCTTGCTGTAAGTATTCAAGATGATTGAATGGCAACAGCCATTCAAGATGATTGAATGTTGGTGGCAACAGTTAGTTTCACAAAGTAGAGAGCTATTTATTCAGCAAAGTGGTTACATTGAGGTTGAGTAAAGAGGTTCTACAGAAACATCTGAATATATAAAACACTGTTCTCTTATCTATTGAATTTCTGTTTTCTGCTCTTTCTGGCATTTCACCTACTTGTGCACTAAGAGATATGTTTTCCAGACAGTTCATTGTTCTTCAGTGGGCAAATGATAAGGAACAATTTGAATCTTTCCACAAAAATGTAATTCAAAAATTAATATTCATCTTGAAAGAATTCTATAACTCTTTCTATCTATAGATTACCTAAAGCAAACAAGTGATTTTTTCTAACCACATGGGTAAAATGATCATTTTGGTTATAAAGTAAAAAAAAACACACACACACACACACACAAAAGAGGTAGAAACTACAGATGGAGATTATCTGACAGTCTAGAAAGAATCTAGAGGAGAAAAGTTTACTAAGGATGCATATAGAAAGCTTGGGGTTATCACTTTTGGTCTCCTGCATTCTTTTTCTCCTATCACTGAGAAAGAGATCAGAAGATAGGGAGCATCCATACTTTCTGTTTGGTGTTTTATTAATTGAGAATATGTCCCTCCCATTAGATAAATCAAATATCTACCAATTGCTAATGATGAGAGAGAAACAGAAAGATCTGACTTGGGTAATGAGTTATATGGGAAAGAGACACCCAAAAATACATGAGAAATATAGGTAAATTTTCCTTAGTTTAATCTTCCTTGAACAAAAATGAGAATACAAAGAAAGCAACCTCCATTATTCTCAAGATTAAGTAAGTATCCCATTCTGTCTTCTAACTTCACTTCTGGCATTTTTTTGCCTTAAAACAGCAATTTTCTGTTTCTTCAAATGCCCTGCCCACTTCTGCCTTTCTCTTTTCTGCTCCAGTTTATCCTACATCTTTCTCTCCAAACTCCTCTCTTAATTGCCTTTGTTCTCTCTCCAGCTCAGTCAGCTCTGTATTTTTCTTGTACAGCTTGAATCTGTTTCTGAATCTCCACCTCTGCCCTTTGGTACATCTTATTAGTGTAGAATCCTCCCTTGTTGTGCATCACCATGTGCTGGACCAGGTCCAGCAGCTGTGCACCCTCTGAACCTCCTGCTCAGCCACTGTTGCCTTATTGTTGAACTCACAGTGATGATCCTTGAACTTCTCCATCAGCCTTTGAATGCCTTCTGGATCCTCCTTTAAGTAAACATGGAACCCCATGCCAACAAATTCATCTTTCTGGGTGAATCAGAGAATCGTGTATCTCCTAGGCTTGATTCCAAACATTGCCAGCATCTTCTGCATGGCCCTTTTTTCTTCCTTTGTGTATTGTCCCAATGGGACTACCAGGAGCACAGTATGAGGTCCTGTGGAGGTCAGGAGGATTAAAGGAACAATCTCCTTTGTAGAATCCAGTATGTCATATTTAAAATGCCAGGTGTGTCAATGATGACAATTTCTCCTCTATCCCATGTGCTGTTCCCTTTCTCACAGACCTTGGTGATGGATTTTGTTGCAATGCTCTAATAATATGCTTTTTTTCTGAGGATGCTGTTCCCAGTGGCACTTTTTCCTGCTGCAGTCTTACCCACTAAGGCAAGACTCAGTTGTGAATCTATGAGGTCTTGGTTTCCAAGCCCTAGTATATCAGGGGAAAGCCACAGTGTTAGGACTTACCTCCAACCTTTCACCCCAACTAGTCTCCCACCATGTTGCCCTCCTCTATTGCCTGCTGGTGTCAACTCTGTGAGCAACCTCAGCACTCACAGGAGGTCTGTAGAACCCCTGAGTCTGACCTCCCTCCTGCAGGACTTGGGGAACAAAAAGACACTTCTCAGGAGTCCCTGGGACTTCTCCCTGTGACCTGTGGAAGCGAAGTGTCATTGAAGGACGGTGTACCACTGCCGGGAGCTGTTCTTCATAAGCTTATGAGGAAAGTAACACCCTTCCCTCATTGGGGCATCACAGTAGAAGATCCCCTCCACCAAATTTATATTCAAAATAGAACTTTTCTTCTTTCCACTAAGAAGCCAGGTACGTGGGGGATTTAAGCCATCCCAACCTTGCATGGGAGAAAAGGGTGCACATACACAAAGATAATTGTTGCTTTGTATTTCACATATGCAGCCATATCATCAGAGATTATGTCCCACAAGCAAGCAAAATTCCTTACTTTTAAAGTTAACACCTTAGTGATACATGGAATGTTGAAGCTTGGACTCTCATTGTGGTTTCTTGTCCTAAGAAATTTGAAGAATAAAATTCGCAGACTAAAAGATTTTTAGCAAAAATGTGGAAGTTAAAAAAATGTGGAAGTTTATTGTGAGTGTATACAAAGTCCCCCCTGGGGAGGGGTCCCCAAAGAGGGATCTCCTGGGGAGGGGTCCCCAAATGGGAAAAACCACTGTCTCTAAGATGGGAAAAACCTAGTCCTCTGAGTCTCTGTCTTACAGTTTCTAAATGCTGGGAGCTTCTTTGTCTATTCATACTCTCTAATTGGATCCTGCCTTATTTTATGTCACCCTTGCTTTCCTAATTGTTTACTTTTCCTCCTTATTCCATGTATGGTATCAGGTTCAACATTTTAAATCTCACCCAGTGCTCCCCTCTTCTTCTTCCCCTTATCTTGTAATATTCCTCTGTCTTTTGTGTATGTAAGATAAACAATCTGGCTGTCTCTGCCTGTCATGTATGAATTCCTCTCCCATGAACCCCCCTTTCCCTAAAACTGCCTCTCCTGTCTCTAAAATCCTCTAATTATTGTAGAAATCTAGCAAAGTTTCTATATTTTAATTCAATATGTTGAAGACATATAGCCAGAAAGTTTTGATAGTGCTCTGGAGTTACTATAAAATACCTTGATATATAATTAATAATAATAATAATAATCCATACAGAGTATCACTAGTAGAGTTATACTTTCTTAGTGTCATTTGGTTAGGCATATATACTTCTTAAGACACTTAAAAGTTGATAACAGAACAGCATACATAGCATACCAAATGAGCAATGTTTTCAAAATAACTGTGTCTTAAGTTAAACACCAAATAATTTATGTAGCTCTTTCCCTATTTCTTTTCACTAATGCTCTTGCTCATCATCTCTTTCATGTGTCTATAAAGTTGACGTATTCAGGATTTATTAAGCACAGACCAGGACCATGGAAGACAACAGACAACCACATCTAAGAGCCTGTTTCTCCCAGAAGGAAGTCCTGTTAGCATAGCCCTTGAATAAGACTGATTCCTGCAGGAGGAATCGTGTTTTACAACCACCTGTCTCTGCTTTCAGTAGATGTATGCTGACAATATTAGACATGATTATTAACTCCATTTTATTTTTCAGAGACATCATCACCATTCACCCAATTCTTCAGGCTAGAAATGTAGGAATCTCCCTTGATTCCTCTCTTCACCCTACTTTCCAGACCCAAACAATTAGAAAGTTCTGGCTCCATCCACAATTCTGACCACTTCTCTTCATTTTGCAGAGCATCATAGTAGAGCAAGCTACTATCACCAACCATGACTCAGCAGTCCCTTAACTGGTCTCTTTATTTCCAATTTCCCCTGCTGTCGATTCTATAAATTGACATGATTTTGTAAAATATCAATCAAACAGAAGAGAGATTTTATAGAACCAACACCCAGGCTTCTACAAAATCAATAGTTATTCCTCATCTTCCCCACGCTACAAGGTATTAGCAAAATGATCCCTAAGGCAGAGTTTCCCACATTCCATAACCAGAATTCTGAGATGAGAGAAGTAAGTTTCCAGGAGCTGAGAGCTCTGGGTACAGGTTGGCTAAGATTAAGGGAAAATGTGGTGGGAGTCCAGATTATTATTCAGTTAATATCACAATGGAAGACTCCATCTTAAGGATAACCTGAGGGCATTAGCTGATCATTGAAAAAGATAGTAGGAAAATCATGGGAGGGGAAGCAAAAAGCCACCAAAGGCCAGCTCCAACAGAGGAACAATTTGCCAATGCTGACAGCACATGGCCATCTATGTGATACATTGTAAATATGGCCATGAATTCTTCCCATCTCTGAACACTTGCCTCTTTGGGATGTGGATCTGCAATTCCTCCCACAAGGTGCTGATCTGTTTCTCCACCCCTTGCATCTGGGTGGGCCCCGTGACTTGCTGTGGACAATAGGACAATAGAAGCATGATGCAAGGAGACTCCAAAAGTGCTGATGCCCTGTGGCTTGCTGTCTCCTTCTGGTCTTCAGAACCTTGCAACGGTTTTATGAAGAGGCCTGGACTAGCCTGCATGGTGATGAAGGAGACAAGGCCCAGTTATTCCCATCACCCTGGCCTGCCCAAGAGCCCGTTAATCACCAGACATGCAATGGGGTGATCTAATTCAAAATTATCCAGTTTACAGGATCTTAAGAGTATCATGCTATGCAAAAATGACCAATTAAAAAAGAGAAGATCCATATAATTTCACTCATATTTGGTATATAAAATAGAAGTCAACCAGTGAACAAACAAAACAAACAATCAAATAAACTCATAGACATGGACAACAGTACGGTGGTTACCAGAGAAAAAGGGGGTGGTGAAAGGTTAAAGAGAGTAAAAGAGTCAAACATATGGTGATGGAAGGAGGCAAGGCTTTGTGTGGTGAGAATGCAATGCAATATACTGATGACGTAGTATATACTTGTATACCTGAAACATATATAATATTATTAACCAATGACACCATAATAAATTTCATACATGATAATTGCAGGACCATCTCTGTCTTGTATTTACCTTATTACCTGGGAACAAGCACAATACTGGACAAAAGGGGGTTCTCAGTAAATATTTGTAAGTAAAGAAATGAATCAAAAATCACTCTGGCCCTGCAAATTTGGTCATTAACCTTTATCGGGGTACATGCAGGAGGCAACTAATTGATGTGCCACTCTCACTTTGATGTGTCCCTTGGTCTCAGTCCTGTTCTTCCATTCTGCCCTCCCTTCTACTCTCTCTAAAAAAATCAAAGAAAAAATGTCCTCTCCTGTGGACTAAAGAGAAGAACAAAAAATCACTGTGATACCTGTTTTCTCTCTGATCTTTTTGTCCAGCATGCATCTGTGAAAATATTATCTTTTCCTTATTTATAAATGCTTAGTGGCATAGAAACATGTTATTACATTGTAAATATTTTTTCCCCTTCCCATCTAGAATTGTTTGGAAAGGAGGAAAGCTGTTTGACGAACCCGTATTGGAGCAGACTTTGATGGGACAGGCTGAAAACGCTAGTTGTTAAAGACAGGCTCATCTGATAAAAGGCCATCATATACAAACTTGAATCACTGTTAAAAAGACAAACACTCCTTTTGAAAGAAGAGTTATGTTTTTATGCTTTAAGGTTAGGGAGTTAGATACAGCTTTTTGTAAACTAAGAAGACAAGTCATATAATGGTTACAAATCAGCCTTGACCACAAAATTGATGTAGGTGATGGCTGTTCAGAAGGGGAACCTTACTGAGCTATGCTTCTTACACTTCCTAGTTCTCATCACCCACCAACTGCCCTTGGAGCTAATTCTATCTGATCACCAAACTCTATCCCTGAAAGAACCAAATTTATTTATAAATTCAATAAATGGTGAAATAAATCAATTATTTGTACAATTATCCTCTGAGCATCAATCCCTAAAAGAGGTACTATATTTATTTATTTATTTATTTATTTATTTATTTATTTATTTATTTATTTATTTATTTAAATCCTCACCCAAGGATATTTTTCCATTGATTTTTAGGGAGAGTGGAATAGAGAAGGGAAGACATTGAGAAATATTGATGTGAGAGAAACAGATCGATTGGTTAACTCTTCCATGAGCCCCAATAAGGGCCCGGGTACAGGAGGAGTCTGCAACTGAAGTATGCCATTAACCGGAATCAAACCCAGGACCCTTTGGTTAGTAGGCCAATGCTCTATCCACTGAGCCAAATTGACTAGGGCAAGAGGTTCTATTTTATATGGCTCAACCTTGAAAATGATCACAGCTAATGTCAGCAGACAGAGGAAAGAGAAAGCAAGGAGATACATATGCTGAGAGCAAGTATGTCAAGGTTTAACATATAGAATCAGGATAGATGTCTCCTCTGTACCAAATCCCACATTTTCCTGCCTCTGTCCCCTCCCCCAACACACACACACAAACACTCATGTTGCTTTACCTGGAAAATCTGGGCCCTGTTCCCTTCTCTGACTTTGAAGGCAATGCTAAGCAAACATATTGAGAAGGAAAGAGGAAGTGAGGGGAGGAGCTGTCCAAACTTGCTCAGGTAAGAGATAGGCCCAACTAAACACCTAAAAAATCTACCTGCCTTTTGTTGACTTTTCCCCAGACTTGGTGTTGGTGGAAGCTAGCCTTGGTGAACAGCTTGACCCCTTCCACATATACTCAGGCCCAGCAGAGACAACCACAGACTGTAGATCACTTTATAATTCCAAATAGGTAACCCAGGGTCAGTCACATGCAGATACAGTCATTGCCCTGCACCAGAGTGCCTCCCAGTGGGCCCCAGAGCCACACACCTGGTGGTGCACTTCAGACTACATCAGAGCATGACGCAATGAGCCTATAAGCAACACACCCAAAAAGATATATTGGTAGGCATCAGGTGCTGCTGGGGCAAATTTTGCTTCATGGAGTCAGATCATACACTGTAGTTGAAGTTGACCTCATAGTCAGCCAGTGTGAGGGTCACCCCAACCCATGAATGGGCCAACAATAATCAAGACTCAACTACAACAAGAGGGCAAAAATATATAGCATACTTGGTACTTTCCTGAAACATGTAGCTCAGGTGATCAGGGAGACTGTGCCACTGAGCCCCACCTACTATGTAAGACCGGGAGACATAGCAAATTTACCTAATATACAGAAACAGTACAGAGAGGTGGTAAACTGGGGAGAAAAACATTCCCCAAAGGGGAAAAATATCACAGGAGAAATCTCCAGAAAAACAATGGAATGAAATGGAGTTATGCCATCTACCAGACACAGAGCTCAAGGAACTTAGTGAGAACTTCAAAAAAATAGATAGTAAACAAAACAGGGGACATACAACCACACACACACACACACACACACTCACACACACAACAAGAAACAACCTTCAGAATTGAAGAATACAATATCAGTAATGAAGAATACACTAGAAGAATTCAACATCAGATTAGATAAAACAAAGAATCAAATCAGCAATTTTGAAGACAAGGTAGAAGAAAATACCCTATCAGAGGAGCAAAAAGGTACACTTCTGGGATAATATGAAACATAACAATATTCACATCATATGAAAACCAGGAGGGGAAAAGAGACAGCAGGAGCTTGAGAACATATATTTTTATTATTTTTTTAAAATATATATTTTATTGATTTTTTACAGAGAGGAAGGAAGAGAGATAGTCAGAAACATCGATGAGAGAGAAACATCGATCAGCTGCCTCCTACACACCTCCCACTGGGGATGTGCCCGCAACCAATGTACATGCCCTTGACTGGAATCAAACCTGGGACCCCTCAGTCCGCAGGCCGACGCTCTATGCACTGAGCCAAACCAGCCACGGTGAGGACATATTTTTAAAATAAAATGAATGAAAAATTTCCCAAACTGGTGAAGGAAATAGTCACACAGGCCCAGGAAGTTCAGAGAGGCCCAAATAAGATGAACCCAAAGATACCCACAGCAACACGCATTATCATTAAAATGGCAAAGGCTAGGGACAAAGAGAGAATCTTAAAAGCAGCAGGAGAAAGACAGTTTTGTACAAGTGAGCTCCCATAAGACTGACAGCTGATTTCTCAATGGAAACTTCCAAGGCCAGAAGAGATTGGCATGAAATATTCAAAGTCATGAAAAGTAAGAACCTACAACCAAGATTATTCTTCCAATAAAGATTATTATTTAAAATGGAAGGAAAGATAAAAAGCTCCTCAGACAAGAAAAGCCTAAATAAGTTAAAAGTCATCAAACCAGTATCACAAGAAATCTTAAAGGAATTTCTATTACAAGAAGAAAGACCAAAAAAAAAAAAAAAAAAAAGAACATACCTGAAAATAGTAAAATGGTGATAAATACATACTTATCCTATATAATAAAGTGCTAATATGCTAATTAGACTGAACAGCAGAAGCACTGTCCGGATAACCTTCCAGACGAAGCCTGGGCTGCAAGGTCTGAGGCAGCCGGGCTGACAGGGCTGAGCCCCTTGCACAAATTTCATGCATCGGGCCTCTAGTCTATAATAAATTTAAGGTTAAATTTATGAATTGCTCCAATCAAAGGACATATCTATTTAAATAGATAAGAAAACACACACACACATATGTATATATACAGGAGGCTCACCACAGATGAAAGAAACACAGAGAGTGAAAGTAAAAGAATGGAAAAATATTTCATGAAAATTAAAATTTAAAAAATGATGCTGAAGTAGCATACTATCTAATAAAAGAGAAACATGGTAATTAGCGTACAACCGCTACCCTTCCCATTGGCTAATCAGGGGGATATGCAAATTAACTGCCAGCCAAGATGGCGGCCAGCAGCCAGGCAGCTGGAAGCTAATATGAGGCTTGCTTGCTTCAGTGACGGAGGACTCCAACGTTCCCCGCCTGCCTTGCTGGCCTCTGAGCTTGCAGTTTGAAACATTGTAACAAATATAGAAGCTAAACAAAACCCCAGAAACCTGCTTTCAGCCGGCCAGGATCTCAGAGCTGGAGTTGTACATTGTTTCGATTATAGAATCCAAACAAACCAGATACCTGCTTTCAGCAGCAGACACTTCAGAGCTGAAGCCAGAGCTAAAGCTGCCCAGAATAAAAAAGAGAAAAAGGAGCATTGGGAGCTTCAGTCACCCGCCAGCCTGAAAGCACTCCTCAGCCCCTCACCCAGACTGGCCAGGCACCCCAGTGGGGACCCCCACCCTGAAGGGTGTGTGGCCAGCTGCAAACAGCCATCACCCCCTCACCCAGGCTGGCCAGGCACCCCAGTGGGGACCCCCACCCTGATCCAGGACACCCTTCAGGGCAAACCAGCCAGCCCCACCCATGCACCAGGCCTTTATCCTATATAGTAAAAGGGTAATATGCCACAGCAACGGGATCAGTGGAGCTGCAAGGCATCCCGGCACTGGGATCAGCATGATAGGGGGCAGTGCCCAAACCCCTTGATTGCCCTGTGGCTCTGTGTGTGACAGGGGGTGGGGCCACAACCTCCCTATCCGCCCTGCTCTGTTCGTGACAGGGGAATGCGCCACAACCTCCTGATCAGCCCTGCTCTGTGCCTTGATACGGGGGGTTCCCCAACCCCCTGATCACACTGCGGCTCTGTGTGTGACAGAGTGGTGGCTTCCCAACCGGCTGATCGGCCCTGCCTTGTGGGTGATAGAGAGCGATGCCCCAACCCCCACCCCCTCCACAGGCCCTGCTCTGTGTGTGATGGGGTAGAGCCATAACCTCCCCATCGACCCTGCCCTGAGTGTGACAGTGGCGGTGCCCCAACCCCCTGATCAGCCCTGCTCTGTATGTGACAGGGGGTGGTGCTCCAACTCCCCTATCGGCCCTACTCTGTGCGTGACAGGGGGAGCTCCCCAACCCCCTGATAGGCCCTGCTCTGTGAGTGACAGGGTATGGATTCCCAACCCCCCTGATGGGCCCTGTTCTGTGCATGACAGGGGGCAGCGCCCCAACCCCCTGATTGGCCCTGCTCTGTGCGTGACAGGGGGTGGCACTGCAACCTCCCCATCAATCCTGCCTTGAGTGTGACAGAGGACGGTGCCCCAACCCCCCAATCGGCCCTACCCTGAGCATGACTGAGGATGGCATCACAACCTCCTAATCAGCCCTGCTCTGTGCATGACAGGGGGCAGTGCCCCAACTCCCCAATGGGCCCTGCTCTGAGCCTGACCAGGGGCTGCACCTAGGGATTGGGCCTGCCCTCTGCCACCTGGGAGCAGGCCTAAGCCAGCAGGTCATTATCTCCCAAGGGTTCCCAGAGTGCGAGAGGGCACAGGCCGGGCTGAGGGACCCCCCCTTCCTCCCGAGTGCACAAATTTTTGTGCACCGGGCCTCTAGTACTTATATAAGACAACATAAAATTTTTGATTCCGTGGACCAACTTCGACACTCAGTTACTTCCAGTCACATCTTCAGGCCTTGCTTTTGCCTTCCAAGCTGTGCTTTCACCTAGTCCAAATAGTACCTGTAGTCTTCTCTATGGGATCCTCCTCCACCTCCCTGGAGGATCTGTGAATTGAAGGAGAGTTTGTTTCTGTAGAAAGCTCCCTCATGCTCCATCTCCAGGATCTCCACCACAGCCATCATCTCTGTCAGCAGCTCTCCCTGCTCCTCTCCAGTGGCCCATTTGTTGAAAGCACAGTTACTTCTCCCATACTGCTGGAACAGGCTCTGAGGGCTTTGTTTACCCCTTTTAGCTACATACTAATCAAAGGAAATGGCCCCTAAGTCTTCCTTGTCAGTAAAGAGACCACCATGCTCTTATGGATATTGTCCCAAAGACCCCCTTCACCCTCCTCACTGGCACCATGGCCTTCATTGCCAAGGACATGGTAGCAGCGAAGTGCCTTAGCTGTGTCACAAGCAACAGCATGTGGGGCTTTGGGGTAGCAGTTTCTGATGTCCTTGTACATCTCTTGGTTTTAAAAAATAAAGATTTGGGAATCTAAAAAAGAAAAAACAAACAAACAAACAAAAATACATAAAATGTCTAGGAGAAAACAGGCTGTAAAATCTCTGACATTTCCCTTAGTAATATTTTTTCTCATGTATCTCCTCAGGTAGGAAGCAAAACCAAAGTGGGCCAAACCGGTTTGGCTCAGTGGATAAAGCATCGGCCTGCAGACTGAAGGGTCCCAGGTTCGATTCCGGTCAAGGGCATGTACCTTGGTTGCGGGCACATCCCCAGTGGGAGGTGTGCAGGAGGCAGCTGGTCGATGTTTCTCTCTCATCGATGTTTCTAACTTTCTATCCCTCTCTGTAAAAAATCAATAAAATATATTAAAAAAAAAAACCAAAGTGGGGGAAATGGGACTACATCAAACTTAGAAGATTTCGCACAAAGGAAGCCATCAGCAAAATGGAAAGATAACATAGTAAATGGGAGCAGATATTCACCAATGATACAACTGATAAGGGCTACTATCCAATATTTATAAACAACTCATACATCTCAACATGCAAAAAATATTCAATTTAAAAATGGGCAAAAAACTTGAATAGACAATTCTCCAAGGAGGACATATAGATCACCAACAGACATCGGAAATCATGTTCAATGTCACTAATCATCAGAGAAATGCAAATGAAAACCACAATTGGATATCAGCTCACACCTATCAGAATGGCTATCATTAATAAATCAACAAAAAGCAAGTGAGGGCGAAGATGTGGAGAAAAGGGAACTCTCATCTACTAGTGGTGTGAATGTAGATTAGTGTAGCCACTATGGAAAACAATTTAGAAGGTCCTCAAAAAATTGAAAAATGGAACTGCCTTATGACCCAGAGATTCTATTTCTTGATATATATATATCCAAAACACTAATTCGAATGAATATATGTACCACTATGTTCATTGCAGCATTATTTATAGTAGCCCAGATATGGAAGCAACCCAAGTGCCTATCAATAGGTGAGAGGTACATAGTACAATGGAATATTACTCAGCTTTAATAATGAACTAAATATTACCATTTATTTAGTTCATGAACTGACCTAGAGGGTATTATGCTAAGTAAAATAAGTCAGTCAGTGAAAGAAAAATACCACATGATTTCACTTATATATGGATCTTATAAGACTAATATAAATAAAAAAGATCCCATAGAAACAGACTTGTAGATTCAATGGCAGACTGAATATTGCCAGAGGGGGATGGAGCTTGGGAGACTAGTTGAAAAAGCTGAAGGGTTTAAGAAATACAAATTGGTAGTTACAAAATATTCACAAAATGTAAACTACAGATAGAAAATGTAGTCGATGATCATGTAATAACTGTACGGTGGTAGGTGGGTATGGGAAATATCAGGGAGAACACATTGTAAATTACATGATTGCCTAACCCAGTGGATGGCAAACTCATTAGTCAACAGAGCCAAATATCAACAGTACAATGATTGATATTTCTTTTGAGAGCTAAATTTTTTAAACTTAAACTATATAGGTAGGTTCTCAAACAGGGAACCTAAAAAAATGTTTCATTTTATAATAATAAAGCCACCAACACAAAAGAATTACAATTCTTAAATTTGTGACAAAAATACCTGTAGGATTTGCAGCTGGTTGGAAAAATACAGGTAACTTTATGCTTCGAGTAGGTACTTTTGTCACCCGTGTGCTAGCACTAACCACTGCACATGAGACTGCTGACTGAATGGCTCACTCAACTTGTGCATGAATTACGTGTGCCTCCCCTATGCTGCGTATCCTGCGGCCCGCCTGCGCTGCGTCTTCCTTAGCCCTACCAACCAACAGCCTTCAATTCTAATGCCACTTCTTCAAAACAGATTCACCCAGGCCGAAAACCGACTTCTGCGCATGGGCCATGAAGTTTCAATTGCACTGTAAGTGCACGCCCGCACATGGTATTTTGTGGAAGAGACACACTCAAGGGGCCAAAGAGCCGCATGTGGCTCGCAAGCCGCGGTTTGCCAATCACTGGCCTAACCAATATGCTGTACAGCTGAAACCAATACAAAATAATATTGGATGTAACCTGTAATAGAAAAAGTGAAAAAAGAATTTAAACCACATACATACATAAAATCATTCACAGGTTTTATGTAGTACGACATAGGGAACATAATCAATAGATGAGTGGATAAAAACTGTGGTACATATTTAGTGTAAAAACTAAGTATGGTGCTCGGTGGGTACTTGAATTATTGGTGTTATTACTTTGTAAATTATAAAACTGTCTAACCACTATACTATATACCTGAAACTAACATGAAATAATATTTAATATCAACTATAATAGAAAAAAATTAAATTAAAGATATTTGGAATTTATATTGATCTTGGAACTTGACAATCTGAAGAGTATTTGTAAAAAACAAAACAGTGAATTGAAGACTATATATTTCATAAATATTTCTTTTTAACCTAAAATCTACTTATATAGTACTGAATAAAAGAGTAGTGCTGAAGAATGACTTGGCCGTTTAAAATAAAGTGTATCTCTTACAGACTAAAAAAAGTATATATGGTACCAATCTAACGCAAACCCAGAAAATAGAAGAGAAGGAAACACATCTAATTTTATTGCATAAGGTCAAACATGCCACAAAATTAAACCAGATGCAGACATCACAAAAAAAGAGAACTACAGGCCAGCATCCTTAATGAAAATGGCCACAAACAACTTTTTTAAGATATTAGCAAATGAAACCAAACAATGTTTGTAAAAATACTATATTATGGCTGAGTTAGGTTAATCTTATCTGTTCAAAGTTTGTTTAATATTTGATAATAAACATTACTGACCATCAGCAGATTGCAGAAAATATATAAGTATTTCAACCATTCCAGAAAAAGCATTTGATAAAATATAAGAACTAGTCATAATTAAAACCTCTTAGCAAACTAAGAATAGAAAGGAACTTCCTTGACCTGATTCAGGATATCTAGGGGAAAAAAACTATTTATACCATCATAATTAACAGTAATAGAATAATTGCTTTAGATTTAATATTAGGCATCAGGCAAGAATGTCAGTTCTCACTACTTCTCTTCAATATTATCCCAGAGACTCAAGCCATAGCAATAAGATAAGACAAAAAAAAGCACAAAGTTTGCATAAAACAAAATAAAACTGTTATAATTTGCTGATGACATGATCATGTATGTAAAAAATGTTAAGGACTATGAAAAAGTTACCAGATAAGAGAATTTACACAATTACAGAATACAAGCACAATATTCATCACATGTATTTATTTCCTAGTAATGAACAATGGGAATATTACATTTTAAAAATAATACAATTTAAAGGAAAAAGTTAAAAATAAATTTAATTAAATATACACATAACTATAAACTGAAAATTGTGATAGGAAACCAACACCTAAGTAAATGCAATGTTTGTGGATTGAAAGATTCAATATCTTTAAGGTGGAAATCCTCCCCTAATTGATCTATGAACTCAGTAGAATCCCAAACAAAATCCTAACTGAATTTTTGAAAGAAATTGTTAAGCAGATTTTACAATCTGCATGGAAAGACAGAAGACAAGAAATAACCAAAACAATTTTTTTAAGAGAAAAAGAAATATGGAAGAACTACAAATACTTGATATCAAGACTTACTATACAAGTATATTAATCTAGATAATGTTATAGAGGTATAAGAATAATGCAGAGATCAATGGAAAAGAAGAGAGGAATCCAGAAACATAGCATATTTAAATCATCAAGTGGTTTTCAATAAAGGTGTCAAAACAATATAACTGAGAAAAGACAGTTCTTTCAAGAACCTCTGTTGAAATAACAAGATATCTGTGAGGAAAATAATAAGCCTGAATCCTTAGCTCACATCACACACACACAAAAATAAATAAAAATGGACTTATATCTAAATGTAAAAGCTCACACAATTCCACTTCTGGAAAAGTATGTATAAAAGAAAATCTTTGTGATGCTGTGTGAAACATTCCTTAATTAGGACAAAAAAGTATAAAACATAAATGAAAAAGTTGAAAAAATAGACATCAAACTTTTGCTCTTTTAAAGACACCCTTTAGAAAATGCAAAAGCAAGCCAGGAAGAAAATATTTGCAAAACATCTGACATACACATATATCCAGAATATAGAGAGAATTTATACAAAATCCTATATAATAAAAGGCTAATATGCAAATTGCCCCCCCGACCAGGAGTACAACAAAGTGGGGGGGGCAGCCCGCCAACTGCCCATGGCCCCTCCCCTCAGCTGGCCCCACCGCCAATCAGCCCTCCCTCCAGATTGGGGCAGGCCATCCCGATCCCACCCATGCACGAATTCATGCACCAGGCCTCTAGTAATACAGTGGGGCCTTGACTTACCAGTTTAATTCATTCTGTGACAGAGCTCGTAACTCAAATTACTCGTATGTCAAATCTTAAAGTGAACGAGTGAGACACATGATGCTGAGCTGATGACTCTGAGACACCCCAAGTGCATCCTATAGCGGTTGTCGTTGGAAAACTGTCACCTGACAGCCGCCTATTGCAAGGATCTCTCTTCCACTTTGATGGTCAATCAGAGGCTGACACACCTGTGCTTGGCCAAAAATGACCTTGGGGACCATGGGGTGAGACTGCTGTGTGAGGGCTTGAGCTACCCTGAATGTAGGCTACAGACCCTGGTGCTGTTCCACTGCAACATAATCAGTGACGGCTGCATCATCCTCACCACACTCCTCCAAGAAAGCTCTAGTGTCACGCACTTGGACCTAGGGATGAACCACATTGGAATCACTGGGGTGAAGTTTCTGTGTGAGGCTCTTCACTGTGACGTTCACTGTGACGTTCGCTGGGGTATCTGAAGCTGGCTCATAACCCGAATTTTAGCTCACAAAACCAAAAAATCGGCCAAGAGATGGTTCATATCTCAAAAACCTCATTAGTCGGGACTCTTGTAAGTCAAGGCCCCACTGCATAATAATGATGATGATGGTGATAATGATGATAAAACACATATAACCCAATAATACAATGGGAAAAATAGTTTAATGCTTAGCTTTTCTAATCTTTTGAGAAATGCCCATTGAAATCATAAGGAGCTATCATTACACACCCATTAAGACAATTAAAGTTAAAAATACTGACAAAACCAATGTTGGCAAGGATGTCCTCTCATAGATTACGAACAAACATAGAAAAAGCTACCAAGATGGCAGCATAGGTAAATTCAGATACTCACTGCCTCCCGCAAACACATAAAAATTATAACTAAAATACAAAACAACCACCATTCAGAATTGGCTGAAAGCTGGCTGAATGGATGTCCTTCAACTAGAGAAGTAAAGAAGAAAGCACATTGAGACTGATAGGAAGGGTGGAAGTGGGCTGGTCTGACAACCACGTGGGCCACTTTTTTTAATCTGGAGAGATTTCTCCAATGAAAGCCTCCCTTCTCTCCCTTCCCACTTCAGGTGATGAGCAACAGGTCCTACTCCCAAACCAGATACTCAGCCCAGGATTCCAAGGCTGGGAAGAGGAGTTCCTATAATTTTGGGCTCTATATACCAGCGGGGATTGTGGATGAGCGACATAGAGGCTGCTGTAGGCCTAGGTGTTCCTCTTAAAGGACCAGTGCACAAACTTGTCTTTCAGATACCACTGTACTTCATGTAAATGAGAGAATGGTTTGAGGAAACTTTCTTTTCATACAATTTTTTCATCTAATAAATAAAGGAAGAATGATAGAATTTGATATCATCATTGTTAGGTTTGATTGAGTAATTGAATCAATATCCCTCCCCCGGGAACTGACTTTTCAGGCTATTTCACTATGGACATTCTCTTTGCTGAGACCACATTTCACTTGAGGTGACCACATGCCATTATCTCCCCTCCAGGTATGCATATAGAAGTCTATGCACAGCAAAAGCCTGCCAAAAATCCTTTAAAAGCCACTGACTCCAGACACTGGGGGCTGGAGCCATCCAGGCTCAGCCACCTCCTGTGCAGATGATTGAATAAATTCATAATCCCTCACCACTCTGGCCTCGTGCATTCCTCCTTCAGTGGCCTAACAATAATTTCTGACCCTTAATGAAATTTAGATCATCATTAATGTCGATTAATATCAAAGAAAGAGAGACAACCAAACATTATGTACTTCTGAGGGAAGTTTACAGCTAAACCTATGATGTATTCCCACCAAATAATCAAACCTGAGTCAGATCAAGGCTTAAATATAACTTCACCCAAAACACTGGAACTAGAAGAGCAGGTGAAATGACACCGTTTGCCTTTAAAGAGACAGTAATATTTCCCCTAATTTGGTGGATGCTTCCGTTTTGCCAAGTTGAAAACTTTTCCTCCATGTGCTTGCTCTTGTACCAAAATTACCAAAGCTAAGCTATATTTGGTGTTTGGGGTTTGAGTAGTGGATCCAAAGGCCCTTGTTTAATGACATGAATCTTGCCCCAAAAAGCCAGGCACAGTGTCTGTCACCTTTTGTAGTGCAGTGGGAAACTGAGGGGTCATTCTAGAAGAAGAAAGTAGGACTTGGTGTATCCTCAGGTCTTGCTAGTGATGATACAATATGGGTTTTGAGTCTATTCTTTCAGGAGGAATTCAAGTTACTCATTCAGAAATTAACAAAACTCAGGTACAAAGCCAAAGGAGTATAAACCTTTTGGAGCCAAGTGGAAACTAGGTAGGAGAGGCCTGGGAAAAGTCTCCCAATGATCACAATATCTGTTTTTGTTTGTTTGTTTTTTCATATGGTTCTTTCATGATTGAAATTCTACATTGCATGACACATAAAGATGCATCCAGGAAGTAGATGCAATCTTCCCTCTGAGCCTTCCTACCTTCTCCCTCTCCAGGCCCAGACATATGCAGCTTATCCTAGATTTACCGTGGATGGATTCAAAAGAACCTAGAAATTGTTTTCAGGTGAGAGGCAGGCTGTTGAATTGCTCATGGTTAATGAGATGTTCTAGTTCTCTGTTGCATCACCACAAAAAGATTAAATTTTGATTACACATTTTGATTCACTAGATTGAGAAAGTGGGTTAGTCAATGCTTAAGCTTGAGGATAGGTACTAAGAGGACCAAATATGGCAGAAGTAGTAGACAATAGGATTGCTTCTCATGGAGGGAAGCAGACAGATTTGGAAATGATGATGTAAATGGCCTTATTATTGGACCAATTATTGATATAAATGACTTCAGTCACCTTGAAAGAACTCAGGTAACAGTTTTTCTATTTCTAATAAAAGCACAGATAAGGACCAGCTACATAATTCATAAGGCCTGGCACAAAAGGAAAATACCAAGCCCATTGTTTAAAAATCAGGTAGAATTTCAAGATGACATTACAGAGCTTTAAACCCTCTAAGCACAGACCCTTGAGCAAACCTACAAGGCACACATCCATGAAGCTCACCTTGATAGGCTGCATATATGAGTCCAGAGCAGAGTCAGAACTGCATCTCCTGATCAAAATGCTTCCACCACAGATCAAGTTTCGCTTCATTCTCCATATTCCCTTAGTAAAACTTGTCCTTCCAGAAGCTGCATTTTATGTTTTCTTAGACAACTAATTGCTTCTCCAAGCACACTAATAGGTTCCTAAAAGGGAAGAGGGAAGTGGTTGAAATAGAATACATAGATGCCATAGGGAATAGAATGCGGGTCTTGAATGATCATAGCCTTGAAGTCCTTGACCATGAAGGAGCAACTGGAACACGGCTCCCACCCCTGAACCCTCACTTAGGACTGACCTCCCACTAGGAGGCTATTTATTTATTTATTTTATTGCTTAAAATATAACAAAGAGTATTACATTTGTTTCCTTTTTTCCTCTTGACCTTCCCCCAGCCTCCCCTACCCGCTGTGTCTTGTGTCAATTGGTTATGCTTATATGCATGCACACAAGTCCTTTTGTTGCTCTCTTACCCCAGAAACCCTCCCCAACCTTCCTGCTGTAGTTTGACACTCTATTTAATGCTGCTCTGCCTCTGTATGTATTTTTGTTCATCAGTTTATAATGCTCTTTATTATCCATAAATAAGTGAGATCATGTGGTATTTTTCTTCACTGACTGGTTTATTTCACTTAGCATAATGCTCTCTAGTTCCATCCTTGCTGTTGCAAATGGTAAGAGTTCCTTCTTTTTTTTTAATTAAATCTTTATTGTTAGATTATTACATTTGTTCCTCTTTTTCCCCCCCATAACTCACTTCCTCCCAGTTCCCACCCCACCCTCCGCCCTCACTCCCCACCCACTGTACTCATCAATAGGTGCACAATTTTTGTCCAGTCTCTTCCTGCATCTCCCACACCCCTTCCCGCCCCCCCCCCAAGAATAGTCAGTCCATTCCCTTTCTATGTCCCTGATTCTATTATAATCACCAGTTCATTCTGTTCATCAGATTATTTATTCACTTGATTCTTAGATTCACTTGTTGATAGATGCATATTTGTTGTTCATAATTTGTATTTTTACCTTTTTCTTCCACTTCCTCTTCTTAAAGGATACCTTTCAGCATTTCATATAATACTGGTTTGGTGGTAATGAACTCCTTTAGCTTTTCCTTATCTGTGAAGCTCTTTATCTGACCTTCAATTCTGAATGATAGCTTTGTTGGATAAAGTAATCTTGGTTGTAGGTTCTTGGCATTCATCACTTTGAATATTTCTTGCCACTCCCTTCTGGCCTGCAAAGTTTCTGTTGAGAAATCAGCTGACAGTCATATGGGTATTCCCTTGTAGGTAACTGAGTTTCTTTCTCTTGCTGCTTTTAAGATTCTCTCTTTGTCTTTTGCTCTTGGCATTTTAATTATGATGTGTCTTGGTGTGGTCCTCTTTGGATTCTTTTTGTTTGGGGTTCTCTGCGCTTCTTGGACCTGTAAGTCTATTTCTTTCACCAGGTAGGGGAAATTTTCTGTCATTATTTCTTCAAATAGGTTTTCAATATCATGCTTTCTCTCATCTTCTGGCACCCCTATAATTCTGATGTTGGTACTCTTGAAGAGGCTCCTTACACTATCTTCGTATTTTCGGATTCTTTTTTCATTTTGCTTTTCTGGTTGGGTGTTTTTTGCTCCTTCACATTTCAATTCTTTGACTTGATTCTTGCGCTCCTCTGGTCTGCTGTTGGGTGTCCGTATAATATTCTTTATTTCAGTCAGTGTATGCTTAATTTCTAGTTGGTTCTTTATCACAACATTGAGGGTCTCATTAGATTTTTTGAGGATCTCACTACATTTATCGGCAGTTTTTAGAAAATTATTGAAAGACCTTAAAAGTGTGCTTTTGAGCTCTATATCTTCCATTTCTGACATCTGCATCCTGTTTCTTTGTCTCCGCATTTTTTTATGCTTTCTTGGTGCAACCCCTAGTGATCTTTATGCACAGTCTTGTTGTAGTTAAACCTAGATTGTTGTAGGTAATACTGGCGGGGATTTGACCTCGAGTTCCTTCTTTTTTACAGCAGCATAGTATTCCATCGTGTAGATGTACCACCGTTTTCTAATCCATTCATCTACTGATGGGCACTTAGGCTGTTTCCAGTACTTAGCTATGGTAAATTGTGCTGCTATGAATGTAGGGATACATATATCCTTTCTGATTGGTGTTTCCGGTTTCTTTGAATACACTCCTAGCAGTGGGATCAATGGGTCAAATGGGAGTTCCATTTTTAACTTTTTGAGGAAACTCTATTCTGTCTTCCCTAGTGGTGGCACCAGTCTGCATTCCCACCAGCAGTGCACGAGTGTTCCTTTTTCTCCGAATCCTTTCCAGCACTTGTGGTTTTTTGATTTTTTTTTTTAAATTGTCTTATTGCTTAAAGTATTACAAAGAGTACTACCTATGTCTCCTTTTCTTTCCCGCCCTTGACAATCCCCTGGCCTCCCCTACCCACCAGTGTCTTATGGCCATTGGTTATGCTTATATGCATGCATACAAGTCCTTCAGTTGATCTCTTACCCCCCTCTCCCGCCACCCCCCAACCCTTCCGGGCCTTCCCGCTGTAGTTTGACAGTCTGTTCGAGGCTGCTCTGACTCTGTATCTATTTTTGTTCATAAGTTTATAATGTTCTTTATTATCCATAAATGAGTGAGGTCATGTGGTATTTTTCCTTCATTGACTGGCTTATTTCACTTAGCATAATGCTCTCCAGTTCCATCCATGCTCTTGCAAATGGTAAGAATTCCTTCTTTTTTACAGCAGCATAGTATTCCATCGTGTAGATGTACCACCGTTTTCTAATCCATTCATCTACTGATGGGCACTTAGGCTGTTTCCAGATCTTAGCTATGGTGAATTGTGCTGCTATGAACATAGGGGTGCATATATCCTTTATGCTTGGTGTTTCTGTTTTCTTGGAATATATTCCTAGAAGTGGGATCACAGGGTCAAATGGGAGTTCCATTTTTAGTTTTTTAAGGAAACTCAATACTGTCTTCCATAGTGGCTGCACCAGTCTGCATTCCCACCAGCAGTGCACGAGTGTTCCTTTTTCTCCACATCCTCTCCAGCACTTGTCGTTTGTTGATTTGTTGATGATAGCCATTCTGACAGGTGTGAGATCGTACCTCATTGTTGTTTTGATTTGCATCTCTCGGATGATTAGTGACTTTGAGCATGTTTTCATATGTCTCTTGGCTTTCTGAATGTCCTCTTTTGAAAAGTGTCTACTTAGGTCCTTTGCCCATTTTTTAAAATTGGATTCTTTATCTTCCTTTTGTTAAGTTGTATGTGTTCCCTATAAATGTTGGAGATTAAACCCTTATCGGTCATAACATTGGCAAATATGTTCTCCCATGCAGTGGGATTTCTTGTTGTTTTGTTGATGGTTTGCTGTGCAGAAGCTTTTTGTTTTGATGTAGTCCCATTCGTTTATTTTCTCTTTAGTTTCCAATGGCCTAGGATCTGTAACGGTGATGAAATTGCTTCGGCATATGTCTGAGATTCTGTTGCCTTTGAATACCTCTAGTATTTCTATGATTTTCTGTCTTATATTTAAGTCCTTTATCCATTTTGAGTTTATTTTTGTGTATGGCGTAAGTTGGTGGTCTAGTTTTATTTATTTTTTTTTGCATCTATCTGTCCAATTTTCCCAGCACCATTATTGAAGAGACTATCTTAACTCCATTGTATCTTCTTGCCACCTTAGTCAAATATTAATTGAGCATATTGGTTTGAGTAGATTTAGGGGCTCTCTATTCTATTCCATTGATCTATATGTCTGTTCTTGTGCCAGTACCAGGCAGTTTTGAGAACAGTGGCTTTGTAATATAGCTTGATATCTGGTATTGAGATCCCACCTATTTTGTTCTTTCTCAGGATCATTGCAGCTATTCGGGGTCTTTTTTTTATTCCAGATCAATTTTTGGAGAGTTCGTTCTATGTCTGTGAAATATGCCATTGGTATTTTAATGGGAATTGCGTTGAATTTATAGATTGCTTTGGATAGTATGGGCATTTTAATGATGTTGATGCTACCAATATAAGAACATGGTATGTTCTTCCATCTGTTTATGTCTTCCCCTATCTCTTTTTTCAATGCCCTATAGTTTTCTGAGTAGAGGTCTTTTACCTCTTTAGTTAAGTTTATTCCTAGGTATCTTAATTTTTTTTGGTGTGATGGTAAATGGGATTGTTTTTGTAGTCTCTCTCTCTGTAAATTCACTATTGGTGTATAGGAAATACCATAGATATTTTGGCATTAATTTTATATCCTGCTACATTGTCAAATTCATTTATTAAGTCTAATAGCTTTTTGATGGAGTCCTTAGGGTTTTTTATGTATGATATCATGTCATCTGTGAATAAGGACAGTTTTACTTCTTCATTTCCAATTTGGATGCCTTTAATTTCTTCTTCTTGTCTAATTGCAATGGCTAATACTTCCAGAACTATGTTGAACAGGAGTGGTTAGAGTGGGCATCTCTGTCTTGTTCCTGTTCTTAGGGGAAATGGTGTTAGTTTTTGTCCATTGAGTATGATGTTGGCTGTGGGTTTGTCATATATGGCTTTTATTATGTTGAGGTATGATCCTTCTATTCCCACCTTACTGAGAGTTTTCAACAAAAATGGGTGTTGGATTTTGTCAAATGATTTTTCTGCATCAACTGATATGACCATGTGTTTTTTAACTCTCAATTTATTTATGTTGTGCATTACATTTATTGATTTGTGGATATTGTACCATCCTTGCATCCCTGGGATAAATCCTACTCTTCATGGTGTATGATCTTTCTGATGTACTGCTGGATCCGATTTTCTAAGATTTTGTTGAGTATTTTAGCATCTATGTTCGTGAAGGATATTGGCCTGTAATTCGCTTTCATTGTGTTGTCTTTACCTGGTTTTGGTATCAGGGTGATGCTGGCTTCATAGAATGAGCTTGGATTTGTTCCTTCCTCTTGAATTTTCTGTAGTAGTCTGAGGAGGATATTATTTAGTTCTTCCTTGAATGTTTGGTAAAACTCCCCTGTGAAGCCGTCTGGTCCTGGGCTTTTGTTTGCTGGAAGCTTTTTGATGACTGCTTCAACTTCTTCCATAGTTATTGGCTTATTGAGATTTTTAGATTCTTTCTGATTGTGTTTTGGAATATTATATTTTTCTAAGAATATGTCCATTTCCTCCAGGTTGTCTAGTTTGTTGGAGTAGAGTTGTCCATAGTATTTTTTAACAATCATTTGTATTTATGTGGGGTCTGTTGTTATTTCGCCTCTATCATTCCTATTTTTTCTTATTACAATCAGACCCTTTAGCATTTCTTGCATTGCTGGTTTGGTGATAATAATCTCCTGTAGTCCTTTTTGTCTGTGAAGCTCCTGATTTCACCCTCAATTTTTATTGATAGCCTTGCTGGGTACAGTATTCTTGGATTCAGACCCTCCCTTTGCAAGACTTTGTATATTTCATTCCATTGCCTTCTTGCCTGATGTGTTTCTATTGAGAAATCAATCACTAGTCTGATGGGGGATACTTTGTAGGTAACTTTCTGTCTCTCTCTGGCCGCTTTTAAGATTCTTGCTTTGTTGCTGGTATTTTCCAATTTAATTATAATGTGCCTTGGTGTCGGTCTTTTGGGGTTCATTTTGTTTGGGATTCTGTGAGCTTCTTGGATTGTGTGAGTTTTTTCTTCCCTATATCAGGGAAGTTTCCTGTCATTATTTCTTCAAACAGGTTTTCTATTCTTTGCTGTTTCCTCTCCTTCTGGCACCTCTATTATGTGGATGTTGTTTCATTTCGTGTTGTCCCTAAGTTCTCTTAGGCTCTCCTCCTGAAGTTTAATTTTTTTTCTAGAAGCTGCTCTGCTTGGGTGTTTTTTTCTACGTTGTCCCCTACCTCACTGATGCGGTCCTCTGCTTCTTCTAGTTCGACTGTTGATGCTTTCTATTGAGTTATTTATAGCAGTGATGTCATTTCTCATTTCTTCTTGGTTCTTCATTTCCTCTTGGTTCTTGCACTTATTGTTGAATTTGTTTTCCATTCTTTTCATCCACCTTAGGACCATTTCTCTTAATTCTTTCTCTGACAGGTTGCTTGCCTCCACTTCATTTACTTCCTTTTCTGGTGATGCCTGTTTTTCTTTCTTCTGCAGGCTGTTTCTTTGTCTCCCCATGATCTCTCTTATCCAGGTGTTGGGTTATGTAGTTCTCACTCTACTGCATTGATTTAAAGGCACAAAATGCAACACAACAAGGCACAATGCACAAGGCCCTTAACACAAATGTATTCACAGTACTAATAACCCCAAATAAAGGTGACCACCAGAGAAAAGAGAATTAGGGGATAAAAAAGAAAGAAGAGAAAAAGAAAAAGAGAAAAAAGAGTGCAAAAATGAAATTGGGAAAAGGAAAAAATAAGTAAGAGAGAAAAGAAAGAGAATGAAATAGAAGAGGGGAAGAAACTATTTATATAGAGAGAAAATTCCAATAAAACAGCCACTAATCCCAACAAATGCCAGTAATACAAACCTAGAGATCAATGAAAACTACAAACAACAACTTATATCAAGCGAGGTGAGGGAAAACAGAAGCAAAAAATAACCAGGAAAAAAAACAACAAAAAAATAAACAACCATAAAAAACCCCAATATAATCAACAATCAAGCTAACAACAACAAAACAACAGAGAGAAAAAATTTGGATAGTGAAGAAAGAGAAGAGAGAGGTATATATGGATTTAGAGATGGGGATTGGAAATTAGATATATAAGTAGGGTGAAATTTTAACAGGGGGTAAAAAGAAGGAATAGGGAAAATCTAAAGCAGGAATAGGGTAAGAGAAACAGGACAACAAAAGGGTAAAAGTGAGGAAGAGAGTTTTGGTAATAAAGGTAAAGTTGAGATAGAATAAAATGATGCTAAAGGAAAGATGAAAATAAAATGTAGAACACTAATCTCAAAATAAAATAAAGAGAAAATAAAAATGACTCTTTTTTAAAAAAGGTAAAATGGTAGTAGTAATAATACTGGTTAAAAATAAAAATGTATTAATTAGAAAGGTTAAATCAAGTGAGGAAAAAAAGAAAAACAATTTAGTTTCTTAAGTAAAAGTTGAAAAAAATAAAAATGTGCAGTAGTGAAGTTCCTTCACTTCCTCTACTCTTCTGTTTGGCACACCTTAGTCCTGTCAGGTATTCAGGAGTGTTGAAGTTCCCTGAGAAATACTGTTCCTCTGTGCTGTAAACCACAGTCCTGATTTTAAAACAGGCAGTATTTTTTTGTTTCCCAGACTGCCTTTATTTGTATTTACAGAAGAGTCAGTTTGTGGTTCAGCCCAGTTTGTGGGTGGCAGTGTTTCTAGATTGACGTCCAAGGCTATAAGTCCTCTCTAGTCAGTATTTAGGTTTTGCTTTCCCTATCGCACTTAATACTGGTTTGGGAGAGTTGACTGCCCTGGAGCTGGTTCCTTGATTATTACTCCCTGCTCTGATTCCCTGGTTCCACAAAAACAACTTTTCCCTGCAGTCTCCATGAGTGACCCTAATTGGGCCGTCCTATGTATTTGGTTTAATAATCAAAAGCAAAGATTTAAGGAGAAAAAAAGAAAAAGAAAGAGCCAGAGTAAGTGCGAAAGCTTGCAACCCTCCTCCGTCCAGTTCTGTGCGCAATTCTTCCAAAGTCTCTTCCACACGCCCTCTCTCCCCTGGCACTAAGCAGCTGGCACACTGGTAAAATCCGAGGCTTCCTTTTTGAACCCAGTCCAGCTATTGGCTGATTTTTAGAGTTCCCTTCTGCCAGCAACCCTATGGGACCCCTTTCACACTTGCGGATCACACTAGCCCCAACGGCTGCAGACTTTGTGGGGCGCAGACTTCCCCTACACACGTTCCTCTCTCCAACCTGAATTACAAACTGCACCTTTATCTAGATGAAATCTGACCTTTCCGTGAGGAGGAGCTGGGCTCCTCTGAGTCCACATATTCAAGCTGCTTGAGATCCGGTGTTCCTGGGTTCATAGCTGGTCCCTGGGTGCCGTGGTTGCAGGGTCCCTGGATGTATACACTTCTGATATCAGTCACCTATTTCCTTTTTGATTAGAATAGAGGAGTAAGTCTGAGTTCAATCTCTAGAGTCAAATCCTCTAGGAGGCTTTTGATAGAAGTTATTTTGCCTCGTGTCCCTCCTCTGCTGTTCACTTGGCCGTGCTCCTCATCATTAGGAGCTCCTTTCCACATCCAGCTCTGCTGTGAGCCACCTGTCTCTCTGCTGTGGGTCTCCACCTGCAATTCTATGAAGGTGCCCTCCCTCCCACACCCCCCCACCAGGATGCTGCTCCTTCCACATAGTCAGAAGGAAAGAGATGAATGTAGAGAAAGACATGGCTTCCTATTTTACATTTTCCTATTATTCTTTTTCCCCCTTTATGCTTTACATCATAACATGCATATCAATGAGGAAATATGCGGATTTTTCCCTAACCGGTTGGGATCAGTGGATAGAGCATCAGCCTGTGGACTCAAGGGTCCCAAGTTCAATTCCTGTCAAGGGCATGTACCTTGGTTGCGGGCACATACCCAGTAGGGAGTGTGCAGGAGGTAGCTAATTGATGTTTCTCTCTCATCAATGTTTCTAACTCTCTATCCCTTTCCCTTCCTCTCTGTAAAAAAACAATAAAATATATTTTTTATAATAGGAAATATGTGGATTTTTTTAAAGATTGGGGTTATTAAAATACAGTTCTTTAACTTCTATCAGAGTCTGCCCTCTGGAATTCAAGGCTTTGTCTGCTGCTATGTTCTAGATAAATTCAAAGCTCAAGGTTATTACAACTTTGCAAAAATAATAACAGGAGGTGAAAGGAATGGTTTCTTGAACTATTCTGACACTTCCATAATGAACAATTAACTTGCTATATCAGTTGCCTATTGCTGCCAGAACAAATCACCAAAAATTTAGAGTCCTGAAACAATGCAAATTAATTTTCTTAGAGTTCTGGAGGTCAGGAGCCTGAAATTAGTCTTATGGAGATAAAATGAAGGTATTCCCAGAGCTGAAGGTATCTTCAGGAGAGAATCCATCACTTCCTTCTTCCAGCTTCTAGAAGCTTCCAGAATCCCTTGTTTGTGATCACATCACTCCAATCTCTGCTGCCATCATCACATTGCCTTCTTCCTACTTTGATCTTGCCTCCCTCTTCTGAGGGCCTTTGTGATTACATGTAGCACCCACTCAGATAATCCAAGATAATCTCTTCATCTCAAAATCATTAACTTCATCACTTCTGCAATAAGGTAACATTTATATATTCTGGGGATTAGGAATGCTTATCTTGGGGTTGAGGGGTGGGTGTGATTTTCAGCCTACCACATGTAGATAAGGTAACCTCTCTGTAACTCCCGTTATTGATCTTTAAAATGGAGTATTGACTTCATAAGATCAGTATTTATACCAGGAAGTGGGGTTCTGCTATAAAAGAAATGCTTAAAATATGGATGTGGTTGTGCAATTGGGTAATGCATAGACACTGGGAGCATTCTGGGGTACTTGATAAAAAATGTCTACATATCCTTGAAGAGTCTGTTGCTGGGAATTTGAATATTAAAGGTGAGATCTCAGTTCAAAGTGAGGACCACAGTATTAGACACTGGAAGAAACATGATACTTGATACAAAGTGGGGGAGAATTTACTGAGTTATGTTCTACTACTGGGTGGAAAGAAGAGCTTGAGAGCAATACACTTGCGTTTCCAAAGACAGTTTGGGGGGTATAGCCTGTTTTCTCCTTGTAAAATGCAAAAGTCAAGAAATGAGAGAATGCATCTGTAAGCCAAGGACCTCCAAAGGTTGCCAGCAGCCACCAGAAGCTGGGACCCAGCAAGGATCCTCTCCAGCACCTTCAGAGAGAGCGTGGCTCTGCCAACCATTTGATGCTGGACCCCTAGAACTATGGGACCATAAGTTTCTGTGGCTTTAAGCTATACAGTTAGGGGTACTGTGTTACATCAGCCCTAGGAATCTCATACAACACCTTTCTCCTTCCTCCACATTTTCTCCTGGTCCATCCATTCAGTATCCCGTAGATTTTCCCTTATGTCTAAGCTTATGTTTACTAGAATAGTCTTTCCTACCGCCACTGCACATCTGGCCCAGGTGGACCACAGAGGCTGCTGATGAGTGAAGTGCTGGCTTTCTCAGAAAGACCTTTAAACTCTGCCTGCCCCTGTCTCTCAGTAACACCTCACTGCCCAGGGCTCCCAGACCATATAATCATCACCACCCCATTCTCTTTGCTTTTACAGTTTTTGAACTCAGGCCATTTACTTAAGAATTTGGTGGTTTTCAACAAATATATGCAGCACCAAAACAAACCCCAAATTCTTTCTTTTTGAGAGAGAAAGTGGAAATGAAGGGCTCCTGGACTCTTAAGGGAGTGGGCAGACTACCAGTCTGGTGTGAGCATAGCAAGTCCTGAGACCACCTCTGCCAGAGAGCATGCTCCAGGCCCATTGTCAAGAGCCCACTCACACTCCAACAGAACACCAAATTCACACAAAGAATAAAGAGTTTTACAAAAACTCACAGACAAAGATAACAGTATTGTGGTTACTAGCAGAAAGGAGGAATGGGGTAAGAGGTAAATGGAGTCAAATATATGGTGATGGAAGGAAACCATTATTTTGGTGGTGGGTATACCATGTAATATACAGATAATATACCATAGGATTTCACACTAGAAATACACATAATATTAATAACCAATGTCACCCCAATAATTTTTAATTTTAAAAAGTTTCGTCTAAAAAACAGAATAGGGCCTCATTTTTTGCAAAGTTAAAAAAAAAAGAAAAGCATTTGTGCGTTTAAATACACAGGAACCACCTTCCTTGGTTGGCAGCACACAATGCTAATGTATCTGACAGTGTGTCCCCTGCTGTTAACATCAGTGGTTTTGTTCCATGAGCTACAGAGCAGATTGTCACATTAGCACATCAGCACTAGTGTCTGGAATTAACACGTGAAATGCAGTCAGGAAAGCTATGTGGGTCTGTTTCTGCTGCTAGCAGCATCTATGATTTTGGAAAAAATAATAAGCCCTCTGAGGTCTGGAATCTCTATAGATAAGAAGATAGATAAGTGTCAGATCATCTAAGTCTGATGCCTTCCAAGGAATTAAACCATACACCAATATGTGGGCCTTGCCCCATGAGAACAAGTCCTCAGATTCTCCCATTGGTTTGAATCCTGAACCCACACTTCCTCTTAGATGTTGGTTGGTTGTAGTGATAAACCTATGACAGCGAACAGGGGTTCTCATGGAAGACCGCTGGGAGGGACCAGTCCTGGGACTCTTGGGTTGAGGGGTCTGTGTGAAGGAGCAATATCACTGTGAGCCTCTGCTTCCATGCTTTGAGTGTCTGGGTCATCAGAGTTATGTGTAGTTACAGACAGTGACAGATCCCAGGCCCATTACCATATGGCACCAACAGCCAGGAAGGCAAGAAGCAGGGAAGCAAGTGTGCTTCTCCCAGTCTCTGCCACTCTCAGCACACCCTCCGCTCATTTCCTTACTCATCTGCCAGGACTTTTTAGTCCCCTTCCTCCAAATCTCATTCGTTTGCTTGCACAACCCTGAATTCTTAGCACTTGGCCTTGGGGAAGAAGAGGTTCCATAGAAAAGGAACCAGAAAAGAATTCAGAGTCTACCAGATCCATCTGCTAGCATTCAGTCACTTGCCTCTTTTCTGAGATTTTCAGTTTGGTTTGGACAATTTCTTCTGTTATCTGCATTTCTTCCTTTTGTATTTAGTTTGGCATCCTTTTTTTTCTTCACTCTGTTCTCCCATAAACATATGTCCTTAGGTGCTTTATTACCAAGGGACAAAGGTGCAATTTTAATGTGTATCCAAGTGTATCACAAAACAAAATTTTGTATTGTTTCTCATAATCCCCACTATTTCCAAGAAATGAGCTACAGGATGTTATTGTAAATGCACTTGTGCACAGGAAAGCATGCATCCTGCCTCCTCCACAGTACTTTCTAGCTTTATTTCCTGCTTATTCTGTTTAACTCATCACTTAATGTTTTGGTAACAGCACAGGCTACAAAGACTAGGTTACAGGGCCCATGTCCCCTTATTTGTACCTGCTGAAATGTTCAGAGGGGTGAGAGGAGAAGGCTCGTCCAAGAGAAACCTCACTGCAAAGATCACCCTGAACAGGTTGGTGCTGGCCTGAGGATGAAATGGGGGAGTTTTTCTGTGAGTTTCTAAACCCACACTTGTTCCTCCTCCAGAGCAGGTACAACACTTAGCACTTTGACTCTGACATGAGACAAACAAAATAAATTCTACTCTGAATTGAACCAGTGCTCATAGATGTTGCCATCTTTCAAGTTCTAACAATGCCATTCTCAAAGCTTAACTTGTGAATAAACACCTAATGCAGCCTCATTGTTTTGGAATATCTCTTGAAGAAATACCACTTGAAAATATCACTTAAAATTAGAATTAAGGGACTTGTTTATGATCTATGAAAGACCATAAATGACTATTTGGAAATATAAGGAGACACTTGCATTTCTCCTATTCTCTGCAAGTATAACACATCTGCATTGATTGGAAAGCCAAAGACTCCTAATAAACATAGCACCTGGAAGGCTAGAGTAGCTGTCACCTAGGCCTCATCTAGCAATAGGTCATTGAACACCACTGAACAAACACAAAAAGGAAAACCTAAACTATACAAAATCCATGCACTGAGCATTAAGGATGATGAGGGGAGCTAGCAGAGTAACCATCATTTAATCTAAAACTACTGAGTGGATTTCCATTTTCAGACAGGATTGTGAAGGGCCCTGCAGAATTAAAGCTGGTGGAACAATTATATCTGATGAATTTTTTTTACAATTAAAGTCTCTAAAACTGTCCTAAGGTAATATAGCAAATGAAGAAATGTTAATTTTTTATAATGAACCAAATTGTAGTACAAGAGTGAGAATCTGGGTGGTACTTAATCTATGAATCCCCCACTCATCTTCAGCTCAGCTCAAAGGGAACTCAATTCTGGGCAGATAAAGTGAAGAAGATGGGATTCCAGTTCCTCTCAGTTAACCATCAAGTATATGCTACCTTCCAATAGGGACAGGCTGGCAGGAGTTCTCGTGATGCTTTTTAACTCTTTTTTACAAACTAAACTGGTGCGAAGAGCTAGCAGCAGCATCCTGCCTCTCTAGTCATAGCACAGAGGCTCTATCCCCGACACAACAAACTAAGAATACTAGGATCCTAGCGGTCCACACTCCAGCTCCCTCATATGATGGAGAGTCCATCCTGGGAGAGGCAGGTTGAGAAGACCAGAGGCAAACATCCTTTGATCAGGCCCCAGAGCTGTGGCTCAGAGCTCTTCTGCAGGAAGAAGTCCATAGTTACAGAGAATTTCAAAGCTCTCCTCAAAAGAAATGACTTTATTTGAAGCAGAGTGTGGGAAGTTCATGGGCACTCTTGAAAACCATGAAGGTTTTAATAGTAAGTAATTTAGAGGAGTCTGGTAATCCTATAAGAGCTTCAAGAGAAACCATGGGTCAGCCATTTACTAGAGAGAAACAGAAATAGGCATGTACAAAGGATTTTTTCTAGGATCAGAGAAAATCTGAAACACTGGCCCCAAAAACCACCCCTGCAAAGGAAACCAATTTTATTTATATCAGACTGTGGAAAATTTTATGCCCAAAGACATTGTCAAAAACAGGAGAGAAACATATAGCAATTAGTAGACCTAACAGCTGGGTATAATACTAACAGAGACATGGAGCTTAACAGACATTAAGAAAAGAAAGAGAGAAAGAGAGCATGGCTAAGACTATTGTTATTCAAGGTGACATCTCAAGGTTGCACCTTCTGAGGAGCATCATCAGAGGTTTTACAGTGAAGGGGAAATAGACTTCTGAAGAATCCAGCCATGTCACTAAACCAACTTACAAAAGACGGTTAATTGAGCCATAGAAATGCAGAAGTAAATCACTATCCAGATCACTGCACTACATTACTTAAAACATCTGGTTACAAAGAAACAGGAAATTGTGACCCATGTAGTGAAAAAAAATTCAGGGAATAGTAACTCTCTGTGAGAAGGCCAATATATTGGATTTGAAAAGGGTACTTCAAAGTAGCAGTTAGAAATATGTTTAAAGAACTGAAGGAAATAATGCTTAAAAAAAAAAAGCCATGATGACAATACCTCATCAAATAGAAATGAAAATTTTGCTAGAGAGGCTCAATGGTAGGTTTGGAACAGCAAAAGAAAGAAACAATGATTGGTGTAAAAATAACAGAAGTCAAATGGAAATAGACATTTCAATAATAATAGCTGCATTTTCAACATCCCACTTTGGATAATGCATAGAGCAACTAATCAGAAGGTCAACAAAGATAAGATGTGGTGATCAAATAGATATATCACTAGAACACTCTACCCAACAACGCCAGAAAACACATTCTCTTCAAATGCACAAAGAATTGTCTCCTAAACAGACCATGTGTGAGGCTATAAAATAAGCCTCAATAAATTGAAAAGGCTTGAAACCATACAGAATATGTTCTCTGGCCATAATGAAGGAAAGTTAGCAATCAGCAACAGAAAAATAACTTGAGGAAAAGGACTATATATGTGTTTTTTTAATCCTCACCTGAGGATCTTTTTCCCATTGATTTTTAGAGAGAGAGGAGGGAAGGAGAGAAAGAAAGAGAGAGAGAGAGAGAGAGAGAGAGAGAGAGAGAGAGAGAGAGAGAGATCTGTTGCCTCCCACACCCATCCTCCTATCCTAACATTGGGCCATGGATTGGACCTAAAACCCAGTTACATGACCTTGACTGGGAATTGAACTTGTGACCCTCCAGTGCTCAGGCCTGTGCTCTAATTGCTGAACACCATGGACAGGGAAAAATCAATATTAAACAACACAATTTTAAATTACCAAGGATTCAAAGAAAACATAAAAAGGGAAATTATAAATACTATGAGCTGAATAGAAATGAAAACAACAACAAAGCAAAACTCATGGTGGGTAGCCAAGGTGATGTTTAGAGGAAATTTTGTATCTGGAAATATACATGTAGCAATATTAAACCAAGAAGAAAGATCTCAAGCCAGTATCCTAATATTCCATATTAAGGCATTGATTAAGGGAGGAAACAAAACCTAAAGCAATTACAAGAAGGATACAATAGAGAGTACAAGTGTAAATTAATGAACTACAAAATAGAAAATCAATAGAAAAAAACAACAAAACCAAAACTTGGTTCTTTGAAAATATCAACAAATTGACAAATATTTAGTCAATTTGATCAAAAATATATAGAGAATTAGTAAAACCAGGAATGAAAAAGGGGGCATTATTACTGAGCTTATAGAAAAAAATTCAATTATTATGATATTTTATATACAAGTTTAGGCTCTTCAAATTAGATAGCATAGATAAAATGGAAAAATTCATAAACTATCAAAATTGACTCCAGGAAATTATGGACATCTAAATAGATCTATAATATGTAAAGGGATTACATTACTAATACAAAACATTGCCGAGTACAAAGAAAACTTCAAAGCCAAGTTCTATCAAACATTTAAGGATTCATATAAATTCTTTGCAAACTCTTCCAAAAAATAGAAGAGGAAGAACACATTCCAACTTATTCTACAATGCCAGTATTTCCCTGATATTAGACCAGAAAAAGGTAACACAATAAAAGAAAACCACAGGTCAATATCTCCTATGAATATGGATGCAAATATCCTCCACGAAATCCTGGCAAAAATAACCTAGCAATATATAAAAAGGAGTATACACCATGACTCAGTAGAATTTATCCCATGAATGCAATACTGTTTTAACATTCAGAAATCAATTAGTTGTAACAAACTATATCAATAGAATAAAGAATATCAGTTCATGTGATACAACATATTAACAATATAAAAGATAAAAATTATTTGATTATTTCAATAAATAAAGAAAAAGCATTTTACAAGATCCAAAATCCTTTCATGAACACAATAAAGGACATATTTGACAAGCCCACAGCTAAGATCATACCCAAAAGTAAAAAGCTGAGAGCTTTGCCCTGACTGGCTTGACTCAATGGATAGAGGGTCAGCCTGTGGACTGAAGTGTCCCAGGTTCAATTCTGGCAAGGGCATGTACCTTGGTTGCGGGCACATCCCCAGTAGGGGTGTGCAGTAGGCAGCTGATCAATGTTTCTCCTCATCAATGTTTCGAACTCTCTATCCCTCTCGCTTCCTCTCTGTTAAAAAATCAATAAATATATATTGAAAAAAACAGCAGAGAGCTTTTCTCTAAAATCAGAAAAAATACAAGTATGCCCACTCTTAACACTTTTATTCAATACTAGTGGCCCGATGCACAAAATTCATGCACATTAAAAGGGAATTAATTGGAGGAAATATTTTAATATTGCTATTTGCCCTTTTCTATAATAGAAGTTTCAGAGATTAAAGAAAATTAGCAAAATGTATATGAAAATCTCTTTTGTGTCATAGTTTGGACTGCGCCTTGGGACCCAGAATCAAGTTCTCACCCACCTGCATGTGCCTTGATATTGCGTGAGACCTAGACCCAGCCGCCCCACCCTGTCAAGCTCCACAGGGCAGGGGGCATATCCTCACATTCCCTGGCCTGGCACTCTGTGGGGGGTGCAGCCTCAGGTCCCCTGTCAAGCCCCACCTGGTGGGGGCACAGCCTCAGGTCCCCCAATCCAGCCTCAGGTCCCCCAGCCCTGAAATCAGGGCAGGGGGCACAGCCTCAGGTCCCCTAGCCCCGGCACAAAAGCGCGAGGGCACGAGGGCGTGATGACCATTTGCATATTAGCTCTTTATTATATAGGACTAGAGGCCCAATGCATAAGATTCATGCACAGTGCGGGGGGTGGAGGGCGGGGGAGGGATGTCCCTCAGCCCAGCCTGCACCCTTTCCAATCTGGGGACCCTTGGAAAATCACTTTGTAATTTTCTCCGAATCGCTTGCCTGCCTGCCTGCCTGATTGCCCTTAACCACATCTGACTGCCAGCCTGATCACCCTCTAACCACACCCCTGCTGGCCTGATTGGCTCCTAACTGCTCTCCTGCCAGCATGATCACACCTAACTGCCCTCCCCTGCTGGCCTTATGACCCCCAACTGCCCTCCCTGCTGGCCTGATCACCCACAACTGCCCTCCCCTGCAGCAACACACGTCCTCCTCCAGACCCTGCCTCCACTGTGTGTGCAGCAATCTTGTGACAGCCATTTTGTGACAGTGTTAGGGCGTGATGTGTGAGGGCGTGACAACCACCTAGGCTATTATTAGTATAGATTGTTCTATAAATTTAGCTTTTCATTCTGCCATTATCAGGCTTTGGTTATTAATTTTATATTTGCTTTGAAAAGGCAATAAGAAAATCTCCTTTCATTTTTTCATGCTCTAGAACAATTAAAAGAGCATTGGAACCATCTGGACTTTGACGGTTTGGAAGAATTCCCATGAAAAACATTCTGGCCCTGGTGCTTACTTTGTTGTGTGTGACTCCTTAAGAGATTTCTCTATTTCTTCCACAAAAATTGTTTTATTTCAACTTTCTCTTTCTGATAGAGAACAATTTGTTTAACCTGATTTTTTCTATATGAAATTATCCATTTCTTCCAGGTTTTCACATTTATTTAAAAAGAGGTTTTAGATTTCTTCTATTTCAAGTTTTTTTTCCTCTTGTTATTTTGAAATCTATATTTGTGCCTTTTCTCTGTTTGCATAAGTTAAATACTACTTTACTTATTTTTTTTCAATAAATGGGGATTTTGATTTATTAATCAGGTCAAAAGATTTTTTTTTATTCTCTATTGAATTATTTTTTCCATAGCATGCTTTCTTTTGTTTTCTTTATTATACCTTTTCCAGTTTTTTTGAATTGACAGTTTATTTTTTATTTTTTTAAAGCTTTTTTATTTATTTTAATTTTTTTGAGAGAGAGAGAGAGAAACATTGATCAGAGAGAAACATCATGATGATAGAGAAATATCATGGATCGACTGCCTCCTATAACCAGTGAGTGTGCCCCAACAGGGAATGGAACTAGTGATCTCTTGGTTCCTGGGTTGACGCTCAACCACCGAGTGCACTGACTGAGCTGTTTTATTCTTTATTTTTATTTAAAAATGCCTTGGAGGCAAAGCACTTTCCTCTGATAACTTTTCTAAATCAATGCTATAACTTCTGACATTCGGTATTTTTGCTATTATGATTTTTAATAAAGCCTGTGCTATTACTGTGATTTTTTAAAAATCATTTTGTACTTTTCAACAAGAATTGTTTAATAGAAAGTATTTTAATTTCCAGATTAAATAACATTTTTTTCTAAAGTAATTTCTGGTATTATTGCATTATAATAAAAAGTGCTGTTTGTAGTGTTTCTACATAATGAGCTTTATTGGTGTTTACTAATGTTTATTATTATTATGAACATTTTTGTTACTGTCCATTTTATGTCTATAAAAGAGGGTGTATTCTTTATTATTGCAAAAGAGTGTATTTTCTATATATCCATATCCATGAGATCTACTTTCTTCATTATATTGTTTAATTCTTCCATTTCATTACCTATGTCTTGTGTACTCTATTTGTATTGTACTGAAAATGGAGTATTAAGATCTGTTATTATCAGTGCATTTTAACTTATAGCCCTTGCATTTTATATATTTTATGCTTTATGAACATACTGTGTTATATGCTGTATATACTCTTAAGCATTTTAACTCTGATAGAGAATATGTAAGAGAGAATAATATAGAGGAATTTTAATTCTATTTTTTAAAAATCCTTACCCAAGGATATTTTTTCCATTGATTTCGAGAGAGTGGAATAGAGGGAGGATGGGGAGAGGGAGAGAGTAACATGGACATGAGAGAGACATCTATTTGTTGCTTCCTGCACACACCCCTAATGGAGCTGGGGAACCTTCAACTGAGGTACATGCCCTTCAACTAAAATCCAGACCAGAACATTTTGGTTTATGGGCCAATGCTCTAACCACTGAGCAAAAACTGACCAGGGCTTACTTCTATTTTTAAAACCCCTTGAAAGTAATATTTGCTTTTAAAGGAAAAATAATTCCAATAAGCGTGTGGGCACGAGTCACCTTTAGGTAATTTCCTTCTTGTGGAACAATTTGGAATTCACTAGAAACAGCCTAGACCAGTGGTCGGCAAACTCATTACTCAACAGAGCCAAATATTAACAGTACAACGATTGAAATTTCTTTTGAGAGCCAAATTTTTAAAACTTAAACTATATAAGTAGATACATTATTATTAACTTAATTAGGGTACTCCTAAGGCTTAGGAAGAGCCACACTCAAGGGGCCATAGGCCACATTTAGAATATAAAGACAAAATATAAATTTTTAATTTCTTAACTATTTCCTGACTCAAATCTATTACATCTAGAGAAAAAATGTAACTGAATATTTAATCATGTTTAAACTACCAATCTGATCTGTTAAGGAGTTCCTTTAAATAAACTACAGTTTGTATATAGGTGACATAGACATCACCCCATCCATCCTGATTTGCTCCCTTGGTAGGGATAAATGCCTTATGGACATTGTAGTTTGTGGAAAAAGATAGGGTTCTCAGACCTTAACTTTTGTGTTTCTGCTCATTGAGTCATGTTCCTTGCCTGTCAGGTCTCTGAAGTCCACCTGACCCCCAACAAGGAAGGCCACAAGCTGGTGTGACCCGAAGTGAATTTCTCAGTCCAGGCAGTGCCCTCCGGGGTGCTCATTGTCTGTTTTCACTACAAGTCAGCTCCTGCTGGTCTGAAATGCTCTGTGACTGGTCTGATGGTGACGTTCCTTCAGTCTCAGAGTGTCTCCTTGAGAGTCAGGCTGCATGTAAGTGAATGTAAACAAATAAAGTGCTCAATTTTGATGCAACAAGGAGTTTCAGTGGTAAGTACAGGGCTGATGTAAGTATTCAAAGAACTTGATTTTCTGTCTCTACCTACTTCACCATTCTTTGTAAGTGCCTTTTGACCTCAAAGTGCCAACAAGCTGCTTCAACTTCAACCTCGTGTCTGAATTACAGGTAGAAAGAAGATAGAAACAATAATGGAGACAGAATGGCATTTATAAAAAGCACAGCCAACCCAAAAATCTCCACAGGACTTGTGCTTATGTCTCGTGGTCCTATGGTTAACCCAGATGCAAGGAGCACTGTATTTCACAGGGGCACATTGCCTTTATAAGCAAGATTGTAGCAAAGAAGTGGGAAAAGGGAACACATGACTGGCAGTGTGTGCCATGTGCAGCCTGGGGGAATTTGCTCCATTCCTCGATCACAAGATACTTCACACTCACACCCCTGGTGAATTCCTTTGGAAAACTCCCAATCAAACTCCCATATAATTTTTACCTCTTGTTTATTTTATATTATCCAAGGAAAGGACAATATAATAAAACCATAAAGCTTGAGTCTAATTCCAAAAATATCAGCAGCTTATAACAGACTAAATGGTCCACAGATAAACTTTGGAAAAACTGTTAAGCAGCCAATACTGGAAAACAATAGAGAGCAATCAAAACCAGATAGAAACTGAAGGTGTTCCCATTCTTGAAACAGAAGAACGTAAGGTGACATTTGTGTTTAAAGGGCTTTTCCCCTGAGGACACTTCCTAGACTGCAGCTCAAGAAGTGACTAGAATTCCATTATCCAATATATTTCTTGTTTCCTGAACCTGGAGAAACAAAACTTTGCACACGCATCTGATTGCTTTATTCTTCTGCCTCTTTTCTGCTTCTTTTCCACTCTAAAAACTGGGTGACCTCATCTCTTATGACCTGAACTTCCAGTGTACAAAATGTTATTGCCTACCGAATGAAACCTAGGCCATGTTCTGCAAATTAGAGCCTTGATAAAATAGGCACAATCCATTCTAAAGAACATGCCTAAGTCTGCAAGGCTGTAATATTTGTACAAAATCTTATGGATAGTTTTTTAATATTAGGAACTGATTCTTCAGGTTTTTCTCTGTATTTTGTGAAGCACGGGCATGCATCACAACCATCTGGGAAACTTGTTAAAATACATGGTTTCTGATTCAGTAGGTGTGGGCTGGAACCTGAGCCTCTGCATTTCTAACAAGTTCCCAGCATTGTTGCTGCTCAGTGACCACTCTGAGTGTGGCTGCACTGGAGCTAATATGCTGTGTTTGAAAAGAGAACATCACTCCTCTAGCGTTCCAGTCATTTCCAAATAATATCAGCTGTGCCCAGGGTGCCAAAGACCCTTCTCTCCCTTAGGATTCTGAAGAAAAAGTAGACATACAAAAGTCTAATATTACCTAAGAAAGATTGTTACCAACCCAGGTTTGGCTGCCTGCTGCTTTGAAAGCCAGTACTCAAGAGGTAAGTGTTGATGTAGGAAAGACAGTTTATTCAAGGGACATAAGCTTGAGAAGATGGAGGACTCTTGTCCAAAAGACAATCTTAATAATGGACATGGGAAGGGGTTTTTGTAAAAGGGGAAGAAGATGAAAAAAAAAAAAACACAGAGAAAAAGAAACAAAAAATCAGGTGTTGACAATTTTTTGTTTCATGGACAGCATGCAAGCCAACACAATCGGTTCAAAAAACTGGTTGAAGATTAGCAAATATCTCAGAACCAGAGTCTGCTTCTTTCGATGTTAGCTCCTAGAATTCTTAAGCCAAAAAACGGTTTAGCTGCAGTTACATATCAGTTCACAGGTCATCATTTACAGAAACAATGTTAAAAGAATGGTAGGGTGCATTACAATTCCTTACTGTCAATTTTTTATTCCATTTTCATGGAAATTTCCCTGACTAATCTGCAGCAAAGCTCTGGTGCATTAATTTAGCATGAAATGCCTGAACTTGTTGTGAGGTATAACTTTTAGTTTTATTCAGAGGAGAAGCCTCAATGTCCCTTTAGTCCTGGTGCATTTAGTCCTCTCTTTGAAATTTTAAATAATAAAATTTTACATTACAGAAACTAAGTTGGTAGATTGTTCCAATTCATTAGTTGAATCATTTAGAAGTGAGAATAGATCATTTCAGTTAAATTGTTGAGTCTCATTTCAGGAGTTGATGACACAGATGGATTTCCAAAGAGAGGCCTATGCTGTGTAAGCAAGCAGGCATTGTAAGGTATTCAATGAGGGTATTCAATGTCTATGAAAACAGAAGAAAAAAAATTAATGGTCAGAGCAAATTATAAACCAGTTTTTGAATCTGTATGGCTGTCAGTCAAGATTTCTAGATATAGGGCTCAGCATTTCTTGGACTGAAAGCAAGCAGTGACAGTCTGCATGTACTCAGTGATGACATCAGGTGCTTGGGTAAATTCTGCATGGCTCACACAGCATCAGTCACTGAGATTGTATAAAACTGCTCTGGTGATTTCTTAAATTTATGTCATGTCCTTTAGCTGCAATTTGCAAAAGCAAAGCTCAGAAAAATAGGTTTACTATTTAATAATTTCCAGTCAAAGGATGGGAGGAAAATGAAACATTAGTTCAGAGGTGTGTAGCAAAAATGTTTAAGAAAACTAGAAAAAAATCAAAATCCAGGTTAGCTTATAGTTGAAAAATAAAACTTTAAAGACATTTAACTGAATTGGGGTCTAATATGCAAATGTCTGTTATAGATTCTATTGAAACACAATTTTCCCCTAAAAATCACCAACATTTATATCAAAGATATCCAAATTAAGACTATGTACTGCATTAAGTCCATTTTCAATTTGGCCTGTTTATTTGCATAAAGACAATGAGCATAGCAATTGAATATATTGGCTCTCTTAAGTCTTCTTTGCTGGAATCTTATACGAAATTTGAAGAATGAACTTGAATTATCTTCTCAGGGCAAAGAGGCCAAGCCACATAGTTATTATAAGGCTTTGCCTGCAATACTCATAAGTTTGGGTAAATTCCTCAAGTTCTTGAGGTCCCAAAATATGTCTTGAAGTTATTCCTTGTCATCTCCCAGGAAAGCAAGTTGCCCTTCTTTGTTAAAAGTCTCCTCATCAGCTACATTGCAATTGCTAACTCAAAGTGAATATGTCCCAATTTAGTGTTATTTCCAATTTGGTTCTGGGAGGACGTGTAAGAAAGGTACACTCACTCTGATGCCATCTTGAAACCTCACTCTTCATAGATCAAATGCACATTGTTCTCTCATGCCACTGTGTGAACTGCTTCTCCAGCTGAGATGTTTTTGCTCCTTTTAAAAATTGACAAGTTACTCAAATCTACAAACACTTTAAATTTACCACATATTTAGAATATTGGATAAATTAGAGACAAATATCAAGTGTGGACATAATAATGTTCAGGTTATTCCACCAGGTTTAACAAAAAGACATAGCTGTACTTGTTTCTGGTATCCATTTGTTTTTTATGGCTATTAAAAGGCTCAATCCACCTAACTTCAGGAAAAGGGCTATCTTTTTTTAAATTTTCTCCAACTGGCTTTTTCTAGCTGTTTTCTGGCAGCTGCTTGTTATTTTAGATGTTTGATTGCTTTCCGTTTCTTTTTTAGTCTTGATTTCTTTTTCTCTTTTTCACAGTCTCATGATATTGGCTGAGAAGAGATGTTTTGTGGTTTGCTTCTTGTTTTTCAGCTTTTGGTCTCATCTTCCTTCCCTAGATCAGGGCCCAGCCAGAATCAGAGACAGCCTTCTGAATCTACTGCTGGGAGTGACACAACTGGGGTAAGCCACTATGACGGGTAGAAGGCTCTGGTCTTATCTTTTAATGGATAGAGTTGATGCATTAACAGTTGAGTGGACCTAATGCCCGACAATGGAAGCCTTCCAGAATCAGGTCCCCCTTACTAAGGGAGAAAAATGGGTAGGGAGTTGGGAGAGGCTTTGTCAGTGTCCCACCAAGGGGTAGCTCCTAACCCCAAGCCCTTGGTGGGCAGTGACATTATTCCTTCTGGACTTCCTGGGATGTCCAGATCAGAGAGAAGGTGGCCCCTGGGGACAGAGCAGCCCCCCAAGCCTGCTTCTCCTTCCTCCAGATCTCAGAAGGCTCAGCACCACCTCTGACTATCAAAGATCAAGCCTGGTATAAAAGTGTGAACTCAAATTCAAAGAATGGCCAGTCCCGGCCTCCCAATTACAAGTCTTCTCTCATGGATGAACACCAAAGACATTACACTAAGCAAAACAGCCAGTCCAAAATGGACAGATTCCCCCAGTATGAAGTATCTAAAGTCATCAAATTATAGAAATAGAAGTAAGAAGGTGGTTACTGGGGGACAGGAATTGTATCTAATGGACGTGGAGTCCCAGTGTTACAAGAACAAGTTTTCAATTGTTTTTGTTGTTGTTTTTAATCCTCGCTGGAGGATAATTTTTTCCATTGATTTTTTTAGAGAGAATGCAAGGGAGGAAACACAAACAGAGAGAGAGATAGAGATGAGAGAGAGAGAGAGAGAGAGAGAGAGAGAGAGAGAGAGAGAGAAACATTGATGTGAGAGAGACACATTGATTGGTTTCCTCCCACACGCACCCTGACTAGGGCCAAGGGCCAAACCAGCAACCCAGGTATGTGCCTTTGATTGGGAATCGAACCTGCTCTTTGGCCTGGGGCAAATGCTCTAACCACTGAGAAAAACAAGTAGGGCGAGTTCTCAGGTCTTTCACAACCACTGAGCATACTTCACAAGGCTGAACATTACACATAAAAATCGCTAAGATGGTCCATTTAATGTGTTGGAAGTTTTGTTTTGTTTTTTGTTGTTTGTTTTTTTGTTTTTTACCATAATAATAAAAACAAACAAACTTGGAAAAGTCTTGCTCCCTGTTCAATTCCTTTCTGTCATATGACCTATTACCTCTTGTCAAAGGGGTTTTGAGCCATTTGAAAACATAAATGTTCTAACATTTGAAGTGCTCTACTAGCCCTGGGAAAGAATTCTTTACCTGAGAAGCAGCATTAGTCTGAAGGCCAGGGTTACTCAGGCTGGGGATTCTAGGGACATCTTCCTGGAAAAGGAGTCGGAGAGTTTGTTACAGGACACTGAAAAGGCTGCTTCAGGGTGGATAGAAGTCGGGAGCTGGTGGTGGAACAATGTCTTCTTCAAAGCTTCTAAAGATGACATGATTTCTGCCCCAGGAGCAGGAAGCCACCCACACAGCCTGCTGGGCCCTGAGCACCATGACCCTTCTCTAGGGATCCTCTACAGCTCTGCCTGGGGCAGGAGCTCCAGACTCTCTCCTTTGCCCACTAGCCTTCCATTCTGCAGCTGCACACTGGAAGGCGTGTGTCTGCCCCTCCCTGACCCCGCCTGCCTCTGACGTGCACCCTGTGACCGGGCACTAATTCTAAACTTCCCCTGTGTCTGCATTTGTGCTTTTGAGGCTGTGAAACCCATGTCTAGAAACATCTGCCTCCTGGGAAACACTGTCTGAAAGACTCAGATCCTGCAGAGCTGATCCCGCCCTGCTTTCCTTCCTCAGGTCCCTCCTCCCACATCCCCCTTCGGATTCTGTTTGCCGGAGAGGGACTAGCAGCTGCTTTCACCCACGGAGCAATGGAGCAGGCCCAAGGTGGAGGTTCTGGGACTGTGACAGTCCAGGAGACAGGACCAAGGTATGTGTGTGCACATATGTGCCTACACCTACCAGATGGCAACCCAGAGAGGGGACAGGAGCCACCTGGAGGGCGTGATCTCAGGGCCTCTGGGATGGTTCCTCCTTATTCGGCACTGATATGCCCAGCCCCAAGGTTGGGGGAAGGGGCAGAGGCTCCCAGGTTCCCAGAGGAGGCCTGTCTAGATGGGATGCTCCCCACAAGGCTGGGATGAAGGCCTGATGGGAGGGGGAGGAAAAAGAAAATGAATGGGGGTCCACTCTTGAGTATCTCCTGACTTTGGGATTGTGTCTCCAGCAGCCACCACTGTGAGGCTGGCAGTTTGGACCCTGATTTCCCACATTCACTTTTCTAATATTTTCAAACCTTTGCATACTTCGGATTCCAGTGCCTGAACACTGAGGCTGGTTAATGTTTGCAGAAATAAAATTTCTGATGTCACCTACATTTAACCCATCTGGGTTCTCACCCATGAATGCTCTCACTTCTTCCCCATGACTGACCTTTGGGCTGGACTGAGTCCCCCCAGAGGAGCTTTGGAAGCTTTCTGACCCCTTTTTAGTGGCTGTGAACTACCTGGTGTGGGAGGACTCCCTGGAAGTTTTGTGTGAATGCCTGAAGCCGGGTCCCCCTTGGGCTGTGTTGTGAGACTGGAGTTCTGAAGGAAAGCTTTCTGTCTTTTTCTCTCCATTGCTCTGGTGGGGTCTCCAGAGGGCCTGGGAGATGATCAGAGGGAACTGTAGGTTTTAAAGGAAAGAGTGAAGGAGGGAGTTTTGGTTTCCTTTTTCTTTAAAAGTATTTTCTGTATGCCTGGGTGGAAATGGTATAGGTTGGGCAATTGTATGTGTGGAGAAAGACTAAAGGGAGAAAGAGAGAGAACAATCCTGATTCAGTCTGGTGTCCTGGCCTGGAAAGAATTCAGCAACATCATTTATGTCCACTATGCTGGGAACCACGTAAAACAGTGGTGCTCATGTGGACAAGAAATTCCTTTCTCTTCCAGGCCTGCATGAAGTCTCCGCTTATTTACCCACTAGAGTCGGTTTTATAATTAATGTAGGAAAATGGTACCATTTCACTGGCTTAGGATACAACATACAGTTACTTCTCTTTTATTAGTCAGCTGCCCTCTACACTTGTAAAAACTCATTATCTTCCTTTCCTCACCCTCACTCATGCTCACTCATTTAACACCATTTATTGTGCATGTATAGGGTGGGGCAAAAGTAGGTTTACAGTTATGAGTATGAGAAACAGTTTATTTTTGTATGATTATTGGTGAATTATTGTATTATTTTCCATATGGACAACTGTAAATCAATTTTTGACCACCCTGTACTATATGGCAGGCCCCATACCAGGCCTAGGGACACAGAATAAGACAGGCTAGGTCTCTGCTCTTATGGAGTTTCATACTAAGGACAATAGAGAGAAAATTAAAAAGCAGACAGTAAATAATATCAGATGGAAACAGTGTTAGAATGAAAATAATGGGGACTATTAATAAGGAGTTAGGGTAAGAGTTTCTTTATATGGCTGTGTGTTAGGGCAAGAACATGCTCTTAGAAGAGTCCAATAGCGATAGACTTAGACTATAAAGACTCTTCTCCTCAGAGTAACAGCTGTGGGGTGTGGTTTTCAGGCTGAGGAGGCTTTCCCTCTTGAGTCTTGTAAGAGGGGTCCAGAGGGTTCTAGAGAAGAGCCCAGGCATTTGTCCATGACCCTGATGGGTGGCTCCTCGCCTCTGCAGTCTTTGTCCTTCCTGGTGGGGCTTCTTGAAGGAGGGTCAATCAAGGCCTTTCCCATCACCTCTGATTCCTCCCTTCCACTGGGGCTCTCCCTTCCGTAGGCCACTTACTCTTCTCTCTCTCTTGCTCTCACTCTCAGGTTTGTGTTGATTTCATTAAAAGAAAATTCACCCAAACAGATACTTTGGTGTCCTTTTATTTGAGGTCACAAAGCTTTTATATTACAATTTTTATATTTTACTAAAATTTTGGAGGAATGATAGGCTAAGTATACTAATGGTTTCTGACAATGGAATGGAATTTTTAAATTGATTTGAGAGAGAGAGACAGAAGGGGAGAGAGTAAGAGAGAGAGAGAGAGAGAGAGAGAGAGAGAGAGATCCATTTTTTTTATTTCCACTTATTGTTGCATTCATTGGTTGCTTTTTTTATGTCACCTTACTGGGGATCAAATCCACAACCTTGGCACATCAGGGCAATGCTCTAACCAACTGAGCTATTGGGCCAGGGCTGGCATGGATTATTTTTTTACACATCCCTGTTCTATTAGACAAAAGTATTTTCATCAATAATGATGAAATTAAATGATTACATTTCATTTCCCCATACCAAACAAAAATAATCAACTAGTTATTTGATCTTTTTATTTTTTGAAATTTTTATTTAGTCTTTCTTAATATACTATTCTTTTATTTCAATTAAAGTTTATGTTTAATATTATTTTGTATTGGTTTTAGGGGTACAATATAATGGTTAGACTATAGTATACTTTACAAGACACTGTGCTCTTAAATGGTATGAACTATTAAATAACAACACACAAAAAAGTGCCTTTCTCATTGTTCACTTTCTTCAGCAGCATTTCTTTGTTCTTTAAGCCAAAAAGCATCTACTGGATCATAAGCAAGGATATAACAAATGCCTTCTCTATATTGTAGATACAGGAGTGAACAAAACAGGACAAGTCTCCATTCTGGTGGAATTTACCCTTTAGTGGTGGGGAGATAAAAAGAAAGTCTTAAGCAAATAAAGACACAATGTGAAAGGTGGTAGCAGTGGGTGCTGGGTTGAAAAACAGAGCTGGGTGTTGGGGAATGCTGGGGAGGTGCAAAGAGCAGGGTGCTCTCAAATATAGGGTGACAGATGAAGGCCTCCTGTGCCACAGAGATGATATGGGAGAGACCTATTGGAAGTGAACCTGTCTTACACAAGCCGGGGAAAGACTGTCGTAGCTCAGATGAACAACCAGCACAAAATCCCAAGGTCACATGTTGGGGAACAGCAGGGAGACTGATGTGACAAAGCCAGGTGGAGAGGGTGGGTGATAAGGTCAGGGGGGCAGCCAAAGCCCCAGTTAGGTGGGGTCTTGGACCACTATAAAGCCTTGGCCTATTACTAGTTCCTTGGATAGGTGGGAAGCTCTTTAGTGACTTTGGACTGATGAGTGATATTATCTGTTTTTTGTTGTGAGGAGGTTGGAGGCAGGGAGACCAGTAATAATGTTATTTCCAAAGTCCAGAAAAGAGCCAATGATCAGTTCAATATGGAAAATACAGGAAAGCCTTCATGTGGAGGTGACTTTGAAGTGGAGTGGTGACAAACAGGAAGGAATCTTGCCAGTGGACAGGAGGAGAGGGGTGTAGGCAAGACCATACTAGACATCCTGGGCATCTGGAGCCAAGGTGGAAGACACAAGGTGGGGTCTCTGAATGTGAAAAACACCCACAGTTAGAGGTTATGTGCTCTTTACAAGCCCACATGAAACATTTACAAAGATTATTCAGCCAAAAAGTAAACCTCAACTAATGACAAATATTTTATAGAGATGTCTTCTGACCAGAAACTAATAGTGCTAGAAATAAGTAAAAAGATAACCGGGCTCCCAATACAGTTTTAAATTTAATAATCATCTCTCTTCATTTATGGACCAAAAAGAAACCACATATTTTAAACTGATTAAGAACAATGAAGAGAATTACAACACTATGAAGATGTTAGTTCTTTTTGAACTAAGCTAAAAATTCAATCACTGGCATTTAAAATTTCAACAGGATTTTCTAAAGAAAATAAGAACTGATTTTAAAAGCCCTCTAGAAGATTGAAAGGCCAAGAATAGAGAGACACATTTGAACAATAGCAAGGTGTTGAGACCTGCCTGATCAGTTAACTAAGATCTATATTAAAGTTATGCTGACTAAGTCATACTGGTTTTAGTAATGAAGACATTGTGGTTCATGAATAGACCAAGACCAATGGGTACAACAGGGAGCATGGGGACAGACTTGGAGATACAGGCACCTGATAGCTGATGGGCTGACTATTCTGTAGACTGTGCTGGGAAACTTGGCTCTTTATGTAGATTCTGACTCAGGCATGCTAATTTTTAACTAAAGGTGCTTCTGAAACTTGCATGTTCATGGGAACCACCTGGAAGTTGTTAAATTACAGATTCTGATTCAGCAAGTCTGGGGAAGGGCCTGAAATACTGCATTTCTTTAAGAATCCAGTTGGTGGCAATACTACAAATCACACTTGGTGTAACAACAGCTTAAATTGTAAGAATATTAAGTGTTTATTTAACAAAGAGGTGATTGCAGGGAGATCTGGCTCAGTGATGTCATTAGGAATCCTTTTATCTTTCTATTCTGCCTTCCTTTGGCTTGAATGGTGCATGTTGACTTGTCTTCTTATTTGTTACTTTATTATTCCATGAGACAGCTCCAGTTCCAGACATCACATTTAAATTTTATGCAAAAAGAAGGGTGAAAGGGTGACAACAGGACATCTCTGTTGTACTCTGACCCTGTGATCAAGAAAATAATAGTATTTCCAGCCCTGGCCAGGTAGCTCAGTTGGTTAGAACATGTTTCCAATACTCCAAGGTTGTGTGTTTGATCTCCCCTCAAGACACATACAGAAGCAACCAATCCTATATAATAGAAGCGTAATATGCAAATAGACCGAATGGCAGAACAACCAATCAAAGTATAATATGCTAATAATATGCTAAGACTGCTCAATTGCTTGTTATGATGTGCACTGACTATCAGGGGGTAGACAGTCAACTGGTCAACCAGTCACTATGACATACACTGACCACCAGAGGGCAGACAGTCGACCAATCAACAAGTTGCTATGATGTGCACTGACCACCAGAGGGAAGATGCTCTGACTGGTAGGTTAGCTTGCTGCTGGTGTCTGGCCAATCGGGACTGAGTGTGATGGTCTGGACATGCCCTGAAGCCCTTCTGCAGTCTCTCCCCAGGCCAGATTGTGCACCAGTGGGGTCCTTCAGCCTGGCTGCTCTCTCTACCAATCCAGAACCCCTGAGGGGATGTTGGAGAGCCCTTTTCAGCTCTATCCCGCAAGCCACTCCCCTTGGGAGGGCGCCAGATGCAGGGCTCATGGCTGGCGAGCTCTGCTGTGGCAGCATGAGCCTCTCTGGATGAGGACTGATTGGATGCGAGCCCGCAGCAGGCACAGTGGGGCTGGGATGAGCAGGAGAGGCAGGTAGGAGATGCAGACAGTATTAAACTGTGGGTTTTGGCCAGCTCCCTGCAGGCCACCCAGAGGGACCCCACCCATACACAAATTCATGCACCAGGACTCTAGTATATACATAAGTAAGTGGAACAAAAATTGATCTCTCTCTCTCTCTCTCTCTCTCTCTCTCTCTCTCTCTCTCTCTCTCCCTTTCTCCCTTTCTCAGCATGGTCAAACATTTGGAGCATGAGAATAGAAGCCCCTACCATGAGAACTTCAGAAATGAAGGCAATGGATCCCAGGTGAGAATTCATGTTAAGGTCTCCAAGGATCTCTGTGTTGTGTAGATTGAGTGGATGAAGATGGGCACAGTCAAGTGAAAAGGTTCTTAGGCTTTGTTTAAGGAGATAATTATCCATAATCTGAAAAGATGAGGCACCAGATAGTAGGTTACTTTGAATATTATCCTTTGGACTTCATTGGTAAGTTAATGGACAAATTTATATCCTTGTCTGATTTTACCTGTGAAAGTTGTGATAGCCATGTTCTGCATGGCTTGGGTTCAGGACCTGGAGAAGGGTCACGGATAAATGATGAGACTAGCCAAGAAATATGAATTTGGAAATTGGGGTCCAGGAGGGGAGTACTTCTCAAGAGGAAAGGCTTCACTGATGCCCAGGCCCTGCCAGCCTTTTATTCAATTTTAGATACACATATTGCCCTTAGTCAGGCAGGCAATTACAGTAGCAGACAGACTATTTTAAAGGTCAGTAAATATTAGTAAAGATTTACTTTGAGACTATTAGGTCAGGAAATTGCTAGAGCCACCATTGTCTCGACTAAACAGTAGGTGCTTAGCTTTGGCCCTTGCAAGAGCTCAATGTTCATCAGCATTCTGGGTTCCTTGTTTACACTTTCCTGATAGCATAGACAATGGGTAGCTTCCAGCATTACCCCTCATAGTTTTGGACATAAATATCTCATTAGGCTTCCTTGGCTTCAATAAAACTATCCTCTTCTTGCATCCCCACCCACAACACTTTTCTGGCCACTCTGGTGATTGCTGAACCTGTTGTGAAGAGCTCTAAAAGTTGGCATCTGCAGGGCATGGTTCTAGACTCTTCTCAACTCTTTACACTCTCCCTTAGGTGTTTCCACATTTTACAGCTTTGAGCACTGTCTATTGCTAACAGTTTCCAAATTAGTAGCTCTATTTCAGGTCTCTCCTCTGAGTTCCAATTGCTACTTGATATCTTCACTGGGCTATTTTATAGGATCCCAGACTTAACATGTCCAAACTTCTGGCTTTCCCTCTTAAATAAGAAAAACTTCTCTTTTCCTCTCAACTTGGTAAATGATTGTGCTTCTCATCATGCTTTTTAAACTCAAACCCAGAAGTCCACTTTGATACCACAGCTAGCATCTGCTGTCCAAGAAATCCTCAAGTCTGTATGATCATGCACCTGGGACTACCTGCTTCTCCCCACCTCCACAACCACCATCTGGTCCAACCCAGTGTTCTCTCCTGCCTGAACTATTTTACAAATAATCTACTAACAACTGTCCCCTCAATCATTCTTGGGCCTTACACATCTATCCATTTCACACACAACAGCCAGAGTGACATTTTCTTTAATTTTTTAACTTGAATGAAGAATGTATTCAAAGCTAAGGAATGCAAGCTTTTGCCTCTGAGGAGCTTATACTTTAACTTATGCATAATAAGAAAACAAAGCAATTATTGAGTCAGTGTAACTAAATGAATGTTGGTATAGAGAATTCTGTAAATATAAGTGCCAGAGAATGTTAAGACAAGCAAAAATTCAGCACAGGGGCCTTTGTGTCAGTGAATCTTCTTAGATCTGGTGTGTATTAAATTCAAACCTGATGGCCATGAGAGGGAAAACCTACTAAATTTAAGGCACATACATGAACTGATTTAGCCTTCATAACAACTTTATGCACAGATGTTCTATAGATGAGGACACTGAGGCTCGAGAGTTTTGAATTCACTTCCTCTCTTATCTCTAGGCCTGAACTCTCTCTCTCTCTGTCTCTCTCTCTCTCTCTCTCTTCTTTGATGGCAACAAGGAACAGTACTGTCAGCAGAGAAAAGAAAGGGTACAGAATGAGTTTATGCAATGTAACCTGGACATTGCACTATCTTATTTATTTATTTATTTATTTATTTATTTATTTATTTATTTTTAATATATTTTATTGATTTTTTTACAGAGAGGAAGGGAGAGAGATAGAGAGTTAGAAACATCGATGAGAGAGAAACATCGATGAGAGAGAAACATTGATCAGCTGCCTCCTGCACATCTCCTACTGGGGATGTGCCCGCAACCCAGGTACATGCCCTTGACCGGCATCGAACCCGGGACCTTTCAGTCCCCAGGCTGACGCTCTATCCACTGAGCCAAACCGGTTTCGGCTGCACTCTCTTATTTAAAATGCTCTAGTAACTTCCTGCTGATCTTCAGGTCAAGTTCAGAATTGATGACCTGATTGGTCCCTAACCCTTTACCTTGCTTTCTACGTACTAGTCTCACTAGCCTTCCCTTTAGTCTATGATTTATACTCACATCCACGCTAGAGCTTCAAACTTTTAGAGTTATATCTTTTGACACTTCCCATCCCTTATACCAGGTCTGTTTTTATTTATCCATCTCCTTAGCTTAAACTCACTTCTTCAAGGAATCCTCCTGATTGTCCCTTGGAATGAGCTTCCTCAGCCCCTCAGCCCTATTGGTGCTCATCACATGGTCACCATCACATCAAGTGATTCCTCCAGATGTATTTGCAATGGTTGCCTACCCATAAACTCCATGAGGACAGAATTTAGTTTCATTTTCTGTAAGATGGAGATAATAATATGTATCTCAGAGATTGTTGTAAGGATTAAGTGACTTGCTTACAAAGTAATCTGCAAATACTTGAAACTGGGTTAATGTTCAATAATTATTAGCTGCTATTATTATGATTGTTATTATAATTATAGAAGTATATGAGTTCCAAATAAGTTAAGGAGACATTAAAGATTTAATATAACCCAAAGATGGAGTGAAAGTTCTTATTCTAATATACAGACAGAGAAATATAAGTATATATAAAGGTGCAAGGACAAGGACATTCATCACTGCATATTTTGAAATAGAAAAACCAGAATTAGCCAGTATCAATAAAGGAATGGTTGTATTAGCATAAATGGTTGCAAGTGGAATGAATTAAATCTACTTGTGTAGACTTACAGACATGTTATTAAGTTGATTGCAGAATAGAAAGCCTAATAAATCTTTCTATGTGTTTGTATATGCTTCTATGTATTTGTATAAACATAGAAAAACATAGAAGAATATATGAGTTAACAACTTATTTTCTGGTGGATTGAAGATGTTAAAATTATTAAATTTTAGATCATATACATTTGCATGGCAACAATCCTTTGGATTTAAAAAAAACATGAAAGAATTTTGGTGGGATTTAGGAGGTGAAGAAAGTCTAACAACCAGAATGAAATGAGAGAGCCCTAAGTAGAGAGATGATTGATAGTATCAATGGTTTTGGGTAAGGCCAGGTTAGAAAGCAGGGAGCGTGGCTGGCATGGAGACTTAACAAAGACAAGGTTAAAATAAAGTATAGAAAGCTTCTAAGAATAGCAGATTAATCAAGATTGCATATCATGTTTTCACATTTTTATTCCCTTTTAAATTTAAATTTGGGGAATCAACATAAGGCTTACCAGGCAGGTGAAGGGAATGTCAGGTATGTGGCTATCCATCCTTTGTCGTCATCTTCATTTGCCCACATGGATGAGAAAGGTCCCAAATGTTACTGGATTTCTGTTAGAAGAAGATTCATCTCTACATTGAGGGTGCCAGTGATGGAAGAGGGCATTGGAGAGATGTGGGGAGCCTGTTTTCCAATCTCCTCACTTCCCTTTGTCTTTCAACTGCACATCACAGGCATCATTGAGTGCATTTATTCTTCCAGGGAGTGCAGAAGGTTTCCTGAAATCTCTGGATTTTCTTCAGGAATAGCAGAAACTCTGGAAGACTTTAGAAGGAATTAGTGTTAGGAACTGTAGAGAAGTGAAATTACAGCTTCAGAAACAATGCCTTGTAGATGGCATCTGTGGGGCTCCTCTGAGTGAGAGCAAGATCCATCATGCACCTGGGAAACCCGTTAAAGGGGCAGAAGCAGTAGGGTCTCAATATTGTCATTATGGACAAGTCTACAATGGCCAGCAAGGCCCATGACCATGGTCTTTATTTGACCACAGCCTATTCATCAAATTACTCCAAACTACACATTATGCTCCATTTCTTTACTTTGTGGAAAGATGACATTTCAGATCTGTATACATCATTTTCCATCTTTATTTTCCAGGACTGTGTGAAAGAAGCTACATCTCAGGAAAAGGGCAATCCAAATGGTAAAGAGATCCTTAAACTATGTTAAGCTCATGCTGGGGTCCAGCCCCAGCGGGTCCAGGGGTCCCCAAAGGTGTGGACGGAGTCGGTGAAGAAGGAATGAATGGCACAGAGGCAGTGTTCAGTTCATCAGCATAGTTGGGTTCTCTTGTCACAGATCTCCAGCCAGGTTCTGTAGCCATGTTCCCTCGCTAGGTTCTCCAGCCAGGTTCTGTCCAAGTTCTAGTCAGGTTCTCTTGACATGGAGGCAGCCATCGGGTGATCATCATAGCCAGGTTCCTCTAGCCAAGTTCTGGTCAGGATCTCCAGCGAAGTTCTGGTTAGGATCTCCAGCCAGGTTCTGTCTTCTAAGTTCCGTGTAGGTTCTGTCTCCTAAGTTCTGTCTCTTAAGTTCTGTCTGTAGGCTCTGAGTTCTGTGTCTCGGGTCTGTCTCTCGGTCTGCCTCTCTAGGTTCTGACTCTAAGTTCTGTCGCTAAGTTCTGTCTCTTAAGTTCTGTCTGTAGGTTCTGAGTTCTGTGTCTCGGGTCTGTCTCTCCGTCTGCCTCTCTAGGTTCTGACTCCTGTTGTCTTGTTGCATCTGTATTTATACCAGTTGACTCTAATCCTATCAATCTCTATTCCAAAGGTTAGGGCTTTTCTTATCTCCATTCCAGGGAGTAAAGATTATGTAGCTTAAGCATGATTGTTCATAGTTAAAGTGATTAATTACCCGCCTGGCACTTAGTTAAGAGGTTTTATTCCCTCCCTAACTTCAGGGGAAAATCCCTACCTGGGGAAACAACCTTTCTCGGAGAGGTGACCTTGGTTAAAACACAGTGCCAAGAAGGTGAGAAAACATATTAAGAACAGTATGCCATATATGCCAGGTCCCTTGAAACAGCAAGGATGGACCAGCTCCCGGCAAGCTCATATCTGAATTCCTTTGAATGTGTTATGCATCAAAGTGAAGTGGGGAAAATATCTAGATAAATCAGAAATGTATCCTGAAGACCTTGCTCAGGTCAATGACTACAACCTGTCTCTAGGGAATTCTTAACACTTTTGAGTAGGTGTAGCACCAGCAAGGGTCTTGGACTCTTTGTGGCTGTACCTGTCCTTCTCTAAAATGTTACAAAACTGGGTTGGCTTGCTGTGCCTACTTGGCCTCTTCCTCCTGGTCTGGAAGCAAACACTTCCTTCACTGATAGCACTACTATGCAGAATTCAGTGATGAAGCTCAGTATCCATATATTGATTGTCATTAGTGATGTATCCTAAACTCTTCACATGTCAGTAACTTTCCAAAGGCAACATAAAAGGGTGTGGATTTCCTGCATTTCAGCTGCTTTCTTTACATGTCATGATCACTCCACTCCCAAGCTTGCCAGGCATATGCTTAGTGACATTCCACAGGGATGGCACCCTGGATGACGGAGACTCAGTGAATATCCCTGGAATTGCTGACTCTGCCATTTGCTCAGCACATAGATCTGGTGTTAACCTTAGATCACAGGAGAAGTGGTGGGAACAGGGCATGTATGCAGAGACAGTTTTGTGGTGCAGGTTTTTACAGAAATTTATTGCGATTTAATTTAAATACAGTAAAATTCAGAAATCTTAAGTATACAACTCAATAAGTTTTACACATATACACATATGTGACTATCATCTAGATAAAGATATGGCTCATTTCCATCCCCTTACAGGAGATCACCAAAGGGAACCACTCTCCAGACTTTTACTGGCACTGGTTAATCTTGTCTGTTTTTTATCTTCATATAATGCACTCATATTGCATGTGGTTTGGTATCTGGTTTATTTCGCTTAGCATGTTTTGGAGATACAGCCATGTTGCATATCTGTAGTTCAATCTTGTCTTTCATTAAATGCTGAGTTGTATACTATTTCATGAATATACCACTCAGTGTCATTTTGAACTCAGATTTTCCTTGGCGTTGCTTTATCCCACAGTCTTTAGCTGCAGTACTTACCTTCGGTAGCAAAATGAGAGGAACACTAAGGACCAAGCTCAGTGAAGCCAAGTTTAACATTTTAATCTCCCAGGAACATGAAATGTGATATACATCATATTATTCCTATAATTCTATCTCTAGGGAAATATATTCTTCATCATTGACACCACAAAGAACAGTGTTAGTGGGTACTCATTATTAAAGCCATGAGGTGCCTTTTGACATCAATGAACGACACAGTTAAGTTGAATGTAGTTATAATGAGAAATGGCTTCTAGCGTGCTCCATCTAGTAACCCACAGATGGTATGTGTAGTTGCTTTTTCACAAAAAGTAATTTTATGGAATCATTTTTCAAATACATCCAGGAGACTTTGCTACAGTTAGTATTAGTCTGAAGTGGGAATAAATAGTCACTGCAGGAACAGAAGATAGAGATAAGATGAGTAGACTGGATCCAGGTGAGGAGGTGAAGAGTAACAAAACACTCACAAGGTGCCATAATATCAAAGAAGGCACCATAAAAAGGGGAAAATTTAGAGATGGGAATGACAGCATGTCAATGGGTGAACACAGGGCAGGGACTGTGATCCAACTCCTGCTTCTGAGTTCACTGGTTGTCTGGAGGAAGCCATTCCCATGCTTGGGGCTGGAGCTGCTCTGGGAAGGCAGCCCTGATGCTCCCTGAGTGTCCTTGGCTGAAATATGTGGCTTTGAAAGGCACGCTCAGATCAACCCAGGGTCTCAACTCTTTCCTGCTTTCCTCTGACAGAGACCCTGAACATTATCCTCGTGGGAAAGAGTGGGGTTGGGAAGAGTGCCACTGGGAATACCATCCTCGGGCGGCCAGATTTTTCCTCTCGACTCGGAGCCCAGCCAGTCACCACCACGTGCCAGAAAGGAGAGAACACAAGGGCTGAGCAGAACATTGTGGTTTGGGACACTCCTGACTTCCGTCTGCTGTCCAGTGACAAATCTCCGGTCCAACAGTATATGCCCTTAAATAAAAGCAACACAGTTCTGGTCCTGGTGCTCCAGCTGGGACGGGTCACTGACCAAGACAAAAAGGTGATGACGACGCTAAAGACCATCTTCGGAAAAGATGTTAGGAAATACATGATTGTGGTTTTTACCCGGAAGGAAGACCTGGAGGGTGGAGATATTAAAGATTACTGCAAAAAAACAGAAAACAAGTTTCTTAGGAAGACAATTAAAAAGTGTGGGGAGCGAGTTTGTGCTTTTAATAACAAAGAAACTGGCCAAGCCAGGGAAGACCAGGTAATAGATCTTTTGAAAATGGCCAAGGAGCTGATAGGTAACCATAAAGGGAACAAAATAACTAAAGATGTCCAGGAAAAGCAAAATCCCAAAAAAATTTCTAAAGAAAGTAAAAGATAGGTTTTCATAGGTGTATGAAATGCCTGGGGTCTATTTAAGTTAGAGACATGCTCAGGTTGGGGGGTATGGGAGGATTGATGCGTGGGAACTGGGTTCATAACTTTGGGGGCTTGAGAAGTCAATGTGTCTTACTGTGTGATGCTTTACCTCTTTGTATGTAAACAAATTGTCAGGTTCGGGCAGGTAGTAGGGGATTATACAGGAGCAAGAAGAAATAAGGTAGGGAAAAAGAGTCAGAATCAAGTCACAAAAACCACCTTACCTGTGTAGGTAGATTGCAGTCAGGACAGACACCAGGAACAAGGACACAGCCATAATACATATAGTTACAAAGAATCAAGGTGCCCACATGTGTGCAAGTCCTGGGCATGGGACTCCTATGGGCTTCCCCCCTGCCTGCCTGGCCCACTGGCCCCTGAGCTATCCTTTCCTAACATGGTGGCTGTTATTTTGTGTCCTCTCCATTTCAAGTCTAAATGCAAAGGACCCTGTCATCCCCTCTCTCATTACTCTGAGAAAATGAACACACCTCTGAGAGGATTCAAAGGACTGTATTGTTAAATCATCATAGTGCAATATACTAGAACAACAATTGGAGTCTCAGTAAAATTGTCAAAATTAGACAACCTTGCAAATTTTTAAATTATAAAAATAATGTAGATTTCATCTGAAGAGTTTATTGAAAACTCCTTTGCACCTATATCTCTCTTTTTATCATGAGGGTTAGGAATGAGGATAAAACTCAAAGAACTCACATAATAGTGGTCAAACACATTAGGGGCTTATGGTGTCTCATGTCGGGTGCAGGTCTTATGAGTTGGGTGCACTGCCCATGGTCCAGATTCATTCTCATGCTGCCTCTACACTTCAGGTTGCTTCTCAGTTCCTAGATGGTGATGATGTTCCACTCATGGTTGAACAGATACATTTGAGAGCTCCCTGATGGGGCACTATATGAGATAAGAGCTATAGAATCTTCTCCCAATTGATGTAGGACCAGATGTTTTCAATATTAACCACTTTATAGATGCTTTGGGACAGGATCATCTGCCTTTGTTTTTGAAAGTGTCAGCTTACCTTCAATATTAGGCCATTTATAAGAGCATTAATACTTTTGTACCCTAACAACCCTTGCTATGACAAATTCTGAAAAAATCATGTGAAAATACACTCACTTGAGTCAAAGAATAAAGATTAATTGTATTATGAACTTTCAGCCTCCTGATTGCTTTTATTTTGTCTTGGGGAAGAGCATGGCTCCTCCCAGAGGCAGAAGATACCTGGACTCACCAAGGACTCACTTTTGGTGCCTGGGACCTTTAGGTTATGGGTGATGGTCACTTTACTAGGTGTCAGCCAACTCAATAACGTACTACTCTGGAAATTTCACTATAACAAGGGTAAATAAGTGTTACCTGAAACATGTCAGGGAGAAGGTCTAGAAGTCATTTGCACCTCTTTCCAGAACATTCCTCTGTTTGAAGGCAGAGACAAATCCCAAGGTGCCAGCTATGCTGAGCAGTTGACATGGGAGCTGATGAGGTCAGGAGCTTGTGGGTTTTTGTTTCATGTAGGGCCTTCCATATATCCCCACATTCCTTTAGGGCCATTCTTGAGGAGGAGACCATATTACATTAGTTCCTTCTAGAAGCACTTGCTGAGAAAGAGTGAGTGCAAGAGGTTTATTGGAGGTGGCTGTGGAGTAATGTCTATTAAAGACAAAAGGGAGGAAGCAGAGCTGGGCAAAGGAAGCCTTAGGTCTTGCTACAGATCTGACATTTGAAAAGGAAAGAAAAGAAGGATATGGGTTGGATAAAGATATCTTCAGATCTGACAAACCCTATGAGAAATCAGTAGAGAGTCCTGGGGCAAAGACTGACCTGCTTGGGCAGACACTAGGAGCTCTACTGAGCTGGGCCTGGGAAGGGCATGGCTTTGGCTCAAAAGCTAAGGTGGGTCCTGACAGTGTGTCACCTGGAGGCTGTGATCTACCTGCACAAGAAACCAAATCATTTATTCTTTTGCCTTTTTATAATGTACATTAGATTCCTAGAACTACACACACTATTAAAAGTGGCCCAAATACAAATGATATCTGAATATACATATAACTAGTAAAGAGGTTATATTAAAAATTAAGATAATAAACTACCACCAAAGTAAAACCCAATACCAAATGGCTTCACTGGTGAATTTGCTAAACATTTAAGGAATTAACACCTATGCTTTGCAAACACTTTCCAAAATGAGGAGAGGAGGAAGTACTTCATCATTCATTCTATGAGGTTAGTATCCTTCAAAGATATTACAGGAAAAGAAAACTTCACATCAATATCATTTATGAATATAGACAGAAAAATCCTCAGCTAACTACTAGCAAATTCAATGAGGCAATTTATAAATAGAAGTGCATATGTGAGAAGTATGTAACATATATAAGTACTAGAGGCCCAGTGCACAAAATTTGTGCATGGAGGTGGGGTGAGGGTGTCTCTCAGCCCAGCCTTCACCCTATCCAATCTGGGACCCCTCGGGGGATGTCTGACTGCCCCGTGGGATAGGGCCTAAATGGGCAGTCGAACATCCTTCTCACAATCCAGGACTGCTGGCTTCCAACCACTCACCTGCCTGCCTGCCTGATTGCCCCTAACTGCTTCTGCCTGCCAGCCTGATCACCCCCTAACCATTCCCCTGCCAGCTTGATTGACATCAAACTGCTCCCCTGCTGACCCATTAGCCCCCAACTGCCCTCCCCCGCCAGCCCAGTCACCCCCAAGTGCCCTCCCCTGCAGGCCTGGTGGCCCCCAACTGCCCTCCCCTGCCAGCCATCGTATGGCAGCCATCTTTGACCACATGGGGGCGGCCAACTTGTGTGTTGGAATGATGGTCAATTTGCATATTACCTCTTTATTATATAGGACTAGAGGTCCGGTGTACAAAAATTTGTGCACTCAGGGGGGTCCCTCAGCCCAGCCTATGACCTCTTGCAGTGTGGGACCCCTCGGAGTATGTCCACCCCAGTGGTGACCCTCATCCCATGGAGGTTTGGCCAGCCTGGGTAAAAGGCTGATGGCTGTTTTCAGGCTGGCCACACCCCCTTTAGGGCGGGGGATCCCCACTGGGGTGCCTGGCCAGCCTTGGTGAGGGGCTGAGGTCCGTTTTCAGGCTGGCCAAGCACCCTGGCAACATAAGATCCCAGCCTCTCCTTTTTTTCTCTTCTTCTTTTTTTTTTTTTATTCTGGGATTTATTTACCTTCTATAATTGAAACTTTGTTGCCTTTAGTGGAGGCCTGCAGAAAGCTTGGCTTCCTCCATTGCCAGGGGCAACCCACTCCTGCTCACTCCAGCTCCATGGCCATGGCTGGCTGAAAGCAGGCATCTGGGGCTTGTTTACCTTCTATAATTGAAACTTTGTTGTTTTCAGTGGAGTTCAGAGCCAGCTCCTGCTCACTCTAGCTCTGTGGCCACAGCCAGCTGAAAGCAGGTATCTGGGGTTTATTTACCTTCTATAATTGAAACTTTGTTGCTTTCAGTGGAGCTCAGAACTGGGCCACGGCAGGTGGGGAACCTTGGCTTCCTCCATTACTGGAGCAAGCAAGCCTCCTGCTCGCTCCACCTTTGTGGCTGCTGGCCGTCATCTGGTTGGGTTAATTTGCATACAGTCGCTCTGATTGGCTGGTGGGCGTGGCTTAAGTTGTAGCAAAAGTACGGTCAATTTGCATGTTTGTCTTTTATTAGTATAAGATAGATATTGCTATTTATATTTAAAGTAAATTATATTATAAATATAAATATCCAATATGTCTATGTCCCTCAATGTACAATTTGTCAGTCATATGTCAATTGAGTGTCCCCCACTCCTTGATTTGGTGAAATTGGTACAAACTATAATTACACAGCATGGAAGACTTCAAAGTCCTCCCCTCTGTTTCTAAGAGTCCCCCTTCATTTTCCCTCAGCCTTTCCTGTTTCCTCATTCCTGTGACATTGTGCACTGTTTCTACTTCAGCCTATGACTCTGGAATCCCCAAATGCAAATTTTTTACTATTTTTTAATATGGTATTTATGCACAATTGTTCATATTCAGCTATTTATTTATTTTTATTTTTATTAATTTTACTGGAGATGCTGCATAGTACAAGAATCAGCACAGAGAATTCCTCTCTCATTTTTGTCATTCACTTCTCTCTGATCTTCCCTCTTTTCTTTCTCTCTAAAATTTAAGATGGTTTTATTTGTTTATATGAGATGCTGTCCCTTAATGGATAAAAATGACATGTCTCTTTTAGATCTTACAGCTTTGGTTTAAAAAAACAACAAACCCAAACTACTTACTCTCTCTCCTCTCCACTTTATATTGAAAGGCAGGGAAAGTCAATTAGAAAACATTTAAAAACTTCCCACATATTCAGAATATTTGATAAATTTGAGACAAACATCAAGTGTGAACCAAAGAAGATTCAGGTTATCAAGTTTAAAAAGAAGACATATGTGTGCTTATTTCTGGTAACCATTTGTTTTCTTTGACTAGTTAAAGAACTCCATTCAAATTGCCTAGCTGTAGGAAAAGAGCTGTCTCCTTTTGAATTTTCTCCAACTGGCTTTCCTAGCTGTTTGCTGGCTGCTGCTAGTTACTTCAGCTGCTTGATTGCTTTCTGTTTCTTTTTCAGCCTTAATTTTTTTCTCTCTCTCTATCTCACAGTCTCATGATGTTGGCTGAAAAAAAGCAGTTTTGTGGTGTGCTTCCTGTTTTGCAACTTTTGGCCTTATCTTCCTTTGTTTTCTAGGTGACTGTGTTTGAGATTGGCTTATAGTTTTGTCCTTGTGGTTTCACATTCTAGGTGGCTTTTGTACACTTGAGATCAGGGAATTATTTATTGCTTATAGTTGGACTTCTAAAGGTCCTTCCCATATGGGCTCCTCACTGGGGACTTCACTAAAAACTGCTGGATAAGTGACTAAGTTCATTGGAAATACTATGTCTGAAAATTTCTTCAGGAAAACGTCACCATAACTCAGAACCTTGTACCTGTTATTAACACACTAGTTGCCTGTTGCACAAAATTCATGCTCATTAAAAGGGAATTAATTAGAGGAAATACAGTGGGGCCTTGACTTACGAGTGTCCCAACTAACGAGTTTTTCAAGATACGAGCTGTCTCTCGGCTGATTTTTTGCTTTGAGTTGCGAGCTAAAATTCGGGTTATGAGCCGGTTTCAGATACCCCACCGCTAGTTGGCGCAGGGAATGTCACAGTGAACGCCACAACATCAGCCCAGAATCACGTGTCTCATTCGTTCACTTTTGATTTGACATACAAGTAATTTGAGTTACGAGCTCCGTCACGAAATGAATTAAACTTGTAAGTCAAGGCCCCACTGTATTTTAATATTGCTATTTGCCCTTTTTCTATAATAGAAGTGTCAGAGATGAAAGAAAATTAGTAAAATGTATATGAAAATCTCCCTCTTGTCAGAGTCTGGAGTGTGTCACAGGACCCAGAGTCAAGTCTCTGCCCACCCACGTGCACTTCAAAAACACGCGAGACACAGACCTGGACGGCCCCACCCCTGTAAAGCCCACAGGGCGGGGAGCACAGCCTCATGTTCTCTGTCAAGCCCCACTGGGTGAGCGGCGTGGCCTCAGGTCCCCAATCAAGTCCCATAGGGCAGGGAGCACAGCCTCAGGTCCCCAGTCAAGTCCCACTGGGCTAGGGGCATGACCTCAGGTCCCCAATCAAGCCCCGCCAGGCATGGGGTATGGCCTCAGCTCCCCCAGTGTCAGGATGAAGGGCACAGCCTCAGGTTCCTCAGCCTGGCCTCAGGTCCCCTGGCCCCACCAGGAGGGTACAAGGGCACGTGATGACCATTTGCATATTAACTCTTTATTATATAGAGTAGGATAGCCTGACATCATGTACAGCAGTTACATTGAACTCCTCCTCACCTGGGTACCAAGGAAAGTATGTAAAATTAGAGGTCACTGTTTGGAAATAACTTTGTGTTTTGTAACTCTCCACACCTCCATGTGTCTTAAATCTAGGACCACATAGCATGTAGTAAAAGTGAATTGTTGCCTTGACAAGAGTTTGGCTACAAGGCCAAATTCATCATAAATGAGGTCATTTTGAGGTAATTGCACAATAGGGTTTTCTCCATCTGTTGGAAGTAGAAGAACGTTCATTACTCATAGCAGGAAACTATTATGTTGTTGCCACCTATACTAGCTATTGTTAACTCACCATAAGTCAGATCCTATATCTATGAATTTGTCTTGGTGTTAGACACCTTTGTGACTAAAGTTGCATGATATTACTGAACACTCAAGGATTTCACAGCTTGGGATGTTCTATTCAAGTACAAGACATAGTTGTTAGAAAGTAGTTTTATTTCCTGTAACAAATAAAGTAGACAGGGGGTTCACATCCAAAGCTATGTATCCTCAAAGGAAGGCTTAGCCAGTGATTTTATACAGTATTTGGTCAATTACACACTGATTTCTTCTTTGCAATTGCATACACTTGTTCGATTAGGTTGGTTTCCTGCCAAGCTCATCCTGCTTACAGATGTGCATACAAAGTACTGTGCTTCATTTTAACACTTAGCAAGAATGCATTTTGTAAGAAATGCCCAGACCTTGAGACCCTTGTCCTATCTAAAGATATTCACCATAGTAAGGTACAGATTTACTTTCATAAAAGGAAGTGCACCCAAAATTCCACTTGATTGTGGCCTATGATCCTTTTAATGTGCTGTTGAGTTTAGTTTGCCAATATTTTGTCTAGGATTATTATTTTTTTCCTGGAGTGACAGAAGGAACTCTAAGACTTAGATTTTGGTTCCTGATCCTGAGCAGTGTGTGCACCATCTACCCTTTCTAGACCTCTGTTTCCTCATTTGTCAGAGACATACAGGAGCCTCTCTCTTGTTTAAAAAGAAAGCTGAAGTCCTTAAAATCACTGTGAGTGGACCGAGGATGAGGCTGTTCACAGCCTTGCAGGATTATGTCCCCTGGTGTTGCCAGTGTTCTGTGAGGCTGATTCTCAGCTCAGCTGGGAACAAATCTGCCCCCAACCAGGAAGCTGCTCTCAGAACTTCCATGAAGAGGCTACATTAAACCAGATGTAGCTGATTATGCCTACAGGGTTAGCATGCCCTAACTAGCGGTTGAGAGCTGGCCAAGGGTGAGCAGAGACTGAGTTGTCTTTTCTTAAGCAAGGCCATCTGTCCTCTAAGTGAAAAAGATGTGATGAGAGTTGGAACCAGGGGGCAGGAGTGGGGTGGGGAACATTATCTGCTCTTCTCTTTAACACAGACTGACTTCAGCAATGGGTAGAATAAAAAGGAGAAATGGCCATTTACCTTGTACTTTTCCCTCCTCCCCTGACAGTGTTGTTCTTCCAGATCCATAAAAGTCCCTTTTCAGAGGTAGAATTTGACCATGGAGGTCCATCAGCAAGGCCTTTTTCCATATTCTGATGACCAGTTAGGGAGTCATGTGCTGCTGATAGGGCAGTGCAGAATATATTTATGTAGTCTTTCTGTTATAGAGTTCTCATTCAATCCACTGTGGTCTTAGAACATAACCCATATGATTTTTTTTAAAGATGGGTGATAAAATTGTATTATGTACATTTGTGCCCCCCAAAATATAATTATATGAAATTTCTAGAAGCACACAAATTACCAAAACTGATTCAAGAAGAAAATCTGAAAGGCCTACAATAAGTACATATTTTGAATATGTAATAAATTATCCCATTAAATTCAGAACTTCCACAGGATGTTTTCAGTGATAAGTTTTACCAATCATTGAAAGTGAATGATCTTTTAAAAATAGCAATGTCTTGACCTGGCTGGTGTGGCTCAGCTATTAAAGCATTAGCCCACACACCAAAGAGTCTCGGGTTAGATTCCCCAGCCAAGAGCATGTTCCTGGGTTGCTGGCCCTGGTCAAGATGCATGTGAGAGACAACCAGCCAATGTGTCTCTCTCACATTGATGTTTCTATCTCTCCTTCACCCTCCCGCCATTCCAATCGCTTTAAAAATCAATAAAGTATCCTCAGGTGAGCATGAACAAAAAATAAACAAATAAACAAACAAATTAATAATAACTGTCATAAGTTAAACACTAAATCAAATATATACCTATTTCCCTATTTCTCTTCAGTAATTCTGTTTATCTTTTTAATGTGTCTATAAACGTGAAGTCTTCAAGATTTGTTAGACTGGGACCATGGATGACAATTGGCAACCACATCTGAGAGCCTACTTGTCCCAAAGTAAACACCCTATTAGCACAGCCCTTGAATAAGACTGATTCCTGCAGGAATCCTGTATTTTAACCACCTGTCTCTGATTTGAGTGGATGCATATTTCATCACACTGAAAATATTACAAACATGATTGTAAAGTACATTTTACTTTTCAGAGATATCATCACTATTCACCCAGTTCCTCAAACCAAAATTCTAGAAATCTCCCTTGACTCTTATCTTTCCCTTACCTTCCTGATCTAATGCACTGGCAAGTTCTCCTGGCTCCATCCACAAATCTTACTGCTTCTTTTGAAGACCACTAGACCAGCTGAAGCTACCATAAAAATCCATGTCTCAACAGTGTGCTGTTCTCTTTATTTCCATTGTTCCCTCTTCTGTCTATTCTGTAAATTTGAATGTTTTTTTTTTAATATCAATCAAACAAAAAGAGATTTTACAGAACCCTTCATTCTGGCTTCCATAAAATCAGTAGTTATTCCCCTTAGCACATACATTTTATGGTGAAGTTGTTGCTAATCCAAGGATTGCCAAATTTGATAACCAGAATTCTGGGATGAGAGAAATTCCAGAAGCTGAGAGCACTGGATATTTTCCCTGAGATTAAGGGAAAATGTAGTTAGGAGTTCAGATTATTATTTAGTTTGCTTCACAATAAAACACTACAACTTAAGGATATCATGAAGGCTTTAGTTGGTCATCCAAAGAGAAGTAGGAAAATAATAGGAGGTGAAATGAAAAGCCACCAAAGGCCAGCCCCAACACTGAAACACTTTGCCAATGCTGATAGTTTTGGCAATCTATGTGACAGATGGCAGATATGGCCATGAATTATTCTCATCTTTGTACACATGCCTCTTTGGGATGTGGATCTGCAGCTCCTCCCTCATTCAGCTGAGTCTGTTTATCCACCCCTTGCATCTGGGTGGGCCCTGTGACTTGCTGTGGACAATAGGGCAGTAGAAGCAAGTAGACTCCAAAAGTGCTGATGTACTGTGATTTCCTGTCTCCTTCTGGGCTTCAGAAACCTGAAACTGCTTTAGGAAAAGGCCTTAACTAGTCTGTTGAATGATGAGGGACACAAGGTCCAGTTTTTCCTGTCACCCTGGACTGCCCAAGAGCCTGCTAACTACAAGACATGCCCATGAGTCTATCCAAATCAAAATTATCCAGCTGTAAGATCTTGAGAGTATCATGCTGAACAAACAAAAAAATAGTCCAATGAAAAAGGACAAGAACCATATGATTTCCTTCATATTTGGGATATAAAATCAAATTCAACCAGTGAATAAACAAACAGACTCATAGGCATAGACAGCACTGTGGTTGGTGAGGGGATGGTGGAGAAAGGTTCAAATTTGTGGTGATGGAAAGAGACAAGGCTTTGGGTGGTGAACATGCAATGAAATATACAGATGATATATTATATAATTGTTCACCAGAAACTTATAATATTATTAACCAATGTCACCACAATAAATTTAATCTGTGATGATGGTAGGACCACCAGTATAATACTGGATAAAAAGGGGTTCTAAATAAATATTTATGAATAAATTGATCAAAAATCACTCTGGTCATGTAGAATTGATCCCTGGCCCCATTCAGGGCTCATGCAGGAGGCAACCTATGTATATGTCTCTCTCACATCAGTGTTTCTCTCTCTCCCCCATTCCTTCATCCTTCCCTTCCACTTTCTGTAAGAATTCAAAAGAAAAAACATCCTTGGATGAGGATTAACAACAACAAAAATCACTATGATTCTTGTTTTCTCTCTGATCTTTATGTCTAACCTATGTCTGTGAAGAAGACTATGCTTTCCTTATTTATCAATGCTTAGAGTCATAGAAAAATGGTATTAAATTTTAAATATTGTTCTCCTTCCTATCTAGAAATGTTTAGTAAGCCATTTGAAGAATTCATATTGAATCATACTTTGACTGGGACAGGATGAAAATTCTAGTTGTTAAAGACAGGCTCATCTAATAGAAAACCATCAAATATAAACTTGAATTACTGTTTAAAAAACAAACCCACTTTTGAAAAGAGAGTTATGTCTTTATTCCCTTAAAAGTAAAAACATAGAAAACAGTTTCAGCTAAACTAAAGAAAAATCACAGAATGTTTACAAATCACCTTTGGCCACAAAGTTGATGTTGATGATGGGGCTTGGAGGGATAACACACCCAGCTATGTTTCTTACTCTTCCCAGTGATCTTCACCCACCAGCTGCCCTCAGAGCTAATTCTGTCTGTTCACCCAACTCTATCCCTGAATGCTTCAGGATTATTAATAAATTCTATAAATAGTGAAATGAATCATTTATTTGTACAAATATTCTCTGAGCATCAATCTCTAAAAGAAGTACTAATTTGTTAGGCTCCATCTTTAAAATGGATTATAGCCTGAAAACAACAGAGACAGAAAACAGAAAGCAATGAGAAACCTTTTCTGAGAACAAATACACTGGGATATTTAAGATATAAAATTAAGGGAGAGGTCCCCTCTGCAGCAAGTCCAACATTTCCCCGCCTCTCCCCTCAATACACATACACATACACCCATATTCCTTTACCTATAAAATATGGATCTTTCTCCCTTCTTTAACTTTGAAGGCAATCCTCAAGAAGCATATTGAGGAAGAAAGAGGAAGTGAGGGAGGAGCTGTCCAAACTTGTTCATGTAAAAGACATTCCTACCTTACTATCTTAAAAAAAAAAAAAAATTATGCCTTTTGTTCATCTTTTCACAGATTTGGTTCTGGTGGAAGCCAGCCATGGTGTACCAGCTTAGCTCCTTCCACAGATCCTCAGGACCAGCAGAGACAGCCATACATTGTAGTTCCAAACAGGTAGCCCAGGGTCATCCCAGGCAGGTCCCAATGTTGACCTGTACACAGTGTGCCTCCCAATAGGACCTAGAGCCACACACCTGGTAGTGTGCTTCAGACCACATCAGAACATAATTCAATGTTCCCACAAGAAACACACCAAAGGGAGATCTTTGCAGATATCAGATGCTGCTGGGGTAAAATTTGCTTCATTGGGTCAACCCTTGCATAGCAGCTTATACATTGTGGTTGAAGTTGATTTTAATAGTCAGCCAGTGGGAAGGCCAATGGATTGGCCAAGAGGAAACAAAACCTAACTACAAAAGGAGAACTCACATACACCAAACATGTAACATTACTGGAACACCTGGATCAGGTGATCAAGAAGACTGTTTCATTGACCCGCACAAGATAGCTAATATGCAAAGTCACCATAACAAGACTGGGAAATATAGCCTATCTACCTAATATGCAGAGACAAATACAGACAGTAGTCAAACTAGAGAAACAAAAACAAACAAACAAATTCGCCAAAATAAAAAAACAGGAGGAAAAAAACAGAAAAATATTTAAATGAAATGGGAGCACACCATCTACTCAATTTAGAGTTAAAAATAATGGTTATAAGTATGCTCAAGGAATTTAATGAGAACTTCAACAAAGAGATATCATTTAGAATTGAAGGTCAGATAAAGAGCTTTACAGATAAGAAAAAGCTAAAGGAGTTCATCACCGCCAAACCAGTATTATATGAAATGCTGAAGGCAGACTGCGCCATCTTGAGTGGCTGTTACCGGCATCCAGAGATCGGCTACTAACCTGGAAGTAATGGCTCTCAAGCAGCATGACTATGTGAACTCAGATGAGCCCTGCTTCTACCCACAGAAAGCAGATCCAAGCAACAGCGGCCTCCTGATCACCACAAGCTCTGTCTGAGGAACAGTTGCTGTATGTGAAGCCTGCCCCCATCAGCCAGAAGAGCCACCACAGTTGTGAACAGCATCCACCAGAGGACCTGCTACCACAACTGCCCAAGGATCAACCACAGCCCGAGGAGCCACTGCCACCCAGGGAGCAGCCACTGAATGACTCAACAACTAAATCAAACATGGGTAGACAAAGAAACCCCAAAGGCAAGAAAAGGAAGGCTTGCCAGAAAAGCAGCTAAGTGATACAGAGGCATGCAACATGACAGAAAAAGAATTCAGAATAACGGTCCCAGAGAGCATAAACTGGATGGAGTTAAAAATCAACAACTTATGCAAGAAACAAGAAGAAACAGATGAAAAGAGAATAACTTATATAAGACTGAAGAAGAAATGAAGAGCAATATAGCTTCAATAAAAAACACCATTGAGAGTATCAAGAGTAGACTAGGAGAAGCGGAGGACCGAATTAGTGAATTAGAAGACAAGAAAACAAAACACACCCAAACTGTACTCCAATAGAAGAAAAAAATTAAAAGACAAGAGGCGAGTCTAAGGGAGCTTTGGGACAACATGAAACAAAACACCATACGAATAATAGGGGTTCCAGAACAACAGAAAGAGGAACAAGGATTAGAAAACATATTCGAAGAAATAATATCAAAAAACTTCGATGAGGTGAGAAAGAAAAAGTCACACAAGCCCAGAGAGTCCCAAACAAGGTGAACCCGAAAAGACCCACACCAAGACACATCATAATTACCATGGCAAATGTTCAGGACAAAGAGAGAATCTTACAGGCTGCAAAGGAGAGACGGAAAGTTACATACAAGGGATCTCCCATTAGATTATCAAATGATTTCTCAACAGAATCACATCAGGCCAGAAAAGAATGGATGGAAATTGACAAAGTGATGCAAAGCAAAGGACTGAATCCAAGAATACTCTATCCAGCAAGGCTATCATTCAAAATTGAAGGAGAAATAAGAAGCTTCACAGACAAAAAAATTTAAGGGAGTTTATCACCACCAAGTGAGAAATGCAAGAAATGCTAAAGGGACTGGTGTAAAAAGAAGAAATAAAAAGCTCAGAAAGAAAACAGCCACACAAAAAAAGAAATGACTTCAAACAAGTACCTTTCAATAATAACTTTAAATGTAAATGGACTAAATGCTCCAACCAAAAGACATCGAGTGACTGAATGGATAAAAAATCATGACCCATACATTTGCTGTCTACAAGAGACCCACCTCATTAGAAGGGACTCACACAGACTGAAAGTGAAGGGATGGAAAAATATCTTTCAGGCAAATGGAAAGGAAAAGAAAGCTGGGGTAACAATACTTATACTGGACAAAATAGACCTCAAAGTGAAGGCCATAACAAGAGATAAGGAAGGCCACTTCATAATATTAAAGGGATCAATCAATACAACAAAAAGATATAACCCTGGTAAACACAGATGCACCCAATGCAGGAGCACCCAAATACATAAAAAATTCCTGGAAGATATCAAAGGAGAGATCGACAACAATACAATCATAGTAGGGGACTTTAATACACCACTGACATCACTGAATAAATCCTCTAGACCAGCCATGGGCAAACTATGGCCCGCGGGCCAGATCCGGCCTGTTTGAAATGAAAACTAAAAAAAAAAAAAAAAGACCGTACCCTTTTATGTAATGATGTTTACTTTGAATTTATATTAGTTCACACAAAGACTCCATCCATGCTTTTGTTCCAGCCCTCTGGTCCAGTTTAAGAACCGATTGTGGCCTTCAAGTCAAAAAGCTTGCCCACCCCTGCTCTAGACAAACAATCAGCAAAGAAACAGCAATCCTAAATGACTCACTAGATCAGATGGATTTAATTGACATCTTCAGAACACTTCACCCCAAAGACATGGAATATGCATGCCACTTGGGTGCTCATGGGACATATTCAAAAATAGACAACTTATTGGGTCACAAACAAAGTCTCCCCAAATTCAAGAAGATTGAAATCATACCAAGAATCTTCTCAGACCACGATGGCATAATATTAGAAATAAACAACCAAAAAATACTCAAACACTTGCAAGCTGAATAGCATGTTATTAAATATTGATTGGGTTATCAATGAGATCAAAGAAGAAATTAAAAACATCCTGGAAACTAATGACAATGAAAACACAATAATACAAAAGCTAGGAGACACAATGAAAGCAGTCCTGAGAGGGAAGTTTATACCTCTACAGGCCTATCTCAAAAAACAAGAAAAAATGGTAGTAAATTATCTAACTCTATAACTCAAAGAATTAGAAAGAGAGCAACAAAAAAACCCCAGAGTGAGCAGAAGGAAGGAGATAATAAAGATTAGAACAGAAATAAATGACATAGAGACCAAAAAAACAATACAGAAAATCAATGAAACCAAGAGCTGGTTCTTTGAAAGGATAAACAAGATTGATGAACCTCTAGCCAGGCTCCCCAGGAAGCAAAGAGAGAGGACCCAAATAAACAAAATCAGAAACAATAGAGGCAAAATAACAACAGACCCCACAAAAATACAAATGATTGTTAAAAAATACTATGGCCAACTCTACTCGAACAAACTAGACAACCTGGAGGAAATGGACAAATTCCTAAAAATACAGCATTCCAAAACTCAATCAGGAAGAATCTAAAAATCTCAATAGGCCAATAACTATGGGGGAAATTGAATCAGTCATCAAAAAAGCTTCCAGCAAACAAAAGCCCAGGACCAGATGACTTCACAGGGGAGCTTTACCAAACATTCAAGGAAGAACTAAAACCTATCCTCCTCAGACTACTACAAAAAATTCAAGAGGAAGGAACACTTCCAATCTCATTCTATGAAGCCAGCATCACCCTAATACCAAAACCAGGTAAAGACAACACAATGAAAGAGAATTACAGACCAATATCCCTCATGAACATAGATGCCAAAATCCTCAACAAAATCTTAGCAAATCGGATCCAGCAGTACATCAGAAAGACCATACACCATGACCAAGTAGGATTTATCCCAGGGATGCAAGGATGGTACAATATCCGCAAATCAATAAACATGATACATCACATAAACAAATTGGAAGAAAAAAACCATATAGTCATATCAATGGATGCAGAAAAAGCATTTGACAAAATTCAACACCCATTTTGATAAAAACTCTCAGTAAGGCGGGAGTAGAAGGATCATACCTCAACATAATAAAAGCCATATATGACAGGCCCACAGCCAACATCATACTCAATGGACAAAAACTAACACCATTTCCCCTAAGAACAGGAACAAGACAGGGATGCCCCCTCTCACCACTCCTGTTCAACATAGTTCTGGAAATGTTAGCCATTGCAATTAGGCAAGAAGAAGAAATAAAAGGCATCCAAATTGGAAAAGAGGAAGTAAAACTGTCCTTATTTACAGATGACATGATATTATACATACAAAACCCTAGAGACTCCATCCAAAAGCTACTAGACTTAATACATGAATTTGGCAATGTAGCAGGATACAAAATTAACCCCAAGAAATCTGAGGCATTTCTATACACCAATAGTGAACTTTCAGAAAGAGAGATTATAAAAACAATCCCGTTTACCATCGCACCAAAAAAATTAAGCTACCTAGGAATAAACTTAACTAAAGAGGTAAAAGACCTCTACTCAGAAAACTACAGGATGTTGAAAAAAAGATATAGAGGAAGACATAAACAAATGGAAGAACATACTGTGTTCATGGATTGGTAGAATCAACATCATTAAAATGTCTATACTACCCAAAGCAATCTATAAATTCAACGCACTTCCCATTAAAATACCAAAGGCATACTTCACAGATCTAGAACGAACTCTCCAAAAATTCATCTGGAATAAAAAAAGACCCCGAATAGCTGCAGCAATCCTGAAAAAGAACAAAGTAGGTAGGATCTCAATACCAGATATCAAGATGTATTACAAAGCCACTGTTCTCAAAACTGCCTGGTACTGGCACAAGAATAGGCATATAGATCAATGGAATAGAATAGAGAGCCCAGAAATCAGCCCGAATAAATATGGCCTATGTCATTTTAATCCTATGCTGTTTTTAGAGCATTTCTTTAGGGACAAACCTAAGACCAATATTACTATGTGTTCTGTACGTATTTAAAAACAACTGACTGAAAGTTTATGAAGTATCTACTTATGTTCATTAGATCAAGCATATTATTCAGGTTGCTTCAATCTTCTGTGGCCTCTTTGCATTCTTATTTGCCCATTCTAGTAGTGACTGAGAAATGTGTGTCAAACTTATCATCATAAAGGAAGGTTTGTCCATTTTCTCTTATGATTCAATAAGAGGCCCAGTGCATGAAATTCGTGCACTGGGGTGGGATGGGGTGTTCTTCAGCCCAGCCTGCACCCTCTCCAATTTGGGACCCCTCGGGGTATGTCTGACGGCTAGTTTATGTCCATTCTCTATGGGATCATTTCTAAACTGGCAGTCAGACATCACTCTCATAATCTGGGTCTGCTGGCTTCTAACCACTCACCTGTCGGTCTGATTGCCCCAACCAATCCCTTGCCAGTCCGATTGACTCCAACTGCCCTCCCCTGGGAGCCTAGTCACCCCAACTGCCCTCCCCTATAGGTCTGGTCACTCCCAACTGCCCTCTCCTGCCGGTCATCTTGTGACAATGTGCGGAAAGCCATCTTGTGACTACATGGGGGAGTCCATCTTGTATTGACATGGGGGCGGCCAACTTGTGATGTGAGGACATGAAGGTCAATTTGCATATTACCTCTTCATTATGTAGGATTGCTTCATTTGTAAATGTGATTCCTCTTTACATGGTTCATCCTATCTAATAAAAGAGAAACATGGTAATTAGCCGTACAACCGCTACCCTTCCCATTGGCAAATCAGCAAGATATGCAAATTAATCGACAGCCAAGATGGCAGCTAATTTGCATATGTCAGCCCCAAGCCTCTGCCAGAGGCTTTAGGCTGGGGCCTGGGCGGAGCCAGCCAGCAATCATTGATGGCAGCAGCGGCGGGAACCGGGTGGAGTCAGCCAGCTATGCTTGATGGTGGCAGCGGCAGGGAGCTGGGGGTGACCCGGCCCAGGCCTAACACCTCAGCCAGAGGCTTTAGGCTTGGGCTGGGGAGGAGCCAGCCAACGATCATGAGCCAGTAATTGTTGATGTTGGTGGCTGCAGAAAGCTGGGGGTGCCCTGGCCCAGGCCTAAACCCTCAGCCTGAGGCGTTAAGACTGGGTCAAGAAGGAACCAGCCAGCAATTGTTGATGGCGGGGAGCATGGGAGGGGTGTCTGGCCCAGGCCTAACACCTAAGCCAGAGGCTTTAGGTTTGGACTGGGGTGGAGCCAGCCAGCGATTGCTGCTTTGGCGGAGAACTGGGGTGGAGCCAGCCAGCGATCGGTGGCAGGGAGCTTGGGGTGCCCAGGTCCAGGCCTAAAGCCTGGGCCTGAGGCTTTCGGCCAGGGCTGGGGTGGAACCAGCCAGTGCTCATTGATGGCAGAGGCAGCAGCGGGGAGCTGGGGGTGCCCAGGTCCAGGCCTAAACCCTCAGCTTGAGGCATTAGGCCTGGGTCAGAGAGGAGCCAGCCAGCGATTATTGATGATGGGAAGCATGGGGGTGAGGGGGTCTGGCCCAGGCCTAACACCTCAGCCAGAGGTTTTAGGCTTGGACCGGGAGGAGCCAGCCAGCGATCCTTGATGGCAGCGAAGGCGGGGAGCATGGGGGGAGGGGCCCCGGCCTAGGCCTATCACCTCAGCCAGAGGTTTAGGCTTGGACTGGGGCGGAGCCAGCAAGCGATCCTGATGGTGGCTTTGGCAGGGAACCTGGGCGGAGCCATCCAGTGATCGGTGGTGGGGAGCTGGGGGTGCCCCTGTCCAGGTCTAAAGCCTCGGCCTGAGGCTTTAGGCCGGGCCGGGGTGGAGCCAGCCAGGGATCATTGATGGCTGCAGCTGCGGGGAACCAGGGCAGAGCCAGCCAGCGATCCTTGATGGTGGCAGTGGCTGTGGGGAGCTGGGGGTGCCCCGGCCCAGGCCTAAAACCTCAGCCTGAGGCTTTAAGCTTGGACCAAGGAGGAGCCAGCCAGCGATCGTTGATGGTGGCAGTTGATGGTGGCAGTGGCGGGGAGCTGGGGGTGCCCCAGCCCAGGGCTAATGACTTGCCAGAGGCATTAGGCCTGGGCAGGGGCCATACCGGCAATTGATGTGAACCACAGAGGAAACACCTTTCCTGACTACTGATTGGCTAAGCTCCCTGTATGCCACTGGTAATATTCTTAGTAACTTGGGTAATGAGAGTCCAAATAGGTGATCTAGGGTTTTTTTACTTCACTCCTGGAGAATAAAAGGAAGGTCTGCTGCTGGAGGGTTAAGAAATGTCATATCCTGCCCTAGCTGGTTTGGCTCAGTGGGTAATGCCTCGGCCTGCCCAACTCAGATTCTGGGCTCAATTCTGACCAAGGGCATGTACCTAGGTTGCAGGTTCCTCCCTGGCCCAGGCCCAGGTCAGGGTTCATGCAGGAGGCAACCAATCATAGTGTTCCACTCACTTTGATGTTTCTCTCTGTCTTTCCCTTTCTCTTCCACATTCTCTAAAAATCAATGGAAACATATCCTCAGGTGAGGAGAAAGAAAGAAAGAAAGAAAGAAAGAAAGAAAGAAAGAAAGAAAGAAAGAAAGAAAGAAAGAAAGAAAGGAAGGAAGGAAGGAAGGAAGGAAGGAAGGAAGGAAGGAAGGAAGGAAGAAAGAGAAAGAAAGGTCATATCCTATGAAAGACACATCTTGAAAATGCTGAAAGAAAGTTGTCATTTTTACATGGTAAAGGGACTGGAGTCCATGTTGATGAAAACACCTTGGTGGCTGCCGTGACTGGCAGTGGCTGCAACAGTGCGGTGATGGGGCTGCGGCCTTCCCCTGATCAACCTGGTCGACTTCCACAAAGGGAGGCCAGACTGTGGCTTAGGCCCACTCCCCAAGGGGAGCAGGGAGCAGGTAGTAGGACATTCCCTGAGGGCTCCCAGTATGTGATAGGGAGCAAGCTGGGCTGAGGGACGCCCTCCTCCAGTGCACAAATTTTTGTGCACTGGGCCTCTAGTCTACACTAATAAAATACAAACATGCAAATTGACCATACCTTCGCTATGCCTTAAGCCACGCCAACCAGCCAATCAGAGTGACTATATGCAAATTAATCCAACCAAGATGGTGGCTGGCAGCCACAGAGCTAGAGCAAGCAAGAGGCTTGGTTGCTCCAGTGATGGAGGAAGCCAAGCTTCCTGCCTGCTACAGCCAGCTCTGAGCTCCACTCAAGGCAACAAAGATTCCATTATAGAAGATAAATAAATCCAAGAATTAAAAAAAAAGGAAAAAAAGGAGAGCATTGTAGCTTATGTCACCAGGGGGCTTGGCCAGCCTGAAAACGGCCCTCAGCCCCTCACCCAGGCTGGCCAGGCACCCCAGCAGGGACCCCGACCCTGAAGGGGGTGTGACCAGCTACAAACAGCCATCAGCCCCTCACCCAGGCTGCCCAGGCACCCCAGCGGGACCCCCACCCTGATCTGGGACACCCTTCAGGGCAAAGCAGCCGGCCCCCACCTGTGCACCAGGCCTCTATCCTATATAACAAAAGAGTAATATGCAAATTGACCCTAACAGCAGAACAACTGGGAATGACTGGTCACTATGACACACACTGACCACCAGGGGCAGATGATCAATGCACTTCCATAAGGGGAGCTCTGCTCAGCCACAGCCAGGCTGATGGCTGCCAGCAAAGCAGTGGTGGCGGAGGCCTCTCCTGCATCCTCAGCAGCACTAATGATGTCCAACTGCAGCTTACGTCTGCTCCCCGCTGGTAAGTGGACATCCCCTGAAGGCTGCCGGGCTGCCAGAGGGATGTTTGGCTGCCATCTTGGGCCTGATCCCCCAGGGAGCGGGCCTAAGCCAGCAGGTGAACATCCTCCAAGGGGTCCCACACTGTAAGAGGCATAAGCTTGGCTGAGGGACCCCGCCTGAGTGCACAAATTTTTGTGCACTGGGCCTCTAGTATAAATATAAGGCTATGTTTGATCTTGGTGAACAGGACTTTATAGCTATGCTTGACCACACTATTGAAATTTAACTTGCCTTCTCCACTCCTCACCTTTTTTATATACTGTACTAGAGGCCCAGTTCACAAAAATTTGTGCCCTCAGGGGGGCATTCCTCGGCCCAGCCTGTGCCCTCTCGCAGTCTGGGTCTCCTCGGGGGATGACCACCTGCTGGCTTAGGCCCGCTTCCTGGGGGGATTGGGCCTAATCTGGAAGCAGACATCCCTCTGGCATCCTGGCAGCCCTCGGGAGATGTCCACTTGCTAGTGGGCAGCAGACCTAAGCTGCAGTCAGACATCCTTAGCACTGCTGAGGAGGCAGGAGATGTTCCCACTACCACTGCTGTACTGGCAGCCATCAGCCTGGCTTGTGGCTGAGCAGAGCTCCCCCATGTGGGAGTGCACTGACCACCAGAGGGCAGCTCCTGCGTTGAGCGTCTGCCCCCCTGGTGGTCAGTGTGTATCATGGTGACCATTCATTCCCAGTCTTTCTGCTGTTAGGGTCAGTTTGCATATTACCCTTTTACTATATAGGATAGAGGCCTGGTGCACGGGTGAGGGCCGGCTGGTTTGCCCTAAATGGTGTCCCAGATCAGGGTGGGATCCTGCTTGGGTGTTTTGCCAGTCTGGATGAGCGGCTGATGGCTGTTTGTAGCTGGTCACACCCCCTTCAGAGTGGGAATCTCCACTGGGGTGCCTGCAGCCTGTTTTCAGGCTGGCCACACCCCCTTCAGGGTGGGGGTCCCCACTGGGGTGCTGGCCAGTCTGGGTGAGGGGCTGAGGACCATTTTCAGCTGGCCTGGGACTGAATCTCCTAGCCTCTCCTTTTTTTCTTTTTTTATTCTGGGATTTATTTACCTTCTATAATTGAAACTCTGTTGCTGTCACTGGCGCTCCCAGCTCTGAGACTGAGGCTGTTAAAAGCAGGTATCTGGGGTTTGTTTAGCCTCTATATTTGAAACATTGTTGCTTCTGGAGCTCAGAGCCAGGCCGCGGCAGGCGGGGCACCTTGGCTTCCTCCATCACTGGAGCGAGCAAGCCTCCTGCTCGCTTCAGCTGCGTGGCTGCTGGCCACCATCTTGGTTGGCAGTTAATTTGCATATCGCCCTGATTAACCAATGGGAAGCATAATGGAGGTATGGTTAATTACCCTTTTTGTCTTTTATTAGATAGGATGGTGTTATTTCTTACATTAATGAATATAATATATATTTTTTATATTTTTATTCACCTTTAGTAAGGTAGAGGGAGAGAGAGAAATGTTGGTTGACTGCCTCCTGCTTGCCCCCATAGGGGATCTACCCACATCCCAGGCATGTGCCCTGGGGGAATCAAATCAGCAAGTTCTCAATGCATGAGACAAAGCCTAGCCAACTGAGCCACTCTGTCCAGGGCAATATATCCTATGTTTTATAATTTGCAAATGTATACTTTTTTGTTTATTTTTATGCTCTTCAAGAAACACTGGAAGATCCAGAGCAAGAAACTTTATCTGCTGTAATTTGCTGATGTATCCAAGTGCCTAGTACAGTGCTTGGCGTATATAGGCTCTCAATAAATATAGAATGAAAAGTCTATTTCATTTGGTATTTTGTTCTTGTTGGTTTAGAATTTGATTGCTATATTTGCCTGTACTTCTGTTTCCAACTGTTCTCTGCTTTTGTACTTTAGATTTAAAATTATTTTTCCATCCACTTGAAAAAAATGTGTGTGTTTTTACTGAAACTGTTCATGCATTTATCATAATTATAATTTCTGATTTATTTGGATTGCATATATAAAATTTTATTTTTTGCTTTCTACTTGTCCAACCTGTTTCATAATTCTTTTTTCCTTCTCCTTTGTGGTTGAATTTGAATTATTTGGGTACATTTTCATATTCTATATTTCTCTCTACTAGTTTAGAAATTATATATATATACTTTTTCTAATATTTTAGTAGCCACCTAATGATTGTAATATATATTCTTAACCAATCAAAATCTAAACGTTATCTATATTTTATCTTCCTCTTATACAACAAATTGAACATTTTAATTCCACTTCTACCCTCCATCCCAGTCTATATATTATTGTGCATGTCCATTTAATTTTTTCCTTTTTAAATCCTATTTAAATCTTATTTTCTATTATTTTGTACTATTCAAGATAGTTTAGATTCAATCTTTTTTTTAACCTTTGATTTACTACCTGGGTTTACTTTCTACTTGTCCCAAGTACATTCTTTAGAAATTCCTTTAATGAGGTTGTGCTGGTGGCAGGAAGTCTCAGCTTTGTTGTCTGCAATGTGCTTGTTTTGCCTTTATTTCTGACAGCTATTTCCCTAAGTATAGAGTTTTCAGTTTACTGTTAGTTTCTCTCAGCACATTGCAAATCTGCTTGCCCTGTTCTCTAGCTTCGTTTGTTACTAATAAAAAATCAGTGAAGTTCCAACATCTCACCGAAGGTCATCTGCCCATTTTTGACCTACTTTTAAGATCTTCTCTTTGCTTTGCTGCCTTATAGTTACACTCCTACATGTTGAAGTGAGAATTCCGTCTTAATTATCTTATTTGGGATTTATTAGATGTTTTGAATTTGTGGATTGGTGTGTTTCAGTTCAGAAAAACACTCAATCATTACTTCTTTAATATTTTCTCTATGGTCTTCTCTGTTTTCTCCACAAGCATCTTTTGCCTGTTTAATTGGATTCTGACCTTTTCTTTTCAAACCTGTCCTCCACTCACCAGTAAGAAGTCACTGACATTATTGAGTGGGTAGCCTTTTGGGGTTTATAGTAAAAGTTCCTTTTGAAACCACTTTTGAATCAGCCCTTGTTTTTGACTCTCTTGTCAGTGTGGCTTTGAGGAGCAAAGTTTAAGCCCTCCACATTTGGTAAAGTACCCTCAGAGTGACAGCCAGCTGTTACCCTTCACCTTTGAGTGTGAGTTTCCATGTTAACTTTGCTTCGTGCCTGATAACCTCATTTTATTGCCTGCCCATGCATGCTTTAAATATATATATATATATATATATATATATATATATATATATATATGTAGTATTTTTCAGTATTTGTAGTCAACTTCAGTGAGATGGTCAATAACTTAGATGCCTGAAAGAGTTTATTTTCATGGTTAGTTTCTCCCTGTTTTTGTTTCCTGAGTTAATGGCTCCTTTTAGGGTAATTTTTTCTGTTCTCTTTCTCTCTTCTTTCTCTTTCAAATGTCAGTTCTCCCTGGTTGCCTTTCATATTGATAATAAATGGTTAGAGGAGCTACCTGGAAGCAAGGGGTGAGGGCTGTGACTACAAGCTTTTCCTGTTGGGCAGGAGAGGCTGTTATGTCAGAATGAAGATGTTTTCCTTTGGAGATGCTCTAATCTTCAGAGAGGACTCCTCTTCAAGGTTGGGGCTCTGAATTAGGGGGAGAGAGGGGATCACAGAATCAGCTGTCTCATAGTTACATCAACTCATTCCTTCTGTCAACCCAAGTGTCCCATTGAATTGTAGCTGAAATTTCTGGAGCCAAATCTACTGGGTGCTCCAGTTGAATCTACAGGGTGCTCTGTGGTCATCTCAGCTACAGAGAGATCGTGTTGATTGTGGACGGTATGCCCCAGGTCATCTTTCATCCCTGTCTGCCTTGAAGAAATAAGTTGAAACCTCTTGTCAACGATGCTCACACTACCAAGTGTGGGAGGAAATTCTGAGAAATGATAGACCACAGACTTCCTGGGGACTATGGTGTGATGTATGTGAAAATTGTCCTCTGGTCTCTTTACCATTTAATTTCTTGTAAAGGGGTATAGATATTTTTATATGCATGAGAAGATAAGACATGAATTGGAAAAGAGTGTCAAATTGTGAAGAAAACAGGAAATATTTATAACACCAGAAATTATCTAGAACAAAACTGCAGTCTTTGAGGTTTTGGCCTCAAGAGGTGCAGAAATACCCCTGGTGGAGCAGCTCATTTGGTTAGAGCAGTAATCAGAAAACTGTGGCTCGCGAGCCACATGCGGCTCTTTGGCCTCTTGAGTGAGGCTCTTCCAAAAAATACTGACTTCTGCTCATGGGCCACGAAGTTTCAATCGCACTGTATGTGCGCGCCCACACGTGGTACCGTATTTGCCGGCGTATAAGACGACTGGGCGTATAAGACGACCCCCTAACATTTCCACTCAAAATACAGAGTTTGTTATATACTCGCCGTATAAGACTACCCCCTCTTCTGCACACCTTCCACACACCAAATAAAAGGTAAAACAATATCAGATTTGATTTTAACATTTTAATTTATATTCAAATGCTTATGACATGCAGGAAAACTGTCACAAGGCTGTATGTAATCAAATATATACATAAAACAGTGCAAGTTTATTACCGGTAAACACACCAGTAATTCACTAAAGAAAACACACTCTATAGACTGGTACCGTAGATGCTTCTCAGGAACACAGGCAAGCAGCCCACAACCTAGAGGGACTGTCAATGATAGAAGTAAGATAACAAATAGAGGGAGAGAGCAAGTGCCGGGCAAGTCCCTAGCAAGTTTGCTGGCGTGACAGTTTCACCTTAAAAGCCTTCAAACTCCTCTTCATCATCTGATATTAAAAGTTCATCAATGACAACTTGGTGCCATGATAGGGATGATAGGGGTTTGACTGGTCGACATTTTCTATGCTGTACTGTACAATGGGGCAGTATTGTGGTTGGCTGTTGGCTGTATACAAAGCCTGATTTGATTGGTCCCTGCTCCCTGTTTGCCCGCCCTGTCACTATAGCAGTCTGGTCCACCCTTGCATCAGCATCTCCCTGGGACCTCACTAGTGCACAAGTGCGAGCTCTTCAACATTCTAACAGGCACCATGATAGCGCAAAATCTCGAATCTTCAATGCATATGTAAAGAAATATACGGTAATTTACCACACTCGCAAAATCGCACACAGCCAACCATACACCCAGTATGGTATCGCGATTCGCGATTTTGCGTTATCATACTGGGTGTATGGTCGGCTGTGTGCGATTTTGCGAGTGTGGTAAAATCGCATAACAGCAAAATCACATAACAGCCCAGCATACACCCAGCAGCACTGCTGATGCCTGAACGGTATGTGGAATGAAGTGGGCGGGCATCGGGAGGCCACTATGGCATGGGGCAAGCACTATGGGCAGTCTATCTGAAGTGTACCTGGCATATAAGACGACCCCCCACTTGGAGGCATATTTTTCAGGGCCAAAAATTCGTCTTATATGCCGGCAAATACGGTATTTTGTGGAAGAGCCACACTCAAGGGGCCAAAGAGCCACACGTGGCTCGTGAGCCGCAGTTTGCCCACCATGGGGTTAGCAACATTTTTCTACCCAAGGTTGCGGGTTCGACCTCGGGTCGGGGCATGCATGGAAGCAGCCAATGAATGCATAAATAAGTGGAACAACAAACTGGTTTCTCTCTCACTCTCAAAAAAAAAAAAAATAGGTGCATAAATAGACAGAAACCTGTGGATGAAAGAGGGCCACATGCTGACCTGACAAGCTCAGGGGAGGCTTGCATGGCAGTCTTGAAAACTCACAGACCTAAAGTCATCACAAAAGATGGTCTGATATTAATCTCTAACTAAAAGCAGTTATGGTGGGCAGTTACATCCTAGGCCAGTATCTTCACTGACAAGGTCAACCTTTATCTTAACTGAGCCTATCTGTCTTTTTGCATCTATGATAACTTACCCTTGAAGTATCTGGGTAACCTGTAACTTCCCTTTTTCTGGACCCCCTGGGGCACAATCAAATGAGCTGGGCACCAGGACAGAGACCAGACATTCCATCATTATCATGTTAATTGTTTCTGCATCCACCTAAGTATGGTGTCCATCATTTTATTTTCTAAGTATGATGTCCATCGTTTTACCTTTTTCTTTTTTAAAAAAATTTATTTTGTTGATCTTTCCACATAGAGGAAGGGAAAGGGATAGAGAGTCAGAAACATCAATGAGAGAGAAACATCGATCAGCTGCCTCCTGCACACCCCCTTCTGGGGATGTGCCCGCAACCAAGGTACATGCCCTTGACTGGAATCGAACCTGGGACCTTTCAGTCTGCAGGCCAATGCTCTATCGACTGAGCCAAACCAGTTAGGGCTTTATTTTTTATCCAATCCCAGGGGTATCCCCCCGCCCCCAGCAGTCTCATCTATGTTTTTAAGCAAATACAAAAAATGAAGTATCTAAGGCAATTGTTCTGAAGTACTTTCTTCCTATTAAAAACCACCTTGATTTTCCAAAATTCTTCCTAAATTGGGATTTAGAATCAATGAATTGCCACATTGCAGAAAATCATCATCCTCTCCTCCTCGACAGAGATCTGAAATCTCAGCTCTAAGTCTGGGTCTCAGCCACTCACATACATGTGCACATCGAGGAACGATGGCAGAGCATATCTGCCCGGAGCACACAGGGGGTTGCTGGATAGAGTGTAGGGGGCAAGGTTAGGAGGGGCTGTGCAGGGATTACTACAGGGCATGAGGAAACCAACAGACCCATAATCTTGGTTATGGTGATAATTTCACTGGTAGATACATATGTAAAAATTCAGTCAGTTCTCTGCTCTAATTATATGTAGTGTATTATATGTCAAAATGCTTATTCATATATTTTATTTAAAATTGGGTTGTCTTTTTATTAATGAATTATTAAAGTTCTTTATACATTCTGTTCTTTGCCAGATTTTTATCAAGCATTTTTAAATCAGATGTGATTTGGGAAAATTTTCTCCCAGTTAATAGCTTGCACTTATTTTTATCATTTCCTTATGGATTCAGATATATTTTGCTGATTAATTTTCATTCTTTTTTTCCAAAATGCACCCTTTTTTCTTCCAAGATAGGAATTTTTAATTAAATTTATTGGGGTGACATCCTATATAATAAAGAGCTAATATGCTAATTAGACCAGACTGCAGAACAACCTTCTAGAACAGTGGTTCTCAACCTGTGGATCATGACGCCTTTGGGGGGTCAAACTTCCCTTTCACACGGGTCGCCTAAATACATCCTGCATATCAGATATTTACATTATGATTCATAACAGTAGCAAAATTACAGTTATGAAATAGCAATGAAAATAATTTTATGGTTGGGGGTTACCACAATATGAGGAACTGTATTAAAGGGTCACAGCATTAGGAAGGTTGAGAACCACTGTTCTAGAACGACCTTCCAGAAAGACCAGTGGGCGGGGGCCAGGACTGTGGGGCCATGGGGCTGCAAGGCAACCGGGGCTGCGAGGGCCAAGGCAGTTGGGGTTGTGAAGGCCTACCCTCACACAAATTTCTTGCATCTGGCCTCAGGTTGATTAACAAAAAAGAAATAGGTTTCGAGTGTACAGTTCTATAATACATCTATATATTGTATTGTATGTTCACCAAACCACAGTCAAGTCTCCTTACATCACCATATATTTGAAACTCTTACCCTTTTCTCTCTGTCCCCTAACCCCCCTTTTTCCTCTGGTAACCATCATACTATTGTGTGTGTCTATGAGTTTCCATTTTTTGCGAAACGAGACATATGGGCATGAGGACACCTGTCAGGACTTGAGCCAAACAAAGCAGAGATGGAGTTCAATCATATATGAATGTTTATTCCATTAATGCTGGTCGTATGGGGAGAGAAGTTTGTCACCTAGAAAATTCTGCTCTGACAACCCCCCTCTTGACAGTTGGCTGATTATATACAGAAGAAGGAGAAGATAGCTACATGCAGCTGTGAGCTGCAAGTGTAGGATGGAAAGGGGAGGATAGAATCTGCAGTCCAGCCTTTAGGAGCTCAAAGTCCAATAACAAAATGGCTAATCTTCTATGATGTTACAAACATCTCAGCCCATTCCTGGGACCTGAAAATGGTCAGTGTTCCTGAGGTAAACTCCCGGAGAGGGGTCAGTACGGTGAATAATTATTAGAAAACTGTGATTTTATTCTTATTACATGGCCTTCCCCACTATCATTTGTTTGTCTGATTTGTTCATTTGTTGCTTTCTGTTTATATCCCACATAAAAGTGTAATAATACGGTTCTTGTCTTTTCCATCCAACTTATTTCACTTGATGCTCTCAGGATCCATTCATGTTGTCTCAGATGGCAATATTCCATCCTTATTATTGCTGAATATATTCCACTAGAGGCCCAGTGCACAAAAATTTGTGCACTGGGCGGGGGGGCGGGGGAGTGCCTCAGCTATTCCTGTGCCCTCTTGCAGTCTGGGATCCCTCGGGGGATGACTACCTGCTGGCTTAGGCCCGCTCCCTGGGGGATTGGGCCTAAGCTGGCAGTCAGACATCACTCTGGCAGCCCGGGAGCCCTCTGGGGATGTCCACTTGCCAGCGGGGAGCAAGCCTAAGCTGCAGTCTGACATCCTTAGTGCTGCTGAGGAGGCAGGAAGGGCTCCTACCACCATCGCTGTACTGGCAGCTGTCAGCCTGGCTTGTGGCTGAGCAGAGCTCACCCTGTGGGAGTGCACTGACCACCAGGGAGCATCTCCTGCATTAAGCATCTGCCCCTTGGTGGTCCGTGTGTGTCATAGTGACCAGTCATTCCAGTCTTCCTGCTGTTAGGGTCAGTTTGCATATTACCCTTTTATTATACAGGATAGAGGCCTGGTGCATGAGTGGGAGCCAGCTGTTTTGCCCTAAAGGGTGTCCTGGATCAGGGTGGGGTTCCCACTGGGGTGCCTGGCAAGCCTGGGTGAGGGGCTGAGGACCATTTTCAGGCTGGCCAACCCCCCCAGGTGAATGAAGCCCCCAGACTCTCTTTTTTTTCTTTTTTCTTTTTTATTATAGGATTTACTTGCCTTCTATAATTGAAACTTTGTAGCCTTGAGAGGAGCTCAGAGCTGGCCAGAGCAGCCAAGGGAAGCATCCTGCTTGCTCCAGCTCTGTGGCCATGGCCAGCTGAAAACAGGTATCTGGGGTTTATTTACCTTCTTAATTGAAACTTTGTTGCTTTGAGTGGACCTCAGAGCCGGCCGCGGCAGGCGGGAAGTTGGCTTCCTCCATCATTACGCTCCAGCTCAGTGGCTGCTGGCCGCCATCTTGGTTGGGTTAAGTTGCATATAGTCACTCTGATTGGATGGTGGGCGTGGATTAAAGCATAGCAAAGGTACAGTCAATTTGCATGTTTCTCTTTTATTAGTGTAGATTGCATATATGTACTACATCGTTTTTATCCAATCATCCATCAAAGGGCACTTAGGTTGTTTCCATGTCTTGGCCACCATGAATAAAGCTGCAATAAACACAGAGGTACATATGTCTTCACAAATAAATGTTTTCAGATTTGTTGGGTAGATACCAGAAGAGGAATTGCTAGGTCATATGATAATTCCATTGCTTAGTTTTGGAGGAACCTACATACTGTTTTACATATGGTTCTATCAGTTTACATCCCCACCAGAAGTGTATGAGGGTTTATTTTTCTCTACCAGCTCTAACAATTGTTACTACTTGTCTTTTTTATGATAGCTATTCTAACACGTGTGATGTGGTATCTCATTGCTGTTTTGATTTGCATTTCCTAGTGAAGTTGAGCATCTTTTCATGTATCTGTTGGCCATTTGCCTATCTTTTGGGAGAAGTGTCTTATCAGGTCATATGTTTTTTTTTTAAATTGGATCATTTGTTTTTTATTGCTATTTCTATAAAGCTTTATGGATATTTACTTTTTTTCAATTATACTTTAAACTTTATTGTTGAAAGTATGACAGATGGATCATTTTTTACCTCCATTGAAGCCTACAACAGCTCCTGCCCCCTCTCCAGACCTTCTCGGCACTATTGTTTGTGTCCATGGGTTATGAATATATGCATTACGTTATTTGGTTAATCTTCCACCCTCCCCCTCTGAAAAGTGCCAGTCCGTTACATACTTCTATGTCTCTGGATCTATTTTATTTGCCAGTTTATTTTTGTTCATTAGATTCCACATATAAGTGAGATAATATGATACTTTTCTTTCTCTGACTGGATTGTTTCACTTAGCATAATACTTCCCAGGTCACTATCGTTGCCTCAAATGGTAAGACATCCATCTTTTTCACAGCTGCATAGTATTCTATGGTGTAAATGTACCACATCTTTTTAATCCAATCATATACTGATGGGAATTTGGGCTATTTCTAGATCTTAGCTATTGTAAGTAATGCTGCTATGAACATAGGAGTGCATACATTGTTTCTGATTGGTGTTTCTGGTTTCTTAGGTTATATTCCTGGATGTAGGAACACTGGGTCAAATGGCAGTTCCATTTTTTATTTTTTGAGTAAATTCCATAATGTTTTCCATAGTGGCCACCAGCAGTGTACTAGGATTCCCTTTTCTTCACATCCTCACCAGCATTTGTCATTTGTTGATGGCAGTCATTCTGACAGGTGTGAGAGGATAACTCATGTCATTTTAATTTGCATCTCTCTGATCATTAGAGACTTTAAGAATTTTTTCATGTGTCTCTTAGCCATCTTTACATCCACTTTGGAGAGTCTTTTGTACACTTTGCCCATTTTCAAATTTAATTGTTGACCTTCCTATTGTTAAGTTGTATGAGTTCCTTATATATTTTGGAAATTAACCCCTTATCAGATGTATAATTGGCAAATATGTTTTCCCATACAATGCACTCCCTTTACATTTCATTGATGGTCCTTTTGCTGTGGGAAGCTTTTCACTTTAATGTAGCCCCATTTGTTTATTTTCTCCTCTGTTTCCCTTGACCTAGGAAATGTATTGGCAAAGACATTGCTAGAAGACATGCCTGACATTTTGCTGTCTATGGTTTCTTCTAGGATTTTTATGGTTTCACAACTTACATTTAAGTCTTTTATCCATTTTGTAATTATTCTTATGTAAATGGTATAAGTTGGTGGTCTGGTTTCATTTTTTGCATGTACCTATTCAATTTTCCCATCACCACTTATTGAAGAGATTGTATTTTCTTACCTACATTGTCAAATATTAATTGATCAAAATGGCTAGGGTGAACTTCTGGGTTCTCTGCTCTGTTCCACCGATATGTATGCCTGTTCTTGTGTCAGTACCTGGCTGTTTTGATTACAGTGGCTTTGTAGTATAACTTGATATCCAGTATTGTGTTCTCACCAATATTTTTCTTCTTTCCCAAGATTGCTGCAGATATTTGGGTCACTTTTGGGTTCCATATAAATTTTTGGAGTATTCGATTTAGATCTGTGAAATATGCCATTGCTATTTTAATAGGGATTGCATTGACTCTATAGATTGCTTTGGTAGTATGCACATTTTAATGATGTTGATTTCACCAATCCATGAACACAGTGTATTGTTGCAGTTGTTCATAATTTCCTCTCTCTCTTATTTCAGCATGCTGTAGTTTACCAAGTGCAGGACTTTTACCTCCTTGTTTAAATTTATTTCTAAGTATCTTAATTTTTGTTCCAATGGTAAATTGGGGTTGCTTTTTAGTTTGTTTGTTGTTTTTTTCTGAGAGATTAATATTGGTGTATAAAACTGCCATCGATTGTTGGGTGTTACTTGTGCATCCTGCTACATTTCCAAATTCATTTATTAAATCTAGTTGTTTTTTGGTGGAGTCCTCAGGGCTTTCTGCCAGGAGCCGGTCCATCCTTGCTGCTTGACACAGTCACTGCAGGAAAGAAACATCTGCACAGCATATGTTTCAAGGGACCTGGGATATAGCATACTGTTCTTAATATGTTTGCTCCCCTTAGCGCTGTGTGTTTTAACCAAGGTCACCTCTCCGAGAAAGGTTGTTTCCCCAGGTAGGAATTTTTCCCTGAAGTCAGGGAGGGGATGAAACTCCTTAACTAAGTACCAGGCGGGTAGTTAATCACTTTAACTACAAACAATCATGCTTAAGCTACATAATCTTTTCTCCCTGGAATGGAGATAAGAAACACCCTAACCTTTGTAATAGAAATTGACAGGATTAAAATCAACTGGTATAAATATGGATGTAACAAGACAATAAACGGCAGAACTTCTCTGGAGATCCAGACCAGAACTTGGCTGGAGATCCTGGCTAGGCTGCTGATCAACTGAACGCTGTCTCCTTGTCATTCCTTCTTTGCCGACTCCGTCTACACCTTTGGGAACCCCTGGACCCGCTGGGGTTGGACCCCGGCATCTGGCACCCGAACAGGATTCCCTTAGGTAGGTCCCCCCGTACTTGGGACGGATAGGACTGCACCGTAGGGTGCTTCAGTCCCCCCCTATAGAGGATAAGTAGGGTAAGCGGGTAGTTAGTACAGAACTTAGATTGACAAGATGGGTCATACTGAGTCTAAAGAAAAAACACTCTGTATTAATCTTTTAACGCATATGCTTACTAGCAGAATTGGAGTTAAGGTTACTCCCAGTCAGACAGAAAGTTTTATAGAAGAAGTATGTCAATGGCTTCCAGAGGATGGAACTGTTAATTTAAAAACTTGGGTTGAAGTAGGAAAGCAATTAAAGAAACACCATGGATCTGAGAAGGTCCTGCCATGTTACTTTTCCCTCTGGGATTCAATCTGTGACACCTTGGCACCAGAGGCAAAAACGTTGAACTTTCTCAAAATTTAAATAGTCCCTCGGCTCCACCCAGAGAGGATACATCATCATTGTCTTCAGCTCAATCTAAAAGCAATTTAGCTATGCCTACTGATCGGGAGGAGAATAAATATCATAAACATGACCATTGGTCCTTTCCAGTCAGTAGAGAGGAGAGTGGCCCTCCCATTCAAAACAGGCTCCCCAAATTAGAAAGGAAGCCTAAACCAGGTCCTGTGGCTCCTATGAACTCCATGTCTAAATTTCAAAGGGCAATAAGAGAAGCTGAAGCTAATGGAGATCTTGAATTCTCACTCTGCTTCCCAGTTACATATGAGAATGAGTTTGGTGGGAATAGAAACCCCACCTTGGAGCCTATACCTTACAAAGTACTTAAAGAATTAAAATTGGCCTGCTCTGAATATGGACCTCTAGCTCCTTACACACAAACCTTGGTAGAAACCCTAGCCAGTAAATGGATGACTCCTTATGATTGGTCACAGGTTTGTAAATCCTGTCTCTCAGGAGGCGATTACTTATTATGGAAAACTGAATATGATGATCTTGCTAAGAAAGCTGTAGCCACTAGCGAAAAACCAGAAAAGGAATAACCCTAGACATGATATTAGGAGAAGGTGATTTTAACACGGCTGAGGAGCAAATGAAGATGCCCACAGAGGCACTTACCAAAGTAACCAGTTGTGCAGTAAGTGCCTGGAAATCCCTACCTTATACAGCAGGAAAAACAACCACCCTTACAGAGATTAAACAGAAGGTCGAGGAACCATATCAGGATTTCCTTTCTCGCCTCATACAGGCAGTCAAGAGAGTAATCAATAACAAAGAGGCAGCTGATATCCTAATCAAACAACTGGCTTTTGAAAATGCTAATAATACCTGTCAGGCTTTATTAAGGCCGATTCGCAGAACAGGAACTATAAATGATTTTATAAAACAGTGTGCTGATGTAAGTCCAGCATTTATACAGGGTGTAGCTATAGCTGCAGCTCTCAAAGGGGAGACATACCCTCAATATGTACAGGGTATAGGACAAGCCAGCAATAATACAGGTAATAAAAGAAATATGAACTGCTACTCTTGTGGCTTATCTGGGCACTTTAGCAGAGAATGCCCAAATAAAAATAATAATAATACTCAGGCCAGATGGCAAGCTCCTCCACAGCCTGGAAATACATTAGGGAATAATATTAATCCTCCAAAAACCGTTTGTCCCCGATGTCAGAAAGGATTCCATTGGGCAAAGGAATGTAGATCAAAATACCATAAAAATGGTCGGCCTTTAAACTCTACAAATAGCTCCCAAGGAGGTTATATCCCATCACCTCAATTGGGAAACTTGAGAAGGGGCCAGTCCCAGGCCCCTGCAATAATAGGGGCATCAACCTTCAACCCCTTTGCAAATTTCGATCAGTCAGTGACCTCTTCAGGGCAACCCCAGGCAGTGCAGGATTGGACCTCCACTCAACCACCCATGCAGTACTAACCCCAGACTCGCCAGTAGCAGCCATTCCTACAGGAGTGTCTGGGCCGCTGCCTGAGGGAACCGTAGGTTTAATATTAGGACGGAGCTCCACCTCATTACAGGGGATCTTAGTCATCCCAGGAGTTGTTGATGCAGACTACACAGGAGAAATAAAGATTTTACTTTCCCCACCCACCACAACTATACAGATTCAGCCCAACCAGAGAATTGCCCAATTACTCCTGTTACCAATACATAAAATAGGGACAGCTGTTACCCAGGAAGCTAGAGGGGCCGGAGGCTTTGGATCTAGTGATGCAGCATTTTGGATACAAGAAATCCATGCTACTAGACCTACAAAAATTTTACAAATTCAGGGAAAACCAATTGAAGGTCTATTGGATACAGGAGCAGATGTTTCCTGCATAGCAGGGAAGGATTGGCCCTCTTCATGGCCCACGCACACCACCTGCACTTCCCTAGTAGGACTAGGCAAGGCATCTAATGTAAAGAAGAGTTCTCAGATTTTAACTTGGGCTGATGAAGATCAACATTCAGGAACATTCTGTCCCTATGTAATTACGACTATCCCCTTTACATTATGGGGAAGAGATATCTTGTCTCAAATGGGAGTTGTATTATATAGCCCCAGTAATAGAGCAACATCACAGATGCTAGACACGAGATTTAATCCAGGAAAGGGATTAGGAAAGGAAAGTAATACCTCACACTCCTCGACAGGATCTGTAATTGGGGCCATTGCCCTTAGGACTGCTGATCCCATAGTCTGGAAATCGTCACAACCAGTATGAGTTGAGCAATGGCCCTTAACATCTGAGAAAATATCAGCAGCCCGACAATTAATTGATCAGCAATTAGTAGAGGGACATATAGAGCCATCAAATAGTCCCTGGAACACACCCATATTTGTAATAAGAAAGAAATTAGGCAAGTGGAGACTTTTGCAAGATCTAAGAGCCATAAATGCCACCGTGGAAGATATGGGCTCCTTACAACCTGGATTGCCCTCCCCTGTGGCAATTCCACAGGAGTATTGTGTTGTTATTATTGACTTACAGGATTGTTTTTTCACTATACCTCTTCACCCAGCTGATTGTCAAAGATTCGCATTCAGCATACCATCAGAAAACTTTAAACAGCCTTATCAGAGATACCAATGGAAGGTTCTCCCACAAGGGATGAAAAATAGTCCTACATTATGTCAAAAGTTTGTAGATCAGGCATTGCAAGTTATTAGAAAGAAATTTTCAGATCTATATCTTATTCATTATATGGATGATATTTTACTAGCTCATAAAGATCGGGCTACTTTACAGGAAATTCTTACTCAGACCATCCTTGCTTTAGAAGAACATGGTCTAAAAATAGCCCCAGAAAAGATTCAGACTGAACCTTCTTTTTCCTACTTAGGCAGAATATTACATACCTCTACTATCACCCATCAGCCTTTACAATTAAGAAAAGATCATTTAAACACATTGAATGATTATCAGAAATTATTAGGTGATATCAACTGGGTCAGGCCATATCTAAAAATAACCACTCTTGACTTAAAACCACAAGGAAGAACAGCCATTTTCTCTTTGTTAACTCAGCTACAAACTTACATTCATAAACGAGAAAAGGCTTTCTATATTGGACATATTAGAGCTCATTCCTGCCTACCAGGACCCTTAAGCGAAGGAAATTATCAGGCGGATTTACTAACTCGCCCAGTAGTTTGTACAGCTCTAGAAGAAGCCCGGCGGTCTCATGCCATTCACCATCAAAATGCTTCTGCTCTCCGTCTATATTATCGCATATCTAGAGAAGCTGCTCGAAGTATTGTGCGTGACTGCGGCCATTGTCCTACTCATTTTCCTAGCCCTGCTACTGGAGTTAATCCAAGAGGACTTAGACCCTGTGACTTATGGCAGATGGATATTACTCATGTCCCATCTTTTGGCAAACTTTGCTATGTGCATGTTTGTATTGATACCTTTTCTCATGTTATCCTTGCTTCTGCACGTACAGGAGAAGCCTTTAAAGATGTAAGTCAACATCTATTCCAATGCTTTTCCTACCTAGGAATACCAAGGGCACTTAAAACAGACAATGGGCCTGCCTATACCTCTAGAGCTTTTAAAAACTTATGCTCTACATTCGGCATCGCACATACTACAGAAATACCCTACAATCCTCAAGGCCAAGCAATAGTAGAAAGGGCTCACCAAACTTTAACAACACAAATTAAAAAATTACAAGAAAATGAGTTTAAGTATTCCTCTCCTCATCATGTTCTACAACATACTCTATTTGTAATTAATATACTAAATGTAGATTCTGAGGGAAATTCCCCGATGTACAGGCATTGGAACCCTGATCTAAGTAAACCTAAAGCCCTCGTCAAATGGAGAGACTTGCTTACAGGAGCCTGGAAGGGACCTGATGTACTTTTAACCCAGGGGAGAGGATATGCTTGTATATTTCCACAGGACGCAGACTCACCTGTGTGGATTCCAGACCGTCTAGTCCGACCTTATGTCTCACCGCCCACCATCTCTGCCTCACCATAGCACACCTGACCAGTGCCCGTCTGCAGCAGATGTGCAGCCCTGAGCTGGAACAATCTGTCCATTGGGAGGATCACATGTGCCTCCTTTTTGTCTTTCCACATGTCCCAGCTTTGCCCTACATCTCCTTTCCTTTTTCCTTTTTTAAAATCTAACTACTCTTTTGCTGGTTCTTTGGCCTTTCTCCTTCTTTCCTGAACACAGCCTTTTCTAGAATCTCCCTACCCTACTGTTCCCAGAAGGGCACCTCCCTTTTCTGCCATGACTAGGGGGTGTCTGGTATATGTCCCATACATGGAGTTGTCTTGTGCCAAGAGCCTGACATCCTGGGCTGAGAAAGCCCTGTTCCGGGACTCTCCTTTGTCCTGTATTGGCCCCTCTTACCCTTGTGCCAAGAGGGACCCTCTTCTTACAATCCAATTGCCCATAGCTGTTGCCTGAGCTCTCTGTTCATACTGAGGTTGAAGCCTCATGGTGGCTGGTACCATGGATCTGTCTCTGGCCCAATGGCGTAAGCTGGGCCCTCTCTAGAGAAGAAACCTGAGTTCCCTATGATCAATGCCAGAGCCCCGCCAGCAGGCGAGGGAATCCAAAGGCAGTTGCTGGGCATGGAGGCCAGAGGGACATAGGCTATCAAGGAGATAAAACTGAACCTCACATCACCCTACTTGGCCCAGAGATGGCTGGTAGTCAACGACAGGTAAGACTCCACAGGGTGGGGCAACCTAAGACAGGCACAGTCGGGGGCCAGTAGGAGAAAACTTGGGGTGCAACAAAGGTGGGGCACAGACCCCCCTCCCCAATGGTGCAGGGGCTTGAACACTCGCCCCTTCTGAGGAAGGTCTCCTGTCCCCATGGCTGCTTCCTGCTTCCCATGCCCAGCTCAGATCGGGACCCAGGTAAAGACAGAGACTGGCTGACAGCAGCTGCCCTCTCACTGCTACAGGACTTGTTTCCCATTTCTACCTGGGACCACAGGGAAAGGGGAAGCTGAAGGAAAGGGCTGTGTCAGGATGCTGCCTTCTTCCCTTTCTTCTCCCTCTTTTTTCTAAACACTTCCATGCCTTGTAGTTCTTTTGCTTTCTCTTCATTTTCTACTACCCTCCATTTTCCATATCAGCTGGATCCAGAGGGCACAGCTTACTCCTCCTCGGACATCGACACCACCATCAACCACGGCCCTGATGGACCCTTTGATGCAGCCCTTCAACTTGCTGACGCTTTGGGAAGCCTGTTGCCAGTGACGCCGCCCGCTAGCCAGACCAACAAAGACAATCAAACCAACAACTTGAGGACAGCTGAAATCCCTTGACTGAAGAGGCTGGCAACCTTCTACAGGAATGGGGCTCCTTGTGCGCTCCATCCACTATGTTTATAGTTATGCTCACTGTCATTGCTTGCCAGTCTTCTTCCTAGTCTTAAAAGGCCCAATCTGAGAGGTGGCCACTGATTTGCATGCACTATCATTTAAAAAATAAAAAAGGGGGAATTTGCCGGGAGCCGGTCCATCCTTGCTGCTTGACACAGTCACTGCAGGAAAGAAACATCTGCACAGCATATGTTTCAAGGGACCTGGCGTATATAGCATACTGTTCTTAATATGTTTGTTCCCCTTAGCGCTGTGTGTTTTAACCAAGGTCACCTCTCCGAGAAAGGTTGTTTCCCCAGGTAGGAATTTTTCCCTGAAGTCAGGGAGGGGATGCCTCTCCTAGAAAGGTTGTTTCCCCAGGTAGGGATTTTTCCCTGAAGTCAGGAAGGGGATGAAACTCCTTAACTAAGTACCAGGCGGGTAGTTAATCACTTTAACTACAAACAATCATGCTTAAGCTACATAATCTTTTCTCCCTGGAATGGAGATAAGAAACACCCTAACCTTTGTAATAGAAATTGACAGGATTAAAATCAACTGGTATAAATATGGATGTAACAAGACAATAAACGGCAGAACTTCTCTGGAGATCCAGACCAGAACTTGGCTGGAGATCCTGGCTAGGCTGCTGATCAACTGAACGCTGTCTCCTTGTCATTCCTTCTTCACTGACTCCGTCTACACCTTTGGGAACCCCTGGACCTGCTGGGGTTGGACCCCAGGAGCTTTCTATATACAATATCATGTCATCTGCAAAAGAAGGAGTTTTTCCACCTTCTTTTGAATTTGGAAGCCTTTTATTTTTTCTTCTTGTCTGATCACTGTGGCTATGACTTCCATTTGAACAAGAGTGGTGAAAGGGGAACCCCTGTCTTGTTCCTGTTCTTAGGGGGATGCTTTTAGTTTTTGCCCATTGAGTATGATGTTGTCTGTAGGTTTATTAAATGGTCTTTACTGGATTTTTTTTTTTTTAGTTGTTGAGTTGTATGTATTCTTCATATATATGTTATATTAATTATCAGAAGTGTTAATTGAAAATATCTTCTCCCATTTTTCATTTGCCTTTTTGTTTTGTGATGGTTTCTTTTTCTGGTCTGAAGCTTTTTAGTTAGATATAGTCTCATAAATTTATTTTTCCTTTTACTGCCCTTGCTTTTGGGGTCAAATTTATAAGATCTTCTCTCAGACCAAGGTTATAAGTTGGCACCTATGTTTTCTTCTATGTATTTTTTGTTCAAGGTCTCATATTTAGGCCTTTTATCCATTTTGAGTTAAATATTGTACATACTGACAAATAGCAGGTTTCTCTAGTTTCATTCTTTTGCATGTGGTTTTCCAGTTTTCCTAGTACTGTTCATAGAAGAAGCTATCTTTTCTCCATTGTGTGTTTTTGGCTCTTGTTTGAAAATTATCATATATATTTCTGGGCTCTTAATTATGTTCCATTGGCCAGATTGTCTGTATTTCTGCCACACCTACTGTTTTGATTATTGTTGCTTTGTCATATAATTTTAAGTCAGGGAATGTGATACCTCTGGCCTTGTTCTCTTCCATCAATATTGCTGTGGCTTTTTGGAGTGTTCTGTGGTCCCATACAGATTTCATGATTTTTTGTTGTATTTCTTTTAAAAAATGTCATTGGGATTTTGATGGGAATTGCATTAAATATGCACATTGCTTTTGATTACATGGCCATTTTAACTATGTTAATTCTTCCAATTCATGAATGTGGACTACCTTTCCATTTCTTTGTATCTTCTTTATTTCTTTTTAATAATGGCTTGTGGCTTTCTGTGAATATGTCCCTCACATCTCTTTGTTAAATTTATTCTTAGGTACTTTATCATTTTTGTTGCAGTTTTAAAAGGAATTGTTTCTTTATTAATTTATTTTTCTGAAATTTCATTGTCAGTATATAGGTATATAATAAAATTTTGTACATTGATTTTACATCCTGCAATGTAACTGTCATTTACACTAATAAAAGAGAAACATGCAAATTGGTGTCACTCTGCTATGCCCACCAGCCAATTGAATGAGTACGCAAATTAACCCAACAAAGATGGTGGTTACTTTGAATACTCAGGCACAAAGACTGAAGGCTCCCACTGGACTAAAGACTGAAGACTGTGGCCAGACCATAGGGCTAGGCCCCGGGTGCTGGAGGAAAACCAGTGCTGGCAGCCAGGGGAAGGAATCTTTGTGCAACAGGCTTCTAGTTGTTTCTAATAATAAACTTAAAGCTAAAATTTGTGTGGTTACTGTATAGCTGCATCTCATAAGCTTTAAAATACAGTAATTATGTTCTTGTTCTAAATATTTATCAATTTTTATTTCATCTTATTTGATCCATGAATTATTTAAAACTAAGTCCTCCAATTGCCAAATATACGATTTCTTATTTATTGTTTAACTAAAGGCCCATTGAACGAAGATTCACGCAATAGGCCTTCCTTCCCCTGGCTTCCAGCACCAGTTTTCCTCTGTCACCAGGACCCAGGCCTTTGCTCTGGCTGCCACCTTCCACCTTCACTCTGGCAGGAGTCTTGACTCTTGCTAGAGTCTTCAGGCTTGTCCACTGACTCCTCTGGCTGGAGGAGTCTGTAGGGTTGTCCACTTCTCTCAAGACAGAGTCTTTGCTTTGCTCCTGCCAGAGCTTCACTCCTGCAGCACTCTTTGCCCCCCACCCTCCTCCTCATAGCAGGCATCCTGCCCTGCATGGCTGCTACACACCTGGAATGGTGGGGGGTGGGGCTGCCGCCATCATTGTCCTGCTAATTTACATATTCCCTCCTGATTGTCTGATGGGCCTCTCAGAGGTATGGTCAATATACATATTCCTCTTTTATTAGTGTACTAGAAGTCCAGTGCACAAAAATTTCTGCACTCGGGAGGGAACGGGGCGTTCCTCAGCCTGGCCTGTGCCCTCTTGCAGTCTGGGACCTCTCAGGAGATAATGATCTGCTGGCTTAGGCCTGCTCCCAGGTGGCAGAGGGCAGGCCCAATCCCTAGGTGCAGCCCCTGATTGGGCTCAGAGAAGGGCTGATTGGGGAGTTGGGGTGCTGCCCCCTGACACGCACAGAGCAGGGCCAATCAGGGGGTTGGGGAACCGCCCCCTGTCACACACAGAGTAGGGCAGATCAGGGGGTTGGAGCACTGCACCCTGTCACACTCAGGGCAGGACCGATGGGGAGGTTATGGCTCTACCCCATCACACACATAGCAGGCCCCGTGGAGGCAGGGGTTGGGGCACCGCACCCTGTCACACACAGAGCAGGGCCAATGAGGGGGTTGGGGCGCTGCACCCTGTCACACACAGAGCCGCAGGGCGATCAGGGGGTTTGGGCGCTGCCCCTGTCATGCTGATCCCGGTGCCGGGAGGCTTCGTGGCTCCGCTGATCCTGGTGCTGGGAGGCATATTACCCTTTTACTGTATAGGATAGAGGCCTGGTTCACAGGTGGGGGCCAGCTGGTTTTCCCTGAAGGGTGTCCTGAATCAGGGTGGGGGTCCCCGCTGGGGTGCCTGGTCAGCCTGGATGAGGGAATGATGGCTGTTTGCAGCTGGTCACACACCCTTCATGGTGGGGGTCCCCACTGGGGTGCCTGGCCAGTCTGGGTGAGGGGCTGAGGGCTGTTTTCAGGCTGGCAGGTGACTGCAGCTCCCAACTGCTCCTTTTTTTCTTTTCTTTTCTTTTTTTTTATTCTGGGCCAGCTTTAGCTCTGGCTCCAGCTCTGAGGCCTCTGCTGCTGAAAGCAGGTATCTGGTTTGTTTGTGTTCTATAATCAAAACACTGTATCAACTCCAGCTCTGAGATCCCAGCTGGCTGAAAGCAGGTTTCTGGGGTTTTGTTTAGCTTCTATATTTGTAACAATGTTTCAAACTGCAGGCTCAGAGGTCGGCAAAGCAGGCGGGGAACATTGGAGTCCTCTGTCACTGAAGCAAGCAAGCCTCATGTTAACTTCAAGCTGCCTGGCTGCCAGCCGCCATCTTGGCTGGCAGTTAATTTACATATCACCCTGATTAGCCAATGGGAAGGGTAGCGGATGTACACTAATTACCATGTTTCTCTTTTATTAGATAGGATATTACATTGTGGTTAAGAAATATGGTCTATGTCATTTTAATCCTATGCTGTTTTTAGAGCATTTCTTTAGGGACAAACCTAAGACCAATGTTAGTAAGTGTTTCGTATTTATTTGAAAACAACTGACTGAAAGTTTATGAAATATCTACATATGTTCATTAGATCAAGCATGTTAATCAGGTGGCTTCAATCTTCTGTGGCCTCTTTGCATTCTTATTTGCTTCTTCTAGTAATGACTGAGAAATGTGTGTCAAACTTATCATCATAAAGGAAGGTGTGTTCATTTTTTCTTATAATTCATTTACTCCATTTCTAAATGTGATACTTCTTTATGTAGTTCGTATAAATATTAGGCTATGGCAGGGTCTCTCTTTTCCGAATCCAGCATGGAAAGAGAATGATCTGGTTCTTTGAGTAGGGGGGCTGGGGATTGAGAAATGAAATAAAAAGACAAGACACAAAGATGGAAGGAAAAGGCAGGGACCTGGTGGGACCACCGTCCTCTTCTGAGGGAGAGACAGGGACCCAGCACAGAAGCAGTGACTTTATTTTATACCCCAAATACCTGGAGGTTTGATCAAAACCAAGATAAAGGAGCGTGAGTGGGCCCAAGTTGTATTCATTCCCAGTGCTAGACTGGATTTACATATCAAAACCCACTCCCTGACACCTGGGCAAAGATGAATCAATGCTGAGAACACTTCTGTCTTTTTTGGAAAGATGTGTACCCTCTGCATGTCACCTTGGGTTCAGCTGACAATTATTAAGGAAAAATGCCCATGTGCCTTCCCAGGGGTCCCTCTACATCAGGCTATGTTTGATCTTAGTGAACAGGATTTTATAGATATGATCTGGCCACACTACTGAAGTTTTACTTGCCTTATCCACTCCTCGTGCTTTTTATATACTGTATGGTGTTATTTCTTACATAAATGAATATAATATAAATTTTTTAATATTTTTATTGACCTTTAGGAAGGTAGAGGGAGAGAGAGAAATGTTGATTGACTGCCTCCTGTGTGCCCCCATAAGGATCTAGCCCACAACCCAGGAATGTGCCCTGGGGGAATCAAACCAGCAAGCTCCCAATGCATGAGGCAAAGCCCAACTAACTGAACCACACTGTCCAGGGCAATATATCCTATGTTTTATAATTTGCAAATTCATACTTTTTTGTTTATTTTTAAACAATTTAAGAAACACTGGAAGATCCAGGGCAAGAAACTTTATCTGCTGTAATTTACTGATGTATCCAAGTGCCTAGAACAGTGCTTGGCACATAATAGGCTCTCAATAAATATTGAATGAAAAGCCTATTTCATTTGCTACTTTGTCCTTGTTGGTTTAGAATTTGATTGCTATATTTGCTTGTACTTCTGTTTCCAACTCTTCTCTGCTTTCATGCTTTAGATTTAAAATTATTTTGCAATCCACTCAAAAAAATGTCTCTGTGTGTTTATTTACTGAAACCATTGGTGCATTTATAATAATTATAATTTCCTATCTATTTGAATGCATATATAAAATTTTATTTTTTGCTTTTTTCTTGTCCAAACTGTTCCATAATTGTTTTTCCCTTATCCTTTGTGGTTGAATTTGAATTATTTGAGTACGTTTTCACATTCTATATTCCTCTCTACTAATTTGGAAATTATATACACTTTTCCTAATATTTTAGAAGCCACCTATTGATTGTAACATATATTCTTAATTTATTCAAAATCTAAAGGTTATCTATATTTTTATCTTCCTCTATACAACAAATAAAACATTTTAATTCCACTCTCACCCTCCATCTCAATCTATATATTATTGTGCATTTCCATTTATTTTTTTTTCCTTTTTAAATCCTATTTTCTATTATTTTGTACTGTTTCAGTTAGTTTAGATTAACCTCTGATTAATTTCCTGGCATTATTTTACACTTGTCTCAGATATATTCTTTAGAAATTCCTTTAATGAGGTTGTGCTGGTGGCAGGAAGTCTCAGCTTTGTTGTCTGCAATGTGCTTGTTTTGCCCTTATTTTTGACAGCTATTTCCCTGATTATAGAGTTTTCAGTTTACTGTTAGTTTCTCTTAGCACATTGCAAATCTGCTTGCCCTGTTCTCTGGCTTCCTCTGTTACTAATAAAAAAAAAATCAGTGCAGTTCTGTGTTAGGGGCAGGGGCCTGACAAAGAAGAATTACTAAGTAGGCTGAGGGGCAGGGACCATGGGAGAGAAAAATTGCTAATTATCTTGCTAGAAAAGCAATGTGTTATGATTGAACCCAGCCAGGTGTGACCCTGCTCATAAATTTTATGTAAACTTTTTACCCTGCCAGCACCAGGAACAGCTAATGAACCACTTTGCAGTTTTTGTCTTCTTTTTTTAAAAAAATGCATTGAAGTCTTTGCAGATAAAAGGTCTTGCTGTACTTTTGGTCAGCACTGCAAGCTGTGGGGCCCTTACGGGAAGGGCACGGCTGACAGTCAGCTGGCCAGCTTAATAAAGGCTCTTAAAATTTAAATTCTGAGTCGGTGGTCTATCTCGCTGAGCTAACCCATAACATTTGGTGGCCCCAGCGAGATCTCTGGCAGTGGTGAGAGGGACCCCTTATTTAGGGCAGGAGGCTCTCCCCAGGCAGGGGTGAGAAAGACCCCCTATTTAAGGAAGGAGGCTCTCCCCCACTTGTCACCGGGCATGCAGCAAGATACACCACATCCCTGTGGGGAACGACTACCAAGGAGGCCTCCAGTCCACCCAAAAACTTTCAATTTGGAAAACGAGGCACCTGGACTCTCGAGAGAGAGGTAAGGACTGGTCGTTAAACAGGAATTGGGACGTCCCACAGAAGGACCTATATGGAGGGCTGGATGCAGCAATACTCCTGGTCCTGACCCGTGGCCATGACGGTGGCCGGGGTCTTGGTAGGTGCGGCTTTAGGCTGCACTGGGTTTGTCTGTCTAGTGTTTGTTTGTCTTAATGTTTGTCAAAATGGGGCAGTCGTCATCTGCTTCTGTGTGCTCCCCGCTGCAATGTTTTTTGAAAAATTTTCAGGACTTCAAGGAGCAAGTTCTAGGTTCCGGGCAATCTTAGGTTGCATTTGGCTGATTTGTTTTGTCTTTGTTCTTTGTTGTTTTGTCTAATTTTGTGGACTTACTGGACGGATGTTATGGGACAGACTCAAACTACTCCTTTAAGCATTATGGTCATTTTAAAGTCAAGGGCTGGGCCAAACCTGCTTGCCAGCCTCAAGTGTGGTTTTCCAGAACCGCTGGGAACTTGGGACCTTGAAGCTTACTGAATTCAAATGATAAAAAAAAAAAAAAACGAAAAAAACTTATGTCTTGCATTTTTGAAGTTTATTCTTAAAAATGTTACTGATTGAGAAATGCTGAATATTTGACTTGCCAGCTAAAAGTTTAAGGTTCAGATTAAATTGGGAAAAACTGTGTGTTGTGGTAGCTAAATGCCTTTGCTGAATGAATGTCTGGTGAAAGTATATGAGTATGAAGGGAGGGGGCCTTCCCTCTCCTCTCCTTTGTGTGGCTTCACAACTTCAGTCAGGCAGGCATCTGAGTAAGGATCTGTGAAAACAGGTCACCCCCTGCCTTGTCTGTCTCTCATCACCAATCATCATGGGGTTGGGACAAAGTTTGTTTGTGTAACACGTAGCCAATTTACTACAGAGAAGGGGGACTGGATACAGCTCCAGCCGGGGCTAATCTAAGAAAGTGTAAATACAGGGTGTTTGCCTTAGCTGCTCATTACTGGTCTGTGTGAAGTGAAAGCTACTTTTATTTATTTTGCATTTCTGTTAATTCATCTGGCTGAATGTTTGGACTGGACCTGCGATGGGCTGCAAGAGTCTCTAGCAGTTCTCAGAGTCTTTTACTCGCCATTACAGAAGGAATCAGCCCACTTCTCTAACAAGAATTTCTGTCTATCAGTTGCTCTTACCTGGGTTGTAAATTGCTGTAATTCCAAGATTTTTGCTTAGTTCTGAGATTGCTTGTAAAAAGCAAGAGAGAAGTCTTTTCAAGTTAACTGTTTGCTTAGCAAATTAACAAGGTAGTAAATTTCAAAGAACTTGTTATTTAATGGTTTTCTTATCTCTTTACTGCCTGTGACAGTGTTTTGTTAACTGTAAACACAGTAGTCTTTCTCTGCCCTGGATTATTCTTTTTAACCCCTCCAAGGCTAAATTAGACTGATACCTGTTCTTAGTTTTATCACAAAAGGTCTAGATATATCTTAAGAGTAAAAGTGCATTTAAAATGTATTCATAAATATTAATCTAAAATTGCTGACTGTTTACTTTTGGTAATCATTAAAAGATTAAGGTTTCTAAAAATAAAAAAAAATTCTAATACATTAAAAACAACTAAACTCCCAGGAGAAAAGCGGAGGAGGAACAAACCTGAAATCCACAGCTGCCCTGGTGATTTAGAAGTTTAGAACTGTTTGCCAGGCAGACTCAGCCCCTAAGAGCCAGGTCAAAGAAGGGGGGCTGGATGCCTGAGCTGCCTGCTGTGGCCCTGAGGGAAGAAGCAGCAGTGAGAGAAGTGGGGAAAGCAGAAATTTACCTACACTAAAGCTGCGGATAGAGCTAGCGAAAGCTCCCTGTTTTGCAAATGTACTGAAAGGGGTTAGTACCTGTTGCTGCTGGAAGAGGAGGGGCTGATATCCCCTTCCAGTGCACTCCCTTGGAAGAGGCCTGGTTGCTGTTCTGCCATAGGGGACTGATAGGAAGACAAGGGAAGCAGGGCCCTATAATTAATAAACAGGGTTAACAAAAGGGCAAAGAAAAGAGCACTCTCCTTGAACCTGGGAGCCATCAGGACTTTGAAATTCTCCAAGAGAGGAGGAGTCTGACTCAGAGACTGGCTGGAACTTCGTTAGGAGGACCAGAGGCTGCATATTGAACTTATAGACGGCAGTTTGCTAGGCAAAGGTCCAAGCCCAATTGTATAGGGGTTAAGCTATCTGTATACAGCAAAACAACCTTCTCCTGTGCCAGAATACATTTTAAGAAAATTGGACAGACCATTTTTATAGCTAAAAAGAAGATCTGGCCGCAATGCACAGCTCTGACAGTGGCCTCCAGAAAATTGTATAATAAACTTAGATGATGCCTGCATCTTCATGAACATGGCTCCAAAGAGACAAGGGCAATTTTGCTTTATATAGGAAGGTCAAGAGTAGACTTTAGTCACCTCCCTAAGATGTTTATATTGCCCTACCATATCTCATGTGTAGTAGCAGAAGATTTAACTGCTTGAAGTGACCATAGTGCCAATATTATGTTTCATTGTATTAATATGTTATATTAACCTTTAATTCTCTACAGGTTTGAATTTAGCTGTAACTGCCAGCAGCTGCTGTAGACCGGTGATGGTCTACAGTCCTTGGTAGTCTTTAGGAGTAACTGACAAGTGTCCAGTCTCCCACATTGAGGGCCATTGTTATGGCTATGTATAAACCATCTTGAAAGAAGGCTATGTAAGATGAACCCAAAAAGTAACCGGTGTCTAGCTGCCAAGAGGGCAGGTGTCCAACTGGCCAAAGAAGAATACCCATCAGATTTTGGTCTCTATTGGAAAACAATTGACAGTTGGCAGCCTGTATACTGTCATGCAGGCCTGTGTGACCATGCCCATGTCAGGGGTGGCACAAAACCTCAACTGCAGAAAACTGGGAAAGGCCTGTTTGAAATAGAAGAAAATAATAAAGTAATAAATACTAGCCCTCCGTTACAGGAATTGCAGACCCTGTGAGGACCTGTGGCATATAAAACCCTGTAAGAAAATATAGTCTGTTCTAAGAGAACAAGTCAAGTAAGGGGAGCCCTACTACAGGGGGAGCTATAACTATCTATTTGAATATAGACATATTGTAAATTTCTTCTTGTCATTTGATGACAGTTATATCACTCTGAAGAGTCCATGAAAAGGAACTGGCAAGGAAAATCAGAAAATCTTAGAGAAGATCAGTATGTTTTTCTCCTTGTATAATTCCTCTGAAATTTGGCAATGCTTAATAAATCATGGCAATGTATTTCTTTGCATAAATGCAATAAGACTGGCTCCTAATAGTGATTTTATTAATGGAAAACTTTGACTGGAGTATCATGTTTTAAAGAAACCTGTCTGGACTCTGAAGACTTGAATCCAATAAGAATGCCATGGGAAAAGCCTGGTATCCTGCTTGGGAGCCCTGAAGATGGCTGGCGCTGGAGCATCAGGCCCATGCTCTACCATCACTGGCAGTTGGTCAGAGTAGAAAGGGAGCAATAAGGACGCCTCTGCATCCCTGCGGAACCCCCACTCACTCTAGGCTGCAATGTGTAGGAGGGCTACTGAGATGGGCCTTAAAGCCTAGAGTGTGGGCTCAGGTGGAGTTGCTACAGGTGAGGGATTCACCTAACTCAGCAGATACTGCAGGCAGGCCTGATGGCAGCTGGATGGCTTGGCTTCCTGGCCCTATGGGGCACATTAAGATTCAATCATGAAATTCCAGCAAAGGTAGTCAATTACCATTCTTGTTGTATTTATACAAACATCAAACCAAATTGAATACAGTAGATAAATTAGTCTTGATTTGGCTTTTTAATAACCATAGAGGAATTATAAGGAGAAAAATCCTATTTCAATAGAATCTTAAACTTTTGCCTGTGCCAGGTCAAAAGCCCAGCTCCTTCTGTGCCCAGGACAGCAAGGAGGAAGACTGGAAGGTGACCTCTGACCAGACACACCCGCTGCAGATCACCCTCAAGAAGACAAAGAACCTGGCCAATCAACCTGCCCCAAAGGATTCAGAGAACATCCTGATGAATTCTTCCTTACACTTTGTTTCTTATCTTCTCTTAAGGGCAAAATGCTCTGGTATTTCTGGATAATCATTCTTTTTTATCTTTCTAGTAATTCTCATTTTCTCCTTTTATGAATGCCGCAGGAACCCGAGGCTAGTCCCAGGAGGAGCACTCTTCTGCCCTTGCTGGAATACAGAAGCACCATAAATTACTGCTTCCTACACTAAAGAAAAACAAGATGAATAAAACAAAATTCCCTACAAATCTCCCCAAGAGGAAGAAACAAGATGTTAACCCCTTGGACTTTGTCCCTTTCCAGCAGGAAGTAGTAAAAGATCAATCGACACCCCTGTTCACCATAACATCCTGGAGTTATTGTACAACAAGGCTGAAAAGCTTATGGAACAAACAGAGGGGAATATAAAGGAAAACCCTTATTCTGTGATACTGCTGTTTAAAGTTCTCTGCTGTTCTGTGGACGGCCTCTAGTTCTGGAAGATAAGTTTGCTTCCTAGTCCATTTTAGCCTGCTTGGATGATAGGGGAGATGGATTTTGCTGTCTGGCCTTGTAGGCCAGAGACTAGGTACACCCAATGCCATGCCAGATGCATTCTTTGATTGACAGAACTGTGTGGTTTTCAAGGCCACCGCCAGCGAGTGCACAAAGGGCTGGCTCTTCCGTGGAGAGGGAAGTTCTGCTTGTGGCTTTGCTTACAGTTTTAATTCATTTCCCTGAGCCCACCGCAGTGAATAAGATATAACTCCAGAATCTTAGAGGAGGACACTGAATCAAAGATTTGATTTGGGCTTAAGACCAGTAGGAAATGTGCTAGGGTCAGGGGCCTGACAAAGAAGAATTACTAAGTAGGCTGAGGGGCAGGGACCATGGGAGAGAAAAATTGCTAGTTATCTCACTAGAAAATCAATGTGTTATGATTGTACCCAGCCAGGTGTGGGTTCGTAAATTTTATGTAAACTTTTTACTCTGCCGGTACCAGGAACGGCTAATGAACCGCTTTGCAGTTTGTTTTTCCTTTTTTAAAAAAATACTTTGAAGTCTTTACAGATAAAAGGTCTTGCTGTACGTTCGGTCAGCACTGCAAGCTGTGGAGCCCTTACGGGAAGGGCATGGCTGACAGTCTGCTGGCCAGCTTAATAAAGGCTCTTAAAATTTAAATTCTGAGTCGGTGGTCTATCTCGCTGAGCTAACCCATAACAGTTCCAACATTTCTTCACAGAAGGTGCCCATTTTTGGCTTACTTTTAAGATCTTCTCTTTGCTTTGATGCCCTATAGTTTCACTCTTACATGTTGAAGTGAGAATTCCTTCTTAGTTATTATCTTTGGGATTTATTAGATGTTTTGAGTTTGTGTATTGTGTTTCAGTTCAGAAAAACACTCAACCATTATCCCTTTAAATATTTTCTCTATTGTCTTCTCTTCTCCGTTTTCTCCACAAGCACATTTTGCCTGTTTAATTGGATTCTGGCCATTTCTTTTCAAACCTGTCCTCCACTCACCAGTAAGAAGTCACTGACATTATTGAGTGGGTATCCCTTTGGGGTTTATGGTAAAAGTTCCCTTGAGACCCCTTTTGAATTGTCCCTGGCTTTGATTCCTGTCACTGTGGCTTTAGGGAGCAAAGTTTAAGTCCTCCACGTTTGGTAAAGTGCCCTCAGAGGGACAGCCAGCTGCTCTACTTGATCTGTGCCTCTGAGTTTCCCTGTTCACTTTGCTCCGTAGTTGAAAAAGCTCATTTTATTGCCTGTCCATGCATGCTTTAAAAAGCTCATTTTATTGCCTGCCCATGCATGCTTTAAATATATATATATATATATATATATATATATATATATATATATATAGCATTTTTCAGTATTTTTAGTCAACTTCAGTGGGATGGTTAATAATCTAGATACCTGAAAGAGTTTATTTTTTAATTGTTTGGTTAGTTTTCCCCTGTTTTTGTTCCCTGAGTTAATGGCTCCCTTTAGGGTAAATGTTTTCTGTTCTCTTTGTCTCTTCTCTTTCTCTTTTAAATGTCATTCTCCATGGTTGCCTTTCATATTGAGAATAAATGGTTAGAGGAGCTACCTGGAAGCAAGGTGTGAGGGTTGTGACTTCAGGCTTTCCCTGAGGAGACAGGGCAGGAGAGGCTGTTAGGCCAGAATGCAGACTTTTTCCTTTGAAGATGTTCTAATCTTTAGAGAGGACCCCTCTTCAAGTGTGGTGTTCTGAATTGGGGGGAAGGGAGGGGTCATAGAATCAGCTGTCTCATATTTACATCTTCAACTCAATCTTTCTGTCAACCCAGGTGCATTGTAGCTGAAATTTCTGGAGTCCAATCTACCCTGTGCTTCGGTCAACACCTGTGGTCACCTCAGCTACAGTGAGATCATGTTGACTGTGGACAGCATGCCCTAGTTCAGTGGACGGCAAACTCATTAGTCAACAGAGCCAAATATCAAAGGTACAACAATTGAAATTTCTTTTGAGAGCCAAATTTTTTAAATTTGAACTATATAGGTAGGTACATTGTTATTAACTTAATTAGGGTACTCCTAAAGCTTAGGAAGAGCCACACTCAAGGGGCCAAAGAACCTTATGTGGCTCACGAGCCACAGTTTGCCAATCACGGCAACCTAGTTCATCCTTCATCCCTGTTTGCCTTGCAGAAACAGGTTGAAACCTCTTGTCAATGATGCTCACACTCCCAAGAATAGGAGGAAATTCTGAGAAATGGGCTATCGTCAATGGTAGACCACAGAATTCCTGGGGACTATGGTGTGATGTATGTGAAAATAGTCCTCTGGTCTCTTTAACATTTAATTTCTAGTAAAGTAGTATAGATATTTTTATATATATGAGAAGATAAGACATGGGTTAGAAAAGAGTGTCAAGTTGTAAAGAAAACAGGCAATGTTTACAACACCGGAAATTGTTCAGAACAAAACTTCAAAGTCTTTGAGGTTTTGGCTTCCAGAAGTGCAGAAATACCCCTAGTGGAGTAGCTCATTTGGTCAGAGCAACATTTTTCTACCCAAGGTTTCAGGTTGGATCTCAGGTCAGAGCACATATAGAAGCCACTGATGAATGCATAAATAAGTGGAACAACAAATTGGTTTCTCCCTCACTCTAAAAAACATCAATACATTAAAAAAATATGTGCAGAAATAAACAGGAATAGAGACAAATTCATTCTTTTTCTTCCCCAAATCAGGAAAGTTTTCTATCATTACTTTTTCAATCCTTGCTCCTCTTGTTGTCCTTCTGGCACTCCTATTTTACGTATGTAACTTTGTTTCAGTTGTCCCAAAGCTCCCTTAGTCTCTCCTCTTGCTTTCTAATTTTTCTCCAGTTGCTGTTCAGATTGGGTGTGCTTACCTACCCTATCTTCTAACTCATTCCTTTATTCCTCTGCTTCTTCTAATCTACTGTAAAATTTCCATGATGTTTTTTTTTTTTTTACTGTAGCTATATCACTTTTTATTTCTGCTTCATTCTTACATAAGTTGATTTTCTCATCTATCTGGTTTTATGAAGTGCATGACCTTTATTCTGAATTAATTTCCTGACATTTTGCATGTCTCTATTTCATTTAGTTCCTTTCCTGTCCATACCTCTTTTTCTTTCCATGGGGGTTATTTCATTGTCTCCCCATTTTTGCTGTCTCTTTCTGTCCCTGTGCAACCTGCTTGAGGTTTAAGAGGTTGTAGACCCTATCAGAGCAATAGTCCAGAAATTGTTAGCCCAAAGCCTGGGTCAGCCTTGAGTCTCACACTTTTATTGTCTCTGCTCTGAGTTGTATCCACTTGTCCCTTGGATCTGGTCCCTCAGTTGTCTCCTTCAGATGCTCAGGGTAGTCGGAGCATGTGCACAGTTTCTCTAATGTCTAATGCCCTTTGAGGACCCAGAGCCCTCTGGCATGCAATTCTCTGTGCACCTTTGGCACTCATGCTAGAGTGGCACCATAGGGCCATCTGACAGTACACTTGCAGGGTGGTCCTGTGACTCCTGGCTGGGCACTCCCCACTTGCTTCATGTTGCCTCCTCAGTGCTTTCCTATGGATTGGAGTGAGGCATGTGCTGCATTGTTCCAGGTATCCCCTGCAGGACTGTCCCAGGGGCTGGGGAGAGACAGTTGGGATTGCTCAGGGTCGCACAGTCCTGTTGTCTTGCTTCTGGAGTGATACATGTGCTGCGTTGCTCCAGTTTTCCCCTCATTGATTTGCAGTGGGGGCTGGTTTCCCTGGGTCACTCAGTCAGTGCTCTCCTCTCACCCAGAGTGAGGGGTACATTGGCTTGCTCCAGGTGGCCCTGGCAGGACTGTCCTGGGGGATGGGGTGAAGTGGGCATGGGTTGTTCTGCAATGCACAATCAGAGCTCCTGTGTGGAAAACTCTGGTTTGCTCCAGGTCACCCCAGCAGTAGGTCCATGTGCTGGAGGTAGTGTGGGTGCTGGGTAGCTTCAGGTAGCTAACAGAATGGTTCTGGGGTCTCTGGTGGGGGTGGGGCACAGGGTTCTCCCTGGCCTGCATTCATTGTGGAGTCTTGGAGCCAGATCCAGGACACTGGGTTCAAGTGGGCTGCTGAAGAGGCCTGGTGTGGGCACTCACTCTGGCATGAATTGATCCCTGCAGACATCTGAGAGTGTGCCAGGTGGTACTGTGCCACTCACGGCATGGTGGTGGTTCCACATGGGTTATGGCTACAAGTGCCGTTCTCGAGGCATCCTCTGCCTTTCTTATTAAAACATAGAGGCCCAGTGCACAAAATTTGTGAACTTGGAGAGGGGTCCCTCAACCCAGCTTGCACCCTCTCTCAGTCTGGGATCCCTTGGGGGATGTAGCAGTGTGCCAAGTGAGGAGCCCAAATCGAGGCTGTGCACCACTGCTGTGTCTGCTGCCACTGCTCAGTAGTGCTGCTGTGGAGTCCGAGGAGGCTCCTGCCGTGATGGCTGCACTCACCAACTGTGAGCCTGGCTTCTGGTTAAGCAGTGCTCCCCCTGTGAGAGCATAATGACCATCAGGGGGCAGCTCTTGCATTGTGCGTCTGCCCCCTGGTGGTCAGTGTACATCATAGCGACCAGTCGTTCCAGGTGTTCCACTATAGTGGTTGCTTAGGCTTTCATTATATTGAAATTATCTCCTCAACTGTGATTAATTTGTTAATTCATGGTGGGTATTCTTGGATATAATTGTTTTTCTGGCCCTAGGAGGAGTCCATGACATTGCTGCCTATCTGGCCACCATTTGTCTCTCCACTTCATTTTGTCAGCTACCAAAATACTGGTTATCACATGAGGACATAAGCTTCTCTCCTGTCCTCCTCATTGGATATTTCACCTATGGACTCATTTAGTGTATGCAGTTTCCTCAGTGCACAGATTTTGCATCATAGAGAACTTCTCCAGAGTTTGGCTGCATAGGTCGCCACCCAAGAACCACATGATGAATTTTAAAAGCGTTTGACAAAATTAATTGTTGTGAATGATAAAAACTCTCAAGAAAATAGTGATTGGAGGATATTTGCTTAATATGATTACACACACAAATATGCACACACACACACACACACACACACACACACACACACACATAATATACTCCTGTTTTCCAGTATCTCATTCAATCAACAGGGAAATAGCAAAGGCATATCATGGAACAAAGCAAGCATGTCCTTCAATTTCTATTCAATGTTATAGTGGAGGTTTTACCCAATGCAATTTGACAAGATAGATCAATTAGGGGCATAAGGATAAATAAAGGAAGCAGTCATAAAGGAACTGTGGTATATCCATAAGGTGTAATACTATTCATCAGTAAAAGAAACCATCTATTCACAAGCAACTTGAAGGAATCTCAAAATCATTATGCTAAGTGAAAGAAGCCAGTCTCAAAAGGGACTTCATTTACTTTCCCTAGATTCTCAGTGTCTTGTATGAAATCTTCCACCACGTTCAAACAATCACTGACTGTTAGTGAATGTATGAATAGTATAAACTCCCAACACTTTTTGGAGAAGGAAACATGCCTCATTCTTCCATCATATTAACCACAATGTATCGTATTTATCAAGACCTTCTGTCTGCCTTCTGCCATGGGAGACAAATGGGCAACACTGCTCTCAAGGTTTTCACATGGACTACTCATCTTCTCACAGCTTATCAATAGCAAAACCTTTTTCTTTGCCTCATTTACAGCATTAACCTGAATGCAAAGGTAAGAATAAGTGAATGCATTTACACAGAAAGTACCACAGAGCTCTTAAATACTTTTTTCATATTAATTCTGTATTTAATTTTTTCGTGCTAAGTATGTGTGGCTCTTTGGTTCAATATATACTTCTTGAAGCTCCTGATACAAGAGGATGTTAACTTCCAACCTCAGAATTTTATATAAAACTCCAACGAATTTTAATAGACACAGTGCACCCCACATTGTACAGAGTGAAATCAAATGTGTATAACTGTGAGTGACTATTTCTGAAAGAATCAGTCATTGGTGCTTCCTTTCAGTAATCATGGAACTCCATGCCATCCAAACCATCTTTCCAGGTGAATAATAGAATCATCTTTCTCATATCCTTGAACCTTTGCTAACTTTTGTTAAATGTACAATCTAAATTCATTTGTGTTTGGGGGAAGTAAGGAATGTGTTGGGGACAAAATGGGTTGGGAAATGGAAAAGCTACTTTTAAGATGGCAGAGCAAGGACAGTGGAATATGACCACCAGGACATACTGGTAAAACATGGAAATCTGTCTTGGGAAAGCCTATGGATTATTATTAAAGAGTACCTATTAGAAAAAGGGATACATTTCAAGCACTGTTATGCATATATTAAAGGGATTCCCGTCCCCGTCTCCCCTACCCCCCAGGAAACTCACTACGATCTCAAAAAGCATGGATACACATAATTTCTATCAGCACATAATGAATGAATCCAAGGAGAATGTGGTCTCTGATGGGCAGAGATATTAAGAATGTGGTACAAATGGCGAGTGGAAGAGATACATATTAGGATGTCGACAATGCCAACCTCCAAAATAATCTTGAATTTTTATCAAAAAGAGAAATTCATCCCAGTATCCTTAGAAGAATTGGTGATATTTTATAAGATAAAAGAGATTCAAATTTTGCACAAATATGAGAGAATAGAAAATTTTTATTATAGTAATTCAAATGGATGGAGGCAGCTATGTGAGGATGACCCACCTAGCAGTAATTAATGAAGGTGTGATGGACATGTGGTGGCAACAGTTAGTTTCACAAGAAAAAAGAGAACTAGTTATTCAGCAACTGTTTACCTTAAGGTTGGTCAACCTCTTTCTACAGAATCATCTGAATATACTGAACATTTTTCTGTTAACTGTTGAATCTCTTGTCTTTTGCTCTTTCTTGCATTTCTCTTAGATGAGTTCTAAGAAATATATTTCAGTTAAATCTTTGTTCTCCAGTTGGCAGAACAATTTCAGTCCTTTCATAAAAATTAAATTCAACAAATTTATGTACATATACAAAGAATTCCCTAAGCATCTCTATGTACAGATCATCTAAGTCAAAGAACTGATTTCTCTAACCACATGTGTAAAATGAGCATAGTGATCCTAATGATAAAAAGAAGAAGTAGAAGCCACAGGCGGAGATTATGTACCAATCTAGAAAGAATCTAGAGGAGGAGACTCTACTGAGGATAAATAGAGAAAGCTTGGGGTCATGGTCTTTTGACCTCCTGCATTCATTTCCTCTCTGTCTCTGAGAGTTCAGAAGATAGGGAGCATCATATTTTCTGCTTTGGAGTTTTACAGATTGAGAATGTTTTCCTTCCCTCTTACATCAACCAAAAGTCTACCAATTTCCAAGATTGAACTTTACGTAACTCACCTGTCCTGAGAGCCTCAGAGACAAAAACAGAGTTCTGACTTTAGAGAATTAGTAATATGAGGCAGATGCATCTGAAAATACACAGGAAATATAGACAGATTTTCATTAGTCTAACCTTCCTTGAAGATTTTTCTCCAGATTACTGTCTTCTCAAGATTAAATCAAGCATCCCTTCCTGACTCTCAACTTCACCTCTGGCATTTGGCTGCCAGAGGAATAGTAATTCTCCCTTTCTTCAAATTCGCTCTCCATTTCTGCCTTTCTCCTTTCCAGCTCGTTTATCCTCCAGCTTTCTGATTTTTTCTTCATAACCCTCTCTTAAATTTATTTTCTCTCCATCTGACCTCTGTATTTTTCTTGTATAGCTTGAATCTTTTTTCTGAATCTCCACCTCTGCCCTTTGGTAAATCTTATTAGTGTAGCATCCTCCCATGTTCTGCATCACCATGCGCTGGGCAAGGTCCAGCAGCTGTGTCCTCTGAGCCTCCTGCTCAGCCCCTGTAGCCTTATTGTTGAACTGACAGTGATGATCCTTGAATTGCTCCATCAGATCTTGAATACCTTCTGATTCTTCCTTTAAGTAATCAAAGAACTGCATGCCATCCAACTCATCCCTCCCGGTGAATAGGAGAATCATGTATCTCCTAGGTTTTCGGTCCAAACATTGATAACATCTTCTACATGGCTTTTTGTTCTTCCTTTGTGTACCGGCTCAGCAGGAGCACAGTATGAGGGTTGGGGAAGGTCAGGAGGATGCAATTAGCAAACTCACTTTTTGTGTCAGCATCCCGTACTTCGAAGTTCAAAATGCCAGGTGTGTACACGACAACAATTTCTCTCCCATTCCTTGTGCTGCTCACTTTCTGACAGGTCTTGGCAATAGATTTTGCTACAATGATGGAATTAAATGTGTGTGTTTTTCCAAGGATGCTGCTCCCTATGGCATTTTTTCCTGTTCCAGACTTACCCTCTAAGACAAGTCGCAGCTGTGAATCTCTGGGTTCTTGATTTCCAAGCCCTGGGACATCAGGAAACAAAACCACAGCATTAGGATTGACTTCCTACCTTTCCCCTTGCAATGAATCCGCCCAACTGTGTCCTTTTCTATTGGCCACTAGTGTCCTGTCTGTGAGCAAACTCTGCACTCACAGTAGGTCTATAGAACCCTTGTGCCTGACCTCTCTCCATAAGTACTTGGGGAAAGCCAGGCACTTCTCTTGAGCTGCTCACTCTGTCTGACCTTTGGAAGCTAAGTGCTCAGGGATGAGGGAGCAAAGTGCTTCAAGTGAGAACTCTGAGCTGCTGCTGGTAGCTGTTCCTATAAGCTAATGTAGGAAGTAACACAAAATCAGACTTTGGGAAATCACAGTGGGAACTCCCCTCTCCCTATTAATATTCAAAATGGAACTTTTCTTCTTCCCATTAAGAAGCTAAGTAGCCCAACTGGTGTAGCTCACTGGTTGAGAGTCGGCCAATGAACCAGGAGGTCACTGTTCAATTTTATTCAGGGCACAGGCCCAGGTTGCTGTTTTGATCCCCAGTGGGAGATGGGCAGGAGGCAGACAATTAAAGATTTTCTCTCATCATTGATGTTTCTACCTCCTTCTCCCTTCCTCTCTGAAATAAAAATATATACTAAAAAAAAGAAAAGAATCCAAGTAGGTGGGTGATTCAAGCCATCCCATCCTTGTGGGAGAGAAAAGGGCACATGGGTAGTAAGGCAAAGTGTTTCTTTAGATTTCACATATGCAGCCATCTCCTCAGGGTTTCTGAACCACAGGAGAACAAAATGCCTTACCTTTAATGCTACCACCTTACCATAGAAATCTAATAAGTTTTTTCTATTATAAACTAATATGTTGAAGATGTATAGACAGAAAGTATTAACAGTCCTCTGGAGTTACTCTAAAGTCTCTTGATACATAGATAATAATAATAACTCATACAGAGTAACATGGGAAGAGTTATACTTTCTTAGTTTCACTTTTGTAGGCATGTCTATTTACTAGGACAATGGAAAGCTGATAACAGAACAGCATAGCCTACAATGTGAATGAGGTTTTAAAGATCACTGTGTCTTAGGTTAAACACCAAATCATCTATATAGCTCTTTCCCTATTTCTATTCAGTAATTCTCTGCTTTTCTTTTTAATGTGTCTATAAAGTTGAAGTCTTCAGGATTTGTAAAGCACAGGCTCAGACCATAGAAGACAACCAACAACCACATCTGAGAGTCTGTTTCTCCCAGAAGGAAGAACCGTTCAGCACAGCTCTTAAATAAAACTGATTCCTTGATATAGGAGCACCCAAATAAATAAATAAATAAAAACTCTTGATGGACTTTAAGGGAAAGACTGATAGCAATACAGCCATAGTAGGGGACATTAACACCGCCAGACATCACTGGATAGGTTTTACAGACAAAAAAAATAACAAGGAAACAGAGGCTATAAATGACACTCTAGATTAGATTGATCTAACGGATATATATAGAACAATTCTCCCCAAAGCAACAGACTATACATTCTTCTCAAGTGCACATGGAACATTCTCAAAGATAGACCACATGTTAGGGCACAAAACAAGTCTGCACAATGTTAAGAATGCTGTAATACCAAGCATCTTCTCGGATTAATTGGCATGAAGTTAGAAACCAACTACAATAAATAAATAAACGCAAAAACACTAAAATGAATGGAGGCTAAATAACATATTATTAGTCAATAAATGGGTTACCAATGAGTTAAAGCAAAAAAATTAAAGACTTCCTGGAAATAAATGAAAATCAACACACAACCACACAAAGCCAATGGAACGCAGCAGTCCTGAGAGGGAAGTTCATAGCACTACAGGCCTATTTAAAGAAACAAGAAAAAGCACTAATAAACTATCTACCCCTAAAACTAAATTAATTAGAAAGAGAACAGCAAGACAAGTACATAGGAATTAGGAGGAAGGAAATAATAAAGATCATGAAAAAAATGACATAGAGACAAATAACAAAACAAAAGTCAGTACAAAAGTTCAATAAATCCAAGAGCTGGTTCTTTGTAAAGACAAACAAGATTGATGAACCCCTAGCCATATTCATCAAGAAACAAATAGAGAGGACCCAGATAAATAAAATGAGACATAATAGAGGTACTATAACAATGGACACCACAGAAATAAATATCCAGCAAATTAAAGTCTCAGACCAGTTGGTTTTGTAAAAGAATATTACTGAATATTCAGAATTAGCACCTATCCTCTCCAAACTATTCCAAAAAAAAATTAAGAGAAAGCTCTTTTTATGAAGCCAACATTATCTTATTTCCAAAACCAGATAAAGACACTACAAAGAAAAAAAAAATACAGGCCAATATTCCTGATGAACACAGATGGTAAAATCCTCAACAAAATATTGGCAAATCGAATTCAGCAATATATTAAAAAGATCATAGACCATGTTCATCTGGGATTTATTCTGGGGATGCAAGGCTGGGACAGTATTGTCAAATCAGTACATGTGATACATCACATAAGCAAACTGAAAGATAAAAATAATATGATCATACCAATAGATACAGAAAAAGCATTCGACAAAACCCAGCACACTTTTTTGATAAACACTCTCAGTAAAGTGGAATTAGAGGGATCATACCTCAACATAATAAAGGTCATCTATAATAGTAAAAGTATAATATGCAAATACTCATACAAGTCAACAAAAGGAAGATAAACAACTCAGTTAAAAAATGGGCAGGAGACCTGAATAGACTTTTCTCAAAGAGGACATACAAATGGCCAAGAGTCATATGAAAAAATGCTCAAAGTCACTAATTATCAGAGAAATGCAAATTAAAAGGAGTATGTTATATCACTTCACACCTATCAGAATAGCTATCATAAAAAAAATGAACAAACAAGAAGAGCTGGAGAGGATAAGGAAAGATGAGTTGGCTGCTAGTGGGAATGCAGATTTATGTAGCGATTATGGAAAGCAGTATGAATTTTCCTAAAAAAATTTAGAATGGAACTTACATTTGACTCAGTGACACCATTATGGGAATATATTCTAAAAACCCCAAACACCAATCTGAAAAAATATATGCACACCTATGTTCAAAGCAGCATCATATCTAATAAAAGAATAATATTCAAATTAGGCATCACTCCTTCACAAAGATGGCAGCGCCCATAGTCACAAGATAGCGATGCCCAGTCCTCTCAGACCCTCCTGGAGTCCTGCAGCGATGGCCTGGGGGTCGGGCGCTGAAAACCGGCAGCATCCACAGCCACCCTGCCGGGAGTCCTGCAGCCCTGGCCCAGGGGGCAGGCTCTAGGAGAGGGCAGCGTGAGGAGAGGAGAGGGCAGCAGGATTGAGAGTGCAGTTCGGAACTTGGTTAGGAGGCACTGGAGCTCGGGTGGGGTTGGGAGCAGAGGGCCCCAGTCGCCAGGCTGACAGCAGGACACACCAGCCGTGCTCAAGGACATCTGTGTCCAGTAGGAGAAGCTGGCTGCCAAGAGCATGCAGAATGCCGAATAATGGTTCAAGAGCTGCTTCCCTGTGCTGACTAAGAGCACTGCCAAGAATACTGAAGCGGTGTGTGCCCCAAGGAGAAGGTGTCCGAGAGCCGCTGCCTGCTCATGGCCAAGACTCTGAAGATGGAAGCATGCTGGAGGATGAAGAAAGCGCTGGAAAAGCAGCTACAAGAGCTGCAGGATAAGCAGGATACCAACATTAGTGCTATGCAAGGCACAATAAACAAATTAGAAAATAAGTTGAGAACTACAAAGAGTGAAATGGCACAATATTTAAAAGAATACCAGGATCTACTCAATGTGAAGATGGCTTTGGACGTTGACATTGCAGCTTACAGGAAACTCCTGGAAGGTGAGGAGCCCCGGCTCAGTTTCACCAGAGTGGGAAGCATAGCCAGCCGTAACTCCTAGAGTTCCCAGGTCTTTGGCAGATCTGCCTACCGTGGTTTACAGACCAGATCCTACTTGATGTCCGCTGGCTCCTTCCCTTCTTAATACATTAGCCACATCCAGGAGGAGCAGATCAAGGAGGAGGAGACCATTGAGGCTACAAAAGCCAAGGAAAATAAGGATGAACCCACCTCTGAAGGAGAAGCTGAAGAGGAGGAGAAGGAGAATGAAGATGCTGAGGAAGAGGAAGGAGAGGAAGAGGAGGAAGGTACAAGGAAGAATTTGAGGATGCAAAGGAGGAAGTAGGAGGTAAAGATGAAGGAGAAGATTCTCAAGAAGCTGAGGACAAGAAGAAAGATGAAGATGCTGGGAGGAGCAAGCAACCAAGAAGAAAGATTGAGGTCCCCTTTCCTTAATTATTTCAGGAATAATCCACCCGAAACCAGGTCAACCCCATTATAAACAAGCAGTTGATTTCCCCATATTATATGAATTAAGAAGTCAATATATGTAACATTCTGAGCTGACTCAGGTTAGACATTAAATGTTGTGCTATGACTTTTCTCCTTATGCAGAATATCTGTTTGATTGCAGAGTGGCTTCCTGGCTTGCTGCCAGCCTGTGCATGGTCCATGCTTATGAGTTCAGGATCTATGGCAATGTGAATAATTCAGATGTTTACAATAAAAACGCATTAACAATTAAAAAGAACATGAATACATGAGTTAACTAATGTTAATGTTAAACTTCATGGAAAAAAATAGTCCTTTCAATATTTGGTGGTTAGAAATTAAAGACCTCAAATCATGTGCAATAAACCGTAAACAAAGTTCCAAAGAATGAAAAAAGAAATCCATCATGAGTCAGGAAATGTTAAAAAAAAAAACACAAAAAAAACAGGAACCATTCCCAAATCAGGAAGGTATGTTACAGGGTGTATATTATTGCTTCGAATACAGTATTTCCTACTAATCACAACATATACAATGTAATTTATTAGATGCCTTCCTATCGCATGAAGTATGTATTCTCATAGAGTAATACTGGTAGTATGTTATAGTTATGGCACTATGTCATATCCTATCTATACTAATAAAAGGGTAATATGCTAATTAGACAGTGAGATCTTCCGAACATCCTTTGGGACAAAGCCATGGTGGAGGGGCTGAGGCAGATGCAGGTTGGGGCAATCACACCAGGAGGAGAGAGCAGTTGGGAGTGATCAGGCTAACAGTAGGGCAGTTGGGGGCAAGCAGGCCAGCAGGAGGTGTCATTGGGGGCAATCAGGCCTGCAGGGGGGACAGTTGGGGGTGAGCAGGCCGGCAGGCAAAGTGGTTAGGTGCTATCAAGCAGGCAGGCAGGTAAAAAAGAAGGATCTCTTACCTTTGAGACAGCATGTATGGACCTGGAAAATAATATGCTAAGTAAAATAAGCCAAAGGTAGAAAGACAAATATCATATGATCTCACTAATTTGTAGACTCTAATGAACAGAATAAATTGACCAACAATATAAGAACTGAAGCATGAAGACACGGAACAGACTGACATACCTCGGGATTGGAATTGGGGAGACAATACAAGATAAACCAAAGAACTTGTTTACTTATATGCATAGCCCTTGGACACAGGCAGTAGTGCAGTGAAGTCCTGGGGTGGGTGGGTAGGAGCTTAGAGGAGGAGGGAGAAGAGTGGTAAATGGAAGATATCTGTAATAATATCAAAAATAAAAATATGTTAATAGAAAAAAAAGACTTATTCCTCCCAGAGCAATCCTATATTAAAACCACCTGTCTCTGCTTTTAGTCCATGTATACATCATCACACTAACTATAGCAGACATGATTGTAAACTTCATTTTATTTTTAAGAGATGTCATCACCTTCATCCAGTTTCTCAGATCAAAAAAAAATAGGAATCTCCCTTGATTCTTCTCTTTGCCTTACTTTTCAGAAACAATCCATCTACAAGTTCTCCTGGTTCTATCCACAAATCTGACCACTTCTCTCCGTTTTGAAGACCATCATAAGGCCAAGCTACCACCACCATCCATGACTCAGCAGTCCCAACTTGCCACTTTCATCAATTCTGTAAATTGGGATGATTTTTTTAAAAAATATCAATCAAATGGAAGAGAGATTTTGCAGAACCCCCCACTTTGGCTTCCATGAAATCGGTAGTTATTCCCTATCTCCCACACACTTTATGGTGAAACTGCTGCTAATTCAAGGATTGGCAAAAGCATCCCTGAAGCAGAGTTTCCCACATTTGATAACCAGAATCCTTAGATGAGAGAAGTAAATTTCCAGAAGGTGAGAGCACTGGCTACAGGATGGCTAAGATTCAGGGAAACTGTAGGTACAAGTTCAGATTATTGTTTAGTTAGCGTCTCAGTGGAAAACTCCAGCCTGCAGTTACACTGAGGGCATTAGTTGTTAATCAGGATGGCGATTAGGAAAATCATGGGAGATGCTACCATAAATCATCAAAGCCCAGCTCTAATGCTGATAGCTCATGTTAATCTGTGTGACAGATGGCAGATAAGGCCACGAATTATTCCCATCTCTGTACACTTGCCTCTTTAAGATGTATATATGCAGCTCCTCCCACATCTTGCTGAGTCTGTTCCTACAACCCTTGCATCTGGGTGGACCCTGTGATTTGCTCTGGACAACAGGGCAGTAGAAGCATAATGCAAGTAAACTCCAAAAGTGCTGATGCCCTGTGTTTGCTGTCACTTTCTGGTCTTCAGGACCCTACAACAGCTTCATAAAGAGGCCAGGACCAGCCTGATTGGTGGTGGGGGACACAAGGCACAGTTATCCCCATCACCCTAGCCTGCCCAAGAGCCTGCTAACTACCAGGCATGTCCATGGGTGATCCAACTCTAAACTACCCAGTTGCTGGATCTTGAGAGAATCATGCTCAGCACAAATGTCTGATGAGAAAGTGCAAAAACCATATGATTTCACTCATATTTGGGATATAAAATAGAAATCAATCAGCCATCAAATAAAACAAATAAACTCATTGCCTTGGACAGCATGCCAAATGGTTAGAGCATCAGACCAAAAACAAAAGGGTCACGGGTTTGATTCTGTGTCAGGGTTACATACCTGGGTGGGATGTTGGATCCCCAGCCCTAGACAGTGCCCCTGCAAGAGGCAATCCATCAATGTACTCGCTCATATCCATGGTTCTCTCTCTCTCTCTCTCTCTCTCTCTCTCTCTCTCTCTCTCTCTCTTTTCCCCTCCCTCCCCCTGTCTTCCTCTCTTCTCTCTTCTATTCTCTCTAAAAAATCAATTTAAGAAAATCATTGGGTGAGAACAAAAAACTAACTAGCTAACTAACTAAAAAATAGACATAGACCACAGTATGGTGGTTGCTGGTGTGAAAGGGGCGTGGGGAAATGTTGAAGAGAGTAAAGGGTCAAATATATCGTGATGGACTAAGACAAGATTTTGGGTGGTGAGCATACGATGCAATACACAGATGATGTACATTTGAAACTCATTCAATATTATTAACCAATGTCACCCAAGAAAGTTTAATCTGTGACATGGTAGGGCCATCTGCATCTTGTATTTCCACTATTACCAGTGGACAAGCACAATACTGGACGAAGAGTGGTTATCAATAAATATTTGTTAAATAAAGAAATTGATCAAAATCTCTCTGATTCTTGCTTTCTCTTTGATCTTTATATCCAGCCTACATCTGTGGAAAAGATTATCCTTTCCTTATTCATCAATGTTTAGTGTCACAGAAACAAACAATTACATTTTTTGTTGTTGTTAATATTCACCTGGGGATATGGATATTTTTGATTGATATTTTTTAGAGAGAGTAGAAAGGAGGGGTGGAGGAAGGAGAGAAGGAAGAGAGAGAGAGAGAGAGAGAGAGAGAGAGAGAGAGAGAGAGAGAGAGATGTGAGAGAGACACATTGATTTGTTGCCTCCTGCACAAGCCCTAACTGGAGCAGGGCATCTAATATGCAACCCAGGCATGTGCCCTTGACCCGGAATCAAATTCACAACCCTTTGGTGCATGGGCTGACACGCTAACCACTCAGAAACATGCATCAGAGCTAAACAATTAAGTTTTAAATAAATTTTTTTCTCCTTGCTATCTAGAAACATTGGGAAATGTTTGAATAACTCATATTGGAGCAGACTTTGACAGGAGCAAGCTGAACATGCTGGTTGTTAAAAACTGGCTCATCTGATAGGAAGCCATAAAATACAAACTTGAATCACTATTAAATACACAGACACTCCTTTTGACAGAAGATTTATGTCTTTATACCTTAAGGATAGGAAGTAGAGAACAGCTTCTTATCAGCTAAGAAGAGAAATGTTTACAATTCAGCTTTGTCCACAGAGTTGATATTGGTGATGGGTGTTCAGAGGGATAACATGCTGAGCTGTGCTTCCCACACTTCCCAGTGCTCTTCACTCACGAGCTTCCCTCAGAGCTAGTTCTGCCTGCTCACCCCACTCTATCCCTGAAACCTTCTAGTTTATTTATAATTTATATGAATGGTAAGTGAAATCATTTATTTATACAAACTAGGGGCCCGGTGCACGAAATTCATGCACTGGGTGGGGGTGAGGGGGACTGTCCCTCAGCCCAGCCTGCCCTTTCTCACATACTGGGAGCGCTCAGGCATTGACCCCCATCAATATCCAATCGCAGGATCAGCCCCTTGCCCAGGCCTGACACCTCTGGCAGAGGCATCAGGCCTGGGCAGGGGACCCTCATTTCCCCCCATCACTGGTTCTGCCCCCAGCCCAGGCCTGATGCCTCTGGCCCAGGGGTCAGGCCTGGGCAGGGGACCCCCAAACCCCTCTGATTGCTGGCTCTGCCCCTGGCCCAGGCCTGATGCCTCTGGCCCAGGATTTAGGCCTGGGCAGGGGACCCCCAGTGCCCCCATCACCAGCTCTAACCACGGCCCAGGCCTGATGCCTCTGGCCCAGGAATCATGCCTGGGCAGGGGACCCCCATCTCCCTCTGATCACTTGCTCCACCCCCCTGCCCAAGCCTGACGCCTCTGACCCAGGCTTCAGGCCTGGGCAAGGGGACCATCATATCCCCCCAGTCCCTGGCTCCGCCCCCCACCCAGGCCTGATGCCTCTGGCCCAGGCATCAGGCCTGGGCAGGGGACCCCCAGCCACCTCTGATTGCTGGATCCACCCCCCGCCCAGGCCTGATGCCTCGGCCAGAAGAGTTGACCCTCATCACCATCTGATCACTGATCACCGGATCAGTACCTTGCCCAGGCCTGAGGCCTCCGGCAGAGGTGTCAGGCCTGGGCAGGGCAACCCCAGCTCCCCGCGGTTTCAGGCTCTAGGCCTGGGCAGCGGGGACCACCAGCTCCCCGCGATCTCCCGCTCTGCCCCTGCCCAGGCCTAACACCTCTGGCCGAGGCGTCCTGCCCGGGCAGCGGGGACCTGCAGCGGCAGCGGCCCCACGATCGTGGGCTCTGCTTTAGGCCCAGGCAAGGGACCCCTAGCTCCTTGGACTGCCAGCTTTGACCCTGCCCAGCTCCCATCGCTGGCTCCACCCCTACTTCCTGCTGTCACTGGCCAGGGCTGAAAAGGCACCTGATTCTCCGATCATGGCTGGGGGGCAGGGCAAAGGCGGCCCTGGGGGCTCTTAGCGCCCTCCAGGGTTTCCGATCACTGTCAGTGGCAGGGGGCTTCTTCCTGCTTTCCCTTTCGCCTCCCTGCATTGTGCCTACATATGCAAATTAACCGCCATTTTGTTGTCAGTTAACTGCCATCTGAGTTGGCAGTTAATTTGCATATAGCCCTGATTAGCCAATGAAAAGGCTAATCGCCGTACGCCAATTACCATTTTTCTCTTTTATTATATAGGATATCCTCTAAGCAGCAATCTCTGAAAGAATTACTATTTTTTTGGTCTCAGTCTTCAAAATGGATTACAGCCTAAAATCAGAGGAGACACAAAATATAAAGAATGAGAAATCTATGCTGAAACTGATTGGAATGGCTCAATGTCAACATATGAACCTGGAAGTCTCAGCTCAATTCCTGGTCAGAGAACATACCTGGGTTATGGGCTAGATCCTCTGAAGGTGCTTGCAGGAGGCAGCCAATCAATAATTTTCTCTCATCACTGATGTTTCTATCTCTTTCTCCCTATCTCTCCCTCTCTGATATATATATATATATATATGACCTGGGGCACAAAAATTTGTGGACCGGAGAGGGGGTATCTCTCAGCCCCACTTGTGCCCTCTCACAGTCTGGGACCCCTCAGGAGATAACAACCTGCTTGTTTAGGCCCGCTCCCCAGTGGCAGAGGGCAGGTCCAATCTCTAGGTGCCTTCCCTGCAGCTCCTGGTCGGGCTCAGAACAGGGTCAATTGGGGAGTTGGGGCGCCGCCCCCTGTCACACTCAAGGCAGGGTCTATGGAGAGGTTGTGGCACCACCCCCTGTCAAACAGAGCAGGGCAGATCAGGGGGTTGGGGCGCCGCCCCTGTCACACACAGAGCAGCACAGCAATCAGGGGGTTTGGGCACTGACCCCTGTCATGCAGCTCCAGGGTCCAGGAGGCATTGCGGCTCCGCTGATCCCAGTGCTGGGAGGCATATTACCCTTTTACTATATAGGATAGAGGCCTGGTGCACGGGTGGGGGCCGGCTGGTTTGCCCTGAAGGGTGTCCTGGATCAGGGTGAGGGTCCCGCTTGGGTGCCTGGCCAGCCTGGATGAGGGGATGATGGCTGTTTGCAGCTGGTCACGCCCCCTTCATGGTGGGGGTCCCCACTGGGGTGCCTGGCCAATCTGATTGAGGGGCTGAGGCCCGTTTTCAGGCTGGCAGGTGACTGAAGCTCCCAGCCTCTCCTTTTTTTCTTTTTTATTCTGGGATTTATTTACTTTCTATGGCTGTCACTGGAGCTGAGAGCCAGCTTTAGCTCGGAGGCTCAGATCCAGCTCTGAGACCTCGGCTGCTGAAAGCAGGTTTCTGGGCTTTGTTTACCTTCTGTATTGGAAACTTTGTTGTGACTTCAGCTCTGAGATCCTGGCAGGCTAAAAGCAGGTTTCTGGGGTTTATTTAGCTTCTATATTTGCAACAATGTTTCTTAAACTGCAGCTCAGAGCTGGGCGGCAGCAGGCGGGGAACCTTGGCTTCCTCCATCACTGGAGCAAGCAAGACTCCTGTTCACGTCAGCTGCCTGGCTGCCAGCCGCCATCTTGGTTGGCAGTCAATTTGCATATCTCGCTGATTAGCGAATGGGAAGGGTAGCGAAGTTATGGTTAATTACCATGTTTCTCTATTAGATAGGATATTAGTGGCCAAGTGCACAAAATTTGTGCACGGGGGAGGGGGGTGTCCCTCGACCCAGCCTGCACCCTCTCCAATCTGGGACCCCTCTCCAATCTGAGACATCCCTCCCTCTCCCAATCTGGGACTGCTGGCTCCTAACTGCTCACCTGCCTCCCTGCCTGATTGCCCCTAACCACTCTGCATGCCAGCCTGCTTGCCCCCAATTGCCAACCCCCACTGGCCTACTCGCCCCAAACTGCCACCCCCACCAGCGTGATCACCTCCAACTTCCCCCCTTGCTGGCCTGCTTGTTCCCAGCTGCCCTCCCCACTGGCCTGCTTGCCCCCAACTTCCCCCATTCTGGCCTGCTCACCCCAAATGCCCCCCGTAGGCCTCATCGCCCCCAACAGGCTCCCACTTATGTGCTGCTTGCCCCTAACTGGCCCCCCTGCTTGCCTGCTCACCTCAACTGTGCCTGGTCTCCCACAATGGTCCCCCACCACCTTCCTGATCACCCACAACTTCCATCCCCTCTTGGCCCCTAACCACCTCTACCTTGGCCCTGCTAACATGGCTTTGTCCAGAAGGTCTCCTGGAATGTTTCCCAGTCTAATTAGTATGTTATCCTTTTATTAGTATAGATAGAGGCTTGGTTCATAGGTGGGGCCTGGCTGGTTTGCCCTGAAGTTTGTCCCAGATCAGAATGGGGGGTCCCTTGCGGGGGCATGGTGGCCTGAGCAAGGGGTCTGTGGTGGTTTGGAGGCTGGCAATGCCCCCATTGTGGTGGGGGTACACACTGGAGATGGTGCCAGCTTGGGAGAGGGGCTGGGGGAGTTTGCAGGCCAGTCACACCCCCATGGGGTGAGGTTCACCACTCGGGGGCCTGGACAGCCTGGGTGAGAGGCTTAGGGCCATTTTCAGGCTGGCCACACCCCCTTCAGTGTGGGTGTCCCCACTGGGGTCCCTGGCCAGCCTGGGTGAGAAGCTGATGGCTGTTTGCAGGCTTTCCACACCCCCCAGTGGGGACCCTCACGCCATGGGGCTGTGGCCAGCCTAGGTAAGGGTCTGAGGGTCATTTTCAGGCCCCTCCCTCAGCACCTGGACCTAAGTCACCAGTGCCCACAGGACCCTCCTTAGGCACACGCCCAGGAGGGCAGAAAGCTTGGTTTCCTTTGTTGTTAGGGAGACCCAAGCCTCCTGCCTTCTCCTGCTGGCTCTGTGGCCTCTGCCATCTTTGTCCCAATAATTTGCATACTCACTCCTGATTGGCTGATGAGCGTGGCTTTTGGGAATCACAGAGAAACAGTTAATTTGCATGCTTCTCTTTTATTAGTATACTAGAGGCCCGGTGCACAAAAATTTGTGCACTCGGGGGGGAGGGGAAGGTACCTCAGCCCAGCCTGTGCCCTGTTGCAGTCTGGGACCCCTCGGGAGATAACAACCTGCTGGCTTTGGCCTGGTCCTCGGTTGCAGTGGGCAGGCCTAATCCCTAGGTGCAGGGCCTGGATGGGTTCAGAGCAGGGCAGATTGGGGGGTTGGGGCACCGCCCCCTGTCATGCACAGCGCAGGGCGGATTGGGAGGTTGCGATGCCACCCTCAGTCACGCTCAGGGTAGGGCCGATTGGGAGGTTGGAGCACCGCCCCCTGTCACACTCAAGGCAGGGTCAATGGGGATGTTGCGGCGCCACCCCCTGTCACACACAGAGCAGGGTCGATTAGGGGGTTGGGGAGCTCCCCCTGTCACACACAGAGCAGGGTCAATCAGGGGGTTGGGGAGCTTCACCCTGTCACACACAGAGCAGGGCCCATCAGGGGGTTGAGGAGCTCCCCCCAGTCACTCACAGAGTAGGGCCTATAGAGGAGTTGGGACACTGCCCCCTGTCGCACACAGAGCAGGGCGGATCAGGGGATTGGGGTGCTGCCACTCTCACACTCAGAGCAGGGCCGATGGGGAGGTTATGGCTCTACTCCGTCACACACAGAGGAGGGCCTGTGGGGTAGGGGGGTTGGGGCACTGCACCCTGTCACACACAGAGCCGAAAGGTGATCAGGGGGTTCGGGGGCTCCCCCATCAGGAATAGAGCAGGGTCGATAGGGAGGTTGTGGCCCCACCCCTGTCACTCACAGAGCCGCAGGGTGATCAGGGGATTTGGGCACTGCCCCCTATCACGCTGATCCCAGTGCCATGAGGCCTCGCGGCTCCACTGATTCCGGTGCTGGGAGGCATATTACCCTTTTACTATATAGAATAGAGTCCTGGTGCATGGGTGGGACTGGCTGGTTTGTCCTGAAGAGTGTCCTGGATCTGGGTGGGGGTCCCCACTGGGGTGCCTGGCCAGCCTGGGTGAGGAGATGATGGCTGTTTTCAGCTGGTCACACACACTTCAGGGTGGGGGTCCCTACTGGGGTGCCTGGCCAGACTGGGTGAGGGGCTGAAGGCTGTTTTCAGGCTGGGACTGAAGCTCCCAACTGCTCCTTTTTTTCTTTTTCTTTTTTTATTCTCAGCCAGCTTTCGCTCTGGCTCCAGCTCTGAGGCCTCCGCTCCTGAAAGTAGGTATCGGGTTTGTTTCGGTTCTATAATCGAAACTCTGTATCAACTCCAGCCCTGAGATCCCAGGCTTGCTGAAAGCTGGTTTCTGTGGTTTTGTTTAGCTTCTATATTTGTTACAATGTTTCTTAAACTGCAGGCTCAGAGGCCAGCAAGGCAGGCGGGGACGTTGGTTTCCTTCGTCACTGAAGCAAGCAAGCCTCATGATAGTTTCTAGCTGCCTGGCTGATGGCCTCCATCATGGCTGGCAGTTAATTTGCATATCTTGCTGATTAGCCAATGGGAAGGGTAGCGGTTGTATGCCAATTACCATGTTTCTCTTTTATTAGGTAGGACTAGAGGCCCGGTGCACAAAAATTTGTGCACTGGCGGGGAGGGGGTATTCCTCAGCCCCACTTGTGCCCTCTCACAGTCTGGGACCCCTCGGGAGATAATGATCTGCTGGCTTAGGCTGGCTCCTGGGTGGCAGAGGGCAGGCCCAATCCCTATGTGCCTGCCCCACAGCCCCTGGTTTGGCTCAGAGCAGGGCTGATTGGGGATTTGGGGCACCGCCCCCTGTCATGCACAGAGCAGGGAGGCTCAGGGGGTTGTAGCACCACCCCTGTCACATACAGAGCCAGATGTTCAGGGGTTTGGGGTGCTGCCCCCTGTCATGCACAGAGCAGGGCGGATCAGGAGGTTGTGATGCCACCCCCTGTCACACTCAGGGCAGGGTCAATAGGAAGGTTGTGGCTCCACCCCATCACACACAGAGCAGGGCCCATGGGGGGGTTGAGGCGCGGCACCCTGTCACACACAGATCAAGGCCAATCAGGGGGTTGGGGACCTCCCCGCTATCAGGCACAGAGCAGGGCTGATCAAGGGGTTGAGGCGCCTTCCCCTGTCATGAACAGAGCAGGGCGGATAGGGAGGTTGTGGCCCCAACCCCTGTCACACACAGAGCCGCAGGGCGATCAGGGGGTTTGGGTGCTGCCCCCTGTCACACTGCTCCAGGGGCCAGGAGGCCTCATGGCTCCACTGATTCCAGTGGTGGGAGGCCTCGCGGCTCCGCTTGCCACAGAGAAAGTGAGGCCTCGATGCTCAGCTGATCCCAGTGCTGGGAAACCTCACTGCTCCACTGATCCCAGGCCGGGCGGCCTCGTGGCTCCGCTGATCCCAGGTTTGGGAGGCCTTGTGGCTCCACTGATCCCGGTGCTGGGAGGCATATTACCCTTTTACTATATAGGATATAGGCCTAGTACACGGGTGAGGGCAGATTGGTTTGCCCTGAAGGGTGTCCTGGATCAGAGTGGGGGTCCCGCTTGGGTGCCTGGCCAGCCTGGATAAGTGGATGATGGCTGTTTGCAGCTGGTCACACCCCCTTCAGGGTGGGGTTTCCGCTTGAGTGTCTGCCCAGTCTGGGTGAGGGAATGATGGCTGTTTGCAGCTGGTCACACCCCCTTCATGGTGGGGGTCCCCACTGGTGTGCCTGGCCAGTCTCAGTTAGGGGCTGAGGACCATTTTCAGGCTGGCAGGTGACTGAAGCTCCCAGCCTCTCCTTTTTTCTTTTTTTTTTTAAACTGGGATTTATTTATTTTCAATGGCTGTCACTGGAACTGAGAGCCAGCTTTATTTCTGAGGCTGGCTCCATCTTGAGGCCTCTGCTGCTGAAAGCAGGTATCTGGGCTTTGTTTATCTTCCATAATTGAAACTCTGTTGCCATCACTGCCACTCTAAGCTCTGAGCCCACTGCCAGCTGAAAGCAGGAATCTGGAGCTTTTTTAGCTTCTATAATTGCAACATTGTTTCTTAGACTGCAGCTCAGAGGCCGGCAGGGTCAGGCGGGGAACCTTGGCTTCCTCCATCACTGGAGAAAGCAAGCCTCCCGTTCACTTCAGCTGCATGGCTGCCGGCCGCCATCTTGTTTGGCAGTTAATTGGCATATCGCCCTGATTAGCCAATGGGAAGCGTTCAGGGGTATGGTAAATTTGCATGTTTCTCTTTTATTAGATAGGACTAGTAGCCCGGTGCACGAAATTCATGCACTGGAGTAGGGGCAGAAATGGGCCCCTCAGTCTGGCCTTCACCCTCTCCAATCGGACACCCCTCAGGGAATGTCCAACTACCTGTTTGTGCCCACACTTTTAACAGATAACAGCTCCAGTGTTGTTTTTTTCTTATGCTTATAACCATTGGAATTAGTTGGTACTAAAGTGTGTATACATTTTGGGGGGACACCTGTGTATCTCTAGTCAGCAGTGAAAGAAACCAACAGCAGATTTGGAACCCCCAGACAGGGAACCTTACTCACTCCCCACTTCACTTTCCACCTTCGTGGGCAGCAGGAGAATCAACGTTTTCTCTCATTAATTCGGAAAAGCATGTCCTGTCACCTGCTGCCCAGCAGGAGTGCACTAGGCCCCAAGCAAGCAAGGATCAGTCAGGGCAGCCTTCACTCATGGGTGCTGGCACCCAAAATGCACATTCCTCCTCTACAGTCTCCCCAACTATCCCACTGTTTCACTGAGAGGACGGAATTCCTCTTCGCCTCTGGGTTCTTGATCTTGAATGCTGACTGAAGGCACCTCAGAGAAGGCCACCTGCACCCACCAGGAGTGTCTGTATGCACCTGCTCCTGCCTCAGCACCTGCATTAACCCCCTAGAGGTGATCTCGTAGCTGCACTGGCCTCCGAAGGAACAGGGCATCACCACTCCGCCCTCTCACTGTCATCTCATAGGCGCCCACCCTCAGCACCCAGAACACCCAGACACTCTCCAAAGGACGTGAGCGCATCAGAGGGAATGTGTGTACATCTGTGGGGGTGTTAGGCATACTGGCTTGATGGAAGTGCAGTGGAGAGGTGGGGGAGAACTTTGCATGCCTTGGTTTGCAACTGTTGCAGGCGTGGGAGGGTGACAGTGTGCTGGGGGATGTTCGCACACCAGGGCGGGATGTGCACACCGGAGGCCTCTGGCTTTGCAGATCCACAAACCCCCGTGCTGCAGCTAGGAGGATGTCAGTCTGGCCCTGCGATTCTGCACCTTCTGGGCCAGGAGGTGGATCTTGCGCAGCCACTCCTGGGTGCTGATGGTCTACAGGCTCTACTTCAGCTCAGTCTACAGACTCCATTTGGCACACTCACAGCTGTCACCACCTCCATGTGGGAGTGCAGGCCGCATTTGGCCAGCCGGCCTCCCCTGTCCAGAGGCTCTCTGTGCTGCTCACCTGCAGAGAGTGACTGGGGCTGGGCAGCAGCCAGGCATCCTTCCCTGCCCAACCCCAGCCGATCCGCCCCTGTTTGAGCTGCCTCCCCACCATGAAGAGTCACGGATCCGGGTCCCAGGACCATGGACAGCCTCAAGCACTGCCCCCCGCCTGGCAGGGTCACAGATCCGGGTCCCGGGACCGCAGACAGCCTCAAGCACTGCCCCCTGCCTGCCAGGTCACAGATCAGGTCCCAGGCCATGGACAGCCTCAAGCGCTGCCACCCCGCCCACCAGGTCATGGATCCCGGTCCCAGACCACGGACAGCCTCAAGCGCTGCCCCCCACCCGGCAGAGTCACAGATCCAGGTCCTGGGACAGCAGACAGCCTCAAGCACTGCCGCCCACCTGGCAGGGTCACGGATCTGGGTTCTGGGACCGTGGACAGCCTCTGGCATTGCCTCTGCCTGCCAAGTCACAGATCCAGTCCCAGACCATGGACAGCCTCAAGCACTTCCCCCCCAGCTGCCAGGTCACGGATCCAGGTTCCAAACTGCAGACAGCCTCAAGTGCTGCCCCCCACCCAGCAGGGTCACGGATCCAGGTCATGGACCATGGACAGCTTTGCCTGCTGCCGCCCGACTTCAGTATGCAAATTAGCCACCATCTTGTTGCTTCAGGGTGAGGGTCCCCATTGGGGTGTCTGGCCAGTCTGGATGAGGGGCTTAGGTCCGTTTTCAGGCTGGCGGGTGACTGAAGTTCCCAACCGCTCCTTTTTCTCTCTTTTTTTTATTCTGGGCCAGCTTTAGCTCTCGCTCCAGCTCTGAGGCCTCTGCTGCTGGGAAAGCAGAAACCCTCGGGCCCAGAGTTGTTTGTGTTCTATAATCAAGCTCCAGCTCTGAGGCCGTGGCTGGCTGAAAGCAGGTATCTGGGGTTTGTTTAGCTTCTATAATTGCAACATAGTTGCTTAGAGTGCAAGCTCAGAGGCTGGCAGCGGCAGGTGGGGAATCTTGGCTTCCTCCTTAACTGGAGCAAGCAAGCCTCCTGTTCGCTTCAACTGCCTGGCTGCTGGCTGCCATCTTGGTTGGCAGTTAATTTGCATATCGCCCTGATTAGCCAATGGGAAGCATTCGGGGGTATGGTCAATTTGCATGTTTCTCTTTTGTTAGATAGGACTAGAGGCCCAGTGCACAAAAATTTGTGCACTCGAGGGGGGGTCCCTCAGCCCAGCCTGTGCCCATATGCAGTCCAGGACTCCTTGGGGGATGTCCACCTGTGGACTTAGGCCCACTCTCCAGGGGATCAGGCCTAAGCTTGCAGTCAGAAATCCTTCTAGCAGCCAGGAAGCCCTTGGGGATGTCTGACTAAAGGCTTAGACCCCCAAGGGATCGGGCCTAAACTGTTAGTTGGACATTCTTAGTGCTGTCACAGAGGTGGGAGAGGCTCCTGCCACCACCTCTATGCTGGCCAGCGATGAGCCAGCTTCTGGCTGAGTAGCGCTCCCCATATGGAAGTGCACTGACCACCAGGGGGCAGCTCCTCCATTGAGCATCTGCCCCCTGGTGGCCAGTGTGCATCATAGCAACTGGTCATTCTGCTGTTCAGTCAATGTGCATATTAGCCTTTTATTATTATTATATAGGATGTCCCCATTTCCCCCCTTTTGCCCCCTCTACCCAGCTCTTGCCCCCCACTTCTCTCTGGCCATCACCATATTGTTGTCTGTGTCCATGGGTTGTGCATATATTTTCTTTGGCTAATCCCTTCTTTAAAATCACTTCTTTAAATTTTTATTTTCAGGTAAGTGCTTATAACTGCACTATTATATATTTTCTATGATATCATTTAGAATTAAGATATTTTTTAGTTGAACCCTTGTAAATTTTAGTGCAATTTAATAAATTATGCTATAGCAATTAGGATATTTTTCATGTTATGCAGATACATTTCAATTAATATTTTATTAATTTTTAATATTTCAATTTGAAATAATCTCATACATGTAAAAAAACTATAAAATACTACAGCATATTATATGTACCCTTCACCCAATCTCTTAGGCATTAATAATTTAAACATAACCATTATACAACTAACAGAATTTGGAATATATTTTTTTATAATCTCTTTAATGTTACTTAATACATTTACTTTGTTTTGTTAATCTTCACCCAAGGATATTTTCCCATTGAATTTTAGAGAGAGTGAAGGGAAAGGGAGAGACACATTGATTGGTTGCCTCCTGAACATGCTTTGATAGGGACTGGGGATCAAGCCAGCAACTGAGGTACATGCCCTTGACTGGAATCAAACCTGGGACCCTTCAGTCCACAGGCTAATGATCTACCCACTGAGCAAAACAGGCTGCAGCTTAATTCATTTACTTTTAACCTATATGTGTCTTTATATTTAAAGTGGGTTTTGTTTTTGATTCACCCCCATAATCTGTCCTTTAATTGGTGCATTTATGCCACTGACTTTCTGAGTGCTTACTGATAGAGTTACTACCATATCAGGTGGCTTCTGGATCTTCTGGGTCCCGCCCTGCCTTGCCTTTTTTTTTAATAAGACATTTCAATTTATTTAAAAGAAGCCAATATACAGGATATAAAGGCTATGATATTTACAACAGTACAGTAAACAGGTTGGTTTCCCGGTAGGATTAGTAGTCTTTCAGTGAGTATTAACCCCCTTTCCCCTTGATGCTCGACCCAGCTGGCAGACAAACAGCAACAGTGGGTGGGATGGGACTGCAGGATAGAAAGTCTCCCTGAAGGGATTAAAAATCACGTAGATGCTAAAATGTCCACAATGGGGTCTTGGGGGTGAGGGGTGCCTCTGCCTCATTCCTTTGAGGGCTTGGCAGCACGAATGCTGAGGGATTTGCCCCAAACTAACACACGGCCCACCCTGAGCCTGTAAATCTTTCACCAATGGAATATTCCCTTCCTGAGAGAATCAGCCCTAATCCCTCAGCCAGGGCCTGGAAGAGCTGCCCAGGCTGTGGGCACAGCCAGGACTGTGGACATTTCATGGTATTTCCACTCCCACTCCAGCTGCCTAACAACTCTGCACTGCTCCCCTCACCCACCCCCCCCCCCCCGTCACTCCATCAGGACACCGTGCACAGGAGGGTACACTGGTTTTCTCATGCACATTGGGAACTGGCTGTTTCTGTTTTCTGGAGTAAAAAGGTTCCTGTGGGCCGGGTAAGGTCTCTGCTTGACAAGAAGTTATGAAACAGAGCCACTGACCACACCCACTTCCTCTGGGCATGGAGCAGCTCTGGCCCTCAGAGCTCATCTCTCCAGCAGAACTGAAGGGAAGAACGTGTGTACCTTTCTGTCCCTCACCCTTCACATGCCCAGAACCATCAATGTCACACTTCCTAATTCCTATCACTGTATTTCATTAGTTCCATACTGTTTTACTAATCATGAATCTAAATAGATTGGTTCAAAAGGAGATCCTTCTATTTTTAAAGTAGCTGGGGCTTCTGGGGGAAGGCCTTGCCTTGCAGCCTGGACCCACTGATCGGCAGATCCTGGGCCCCAAGGCAAGTCCTGCAGCTGCTGGTGGGCCTTGCCTTGCATACCAGATCTGCTGTTGGGGGGTTCCAAGGTGCAAGCCCAGACTCGCTGCTGGGGCTTTTGGGGGCAGGCCTTGCCTTGCAGCCCGGACCCACTGATGGGCGGTTCCTGGCCCTCAAGGAAAGACCTGTTGCTGGGGGAGGGCCTTGCCTTGCAACCCAGACCTGCTGATGGGCAGTTCCCAGGCCGCAAGGCAAGACCGGCTGCTGAGGCTTCTGGGGGCAGCCCCCTCTGGGGTGCCTGGCCAGTCTGGGTGAGGGGCTGAGGGCTGTTTTCAGGCTGGCCACACACCCTTTAGGGTGAGGGTCCCCACTGGGGTGCCTGGTCAGCTTGAATGAGGGGCTGAGGGCTGTTTTTAGGCTGCCTACACCCCCTTTAGCGTGGGGGTCCCCACTGGGGTGCCTGGCCAGTCTGGATGAGGGGCTTAGGTCCATTTTCAGGCTGGCGGGTGACTGAAGCTCCCAACCTCTCCTTTTTTTCTTTTTTCTGGGATTTATTAACCTTCTATGGCTGTTAATGGAGCTGAGAGCCGGCTTTAGCTCTGAGGCCGGCTCCAGCTTGAGGCCTCGGCTGCTGAAAGCAAGTATCTGGGCTTTGTTTAGCTTGTATAATTGAAACTCTGTTGCCTTCACTGGCCCTCTAAGCTCTGAGCCCACTGATGGCTGAAAGCAGGAATCTGGGGCTTGTTTAGCTTCTGTAATTGCAACATTGTTGCATCCGGAGCTCAGAGATGGGATGCAGCAGGTGGGGAACCTTGGCTTCCTCCATCACTGGAGCAAGCAAGACTCCTGTTCACTTCAGCTGCCTGGCTGCTGGCCGCCATCTTGGTTGTCAGTTAATTTGCATATCGCTCTGATTAGCCAATGATTATTATCCTATCAAATAATAGACAAACATGGTAATTAACCGTAGCTTCTCTATGCTTCTCATTGCCTAATCAGGGCGATATGCAAATTAACTGCCAAGAAAGATGGCAGTTAACCTCCAACAAAGATGGCAGTTAATTTGCATACTCACAATTATGGGAAGCAAAAGGAGAAGGATGAAAGACAGTGATCAGAAACCCACAAATAGGCAAGAGCCAGGGAGCAGGGCAAAGGTCGACCCTGGAGGCCACCTTTACCCTGCCATCACCCATCTGCAGGTGATTGGAGAAGCCTGGGGGTTGGGGCAGGGAAGCGTACACAGACAGTGTCCATGACCGCAGAAGCCAGATGCAGGGGCAGGGAAGTGGCTGCTGCCAGCATTCCCAGCCACGGCTTCCTGCTTTGCACCCGGCTTCTGCGATTGGTAATGCCTATTTTTGCATGACACATAACTGACTGCCCTCCCTGGAAGCACAGAAGAAGAAGAAGAAGCCCCCAGAAGAAGAAGCCGCCCACCTTTGGTCCAGGCATCAGCACCTGGGGCTGGCTGCAGCCCAGGAGACAGACAAGGTACCGGCCAGAGGTCCCAGGCTGCAGCCACCTAGAGAAGCTGCCAGCCCTGTGGTCCAGGGCGCCAGTGCCTTTGGCCAGGGAAACAGGTTCCCTCTTCTCCTACTGTAGTCATTACTTCAATATTCCCCTTCTGAATTTCTCTCCTGTGCTGCAACCCAACTCCACTTTTTATTGGAAGGATATGGAACAGAGCGAACAGTGTTAAAAGCTTCCATTTTTAAGCCGGTAAGGTTGGTACTTAAACATATAAATGGAAAACTAGAGTCCTTAAGGTAACAAAGGCTACAAAGGACATGGACAGCGCATGACCTATTATATCCAGCAATCCATATGGGGACTGAAAACTTTGCAATGATGACAATTAGTGAAGATATGAATCAACTAAAATAGTTGACAGGGACAATTCTTCCATCTTTGAAAATATCTACATCAAATCTGTTTAAATAGATTTTCATCTACAAAATATAACACATTCTGACAAGATCACCACCACCACCAATGTGGTCAGTGTTCTGCCATAAAATGTTTAATAACTAAGGGACCCCCTCCCCCCCCCGAGAGCACAAATTTTTTGCACCGGCCTACTAGTAATCTAATAAAAGAGAAACATGCAAATTGACTGCAGCTCCGCTACACACCAAGCCATGCCCACCAGCCAATCAGAGCGAGTATATGCAAATTAACACAACCAAGATGGTGATGGGCAACCACGGACCTGGAGCAAGCAGGAGGTGTGGTTGCCCTGGCGATGGAGGAAGCCAAGCTGCCCGCCTGCCCTGGCTGGCTGTGGTCTCCATTCGAGGCAACAAAATTTCAATTATAGAAGATAAATAAATCCCAGATATCTGCTTCCAGCCAGCCTCCACTGGGAGCTTGAGTGGCTGGAGGCAGTGGCCAGCCTGCAAACAGCCATCAGCCACTCACCCAGGCTTGCCAGGCACCCCAGCAAGACCCCTAACTCTGAAGTGGATGTGGCCAGCCTGAAAACGGTCCTGAGCCCCTCATCCAGGCTGACCAGGCACTCCAGTGGGACCCCTACCCTGATCCGGGACACCCTTCAGGGCAAACCAGCTGGCCCCCACACATGCACCAGGCCTCTATCCTATATAATAAAAGGATAATATGCAAATTGACCCTAACAACAGAATTACTGGGAATGACTGGTCACTATAACACACACTGACCACCAGGGGGGAAACGCTCAATGCAGAAGCTGCACCCTGGTGGTCAGTGCACTCCCACAAGGGGAGTTCTGCTCAGCCACAAGCCAGGCTGCCAGCTGCTAGTACAGCGGTGGTGGTGGGAGCCTCTCCCGCCTCCTCAGCAGTGCTAAGGATGTCTGACTGCAGCTTAGGCCTGCTCCCTGCTGGCAAGTGGACATCCCCAGAGGGCTCCAGGGCTGCCAGATGTCTAACTTCCAACTTAGGCCTAATCCACCGAGGATTGGGCCTAAGCCAACAGGTGGCCATCCCCTGAGGGGCCCCAGACTGCTAGAGGGCACAGACCAGGCTGAGGGACTCCCCCACGAGTGCACACATTTTTGTGCACCAGGTCTCTAGAGTATGTGTATATATATATACTAGAAGCCCAGTGCACAAAAATTTGTGCACTCGGGGGGGCGGGGAGGGTCCCTCAGCCTGGCCTGTGCCCTCTCGCAGTCTGGGACCCCTCGGGAGATAAGGACCTGCTGGCTTACGCCTGCTTCCGGGTGGCAGAGGGCAGGCCCATCCCTAGGTGCAGCCCCTGGTCAGGCTCAGAGCAGGGACGACTGGGGAGTTAGGACGCCACCCCCTGTCATGCACAGAGCAGGGCGGATCAGGAGGTTGTGATGCCACCCCCAGTCATGCTCAGGGTAGGGCCGATTGGGGGGTTGGGGAACCTCCCCCTGTCACACTCAAGACAGGGTTGATGGGGAGGTTGCAGCACCACCCCCTGTCACGCACAGAGCAGGGCCAATCCAGAGGTTGGGGCGCTGCCCCCTGTCACACACAGAGCAGGACCCATCAGGGGGTTGGGGAGCTCCCCCCTGTCACACACAGAGCAGGGTTGATCAGGGGGTTGGGGAGCTCCCCCTTGTCACTCACAGAGTAGGGCCAATAGGGGAGTTGAGGCACCGCCCCCTCTCACACACAGAGCAGGGCGGATCAAGGGTTGGGGCACTGCCCTCTATCACCCACAGAGCAGGGCCGATCAGGGGTTTGGGACGCCGCCACTGTCACACTCAGGGCAGGGCTGATGGGGAGGTTATGGCTCTACCCTGTCACACACAGAGCAGGGCCCATGGGGGGCAGGGGGGTTGGGGTGCCGCACCCTGTCACCCACAGAGCTGCACGGCGATCAGAGGTTGGGAAGCTCCCCCTTATCAGGCACAGAGCAGGGCTGGTCAGGAGGTTGGGGTGCCTTCCCCTGTCATGAACAGAGCAGGGCGGGTAGGGAGGTTGTGGCCCCATCCCCTGTCACACACAGAGCTGCAGGGCGATCAGGGGGTTTGGGCGCTGCCCCCTGTCACACTGATCCCGGTGCCGGGAGGCATATTACCCTTTTACTATATAAGACCGAGGCCTGGTGCATGGGTGGGGCTGGCTGGTTTGCCCTGAAGGGTATCCTGGATCAGGGTGGGGGTCCCCACTGGTGTCCCTGGCCAGCCTAGGTGGGGGGATGATGGCTGTTTGCAGCTGGTCACACACCCTTCAGGGTGGGGGTCCCCACTTGGGTGCCTGGCCAGCCTGGGTGAGGGGATGATGGCTGTTTGCAGCTGGTCACACACCCTTCAGGGTAGGGGTCCCCTATGGGGTGCCTGGTCAGCCTGGGTGAGGGGATGATGGCTGTTTGCAGCTGGTCACACACCCTTCAGGATGGGGGTCCTCACTGGGGTGCCTGGTCAGCCTGGGTGAGGGGCTTGGGCTGTTTGCAGCTGGTCACACACCCTTCAGGATGGGGGTCCCCACTGGGGTGCCTGGCCAACCTGGGTGAGGGGCTGAGGGCTGTTTTCAGGCTGGCGGGTGATGGAAGCTCCCAACCGCTCCTTTTTTTCTTTTTCTTTTTTAATTCTTGGCCAGCTTTAACTCTGAGGTTCCAGCTCTTAGGCCTCCTCTGCTGAAAGTAGGTATCTGGTTTGTTTCGGTTCTATTATCAAAACTCTGTATCAACTCCAGCTCTGACTCCAGCTCTGAGATCCCAGCTCGCTGAAAGCTGGTTTCTGGGTTTTTTTTTAGCTTCTGTATTTGTTACAATGTTCAAACTGCAGGCTCAGAGGCCTGCAAGGGAGGCAGGGAACGTTGGAGTCCTCCGTCACTGAAGCAAGCAAGCCTCATGTTTGCTTCTAGCTGCCTGGCTGCCGGCCACCATCTTGGCTGGAATTTAATTTGCATATCTCACTGATTAACCAATGGGAAGGGTAGCAGTCATACGCCAATTACCATGTTTCTCTTTTATTAGATAAGGATATATTTCCAAAATTCACTCAAGATTTTCCATTCAATTCAATGGCAAATCTTGTGTGAATTTTGGGACCATATATATATATATGTAATTTTTTTAAGTCCATAATGAGAGAAAATTTGCAGGAGGTTTAAGAAATAGATTCAGGGGACAATTCCTCTCACAATTCCTCTCAACACCAAACCCCACATTTCCCTGAATCTCCCCACAACATACACACAAACACCCATCTTCCTTTAACTGGAAAATCTGGGTCCTGCTCCATTCTGTAAATGTGAAGTCAATGCTAAGCTGAGAATATTGAAGAAGAGGAGGAAAGAGGAAGTTAGGGGAGAAGCTGCACAAACTTGTTCATGTAAGAGACTGGACCACCTTACTACCTAAAACAACTTTCTGCCTTTTGTTGACTTTCGCCCAGACTTCGTGCTTATGAATTCCATCATTTGTGAACACCTTGGCCCTTCCACACATACTCAGGCCAAGTAGAGCCAGTAAAAAACTACTTTGTTTTGTAGTTACAAACAGGTAGTCCAGGATTGGTCACAGTCAGGTCATGACATTGGCCTACACCAAAGTGACCCCCACAATAAGTCTGAGAGCTAACACATCTGGTTGTGAGATTTAGAACATATCAGAGTATGACCCAATGATCCCATAAGCAATAAACCCAGATGGAGATGTTGGCAGGCATCAGACCCTGATAGGAGAAATTCTGCTTTATTGGGTCAGACCCCTCATAGCAACTTGTACACTGTGGTTGATGTTTATTCTCATAATCAGCTAGCATGAGAGTCAACTCCACCCATGGATGGAACAACATCAATCAAGACTCAACTACAATAGGATGGCTCACATATTCCACACATGGAACATTCCAGGGACATCTAGCTTAAGTGATCAGGGAGACTGTGCCACTGAACCACAAAGGTTGCTGACCTAATATGTAAGGTCAGCATACCAAGACTGGAGACATTAAAGATCTGCCTAATACACAGACACAAATATAAAGAGGCAACCACACTGGTGAGACAAAGAAACAAGCTCCAAACAAAAGAACAGGAGAAATCACCAGAAAAAGGAGTAAATGAAATGGAGGCAAGCCATCTAACTGACAGGAAGTTCAGCCATGATCGGAGAATCAGGCGCCTTTGCCTCCCTGGCCAGTGATAGCAGGAAGTAGGGATGGAGCCAGGGATGGGAGCTGGGCTTGGTCGAAGCTGGCAGTCCCGGGAGCTAGGGGTCCCTTGCCTGGGCCTAATGCGAAGCCCATGATCACGGGGCCGCTTCAGCTGCGGGTCCCCGCTGCCTGGGCTAGATGCCTCAGCCAGAGGCGTCCTGCAGGGGCAGGGGCGGAGCACCCAGCTGCCACTGTAGGTCCCCGCTGCCCACGCCGGATTCCTAGGCCAAAGGCATTAGGCCTGGGCAGGGGCGGAGCCTGCAACCGTGGGGAGCTGGGGGTCCCCTGCCCAGGCCTGACACCTCTGCCGGAGGCCTCAGGCCTGGTCAAGGGGCCGATCCGGTGATTGGTGATCAGAGGATGATGAGGGTCAACTCCTCTGGCCGAGGCATCAGGCCTGGGCGGGGGGCTGGGGGTCCCCTGCCCAGGCCTGATGCCTGGGCCAAAGGCATCAGGCCTGGGTGGGGGGCAGAGCCAGGGATTGGGGGGATATGATGGTCCCCTTGCCCAGGCCTGAAGCCTGGGTCAGAGGCGTCAGGCTTGGGCGGGGGGTGGAGCAAGCGATCAGAGGGAGGTGGGGGTCCCCTGCCCAGGCATGATTCCTGGGCCAGAGGCATCAGGCCTGGGTGGGGTTCAGAGCCAGTGATCGGGGGGATATGGGGGTCCCCTGTCCAAGCCTGACACCTCTGGCGTAGGTGTCAGGCCTGGGCAAGGGGCCGATCAGGCGATCGGAGGGTGATGGGGGTCTATGCCTCTGGCCCAGGCATCAGGCCTGGGCAAGGGACAGAGCCAGTAATCGGAGGGGCCTGGGCCAGAGGCATCAGGCCTGGGCTGGGGTCAGAACCAGTGATGGGGGAAAATGAGAGTCCCCTGCCCAGGCCTGACGCCTCTGTCAGAGGCGTCAGGCCTGGGCAAGGGGCCAATCTTGCAATTGGAGGGTGATGGCGGTCAACGCCTGAGGGCTCCCAGTATGTGAGAGGGGGCAGGCTGGGCTGAGGGACACTCCCCACACACACACCCAGTGCACGAATTTCATACACCGGGCCCCTAGTTTAAATATAAATGGATGGAAGGCTCCAATCAAAGGGCTAGGGTAACTGAATAGATGAGAAAACAAGACAGATATATATGCTGTATATAAGACACTCCCAACCAAATGAAAGACACAGAGACTGAAAGTAAAGGGATGGAAAATATATTTCATAAAATGAAAATGAAAAAAGGAAAATAGCACACTTATATTAGGCAAAACACACTTTTTGACTGTGTGCACCACCTTGTATGCACAGTGATTCCCAGTCTCCTTCAGGTCTTGCTTTTGCTCTTCAATGTGCACTGGAACTGTGGCCAAGTAGCACCTATGCTCTTCTACTAGGGTGCTGTCCCCCCTCCCTGGGGCCCCTGTGCATTGCAGAAGAGGTCATTTGTGTAGTAGTTACCTTGGTTATCCCTCTCCAAGTTCTCAACCACAGCCATCAGCTTCTCAAGCTGCTCCCCCTGCCCCTCCCCTGTGGCCTGGTTGTTGAGGCCACAGTACCTATTTTCACACTCATGGACATGGATCTGCAGGTTGTGGTTGTCCGTTTTGACTACCTACTCATCCAAGGACATGTCCCCTATGTCCTCCTTGTGGGTGAAGAGGACCACCACGTGTCTCATGGCTCCTGCCCCAAAGACCTCCTTCACCCGACTCACTGCCACTGTGTCCCGGGCAGTGAAGTGCCCCTGCTGTGTCACCAGCAGAAGCACATGGGGCCCTGGGGCTGAGAGCAGGTAGCAGTCCCCAATGTGCTTGTACATCTCTTGGTCCTGTTTCTTGGGTCAAAGATAGAGGGCATGTCAACCACTAGGATGTTCCTTCCATTCCACATGCCTGTGGCCAACTGGCACATCCCAGCCATGGCCTGGGCCCCCAGCCTGGGCACAGACACAGGCTGACAGAGTATGCTGTTCCCAGTGGCACTCTTTCCACAACCATATTTGCCCACCAGTGCCGGGAGCCGGTCCATCCTTGCTGTTTCAAGGGACCTGGCATATATGGCATACTGTTCGTAATATGTTTGCTCACCTTCTTGGCACTATGTGTTTTAACCAAGGTCACCTCTCCGAGAAAGGTTATTTCCCCAGGTAGGGATTTTCCCCTGAAGTTGGGGAGGGAATAAAACCTCTTAACTAAGTGCCAGGCGGGTAGTTAATCACTTTAACTACAAACAATCATGCTTAAGCTACATAATCTTTACTCCCTGAAATGGAGATAAGAAACGCCCTAACCTTTGGAATAGAGATTGATAGGATTAGAATCAACTGGTATAAATACAGATGCAACAAGACAACAGGAGACAGAACCTAGAGAGGCAGACCAAGAGACAGACCCGAGACACAGAACTCAGAACCTACAGACAGAACTTAAGAGACAGAACTTAAGAGACAGAACTTAGGAGACAGAACTTACACGGAACTTAGAAGACAGAACCTGGCTAGAGATCCTAACCAGAACTTCGCTGGAGATCCTGACCAGAACTTGGCTAGAGGAACCTGGCTATGATGATCACCTGATGGCTGCCTCCGTGTCAAGAGAACCTGACTAGAACTTGGACAACCTGGCTGGAGAACCTAGCGAGGGAACATGGCTACAGAACCTGGCTGGAGATCCTGACAAGAGAACCCAACTATGCTGATGAACTGAACACTGCCTCTGTGCCATTCTTTCCTTCTTTGCCGACTCCGTCCACACCTTTGGGGACCCCTGGACCTGCTGGGGCTGGACCCCGGCACACCAGGATGAGCCTCAGTGAGGAAGATGATGCAAACTGGTTATCTTCTACACTGCCTGAATAAGAAAAAAAAATGTGTGTCTTATTAAGCTTGGGTTGCTTCCAATTTTTCAGTCATGGACACTCATGGGATCTCATTAAAGCTGTTAATCTCCCTCCCAAGAATCTGTCATATCTAAATACATACACAAATTTCCAACAACTTGAGGAGGTTCTCAGGTCATAGGAAGTCTATATAGGAAGTCCACTTTGGACCCATAGCCAACAGTATGAACTACTACACTGAGGAGGTTGCTCCAAGTCCTTCTTCAAGTCTAGGGAAGACAGTTTTTCTGAAAGAAAAGTGGTCCCTGTGTTTCTGCAGGGATGGTGCCTAGCCCAGTTGCATGTTAAATAAATGTGAGATTAGAAGGATACAAAGGATGAGAAGTCACAAGTGGGAAAATATTACTACCTCTTTTCACTCACAAATAACCAGGAACACTTGTGGAGAAGTAAGTGCTCAACATATTTATTCACCTAAACCTTGGGAGAAAAGGAAGTGTAAGCTATGGCCTTCCACCAAGGGCCAGCTGAGGGTCCCCGGGTCTCTGTTCTTTGGGTGGGGAGTTCTCTGCTTGAAATTGAAACAACAGAATGGTCATAGTTACTGTCAAAGGCAAAGCCTGAAAGATGATTCAGGATGGGTGGCTGAAGAGGATGGAACTTAAGACCATTAATAGTACAAGGGATGGAAAGGTCACCTACTTGGCTGATTGAATTACAGGAAATTAACAAAAGTGGTGTTGGAGAGAGTGACACTGAGCCAGGAGCTAAAACTTTCAAGGGACCAAGAAGGCTGAGAACCTGGGGAGTTCTAGAATTCTATGAGCTCAAATGGATTCCAAGTTCACTGCAGTGTTTTAAAATCTATTATTTTATTTCTTCTACTCTGTGTTGGCTCTTCCTTTTCTGCAGTGTTCTGGGTTGTTTTGTAGCCTGCATGATTAGTAAATCTTTCTGGGAGATATTTCCATTTTCTGCTCAAAGTGGACAAGGAAAGAGAACATTTATTCACAATTCAGTTCAAACCCTGCAACTTCTGACTTGAAGTTTCATTTCCACATTTTCCACACCTCATGTGCACAGAGAGCATTATACTGAAGGGGTCGGGTGGAGGTGGGGGTGAAGGTGGTGGGGAAGGTAAAGAAAAAATGAGCACCTACTTTTTCTTCAGTTTAAAACACTGGGTTTCTGTCACTGTGTTTGAGGTGAGGAAACAGTGCCTTTTGCAGGCTTTCTTACCTTCAGCCTTAGTTCCATATCTGCTCTTCGGAAGTTGTTCCATCCTCTTCCAGGATAAAAACAAGAAAAGAATAAAAAGTAAGTGTCCACATGGAGCTGGTAAGGCCTGAAGTCTCTTCCAGTTCAGACTCCTAAGGATAATTCTCCATTGAGGAACCATTTCCATTGCTAGTTTCCTAACTCAAATTATGCCCTCAAAAGTCTATATATAACTTTAAGCGAACCTGATGATGCTAACACAATGCACTGTGAACACAATGCTTGGTCCCTTTTTTTCTTCTGTCTCAGCTTACAGGAAATCAGGAAATGTTTTAAAACCAATCAATCCATTCCTTATGTCCCCTCAACTGGAAAAGGCATGAAGTGAAAAAAAGCATTCTTTATGGGATAAGGAGGAGAACATTATCTTATTTTATGTTTTGGAATCTTAGTAGGCTAACTTTCTGGATACAGTACTCCCTCTCATGTCAGCCCTTGAAAGACTCATGTCCAAGATCCAACTTTCTCCTGGGAAGATGCACTGTAGTTTTCCTCTTGGCCACTGGATACCCATGTGACACAAAGCATGTTGGGCACTGGAAATTCTCTTTACTTCAAACAAGCCAATATCATTTACAACAAGGTAATTTTCCCCCCTGTTCTAGAAAGTTTGTTGTTAACCCCCTGAGCAGTTGGTGGAGAGGAGAGGATGCCATATCCAAAGAGAAAGAATCAACACTGAGCACAAATTAAAGAAAAACTCACTTCCTCCTCAGTGTTTAATCAAATGTTTTTTCCTGGCTGGCTTTGAGGTCCTTGTCTCCCAGTGATCACCATTTTGTGTCCCAGTAGATTTAAGCAGAAATTGGCACAACCATTGGCATGAATTGGCATAAATGTCTCATTCAAATGAGGCATAATATTGTGTCACTCATTTTTGTGTTAGAAAGGACAAGATGTTACATACCTAAGATGAGGTTATATTTACTTATTCAGTTTTAACTATTAAGCAGTTATGAAACAAGTTTTAAGTGAACTTATGAGAAAAAAAACAATTTGCAATGAACAAATGTAAGGACTTTGGCGTTTTTACTGCAGATATTCTATTTGATTAAAAAGTTAACACATTACACCTGAATTTCATTTATGTTTTTCTCCCTCCCTCTGCCCTTCAGAAGCAACCAATATTCTGAGCTTTTTATGTATAATCTCATGTGTGTATTTTCACTTCTACATACACATGTATCTGTAGGTAATGTCTAATACTGATTTTGTATTTTAAGCTTTTACATAAAAGAAATTATTTGTATAAAATTGTGTCCAATTATTTATTAACAAACTTTTAGGCTGTTCCAAAATATATGCTTCCTGCAAAATAATCCCCACATACTGCATATCTCTGTGCAACAATTGATGGATGGCTTTCATCTGACTAGATATTGTCAATATGACTCGAGACCACTATGCTAATTTTCATTGACACAAGCCATGTGTGAGAAGTCCCCAAATCTGCACTTGCACTTGGTGATATTCCACTCTTTATTTTTTTACTACCTTAAGGACATACATAATGACGTCTTGGTCCATTTATAAGTCCATTTTACTGATTACCATTGAATTTAAAAACACTTTTCATAGTTTTTTAGCTATTCAGTTTGCTCCTATTATATAGAAATGTTTGCACACTTTTCTATTACTACAGTGGGATTTTTTTTGGCCCTCCAAAGGTAAACCTCAGGTGAGTTCTGGCAGCTGGAATCTGTCAGCTAACTGCTAGTAAATTTTCTTTTCTTCTCTTGCTTTTTTATGCTGTATATTTGATTCCTAGAAGGACACAAACTACTGAAGGTGACATAGACCAAAATAAAATCTAAAATAGGTTAAATTAAAATAAAAACCTACAACCAAAGAAAAGCCCCGTACCAGATGACTTCACTAGTGAATTCATTAAACATTTAAAGAATTACCACTATTAAAGAATTACCATTGCAGACACTTTAAAAAACCAGGAGAGGAGGAAGTACTTCATCATTCATTCCACAAGGTCAGTATTCTTCAAAGATATTACAAGAAAAATACCTACAGACCAATATCCTTTATGAATATAGACATAAAAATCCTCACCAAAATAATGGCAAGTTGAATGAGGCAACTTACAAATACATATGTGAGAAGCATGTACCGTATATAAGTATAGATATCTGGGATTTATAATATAGTTTACTTATTGAATACATTCTGATATCTAATATGTTCAAGGCCCTCAACATATGATTTGTCAGTTGTATGTCAGTTGAGTGTCCCCTACTCCTTTTGATTTTGTGAGATTGGTCCAAACTATCATTACACAACATGGAAGACTTCAAAGTCCACCCCTCTGTTTCTAAGAGTTCCCCTACTATTTCCTTAGCCTTTCCTGTTTCCTCATTCCTAAGACATTGTGCCCTGTTTCTACTTCAACCTATGACTCTGAAAGTCCCAAAGGCACCATATTTACTGTTTATTAAAAAACACCAGTATTTATGCAGAACTATTCATATTCAGCTATTTCTTTTTTAGTATTAGAAATTTTACTGGAAATGCTACAGAGTACAAGATTCAGCACACAGACATTGTCATTATGATGACTCTCTTCTCTTTGCTCTTCCCTCTTTTTTCCCCCTAATTTTAAGATGCTTTTATTTGTATATATGAGATTCTGTCCCTTAGTGGATAAAAGTCATATGTCTCTTTTAGACACTCCAGCTTTGGTTTAGAGAGCAACAAACCAAAACACCTTACTTGCTCTACTCCCCACTTTATATTGAAAGGCAGGAACAGTCAATTTAACAAATATTTTTAAATCTTCCCCTTATTCAAAATAATGGATAAATTATAGACAAATATCAAGTGTGGACCAAAAAACATTCAGGTTACTCCCTTTCCGTTTAAAAGAAGACATATGACGCCCTCTTAGCGCAGCAGGCAGCACATCAGTCTCATAAAAGAAGACATATGTGTGGTTATTTCAGGTACCCATTTGTTTTCTTGGACTTTTAAAAGACTCCATTCAAATCACCTAGCTGTTGGAAAAGGGCTGTCTGCTTTTGAATTTTCTCCAACTGGTTTTCCCATCTGTTTGCTGGCTGCTGCCTGTTATTTCAGTTGTTTTATTGCTTTCTCTTTCTTTTTCATTCTTGATTTTCTTTGTCTCACAGTCTCGTGATGTTGACTGTGATAAGCGGTTTTGTGCTGTGCTTCCTGTTTTGCAGCTTTTGGGCTCTTCATCCTTTATTTTCTAGGTGACTGGGTTTGAGATTGGCTTATACTTTGCTTTTGTGGTTTCACACTCTGGGTGGCTTCTGGTGCAGCTTGAGACCAGGCACTTGTTTGTTGCTCAGAGCTGGAGTTCAAAAGATCATTCCAATATGGGTTCCTCGCTGGGCACTTCACTAACAACTGCTGGGAAAGTGACCAAGTCCATTGGAAATACTTTGTCTGAAAATTTCTGCAGGAAAAAGCCACCATAATGCAGAATCTTGTACCTGTTATTCACACATATTCTGGCACCACCTGTAACAGTAACATTAAGCTCCTCCAATCTGGACACCAAGAAAAGTATGTAAAATTAGAGGCCACTGTTTTGGAAATAAATTCACAATTCACCATAGCTAAGATTTGGAAACAGCCTAAGTGCCCATCAGCAGATGGGTGGATTAAAAAACTGTGGTACATCTACACAATGGAATACTATGCTGCAGTAAAGAAGGAACTCTTGCCTTTTGCAACAGTATGGATGGAGCTGGAGAACATTATGCTAAGTGAAATAAGCCAGTCAGAGAAAGATAAATACCACATGGTCTCACTCATTTGTGGATTATAGAGAACAACATAGACTGATGAACAGGGACTGATCCAAAGACAGAGAAACAGCGGTCAGACTATCAATCCAAAGAAGGAAAATAGGGGAGGGAGGGGGTAAGGGGAAGAGATCAACCAAAGGACTTTTATGCACACATATAAGCCAAACCAATAGACATGGACAACAGGGGGATGAGAGCATGAGTGTGTGTGTGTGGGGGGGGGGATGGGGGTTAATGAGGGGGATGAGGACACATTTGTAATACCTTAACTAATAAAGAATTAAAAAAAACAACATTGAATTCTTCTTTGCAGTTGGCTACAATTGTGGGGTTGGGTTGGGTTGCTGACAAGCTCATCTTGCTTACGGCTGTGCCTACAAAATATTGTGCTACATTTAAACACTTAGCAAGATGCATTTAGTAAGAGCTTCCATACCTTAAGATTCTTGTTCTAACTAACAATGATATCCACCATAGCATGGTACAGGTTTTCTCTAATAACAGGAAGTTCACCCTTATTGAATTCCCACTTGATGGAAGCCTATGATCCCTTTTAAAGTGCCCTTGATTTCTGTTTGCTAATCTTTTGTGGAGGATTTTGCTTTTATATTTATCAGGGAGATTGGCCTGTAGTTTTTTGGTTTTTGTTTTTTTTCTCATGTAGTGCCCTTGTCTGCTTTTAAGATATGAGTTATTCTGGCCTCATAAAATGAGTTTTGGAGTCTTCCTTCCTCTGCCCTTTTTGGGAGAGTTTGCAAAGGATGTGTAATAATTGTCCTTCAAATGTTTGCTACAATTCACTTGTGAAACTGCTTGGTGTGGGTTTTTCTTTGTTGGGAGATGTTTTATTCCTGCTTCAATCTCCTTACTCATTAATTGCCTGTTCATATTTTTCATTTCTTTATGACTCAGTCTGGGTAGGTTTTATGCTTCTAGGAATTTTATCCATTTCCTCTAGTTTATCCATTTCTTGGCACATGACTATGCACAGTAGTCTCTTATGATCCTTTGTATTTTTTTATATCAGTTGTAATGTCTCCTTTTTCATTTATGATTTTATTTATGTGAGCCTTCTTTATTTGAAAATTTTAGTCTAGTTAAATGTTTGTACTTTTTTAAAAACTCAGCTCCTAGGTTGTTGTTGTTGTTTTTATGAATCTTTTCTATTGTTTTTCTTATGTCTGTTTCCTCCCTCTGCTGACTTTGGGTTGGTTTGTTCTTTTTGTTTCTGAGTTTTCGACATAAAGTTAAGTTGCTTATTTGAGATTTTTCTTCTTTCTTAATGTTGCATCTATCATTACACCCTTCCTCTTAGAATAGCTTCTGCTGAATTTCATGTTTTTGTCTGTGTGTTTTCATTTTTATTTCAAAATATTTTTATTTCCTTTATGACTTCTTTCTTATATTCATTGGTTGTTAAGGAGTGTATTGTTTAATTTTCATGTTTTTGTGAGTTTTTCCATTTTTCTCTTGTTAGTGACTTCTCTAGTTGAATAATATTGTAGTCAGAAAAGATATTTAGTGTTTTTTTTAACATTTTTAAATTTGCTAAGGCTCGTTTATATATATACTATGTCCAGTCACTGAACAACAGGCTCCTCAGGACTGACTCAGACATTGGTCAGGTGTGTAGAAAATGAAAATGGGTGACAACTAGCACGTCAACAAAGGATCGAGCCACCTAAAATCGTGAATAGGTGAATACAGTAAAAATATTTTTATCAATTAAAAATGTCTGCAAAAGCCAATTAATTCTTGAAAGCAATATAATAATATATGGTTGAGTTTATATTTTCTGTAAATGTATAATGTATAACAGTAATGACAAAGGTGTTAAGATACCTTACAACATATGTGATGTGATATAATATTTGCTGAAAGTAGAATATGATAAGTTAAAGGTGCATATTGCAAACTGTGGAGCAACCGCTAAAAAAATCAAATGCGGTATAGCTAAGAAAACAACAGTTGAAATAAAACAGAATTTTAAAAATGTACAAAAAGCAGAAATGCCAGGAGCCGGTCCATCCTTGCTGTTTCAAGGGACCTGGCATATAAGGCATACTGTTCTTAATATGTTTGCTCACCTTCTTGGCCCTATGTGTTTTAACCAAGGTCACCTCTCTGAGAAAGGTTGTTTCCCCAGGTAGGGATTTTCCCCTGAATTTAGGGAGGGAATAAAACTTCTTAACTTAGTGCCAGGCGGGTAATTAATCACTTTAACTATGAACAATCATGCTTAAGCTACATAATCTTTACTCCCTGGAATGGAGATGAGAAACTCTCTGACCTTTGGAATAGAGATTGATAGGATTGGAATCAACTGGTATAAATACAGATGTAACAAGACAGAGTGAGACAGAACTCAGAAGACAGAACCTACACAGAACCTAGAGACAGAACTTTGCTGGAGAGAACATGGCAAAAGATCCTGGACAGAACCTGGATACAGAACTTGGTTGGAGAACCTAGACAGAACCTGGCTGAAGAACCCGGCTACAGAACCTGGCGACCGAACCTGGCTGGAGAACCTTAACTGAACCTGACTGGAGAACCTAGCGAGAGAACATGGCTATAGAACCTGGCTGGAGAACCTGGAGAACGTGGCTGGAGAACCTAGCAAGAGAACATGGACAAAGAACTTGGCTGGAGATTGTGGCTAGAGATCCTGGCAAGGCTGCTGATCAACTGAACGCTGTCTCCGTGTCATTCCTTCTTCGCTGACTCCGTCCACACCTTTGGGGACCCCTGGACCTGCTGGGGTTGAACCCCGGCACAGAAAAAAGCAAAAAAAAAAAAAAGATAGATTGGACAAACTGAAATAAACACCAAGAGGATGAATTTAAACACAATCTTATCAATAATCATATTAGATGTAAGTTTTCCAAATGCTCTAATTGGACAGTCAGATTGGATTTGGGAAAAGCAAGACCCAAATGAATGCTGTCTAAAGGAAATCCCACTTTAAATATAGGGACATAGACAGATTAAAAGGAAAGAATTCAAAAAGATATACCATGAAAGGGATACACCATGCACAGATTAGGCACATGAAACCTGCAGGGGCTGTATTAATATCAGACAAAGCAGGCTTCAGAATGATATCATCTTTACACCCTGGTAAGAAAGGCCATTTCATAATGATAAATAGGTTAATTCATCAATAAGACAATAATACTGAATTTTCATGTACCTCATAAATAACTGAGCTTCAAAAAAAATAAAGAGAGAGAGCTTTAAAATTCAAGAAGTAAATGCTGACAAAAACAAATGGAGAAATAGTCAAATGCACATTTACAGTTGGAGATTTCAACACTCCTCTCTCAATACTGGACTTATTTTCCCTTTTTCCTAAATTGAGCACAGACAAGGGAAGAGAACTGGGTTATCTAGTTCAGATATCTCCCCACCCAACTCTGACTTGTGGTTTCATTACCACATTTCCCACAGTTTTATCTGAAGAGTTACCTGAGGGACAGAGGAACTCTAAGACTTAGATTTGGTTCCTGAACCTGGACAGTGTGAGGCTTGGTGTGTGCCATCTACACTTTCTAGGCCCCTGTTTCCTCCTTTGTCAGAAATAGACAGTGGTCTCTCCTATTTAAAGATCCCCTGAATCCAGTGTGAGTGGACTGAGGAGGAGACTGTTCACAGTGCTGGTGTTGAGAGTGTTCTGTGAGCCTGATCGTCAACTCAGCTGGGACCATGTCTTCCCTGACCAGGCTGCTGCTCTCAAAACCTGTATAAAGAGCTAAATTACACCAGGCCAATCATGCTCACAGAGCTAGCATGCCATAAATGATGGGGAAGGACTATCCAAGGGTGAGCACAGACTAAAGTAGTCCCTTCTTGAGCAAGGTCATCTGTCCTCTTAGTGTAAAAGGGGTGAGTGAGTGTTGGGACCAGGAGATGGACTTGGGGTGGGAACATGAACTGCTCTTTTCAACAAGGGAGATTCGTTTCAGCAATGTGTAGTAAAAACAGGGGAAAATGACCATTTACCATGTATATTCCATTCCTTGGAGGGACATCTACAAGGTCTTTCCCCAGATTCTGATGACCATTTAGGGAGTCATGATGCTGCTGATAGGGCTGTGCAGAAGATATTGCTGTTTCCTTCCATTATGGAGTTCCAGCTCAATTCCACTGGGAGCTCTGCTGAGTGTGGCCTGGGAAGGGCATGGCTTTGACTCAAAACCTAAGGTGGGTCCTGACAGTGTGGCAGCTGGAGGCTGTCAGCTAACTGTGGAATAAACCTAATTGTCTTTGCTGCTTTTGCTTTTTTATGCTGTATATTAGATTCCTAGAAGGACACTAACTATGCAAAGTGACTCAAGCCAAAATAAAATTTGAATATACCTATAAAACAAAAGAGGTTAAATTGAAATAAAAACCTACAACCAAAGAAAAGCCCAGTACCAGATGGTTTCACTGGTGAATTCATTAAACATTTAAAGAATTAACAGCAATACATTGCAGACACTTTCAAAAACCAGGCGAGGAGGAAGTACTTCCCCATTCATTTCATGAGGTCAGAATCCTTCAAATTTATTACAAGAAAAATAAACCACTACATTGGATTGTTTATCTTCCTTTTGTTGAGTTGTATGAGTTCCCTATAAATATTGGAGGTTAAACCCTTATCAGTGATAGCATTGGCAAATATGTTCTCCCATGTAGTGGGCTTTCTTATTGTTTTGTTGATGGTTTCTTTTGCTGTGCAGAAACTTTTTATTTTGATATAGTCCCATTTGCCTATTTTCTCTTTAGTTTCCAATGCCCTAGAATCTGTATCGGTGAAGAAATTGCTTCTGCATATGTCTGAGATTTTGTTGCCTTTGGATTCTTCTAGTATTTTTATGGTTTCCCGTCGTATATTTAAGTCCTTTATCCATTTTGAGTTTATTTTTGTGTATGGTGTAAGTTGGTGGTCTAGTTTCATTTTCTTGCGTGTATCTGTCCAATTTTCCCAACACCATTTATTGAAGAGACTATCTTGACTCCATTGTATGTTCTTGCCTCCTTTGTCAAATATTAATTGAGCGTATTGGTACGGGCTGATTTCTGGGCTCTCTATTCTATTCCATTGATCTATATGTCTGTTCTTGTGCCAGTACCAGGCAGTTTTGAGAACAGTGGCTTTGTAATATAGCTTGATATCTGTTCTTGAGATCCCACCGACTTTGTTCTTCCTCAGGATCACTGCAGCTATTCGGGGTCGTTTTTTATTCCAGATGAATTTTTGGAGAGTTCGTTTTATGTCTGTGAAATATGCCATTGGTATTTTAATGGGAAGTGCGTTGAATTTATAGATTGCTTTGGGCAGTATGGACATTTTAATGATGTTGATTCTACCAATCCAAGAACATGGTGTGTTCTTCCATCTGTTTATGTCTTCCTTTATCTCTTTTTTCAACGTCCTGTAGTTTTCTGAGTAGAGGTCTTTTACCTCTTTATTTAAGTTTATTCCTAGGTAGCTTAATTTTTTTGGTGCGATGGTAAATGGGATTGCTTTTTTAGTCTCTCTTTCTGCAAGTTCACTATTGGTGTATAGTGATACCACCACATAGATTTCTTGGCGTTAATTTTGTATCCTGCTACATTGCCGAATTCTTTTATTAAGTCTAATAGTTTTTTGATGGAGTCTTTAGGGTTTTTTAAGTATAATATCATGTCATCTGCAAATAAGGACAGTTTTACTGCCTCTTTTCCAATTTGGATGCCTTTTATTTCTTCATCTTGTCTAATTGCAATGGCTACTACTTCCAGTACTATGTCTAACAGGAGTGGTGAGAGTTGGCATCCCTGTCTTGTTCCTGTTCTTAGGGGAAATGGTGTTAGTTGTTGTCCATTAAGTATGATGTTGGCTGTGGGTTTGTCATATATGGCTTTTATTATGTTGTGGTATGATCAACAAAAGGAAGATAAACAATCCAATCAAAAAATGGGCAAAGGACCTAAATAGACACCTTTCAGAAGAGGACATTCAGAAAGCCAAGAGACATATGAAAACATGCTCAAAGTCACTAATTATCTGAGAGATGCACATCAAAACAACAATGAGGTACCATCTCACACCTGTCAGAATGGCTATCATCAACAAAACAACAAACGACAAGTGCTGGAGAGGATGTGGAGAAAAAGGAACACTTGTGCACTGCTGGTGAGAATGCAGACTGGTGCAGCCACTATGGAAGACAGTATGGAGTTTCCTCAAAAAACTACAAATGGAACTCCCATTTGACCCTGTGATCCCACTTCTAGGAATATATCCCAAGAAACCAGAAACACCAATCCGAAAGGATATATGCACCCCTATGTTCATAGCAGCACAATTCACCATAGCTAAGATCTGGAAACACCCTAAGTGCCCCTCTGTAGATGAATGGATTAGAAAACTGTGGTACATCTACATGATGGAATACTATGCTGCTGTAAAAAAAGAAGGAACTCGTACCATTTGCAACAGCATGGATGGAACTGGAGAGCATTATGCTAAGTGAAATAAGCCAGTCAATGAAGGAAAAATATCACATGATCTCACTCATTTCTGGATAATAAAGACCACTATAAACTTATGAACAAAAATAAATACAGAGGCAGAGCTGCCTCGAACAGACTGTCAAACTACAGCAGGAAGGCCGGGGAGGGTGAGGGAGGGGGCAGGAAGGAGGTATGAGATCAACCGAAGGACTTGTATGCATGCATATAAGCCTAACCAATGGACACAAGACACTGGGGGGTAGGGGAGGCCAGGGGATTGTCAAGGTGGGGGGGAAAGAGACATATGTAATACTCTTTGTAATACTTTAAGCAATAAAAAAAATAGTTCATTCCTTCTTAGTGTTGTTCAGGACACCACTGTAGAAATAGACTATACCACAGGTGAACACTTGAAGTGTTTCTAGTTTGGGCTATTACAAAGAAAACTATTATGAATATTATGATCCACCAATCTTTGTGTGGTTATATGATTATATTTTTCTACCCAGGAGTCAAATGGTTACTAGGTTATATGGTTGGGTAGGTGTATATTTAACTATGTAAGAAATTGCTGAAATGTTTTCCAAAGTTTTTACCATTTTAGATTCCTAACTGCAGTGTATGACAGTTTCAATTTCCCCACATTTTTGCCAACATTTTGTAAGCTAGTCTTTTTAATTTTTGCCATCCTAGTGGGTGGTGGCAGTTTCTCCTTGTGGTTTTAATTTGCATTTCCTGATGACTATTTAGTAACATTTCATGAACCTAAATGCCATCGGTATATCTGCATTTTCAAATTGTGTCATTTGTCTTCTTATTGAATTATAAGAACGTTTTCTATATTTCAAAAAAAAACCACTACAGACCAATATCCTTTATGAATATAGACATAAAAATCCTCACCAAAATAATAGCAAATTGAATGTGGTAACTTATAAATACAATTACATATGTGAGAAGTATGTACCATATATAACTATAGGTATCTGGGATTTATAATGTAGTTTACTTATTGAATTTGATCCCAATATCTGATATGTCCAAGGCCCTCAACATATGATTTGTCAGTCGTATGTCAGTTGAGTGTCCCTCACTCCTTGATGACTTGGTGAAATTGGTCCAAACTACCATTACACAGCATGGAAGACTTCACAGTACTCCCCTCTGTTTCTAAGAGTTCTCCTTCCTTTTCCTCTGCCTCTCCTGTTTCCTCATTCCTGTGACATTGTGCACTGTTTCTACTTCAGTCTATGACTCTGAAAGCCCCAAATGCACCACTTTTACTGTTTCTTAAAAGAAAAACCTGGTATTTATGGAGAACTATTCATATTCACCTATATATTTCTTTCCTTTTTAGTTTAAGAAACCTTACCGGAGATGTTGCAGAGAACAAGAATCAGCACACAGACTTTCTCATTTTGATGACTCTTTTCACTTTGCTCTAAATGTCCTTCCAATATGAGTTTCTTGTTGGACACTTCACTATCAACTGTTTTTTCTCCCTCTAATTTTTTAAAATATATTTTATTGATTTTTTTTTTACAGAGAGGAAGGGAGAGGGTTAGAAAGTTAGAAACATTGATGAGAGAGAAACATCGATCAGCTGCCTCCTGCACAACCGCCTATTGGGGATATGCCCACAACCAAGGTACATGCCTTTGACCAGAATCAAACCTGGGACCTTCAGTCCACAGGCTTACACTCTTTCCACTGAGCCAAACCGGTTAGGGCTCTCCCTCTAGTCTAATATGTTTTTATTTGTGTATATGAGATTCTGTCCCTGAACGGATAAAAATGACATGTCTTTTTTAGACTGCCCAGCTTTTATTTAATAAACAACAAATCAAAAAACACCTTAATCTCCCTCTTTCCCACTTTATATTGAAAGGCCAGAAAAGCCAATTTAACAAATATTTATATTCCTTACATATTTGGAATATTGGATACATTATAGACAAATATCAAGTTTGAATAAAAAAAACACCATTTATGTTACCCCCATCAGATTTAAAAGAAGACATGTTTGTGCTTATTTCTGGTATCCATTTGTTTTCTTTGAGTAAAAGACTCAAGTAAAATCTCCTAGCTGCAGGAAAAAGGCTGTCTCCTTTTGAATTTTCTCCAACTGGTTTTCCCATCTGTTTGCTGGCTGCTGCCTGTTATTTCAGTTGTTTTATTGCTTTCTCTTTCTTTTTCATTCTTGATTTTCTCTATCTCACTGTCTCATGATGTTGGCTGAGAAAAGCGGTTTTGTGCTGGGCTTCCTGTTTTGCAGCTTTTGGCCTCATCATCCTTTCTTTACTAGGTGACTGTGTTTGAGAATGGCTTAGACTTTGATGCTGTGGTTTCACACTCTGGGTGGCTTCTGGTGCAGCTTGAGACGAGGCACTTGTTTGTTGCTCAGAGTTTTGGCGTTCTAAAGGTTGTTCCAATATGGGTTCCTTGCAGGTCACTTCACTAACAACTGCAGGATAACTGATCAAGTCCATTGGAAATACTGTGAGAAAATGCCTGCAGGAAAAAGCCACCATAATGCAGAACCTTATACCTCTTATTAAGACACTAGAGGCCCACTTGGGGGGATCCCTCAGTCCGGCCTGTGCCTCTCACAGTCTGGGACCCCTCGGGGAATGTCCACCTGCTGACTTAGGCCCGCTCCCCAGGGGACCAGGCCTAAGCTGCAGTCGGACATCCTTAGTGATGCTGAGGAGGCGAGAGAGGCTCCCACATTCACTGCTGTGCTGGCAGCCATCAGACTGGCTTGTGGCTGAGCAAAGCTCCCACTGTGGAAGCACACTGACCATCAGGATGCAGCTCCTGCATTGAGTGTCTGCCCCTAGTGGTCAGTGTGTGTCATAGTGACCAGTCATACCTAGTCGTTCTGCTGTTAAGGTCAATTTGCATATCACCCTTTTATTATATGCCTGCTGCATGGGTGGAGGCCGGCTGGTTTGCCCTGAAACGTGTCCTGGATCAGGGTGGGGGGTCCCGCTGAGGTGCCTGGCCAGCCTGGGTGAGTGGATGATGGCTGTTTGCAGGTTGGCCACAGCCCCTATAGGGTGGGGGTTCCTGATGGGGTGCCTGGCCAGCCTGAGTGAGGGGCTGAAGGCTGTTTGCAGGCTGGCCAAGCCCCCCAGCAGAGACCCTCACCCCATGAGGGTGTGACCAGCCTGGGTTTTGGGCTGATGGTTATTTGCTGGCTGACCACAGCCCCTTCAGGGTGGGGGTCCCCCCTGGGGTGCCTGGCCAGCCTGGGTGAGGGGCTGATGGCTGTTTGCAGACTAGCCAAGGCCCCAGTGGGGACTCTCACCCCATGAGGGTGTGGCCAGCCTAAGTGAGGGGTTGATGGCTATTTGCAGGCTGGCCTAGGCCCCCAGCCACCCAAGCTCCCAGTGGAGGCTGGCTGGAAGCAGGTATCTGGGATTTATTTATCTTCTGTAGTTGATACTTTGTTGCCTTTAGCGGAGACCACAGCAGCCAGGGCTGGTGGGAAGCTTGGCTTCCTCCTTCACCTGGGCAACCAAGCCTCCTGCATGCTCCAGTCCGTGGCTGCCAGCCGCCATATTGGTTGGGTTAATTTGCATATATTCACTCTGATTGGCTGGTGGGCAAGGGTTGGAGTGTGCCGGAGATGTGGTCAATTTGCATTTTTCTCTTTTGTTTGATTAGATAGCTTGGTGGTTACATTTAGCTCCTGCTCACCTGGGCACCAAGAAATGTATGTAAAATTAGAGGCTACTCTTTTGGAAGTAAGTTTGTTTCTTAACACTCAATACCTCTCTTTATCTTAAATTTAAGATCACATAGTAAGAAGCAACAAGCAAATTGTTTCCTTGAAAAGAGTTTGTCTACAAGGCCAAACTCATCATAAATGGGGTCATTTTAGTCCTTGAACTATAGCATTTTCTTTATTTGTTGCAAGTAGAAGAGTGTTTGTCCTCCACAGCAGGAAACCATTGTTTGTTGATATCTGTACTAACTACTGTTAACTCAGCAACAAATCTTCCACCCTATATCTCTGAATCTGTCCTGGCCCTCAACACTTGTAGCTGAAGTTTCACGATGTTACTGAACTCAAGGGTTTCACGCTTGGGATATTTCATTTAATAACAAAAAGTGGTTGTCACAAGGTAGTTTATTTTCTTTAGCAAGTAAAAGAGAAGGGGCAATTCACATCCAAAGCTCCTCCTCTCCAAACGGAGGCATAGGCAGTGCTTTGGCACACTATTTGTTCAATTAAACATTGATTTCTTCTTGGCAGTTGGCTACAATTGTGGTGTTGAGATGGGTTCCTGTGAAGTTCATTGTCCCTGGAGCTATGCTTGCAAAATATTCTGCTACATTAAAACTCTTAGCCTGCGGAATGAAGGGTCCCAGGTTTGATTCCGATCAAGGGCCCATGCCTGGGTTGAGGGCTTGATGCCACGTAGGGGGCATGCAGGAGGCAGCCAATCAATGATTCTCTCTCATCATTGATGTTTCTATCTCTCTTTCCCTCTCCCTTCCTCTCTAAAATCAATGAAGATATTTTAGGAAAAAAATGAGAAAGAAATAGACAGTCTCTCCTGTTTAAAGATCTCCCATAACCAATGTGAGCGGACGGAGGAGGAGGCTGTTCACAGCCTTGTAGAGATATGACCCTTGATATATCCAGTGTTCTGTGAGGCTTATTCTCAACTCAGACAGGATGATATCTTCTCCTGACCAGGCTGCTGCTCTCAGAACTTGTATGAAGAGGCTAAATTACACCAGGCCAATTATGCTCACAGAGTTAGCATGTCATAACTGGTGAGCAAAGACTGGCCAGGGGTGAGCAGAGGCTGAAGTTGTCCCTTCTTGAGCAAGGTCATCTGTCTTCTTAGTGGAAAAGGAGTGAGTGAGTGTTGGGACAAGGGGATAGGCATGTGGCAGGGAACATTATCTGCTCTTCCCAATAACAAAGGAGATTTGCTTCAGCAATGGGTAGCAAAAAAGGGGGGAAATGGCCTCTTACCCCTTACTCTGGGATCCTTCAGTGACAGTGTCCTGAGTGTCTTCCATACCCAGAAAAATTCCTATTCAGACATAGAGTTTGACTTTGGAAGACAATCAACAGGGTCTTCTCTCAGATTCTGATGACGGTTTAGGTGTCATGATGCTGTTGATAAGGCAGGGCAAAAGATATTTCTGCTACCTTTCCATTATGTACTTCCAGCTCAATTCCATTTTAGTCTGAGAACATATTCCATATGATTTCAATTCTCTCAAATGTTGTGATTTTTTTTATGGATCAGGATATTATGACCTGTCTTGGTATATGTTCCATGTGCACCTGAAAAAACATGTCCTCAGCAAATATCAACTTTTACAAACATCCATTCATTGGGGATGTTATGGAATTCTTCTAATTCTCGTTCTATGTAGCTGTTCTGTCAATTGTTGAAGGGGAGGTGAAGTTTCTAACTATAATTGTGGATTGGTCTGTTTCTCCGTTCAGTTGTCAGTTTTTGATTCACATATTTCACATCTCTATTTGGGAAATACATTTAGGATTGCTCTGTCTTCTTGGATGAGTCACCTATTTATAACTTTATGATGTTTCTCTCTGTTTCTGGTAATTTTTTTTGTTCTGAGATCTAATTTATTTGCTATCAATACAGCCATTCCTTCTTCCTTTTACATGAGTAATACTTGCACCACTCATCTTTTCTGTCCTTTAATTTCTAGCTTGTTTCTAGCATAATATTCCAATGGACTTTTCTGTAAGCAGCATATGGGTGGGTCATGAGTTTTAATCTACTCTGCCAATCTCTGTCTTTTCATTGATGTGTAGACAGAAACAAATACTCTCTTCCCTAGTCAACTGGATTACAGCCATAGTGGGGTGTGCACGTCCCCTGGAACTCCTGGGTGCCCCTTCCTAGATTTCCACCAGATCAATCAATGCTCCTTGGGGACCCTCTGAGCTCCATTCCTCCAGCCTAAACAGCAATAATCAAGTATTTCATCACACTAGACATTTGCTATTATTTTTTTCTCATTTATTTTCATCAGTGACCATCTCCTTCCTCAGCAAAGTGACAATTGTAGAGTTTTCTTGCAAAAGGATATTGACAAGTGGACAAGACAAAACTCAAGATTCCCTATCAGTGCCTCTGCTGGGATCTGTGCACAACCCTTGAACCACAATACCTTGGCAGCAGAGGGAATAACAAGTCTGAATTTGGCACTGGTGGTTTCATTCTTGGTCCCAGTGGTTTGCAAGCAGGGCTTGTGGGCCTCTCACTCCAATATTCACTCAACTGTTGCAGATTATTTTCTATTTTTACATGTTTGTTTAGTGATGTAAGGGCATCAGTGACCTGGCAATCTCTGTCTGTGAAGGCACCAGGTGGAGGATACTATGGGGAAGTGATCTGAAATTACCCAGCAGCATTGGAGGTGGGCTTGAGGTTGTGTGTGAAGATGGAGATGCTCAGGACAGAGCAAGTGTGGATAGCCAAATGAGCCATAGTCTCAGTGGCTCCTAGAGACTCAAGTCTCTGGTTAAAATTTTCTTGGACTTGTAGAAGCCTCTGCATTCAAACTGCTAAGGGGTCTGAATGGAGACCAGGGAGGAGACGTCCATTCCTGAGACATACGGGTGGTTCAGTGTTTTATGTTCTTATGGGCACTTACTTCAATGTTTACCTGTGGAGGGGGAGGGCGTGTGGGGGTTTCTCTGTACTTGGGTGCATGGTTTTTGAAAAAGGGGTTAGGAATGACAGAATACTGTCTTTGTTCAATGATCATATAAAGCAGATGAATGAACAAATATTGATTTCTATTAACACAACGTGAATGTCCAGGGCAATTCAGATTCAATTGAAACAAATGGGTCTGGACTGAGGCTTTGTGTTGGCTCTGTCCCTTGGACCCCTGGGGCAAACAGAGATGATTCCAGGATGTGGGACAGCAGCCTGAGTTCAGTAGAAAACAGGCAAGAGCAATATTTGTTGGGCTCAAGTATGAAGAGGTCAGGGAAAGCCAGGTCCCATGGGCAGGTTTGGGAAGAGATGAGAGGGCAAGATTTTTGTCTTTAGTTTGGTAAGTTACTGCCAGTGTGGGACACAGGGAAAGCCTGTGGGCCTTGGATGCACAGACACTAGGGAAGTATGTGATTGTCAGGTGATAGTTCCAAGTCCTACTTATATATGCTCTGTCAATCAGGACGTATCTGAACTATGGCCTCTGGCCTCCAGCTGGCAATACAGGACGAGGAAGCCCAGCAGCGCAGCTGTGCACAGTTTTACCACGACAGAAGCCAGTGACCTCATCACCCCCACGTGCAGCCCACCAGCCTCTCTGCCACCCTTCTCAGCTGTTCCTTTGGGGCTCCAGAAGGCCACTGCCTGCGCCAGTCAGTACATGTCCTGGGAGTAGGGGGCACCCGAGTGATCCAGCACCAGGCACTCCACCAGCACAAGCAGCTCCTGCACCTGAGCCTACAGGCCCCTACATGCCTCTCAGTTGTCCAAGGCTCACAAGCTCAGCCACCAGAGCCCACAGCGCAAGGTTGTCCCTGTGGCACACAAAATCCTGCAAAGAGTTCTGACCCAGTACCTCCTGTCTCAATGTGTCTAAATATGTTCAGTGTCCTGGAGAGACTGGGACACTCCCCTCCAACTTCTGACATCCTGCCCCAAAGCTGAGGCTTCTCCAAGTAAAGTGGCTCCAGCCCATCAGTCAGTATTTAACACAGTCAAACATTCTGTGCTCACCGAGTCCCTGTGCACAGTGCAGTCTGTCCTCAGTCTGCCTCTCAAGCCTCAGGACAAGGAAGCCCCTCACTCACATGCTCCCCAGGGAGCAGATGTCGGACCTTTCCCAGCTGCCATGTGCCCTCAGGCCTGTAACTGTCCCAGCCTCCCCCACATGCTGTCTGAGTCCTCTCTGTGCTTCACCTTCCATTTCTATTTCCATCTCTTCACGTTGTCCACCTGGTCACCACAGGTGACTGTTCTCTCCAGTCAGCACTGCACAAGGAGAAGCCAAGGGATAGGAAGGCTGACTACCTTGACTCTGGGCAAATGACTCAGATGATGGGCTGGCCTGTTCCTCAATCCAAAGGCGTTCAAATTTCTGCAGGAACTCCCACCACCCCAAAGCCTTTATAATGTTCACCCCCATGGAAATCAATACATTCCCATGACTGACACCAGAGCAGAAATGGAGAAAGACCCACAGATGCAAAGGCTAATGCAAGGAGTCCTGGCCAAAGTGGAGATGAGAAGGGTCCGGGAACAGTACCGTGGGTAAGCTGGGGTTCAGAAAGTTCCTGGACAGGCCCAGAGAGCTGCAATCTGGGGTTACAAACACACACTGTCATAGAAGAATGGGAAACGTGTGGGACCTTATATGTTAAACCTCCAAGGGACTGAGTCTATTCACCTAGTCAGGAGCTTCCTGAATCTACTGTCTCTGGGAATTATAGGGGATTCTGTCAAATGTGTATTTCTCAGAGATTTTGGTTCACATACCTGTACTTTCAGAATATAAGCATCCCCATACCCTGGTCAATGATTATGATGCACTCAGTTCCTGATCTCAGTGTCTGGATCAGATTTCCTAGTCCAACCCCTTCATTGTGCATAGGAGGGGAGGGAGTTCAGAGGGCACAATCACCCACACAGTCCTGGGCAGCTTGTGTTGGGGAGCAGTTGTTTAAGGGCACAGGAAGGGCAAGTGTTGGAAGGCTATGGTCATGACCTTTGCTGTCTCTGGCAAGTTGCTTTCTGGACACTTGGAGGAGAGTGGGGTGTTTTAGGCGGTTCAGCCCAGATACACACAGGATTTTCACTTTAACGTGTTCTGAGTTTAGACTCACTTATATGTCCTCAGAAATTGCTTTGCTGGATATGCACAAGGGGAGTCTTTGCTGACTTATAAAGCATGTTTTGATCTCTGCAGGAGAGAGAGTAGACCCCTTCCTTCCTTGTTAGGGAGTGGGTTAGGAGAGAGCTTAAATCAAGCAAGAGCCTGGGCATCTAGGCTGGAGAAGATGCTTGCCACTGCTCTTGAAGCTGCTGTGTGAAACTCAGCACTGGGAGTGTGGAGTTACTCTTTCTAGACCCCACTGCCCTTCCTGGTACCTAGTAGAATGGAGGTGCTCACTCAGCGAGCTTCTTGCAAGCACAGAATTCTTCCATGTCCTCAAAGGTCCCACTCCCTGGCTTCCTCCCTTCCCCTGCTGGCCCTCACCTTTCCTGAAGAATCAGTAACAGGCTCTGAGTCTGGCCCAGAAGGACCTGACCTACTGCTGTCCTCCGGTTGTGAATGCAGCAGGCTCTTCCTCCAGCACATGGGTAAGTGTCCTGCCTCTCAGACCTCAGAGGGCAGGAAACACAGGAAGGGGATTCCTAGGGGTGATAACTTAAAGACGAGACAGGGACATTGACCACTGAGGCAGTGGGATGGGAAATTTCCACTGGGAAACACAGCCTTGGACTGCAGTGATGTTCTCAGAAGGTCCCTGTGACACCAGCACTTGTCCCCCACCAGGGGCTATAATCTTAGGGGAGAAGAGCATTTTAGGTTTGTGAGGCCTGTTTTCACTTCTAGCCTTGATCACTAATCTTAACTCCTTTTGTCTTTTAGGTCTTTTCCTATAAAATGGGCTCTTTAGTGCTACCAAGGTGGTCCTGGTGCCAGGAGTCATCTGCAAAGTCTCCTGGTCCTCAAAGGAAAGAAAGGCCTTTTCACTATTAAAAATGGGAGAACAGGGAGAGGATGAACACTTTCCTTCAAGGCTTACTCCAGGCATCTCTGTAGGCCTTTCCCCCTGCCTCCCCCCCACCCCGAGGGTCATGAGAAAGGTGGGGAAAATAGTCAGTCACTGCATGAAGGGAGCAGGGGAGGCTACAACAGGATTATGCTGATAGGGGGCTTGACCTGGTTAAGTCATTAACAAGGATGTGACCATGCCTAACTCACTCAAACTCTCTGAGTTGACTTTGCCCCCAATATAGTGATGGGGCTTCACTTAATGTGACTAATGGGCTGGGGTTTAATTTCACCCATTCATGCCAGCTCCTTATCTCTAGTGAAGAATGCAATTCCCACTAACTCCACCTGGTTTACCCCCAGTTTTATCCTATCTAATAAAAGTGAAACATGCAAATTGACCATAACCCTGACAGTCTTCCCACTGGCTAATCAGCAGGATATGCAAATTAACTGCCAACCAAGATGGCAGCTGGCAGCCAGGCAGCTGAAGTGAACAGGAGGCTTGCTTGCTCCAGTGATGGAGGAAGCCAACGTTCCCTGCCTGACGCTGCCAGCTTCTGAGCTGCACTCTAAGCAACTATGTTGCAATTATAGAAGCTAAGCAAGCTCCAGAGACCTGCTTTCAGCCAGCTTTGGCCTCAGAGTTTAGAGCTTCAGTGATGGCAACAGAGTTTCAATTATAGAAGCCAAACGCACCTAGAAACCTGCTTTCAGCCAGCTTTGGCCTCAGAGCTTAGAGCTGCTGTGATGGCAACAGAGTTTCAATTATAGAAGCCAAACAGGCCCAAAACCTCCAGTTGCCATGGCAATCCGGGAGCAGGAAAGCCTGGTTTGCAAGTAGCACCCCCATTCTGGCCATAGCTCAAGGGAGAGCTCAACATGCAGTGGAGGCCAGGAGCCTGAAGATCAACACAGAGGGGCTCCTGCTCCAAGCCTCCATGGTGTGACTGGGGGCAGGCCCCAGCAGACACACACACACACACACACACACACACACACACACACACACAGTGCCTGCTCTGAGCCTCCAATGTGGCTGTGGGAAGAACCCCAGTGGGGACACACACACACACACACAGCAACTGCTTCGAGCCTACATGGCACGGCTGGGGGCAGGCCCCAGCAGACACACACACACACACACACACACACACACACGGGACGCCTGCTCTGAGCCTCTGCTGCCAGACTGTGCCATCAGTAGGACATCCATTAAGGGCTTCCAGACTGTGAGAGGGGCTGGCTGGGCTGAGGAAACCCCACCCCCAGTGCACAAATTTTGTGCACCGGGCCTCTAGTTGAGATATAATTGACATGTGACATTGTGCAAACTTAAAGTATATGATGTGTTGATCTGACATGTTTATATATTGGAAAAATTATCACCACCTTAGTATTTGCTAATACCTGCATCAGGTCCCATAATTAGTATATCTTTTCTGTGGTGAGAACATTTAAGATCTATTCTCTTATCAACATTCAAGTACATAATACAGGATTATTAACTATAATTATGATGATGTGTGTTCAATCTCCAGAACCTATGCATCTCTAATTAGAAGTTTGTACTGTTTAACTAACATCTTCTCATTTCCCCCATCCTCTAGCCACTGGTAATCAGGGTTTGATTCCCAGTCAGGGTATATGCCAGGGTTGTGGGCTCAATCCCCAGTAGGCAGCATTCAGGAGGCAGCCAATTAATGATTCTCTCTCATCATTGATGTTTCTCTATCTCTCTCTCTCTCTCCCTTCCTCTCTGAAATCAAGAAAAATATGTTTTTAAAAAGTGATATCACATAGTACTTAGCAAATGCTCTCAAGGTCCATTTGCAAATGTAAACATGTTCTTCTTATCTCATGGAAAAATACATACACACACACGCACACACACGATGGGCAAAAGTAGGTTTATAGTTGTGAGTATTCAAAGAACAGAGTTTATTCTTGTATGCTTATTTGTTTATTGTATTATTTATTTCTTGTACTCACAACTGTAAACCCACCCCTATATATATATATATATATATATACTAGAGGCCCAGTGCACAAAAATTTGTGCACTCGGAGGGGACGGGGTCCCTCAGCCCGGCCTGTGCCCTCTTGCAGTCTGGGACCCCTCAGAGGATGACCACCTGCTGGCGTAGGCCCACTCCCCAAGGGATTGGGCCTAAGATGGCATTCAGACATCCCTCTGGCAGCCTGGCAGCCCTCAGGGGATGTCCACTTGCCAGCAGGGAACAGGCCTAAACTAGTCAGACATCCTTAGTGCTGCTGAGGAGGCAGGAGAGGCTCCTGGCACCTCTGTACTGGCAGCCATCATCCTGGCTTGTGGCTGAACAGAACTCCCCCTGTGGGAGCACACTGACTACCAGGGGATAGCTCCTGCATTGAGCATCTGCCCCCTAGTGGTCAGTGTGTGTCATAGTGACCAGTCATTCCCAGTCATTCTGTTGTTAGGGTCAGTTTGCATATTACACTTTTACTATATAGGATAGAGGCCTGGTGCACGGGTGGGGGCCAACTGGATTGCCCTGAAGGGTGTCCTGGATCAGGGTGGGGGTCCCGCTTAGGTGCCTGGCAAGCCTGGATGAGGGGATGCTGGCTGTTTTCAGCTGTTCACACCCCCTTCTGGGTGGGGGTCCCCACTGGGGTGCCTGTCCAGTCTGGGTGAGGGAATGAGGGCCGTTTTCAGGCTGGCGGGTGACTGAAGCTCCCAACCTCTCCTTTTTTTCTTTTTTTTTATTCTGGGATTTATTGACCTTCTATGGTTATCACTAGAACTGAGAGCCAGCTTTAGCTCTGAGGCTCAGCTCCAGCTCTGAGACCTCGGCTGTGAAAGCAGGTATCTAGGTTTGTTTGGCTTCTATAATTGAAACCCTGTTGCAGCTCCAGCTCTGAGGCCCAGCTGGCTGAAAACAGGTTTTTGGTGTTTGTTTAGCTTCTATAATTGCAACATTATTTCTTAGACTGCAGCTCAGATGCTGGCAACGGCAGGCGGGGAACCTTGGCTTCCTCCATCACTGGAGCAAGCAAGCCTCCTGCTAGCTTCAGCTGCCTGGCTGCCTTCCGCTATCTTGGTTGGCAGTTAATTTGCATATCGCCCTGATTAGCTAATGGGAAGCATGTTGGTGGTATGGTTAATTACCATGTTTGTCTATTATTAGATAGGAGATATATATAAATATATATATATATATATATATATATATATATATATATATATATATAAATTTCACATAATCTTCAATTATTCATCCGTAGACATACCCTCAGGTTGTCTCCCTATCTTGCATATTGTGAATAATGCTGCAATGAACATGGGAGTACAAATGTCTCTAAGAATATCTTTTTTTTGAAAAAAATATATTTTATTGATAGGAAGGGAGAAGGATAGAGAGTTAGAAATATCAATGAGACAGAAAAATCAATCAGCTGCCTCTTGCATACCCCTGACTGGGGATATTCCCACAACCAAGGTACATGCCCTTGGCCCGAATTGAACCTGGACCCTTCAGCCCGCAGGGCGACACTCTATCCACTGAGCCAAATAGGTCAGGGCTGAGATGCTCTTTTCATTGCCTTTGGATAGCTTTCCATAAGGATCATATGGTAGTGCTATTTTTATTTTTTTGATAATTCTCCATACTGTCTTTCATAGTGACTGAACAAATTTACATTCCCAGCAATAGTGTACAAGGTTTCCATTTCTCCAAATCCTCACCAACACTGATTATATTTATTTCTTTTGTAATAGCTATTCTAACATGTGTGAGGTGATATCTCGTTGAAGTTTTGATTTGTATTTCCCTCATAATTTGATGTTTGGCACTTTTTCTTGTTGGCCATTAATATGTCTTTTTAATAAAAATGTCTATGCAGTTCCTCTGCTTAATTTTAAAAATTGGATTGGTTAGGGTTGCTACAGAATTATATGATTTCCCTGTATATTTTGTACTAGTGGCCCAGTGCACAAAATTTGTGGATGGGGAGGGGTTGTCCCTCAGCCCAGCCTGCACTTTCTCCAATCTGGGTCCCCTCGAAGGATGTCCGACTGCCCGTTTATAGGGATTGGGCCTAAACCAGCAGTCAGACATCCCTCTCGCAATCTGGGACTGTTGGATCCTAACCGCTCACCTGCCTGCCTGCCTGATTACCCCTAACCACCCTGCCTGCCAGCTTGCTCGCCCCTAACTACCTCTGCCACCAGTCTGCTTGCCCCCAAATGCCCCTGGGCCAGCCTGATCACCCCAACTTCCACCCATGCCAGTGTGCTTGCCCCCAGCTGCTCCCCCTTCTGGCCTACTTGCCCCTACCTACCCTCCCCACTGGTCTGCTTGCCCCCACTGTCCCCCTGCTGGCCTGCTCACTCCAAACTGTCCCCCCCCACAGTCCTGATCACCCCCAACTGACCCCCACTGACTGCCTGCTCACCTCTACCTGGCACCCTTGCTGGTCTGCTCACCCCCAACTGCCCCCCCACCAGCCTAATCACCCCAACGGCCTTCCCCCAATGGCCTGATCACCCACAACTGCTGTCCCATTCTGGCCTGATCACACACAACTGGCTTCACCTCTTGACCTCTAACTGCCTCTACCTCAGGCCAGCCACTGTAGCTTTGTCCAGAAGAGTGTCCAGAAGGTCTCCTGGAAGGTCTCCCAGTCTAATTATCATATTACCCTTTTATTAGTATAGATATAGGCCTAGTGCACGGGTAGGGGCCTGCTGGTTTTTCCTGAAGGGTGTCCCAGATCAGGGTGGGGGTTCCATTAGGGCATGCGGTGGCCTAGGCAGGGGCCTGTGGTGGTTTGAAGGCTGGCCATGCCCCCATGGGGGAAGGGTCCCCACTATGGGGGCATGGTCAGCCTGGCTGAGAGGGCTGTTTGCAGGCTGGCCATGCCCCCAGAGGGTACCTTCACCCATGGGGGCCTGGCCAGCCTGGTGAGGGACTGAGGGCATTTTTCAGGCAGGCAATGCCCCCTTAAAGGGAAGTCCCCACTGGGGTGCTGGGCAGCATGGGTGAAGGGCTGATGGCTGTTTGCAGGCTGGCCAAGCCTCCCAGTGGGGACCCTCACCCCATGGGAGTGTGGCCAGCCTGGGTGAGGGGCTGAGGGCTGCTTTCCAGCTGGCCATACCCCCTTCAAGGGGGGTCCACACTGGGGTGCCTGCCCAGACTGGGTAAGGGGATGAGGGCCATTTTCGGGCTGGCCACACACTCTGGCAACCAGGCTCCCAGCCCCTCCTTTTTTTTCCATCCCCTCCTTGAGCAGAGGCCTGCTCCTCCTTTTTGTTTTTCCAGCTCATCCTTGAGCAGAGGCCAGGGCCAGTGGGAAGCTTGACTTCCTCCATTGTCGGGAGCAACCCAAACCTCCTGCTTGCTCCTGCTCCATGGCCGCTGCCATCTTCAGTCGTCTTCGGTCTTCGCTCCATGCCTGTGTATGCAAATTGACCGCCATCTTTGTTGGGTTAATTTGCATGCCCATCCTGATTGGCTGGTGGGCATAGTGGAGTGATGGCCAATTTACATATTTCTCTTTCATTAGTGTAGATATTAACCCCTTATCAGATATGGTTTGCTCCCATTCTATAGATTTCCATTTCACTTTGTTGATAGTTTCCTCTGCTGTGCAAAAGGTTTTTAATTTGATGTAATCCCACTTACTTTTGCTTTTGTTTCCTTGCTTTTGGTGTCAGATTCAAACAATCATTGCCAAGACCAATGTCAAGGAGCTCACCCACTTTGTTTTCTTCTAGGAATTTATGGTTTCAGGTCATGTGTTCAAGTCTTAATCCTCTTGGAGTTAATTTTTGTGTATAGTGTCAAATTGGAGTCCAATTTCATTCTTTTACACATAGCTATCCAGTTTTCCCAGCACCATTTATTGAAGAGACTATCCTTTTCCCATTGTATATTATTGATTCATTTGTTGTAAATTAATTGACCATTTATTTCTGGGGTCTTTGTTTTCTCCCATTGATTAATGTGTCGTTTGTATGCTGATACCATACTCTTTTGATTAGTATGGCTTTGTCATGTAGTTTAAATCAGGATGTGTGATGCCTCCAGTTTTGTTATTCTGTTTTAAGACTGCTTTGGCTATTCAGGAACTTTTGTGTTTATATAAAAATTTTAGGATTTGTTTTCTATTCCTGTGGAAATTGCCATTTGATTTTTTAAAATTTCTTTATTGATTAAGGTATTACATATGTGTCCTTATCCCTCCATTGCCCGTCCCCCTCATGTACACACTCTCCTGTTGTCTGCCTTTGAATTTTGATAGAAATTGCCTTGAATCTTTAGATCACTTCAAGTAGTATGGACATTTGAAAAAGATTAATTCTTCCAATACATAAGCACAAAATATCTTTCCATGTATTTGTGCCTTCTTCAATTTTTTTCATCAGTACTTTTAGTTTTCAATATCTAGGTCTTTCAACTCTTGGGTAAAATTAACTGCTAGGTATCTTATTCTTTATGATGTTATAGTAAATGGGATTATTTTTAAGTTTATCTTTTTGATAAGCCATTATTAGCATACGATTGTTACTAAAATTTGGTCCATTGTAAAAAAATTAACATTTCTTCATTTGCTATATTACCTTAGAGCAGTTTTAGAGACTTTAATTGTAAAAAAAATTCACCAGATATGGTTGTTCCACCAGCTATATCTCTGCAGGGCCCCTCACAATCCTGTCTGAAAATTGAAACCCACTCAGTAGTTTTAGCTTAAATGGTGGTTACTCTGCTATTTTCCCTCATCTTTCTTCCTGCTGAGTGCATAGATTTTGTATAGTTTAGTTTTCTTTTGTGTTTGTTCAGTGGGGTTCAATGAACTATTGATAAATGGGGCTTAGATGACAGCTCCCTAGCCTTCCAGGTTGCTATGTTTATCTGGAGTCCTTGGCTTTCCAATCAATGCAGAGGTGTTATACTTTCAGAGGATAGGAGAAATGCTAGTGTCTCCTTATATTTCCAAATAGTCATTTATGGTCTTTCTCACCTCAGAAATGAGTCCCCTATTTCTATTTTCAAGTGATATTTCTTCAAGAAATATTCAAAAACGATGAGGCTGCATTAGGTGTTTATTCAGATGTTAAGCTTTGAGAATGTCATCATTAGTGCTGGGGTCCGACCCCAACAGGTCCAGGGGTTCCCCATAGGTGTGGACGGAGTCGGCGAAGAAGGAATGACATGGAGGCAGCATTCAGGTGATCATCATAGCCAGGTTCTGTAGCTAGGTTCTCCAGACTGGTTCTGTCTAGGTTCTCCAGCCATGTTAGATCACCATGTTCGGTCGCCAGGTTCTATTCAGGTTCTCCTGCCATGTTCTGTCTAGGTTCTCTAGCCAAGTTCTGTAACCAGGTTCTTCAGCCATGTTCTCTCGCTAGGTTCTGTCTCTAGGTTCTGTGGCCAGTTTCTGTCCAGGATCTTTTGCCATCTTCTCCAGGTTCTCCAGCCAGGTTCTGTAGCCATGTTCCCTCACTAAGTTCTCCAGCCAGGTTCTGTCCAGGATCTCCAGCCAGGTTCAGTCACCAGGTTCTAGTCAGGTTCTCTTGCCATGTTCTATCCAGGTTCTGTAGCCAGGTTCTGTCTCTAGGTTCTTCAGCCAGGTTCTCTCGCTAGGTTCTGTCTCTAGGTTCTGTTGCCAGTTTCTGTCCAGGATCTTTTGTCATGTTCTCTCCAGCAAATTTCTTCTGTCTCTGGGTTCTGTGTCTAGGTTCTGTGTCCTATTGTCTTGTTACATCTGTATTAATACCAGTTGATTCCAATCCTATCAATCTCTATTCCAAAGGTTAGGGCGTTTCTTATCTCCATTCCAGGGAGTAAAGATTATGTAGCTTAAGCATGATTGTTCATAGTTAAAGTGATTAATTACCCGCCTGGCACTTAGTTAAGGGGTTTTATTCCCTCCCTAACTTCAGGGGAAAATCCCTACCTGGGGAAATAACCTTTCTCAGAGAGGTGACCTTGGTTAAAACACATAGTGCCAATAAGGTGAGCAAACATATTAAGAACAGTAGGCCATATATGCCAGGTCCCTTGAAACAGCAAGGATGGACCGGCTCCCGGCAATTAGAACTTGAAAGATGGCAACATCCATGAGCACCGGTTCAATACAGAGTAGAATCTATTTTGTTTGGCTCATGTCAGAGTCAAAGTACTAGGTGTTGTGTCTGCTCTGGAGGAGTAACAGGTGAGGGTTTGGAGACTCACAGGGGAACTCCTCCATTTCATCCTCAGGCCAGCACCACCCCAGAAGGGTTACGAATAGATCCTAAACACTGTTCAGGGTGATCTCGATGGTGAGCTTTCTTTTTGGCCGAGCCTTATCCTCTCACCCCTCTAAACACTTCAGCAGGTACAGATAAGGGGACATAGGTCCTGCAACCTAGCCTTTCTAGCCTGTGCTGTGTCCAAAACTTTAAGAGATGACTTAAACAGAACAAGGAGGAAGCGAGGACTGGAAAGTGTGTGATGGAGGCAGGATGCATGCTTTCCGGTGCACAAGTGCATTTACAATAACATCCTGTAGCTCATTTCTTAGAAATTAATCGGATTATGAGAAGCAAAAAAGAAAATTGTGCTGTGATACACTTCGATATACATTAAAATTGCACCTTTGCCCCTTGGTAAAGATGTACTACAGCATTTATCTGTAGTAAGAAAGCACGTAAGGACATCAAACTAAACCCAATAGGAAGAAATGCAGATAACATCAGAAATTGTGGAAACCAAACTGAAAATCCCAGAAAAGAGGCAAGTGACTGAATGTTAACAGATGGATCCAGCAGCCTCTGAATTCTTTCTGGATTCCTGTTCTAAGGAGCCTCTTCTTCTGCCTCTAGGGTGATGGAAGGGTTAAGAATTCAGGGTTGTCCAGGCAAACGAATGAGTTTTGGAGAAAAAGGATTAAAAAGTCTTTTCATATGAGTAAGGAAGGGAGCGGAGGGTGTGCTGAGAGTGGCAGAGAGTGTGGGAAAAGCACACTTGCTTCCCTGCTTCCTGCCTTCCCAGCTGTTGATGCCACATAATGATGGGCCTGGGATCTGTCACTGTCTAAAAGTATACATGACTCTGATGACCCAGGCACTCAAAGCATGGGAGCACAGGCCCACAGTGGTATTGCTCCTTCACACATACCCCACAAGCCAAGAGTCCCAGGACTGGTCCCTCCAAGTGGTCTTCCATGAGGAAATCTGTTCCCTGTCACAGGTTTATCACTATAATCAATGAACATCTGAACGTCTGAGAGAAAGTGTTGGTAAACAGCCAGGGTTCAGGATTCAAACCAGTGGGAGAGTCTGAGGACTTGTTCTCATGGGGCAAGGCCCACATATTGGCGTATGATGTAATTCTTTGGAAGGCATCAGACTGAGATGATCTGACACTAATCTATCTTCTTATCTGTAGAGATCCCAGGCCTCAGAGGGGTTATAATTTTGTCCAAAACCATAGATGCTGCTAATGGCAGAACCAGACCCACATAGCTTTCCTGACTGCATTTCACGTATTAATGGCAGACACTAGTGCTGATGTGCTAATACGACAATCTGCTCATGGAACAAAACCAGTGTCACTGATGTTAACAGAAGGGGACGCACTGTCAGATACATTAGCATTGTGTGCTGCCAGCTGAGAAAGGTGGCTCCTGTTTAAATGAAGAATTTAGTGGTTCTGTAAAGTATATGCAGCACCAAAAAAAAAACAAACCAAATTCTTTCTCTGTGAGGTGGCTCCTATTTAAATGCCCAAATGCTCTTTTTGTTTTACTTTGCAAAGAATGAGACCCTACTTTGTTTTTTAGATGAAACTATTTATATGTTTTAAAATTAAAATTTATTGGGGTGACAATGGTTATTAATATTATGTGTATTTTTAGTGTGAAAGCGTATGGTACATTATCTGTATATTACATGGTGTTCCCACCACCAAAATTCTGGTCTCTTTTGATCATCATATATTTGACTCCATTTACCACCTACACTCCCCCATCCTCCTTTCTGCTAGTAGCCACCATACTGTTGTCTTTGTCTGTGAGTTTTTGTAAAACTATTTATTCTTTTGTGTGAATATGTTGTTCTTTGGGAGCTCCTGCCAGTGGGCCTGAGACATGCTCTCAGGAAGAGTTGGTCTCGGTACCTGCTCTGCTCATACCAGCCTGGTAGTCTGCCCACTCCCTTAAGAGTCCAGGAGCCCTTCATTTCCACTTTCTTTCTCAAAGAGAAAGATTTTATTTTATTTTTTTTTTTTTGGCAGGGCGGGGGTGGGGCGTTGGTGCTGCATATACTTTTCAGAACCACTAAATTTTTCAATAAAGGGCCTGAGTTCAGAAACTGTAAAACTAAAGGGAATGTGGTGGAGCTGATTATAGGGTAGGGAGCCCTGGGCAGTGAGGCATTGCTGAGAGACAGGGTCAGGCAGAGTTTAAAGGTTTTTCTGAGAAAGCCATAACTTCACTCATCAGCAGTCCCTGTGGTCCACCTGGGTCAAATGCGGGGGTGGTGGTGGGAAGATTTATTCTAGTAATCATAACCTCAGACATAAGGGAAAATCTCTGGGATGCTGAGTGGATGGAACATGAAGAAGGCAGGAGAAAAGTTGGAGGAAGGAGAAAGGTGTTGTATGAGATTCTTAGGGCTGATGTGACAAAGCTAACAGTGTAGCTTAAAGCCACATAAATGTATGGCCCATAGTTCTAGGAATCCAGCATCAAAAGGTTGGTAGAGCCACGCTCTCTCTGAAGGTGCTGGAGAGGATCCTTGCTGCTTCCCAGATCCTTGTGGCTGCTGGCAACCCTTGGAGGTCCTTGGCTTGTAGATGCATTGCTCTCATTTCTTGACTGTTGCATTTTACAAGGGGAAACCAGGCTGTACCCTCCAAACTGTCCTTGGAAACACAATTATATTGCTTTCAGGCTCTTCTTTCCACCCAGCTGTAGAACGTAACTCAGTGACTTCTCTCCCACGTTGTATCAAAATCACGTTTCTTCCAATGTCCAATATCATGGTCCTCACTTTGTACTGAGATCTCACCTTTAATATTCAAATTTCCAGCAACAGACTCTTCAAGGATATCTAGGCATTTTTTATCAAGTGCCCCAGAATGCTCCCAGCATCTGTGAATTACCTAATTCCACAACCACATCCATATTTTGAGCATTTCTTTTACAGGAGGACCCCACTTCTGGGTATAAACACTGATCCTTTGAAGTCAATACTCCATTTTAAAGATCAGAAAAAGCAGTTACAGAGAGGTTAACTTATCCAAATGTGGTAGGCTGAAAATTACACCCTCCCATCCTATATAAGCATTCCTAATCCCCAGAACATATAAATGTTACCTTATTGCAGATGTGATGAAGTTAATGATTTTGAGATGGGGAGATTGTCTTGGATTATCTGAGGGGGTCCTACATGTAATCACAAAGGCCCTCAGAAGAAGGAGGCATGATCAAAGGAGGAAGAAGGCAATGTGATGATGGCAGCAGAGATTGGAGTGATGTGATCACAAAACAAGGGATTCTGCAAGCTTCTAGAAGCTGGAAGAAGCAAGTGATGTATTCTCTCCTTGAGATACCTACAGCCCTGAGGATTCCTTCATTTTACCTGCATAAGACTAATTTCAGGCTTCTGACCTCTGGAACTCTAAGAAAATTAATTTGCATTGTCTCAGGACTTTAAATGTTTGGTAATTTGTTATGGTAGCAATAGGCAACTGATATACCAAGGTTAGTTGTTCATTATGGAAGTGTCAGGACAGTTCAAAAAACAATTCCTTTCACCTCCTGTTATTATTTTTGCAAAGTTGTAATAATTTTGAGTTTTGAATTTAACTAGAACATAGCAGCAAAAAAAGCCTTGAACTCCACAAGGCAAACTCTGATAGAAGTTAAAGAAATGTATTTTAATAACCCCAACCTTGAAAAAAAATCCACATATTTCCACATTGACATGTATGCCTATGATGTAAAACATAAAGGGGGAAAAGAATAATAGGAAAATTTAAATTAGGAAGCCATGTCTTTCTCTACATTCATCTCTTTCCTTTTGACTATGTGGAAGGAGCAGTATCCTTGGAGGGGGGAGGGCACCTTCATGGAGTTGCAGGTGGGGACCAGCAGCAGAGAGACAGGTGGCTCACAGCAGAGCTGGATGTGGAAAAGAGCTCCTAATCATGAGTAGCACGGCCAAGTGAACAGCACAGGAGAGACATGAGGCAAAATCCCTTCTATCAAATGTCTCTTAGAGGGAGGTCAGTCCTAAGAGAGAGTTCAGGGATGGGAGCTATGTTCCAGATGCTCCTCCATGGTCAAAGACCTCAAGGCTAGGACCATTCAAGACCTGCATTCTATTCCCTATAGTATCTATGGATTCCATTTCAATCACATCCCTCTTCCCTTTTGGGAACCTATGAGTGTACTTAGAGGAGCAATTTGTTGTCCAAGAAAACATAAAAGGCAGCTTCTGGCAGGACAAATTTCATTCAGGGAATATGGAGAATGAAGCGACACTGGGGCAATGGTGGAGGCATTTTGATCAGGAGATGCAGTTTTGACTCTGCTCTGGTCTCATATATATGCAGCCTGTCAAGGTGAGCTTCATGGATGTGTGACTTGTAGGTTTGCTCAAGGATCTGTGCTTAGAGGGCTTAAAACTCTGTAATGTCATCTTCAAATTATTCATGATTTTTAAACAATGGGCTTGGTATTTTCCCTTTTTTGCTAGATCTTATGAACTATGTAGTTGGTCCTGATCTGTGTCTTTAATGGAAATAGAAAAACTGTTACCTGGGTTCCTTCAAGGGGAGCAAAGTCATTAATACCAATAGTTGGTCCAATAATATGGCCATTTACACCATCATTTCCAAATCTATCTGCTTCCCCCCATGGGTAGTAACCATATTGTCCTCTACTTCCTGGCACATCTGGTCCACTTCGTACCTATCCTCAAGCTTAAGCATTGACTAACCCACTTTCTCAATCTAGTGAAGCAAAATGTGTAATCAAAATTTAATCTATTTGTGGTGATGCAACAGAGAACTAGAACATCTTGTCAACCATGAGAGATTCAACAGCCTTTCTCTCACCTGAAAACAATTTCTAGATCCTTTTGGATCCATCCACTGTTAAATCTAGGATAAGCTGCCTCTCTCTGGGCCTGGAGAGGGAGAAGGTAGGAAGGCTGGGAGAGAAGGAAGCATCTACTCCCTGGGTGCATCTTTATATGTCATGTAATGTAGACTTTCAACTGTGCAAGAAACATATGAAAAAACAAAAAAAAATAAAGAGATTGTGATCATTGGAAGACTTTCTCCAGGCCTCTCCTTCCTCATTTCTACTTGGTGCCCAATGGTTTATACCTTGGGCTTTGTACCTGAGTTTTGTTAATTTCTGAATGAGTAACCTGAGACCCTCCTGAAAGAGTAGACTCAAAACCCATATTATACCATCACCAGCAAGATCCTAGGATACACCAAGTCCTATGTCCAACTTTCTTCTTCCAGAATGACCCCACAGTCTCCCAACGCACCAGGGAAGGTGATAGACACTGTGCCTGGCTTTTGGAGGGGCAAGATTCATGTCATTTAATAAGGGCCTTTGGATCCACTACTGTAACTCAAAACACCAAATATAGCTTTGGTAATTTTGGTACAAGAGCAAGCAGATGGAGGAAAATTTTCAACTTGGCAAAATGAAAGCACCCACCAAATTAGGGGAAATATTACTGTCACTTTAAAAGCAAACAGTTCCTCTACTGGCTCCACCCAATCTGAGCTTCCTGGCTCAGTGGTTTAAGAGACTATAAACACTTTTTCTTCACAGTTAAAACAAAAGCAGCAGCTGGAAGAGTGTCTTTGGAGAACATTTGAGAACTCATCAACTGGTTGAAAAGAAGGTGAGTCTGGCTGAGAAGCAGCCCTGAGCACTAGAGTTGTTTGGACAGCAGGTCCATGGCGTGTTCATGGTGTGGGTTCTGGTCCCAGGAAGGACCAGGTTCTGTGCCAGCAGCACAGCAGGGAGGATGCTGTCAGAGGGTAGTGACAGAGGGTAGGGAGGGGAGTCAGAAGCTTTATTAGTACAACTAGAGGCCTGATGCACGAAATTTGTGCAAGGGTCTTAACCCTCGCAGGCCAGGTTACCTGCTTCGGTTGGCTCTCACACCCTCGCAGGCCAGGTTACCTGCTTCGGTTGGCTCTCACACCCTCCCCACCCCGACCCCAGGCTGTTTGCCTCGGCCGGCCCTCCCAGCCAGGGAGGCTTGCCTGGAACCTCACAGCCCCAGTTTCATCCACAAGGTAGTCTGAACATCATTTGGTCTAATTAGCATATTACAGTTTTATTATTATAGATGTTACATGTCTCATATTGAACAGGACACATTTGTGCTGACTGGTGCACCTTCATGCATTTGCTGCTGTGATAGACACTGAGGGCTGCCTGGCAAGCCTTCCTTTTCCCTGGACAGGAATTGAGTGTCCCCAAGGCAGGCCTTTAGAGCTTTAAGGCAATTTAGACAACACCCTGTCTAACTCCCTCTTTTTACTGAAAAAGAAGCAGGGTCCCAGAGAGTGTGGTAACTCTAGGGCTTGCCCACATCACTAAGGCCAGAGGAAATCTGGACTGCAGTTTGCAGAATCCTTTTCATGGGTAGAGGATGGCTATTCTGCAGGAACAATGTATATGAAATCCTCCACTTAATGGCCCTAGTTGCAGGCTTCCTAAAAGTGTTCTGTCTGGAAAGAGTGTGGACTCTCTTCCCTGCCCTCTCTTGATCTAGCTTTGAATCAATGTAATTTTAGAATCCTGGGTCTGAGAAGACACTGAGAGGAGGCCATTGTGTGCAGTGGTTAGGAGGGAAGGTCGTGGTCAGATAGACTTTGAACTTGATGCCCTGGTCTGCCCTATATCTGTTAGCACTGCGATCTTGACAAGTGTCTCAGCATTTTCAAGCCATATCAATGTCTTTATTTAAAAAGTTAGAATAATAAAATGACCTTTTTGCAGGCTATTATGGGGGAGTAGGTGAGATAATATACAAAAAATTATCAGGGTGCTTGGTATAGAATGTCAGCCTTGGTTATATTACACACATATCAAATTTTTATTGTTGAAAAATGCTAATTTACTCAAAGATAAATGAACAATACAAGGAACTTCCATGTACTTAGACCAAGCTTCCACAATTATTAAGTGATGCCAATGTTGCTTCATCTCTATACTCACCACTCCTCAGCCATCCTGCATTATTTTGAAGCAAATATCATTGTTTCATTTTATCAGTAAATATTTGAAACCATTTAAAAATATGACCGTAATCAGACTTCAAAAGCAGATAGAATTTTTTACAAAGTTGACAGTTGCCTTCAGATTTCCATGATTGTTTCATAAATTTAAAAACTGTTTGAAGTTGAATCTAATTAATATTTATAAATTGCAATTGTTTGGTTTCTCTTATATTTAATTTCATATATAGCTTTCTCACCTTTCCTGTTTCTTTCTGGAAAATTTCTTTGTGTAAGAGGAGGAAGTCTTTATGCCAAAAGAACCGGGCAGTTTACATTTTGTTGATTAACATTCTCATGGTGTCATTTTACCTGCTCTTCTAGTTCCAGTGTTTTGGATGAAGTTATATTTAAGGTGAGTCTTGATCTGACTCAGGTTTGACTATTTGGTCCGAAATACATCATAGGTTCAGCTGAAATTTCCCTCAGAAGGCATATAATATTTAGTTGTCTCATTTTCTTTGACAGTAATCGACATTAATGATGGCCTAAATTTCATTAAGGGTCAGAAGTGATTGTTAGGTCACTGAAGAAGGAACGCAGGAGGCCAGCATGGTGAGGGATTAGGAATTTATTGGTTCATCCTCACACCAGGTGGCTGAGCCTGGATGGCTCCAGCCCCCAGGACAGGAGTCAGGGGCTTTTAAAGAACTTTTGGCTGGCATTTTCTGGACAGAGACTTCTTTATGCATACCCAGAGGGGAGATAATGGAATGTGGTCACTGCAAGTGAAATGTGGTCTCAGCAAAGGGAAAGTCCATAGTGAAATAGCCTGAAAAGCCAGTTACTGGGGGAGGGGTATTGATGCAATTGCTCAATCAAACCTAACAGTGGTGATATCAAATTCTATCATTCTTCCCTTTGTTATTAAATAGAAAAATCGTATAAAAAGAAAGTTCCATACAATCATTCTCTCATTTCCATGAAGTACAGTGGTATCTGAAAGACAAGATAAATGCTCAATTCTTTCCCTTTATTCGTTAATGTTCATAAAAAGAAGATGCTTTCCTAGCACACTCCCAAGGGAGCAATTGACTCCTAGAGTCAGTAGTTTATTTATGAAACCCTATTTTTTGGTGGTAAACGGCATTTGAAAACCACAGGGTGCTCATTGTCACTGGGCTCATTATTATATCTATTCGTTTTCAATGGACTTCAAAACTGCACACACACACACACACACACACACACACACACACAAGAATAGGATTTTTGAAAACAATTTTATTTTTTCAGGTTATTTCTTTTTGTTAAACTTATGTTAATAACACTAAATATGGCCAATGAAATTATTGCTTTTTTAAGTGTCTTGGATCAATTCCTTATATGGTTCACCCACCCCACGATATACAAATACGTTTGTTTGTCATTTCATTTTGGTTTAGTATTTTGAAATATAGTTTTTTGTATAATTATGTAAGCTACCTACATGGTCTCAAATTCAAATCTATGAAATCTTAGTGTAACCAAGAAATCCAGTTTCCAGCTTCTGTCCTTGTTCCCTACACCCTGCTTCTCCCATCCCAGGTAAGTAAATTTTTGTTGGTTTAGATTTCAGAGTCTCCTGCTATTGCCTTTTCATATATATGAAAAATATATGTCCTGTATTTTATATACGTAGCTCATATTCCTCCTTACTATAAGAATGGTAGGTCAACTCTATATTATTTTCTCCACTTTTTTCCCCACTTAATGATGTATCCAGGAGACCTCTCCATGCTTGTATAGAGAGACGCATTCCTTTTCACAGTTGAATAGTCCCTCAATGTGTGAATACGTCTTAGGTAATTCAACCAGTCCTTACTAATGGCCATTTGATAGGTTTTTGGTCTTTTGCTAATACAAATAATGATGCAATAAATACACTATGTGTCATCTTTTTACATTTTTGTCAGTGTATTTAAGGGATAAATATTAAAATGGGGGATTGACAATGAATGAGAAAATGCATATGTACATTGGCAGCACAGTGCTGACTTCCCTTCTGTGGGGTTTGGATTGTTTTTCCATTCTCACCAGCCATGCAGGAGAGGACCTGCTTCCCTCTTACCTTTGCCAACAGATTATGCTAGCAAACACTTGGATTTTTGCCAAACCTGGAGGTGTCAAATAGTATCTCACCTCAGAAATAGAGGTGTAATTTAATTAATATTTTAGTGACTTTATTTTTTTTGTTTTTTTTATTTTTCTCTAGTGTATGTCAATGTCTTTTGATATATTTAAGGTTCATTTAAATTCATTTTCCTCTGAATGTTTATTCCCATCTCTTGCTCCTTTTTCTGTCAAGTTACTGGTATTTTGTTTCTGTACTTTTTAATTTTCTTTGTATAACAGGAACATTTACCTCCTTTGTTTTAAACTGAAAAATATTACTTTCCTGAATTTGACATTTTTGCTTTAATTTTTCAAAGACATCTTTTGTCTCACATTATCTATAATATTTTTATGTAATCACACTTATTATTTATGTAATCACACTTATTATTTATTTTCCTTACTCAATTTCAAATCTTAGAAATATTTTGCTTACTTCCAGGTTACAATAATTTATCCCTATTTTTTTCTTTTCTTTTTATGCATTTTTTTTACATTTAAACTTCTAATCTGCTTGCAATTTGATTGACATGAGACAATGGATGCAATTTTATGTGGGGTTTTTTTCTGTATAGTTATATGATTACCCCAAAGTTACTTTATTACAACATCTTTGGTCCCTTTGATGTGGTATGCTGCCGTATTGAATCTAAATGTAGAATATTGTAAGTGAATTGAATATAAAGAGTTTGATTAATTTGGTCTGTTTCTGAATTTTCTGCTGTTGGTTCTCTGTTCTCTCTATCCGTACAACAACATCACACTTCTGTAATCATTGACACTGTAATGCTTGACTCTTGGTAGAGGTAGTCCTTCCTCAAAGTTTTTCTCGATGGTGCTGAGTAACCTTCTTTTTTTCTTCATCCAAATGAACTTTATACTCACTATTTTTCACCTGCATAAAAAAAAATTGTGATGACAAAAATTTTAACTTTACAGTTATATAAAATAATGTTAGAGAAGTACCTACTTTTTCTTCATGCTAAAACTTTATAACCTGCTATTTTAACTTTATTATCCACTCTTTCTCAGCTATAGGGAGAAAGTGATGATAAAAAAAATGTAAATTTATAGTTATATAAGATGATGTTCGATAATTATTTTCAATATATAAAATGCTTTACACATGGATTAGTTTTGAATTCAGTCAAATGTCTTGACTGCACTAGGTAATTTTTTACTTCATCTATTAATAAGATGTGTTGTAACAACAAATTTTTGTATGAATATTTCCAAATGAGATGCACCTGTAGCTTTATTTATTGGTTAAATCTCTGTTAGCTTTAGGATCAATATCACATTTGATTCAGAGAAAGAATGGAAAGATTTCCCCCTTTTTTATATGATCAGGAATAATTCACATAACATTGAGATGATCAGCTTTGTAGAGGTTTAAGTGAGTTCTCCTGTGAAAGCACCTGGACATTGTACTCTTTTGTGGGAAAAATTTATTATTTCTTCCATATGAATAATAGACCATTACAAATTTTCAGGGAGGACAAGATTGAAGAAAAGAGGTTTGGGAAAGGTCCCCACTTACCTAAGTACCATTTACCCTTCTTATTTCCTTCCTTAAGTTCTTGTTGGTACCTGCACCCCAGAGCCTCTTGAAAGAACATGGCTGGCCTTCAGGATAACACTCTGAGGATTGTTCTGGTGGGGAAAACCGGAAATGGAAAAAGTGCAACAGCAAACAACATTCTTGGTGAAGGAAAATTTATATCGAAAGTTGCTTCTGACTCTGTTACCAAGTCCTGTCAGAGAGCAGAGCGACACTGGAAGGGGAAGAAACTTCAGGTCGTGGACACCCCAGGGCTCTTTGACACCAAGGAGAAACTGAAGAGCACCTGTGAGGAAATCAGCAGGTGTGTCCTCCTCTCCCTCCCTGGGCCTCACGCCATCATCCTGGTACTACAGCTGGGCCGCTACACAGAGGAGGAGCAGAAAACAGTTGCGTTGATCAAGGTCATCTTTGGGAAGGAGGTCATGAAGCACATGATCGTCTTGTTCACTCGCAAAGATGATTTGGGTGATCAGACACTGTCTGAGTTTATGAAAGATTCAGATGTAAACCTGCAAAACATCATCAAGGAGTGTGGGAACTGCTGCTGTGCCTTCAATAACCGAAGTGTAGATGAGGCTGAGAAGGAAGCTCAACTGCAAGAGCTGGTGAAGATGATAGAGGAAATGGTGCAGAAGAACAGAGGGTCTCACTTTTCTGAAGCCATCTATAAGGACATAGACAAAAAGCTGAAAAACAAGGCAGAAGCCTTGAAGAAAATCTATGCTGAGCAATTGAAGAAGGAAACTAAACTAGTTGAAGAGCAATGTGCTCAGGGAAAAATACCAGAGCAAGAAGCAAAGGAGAAAAAAAATTCCTTATTGGAGAGGTATAATGAACGTATTAAAAATATTGAGAAAGAAGCTGAAAGGAATATATTTCAAGATGTTGTAGATATGGTTCGGAATACACTTTCAAAAATATGGAATATGTTTTGGAAATGATGTAAATTTTATTTTTGTCTCTTAATTTACTATGATTTGTTAATGTGGTGAATTCTATTTTCCAAAGATGACTAGAACAATCTATTCTATCCCACCCATTCTCCTTGTAATCTGAGTTTATTTTTCCTTCTATTGAATGATAGGATTTTTCCCCTACCATGAAATTCAATGAACTTTGCAATTGCTTTGACAACTAGTGAGATAGGGAAAATGCCTCTTTGCTCCCTAGGATTTGTGGGCTTGGCACTTCACCACCATGTGGTGAGGAAGCCCAGGTTGCTTATCGAGAGGCCATGCGAAGAAGACTTGAAGTCACTGGCTCACTCACCTGGCTGGTCTTTCATCTACAGCAGAAACAACTTGCCAGCCATGCAAATGAGGCAATATGGAAGCAGATTCTCCAGCTGCCAACTGAGCCACCTCAGATGAAGCAGCAAAGAGCAAAGATGGGCCCCCCCCCCCGCCACATCCTGCCCAGATTTCAGATTCATGAGAAAAATAAAGAGTGTTGTTGGTTTAAACCACTAGGCTTTGGGATGGTTTGTTATACTGTGATAGCAACCACCAGCATCTTCCTGGGTCACTCATCACCAATACCCACAATGCTAACAAACTGAAGAAGTTACAGAATTGGTATAATCAGGCAATAACACATTATGAAGAGTTCACAGACTCAACTTAGGAAAGTTAAAATGAGAATCCCTGCCTGTGTCAAGTGTTAGCACCACTGGTGATGCACATTATTTCAGTCCACGTCTGAGCACCGTGTTGGTGAAGCAGCAGGCTTCTCCAACAAGATGGTTCTGTGGTCTGTGTGAGGCAGGATAGTAAGAGGCGAGAAAAACTCCTGGAAAAATGGAATAGAGAAACTGAGATGAGAAAATTAACTGTTTGGGAAACTTGTAGCCAGCTTGTTAATCACAAGACCTTATCTTCCCCAACCAAGGGCACTTGAGAGCAAATGGTTTGTAGGTCTCCGCCCTCACCAGAGAATACATAGTTTAATCACTCTGGTCTGGGAAGTAGAGCACAAAGGCTCAATTCATGCCATTTGTGCCAGCTAAACCCAAGGGCAGATGAAATCAGGGGAAAATAACAAAAAGCCATTAAAACCAGACACAACAAAGATAAAATAAAACAGTAAAACAGACCAAAGAATAATCCAAAACTCCCCTATACACTTACTTTGATGCATCAGCACATTAAAAATGCACCTGGAAATCTGATCAGAAAAAAAAAAAGGGTAAAAAGTCCTCAGGACAAGAACTCATCAGAAAAGTGGACAAGCCCAAATTCCTCTCAGTGCCTCCCTGGCATCTGTGCTCAACCCTCGAACCACAATGCGCTTGGCACCAGAGAAAATGTGCAGTTTCAGCATTTGGCACTGACTCTCCCCTTTGTGTTCCCAATGGTTTCCAGGCAGGGCTGTGGGCCTCACCCCCATATGCACTCTGCTGTTGCAGATGATTTCCCCCTTTTACCTGTCTCTGTAGTGATGTGAAGGCGCCTGGGAGAGTTTGTCTGTGAAGACACAGGCAGAGGATACTGTAGGGAAGAGATTTGGGATTACCCAGCAGAATTGGAGGCGGGTTTGAGTTTGTTTGTGAGCGTAGAGACACTGAGGGCAGTGCAAGTGTGGGTGGACAGGAAAGCCAGGCTAACCTGGCTCATCTAATCTGGACCAGAGAGCTGACTCCCCCAGACCTGCATGGAACAGAGGAATAACTCTTTACCCCATCTTGTATCACCAATTCACAGCCCACTAAGACCTGTTTGCCCTTTACTTTGATATTGAAATAAAAATGTCCAAACCGCTCCATTTCTTTATATTTACCTGTGACTTGAAAAGCCCATGCTCACCCTATCACTGTGTCAGCCAGTGAGAAGACTCCTCTTTGGAAGTAGACTTTCTGGAGGCCTCAGTGGCTCCTAGGTACTTGAGTCTCTAGTTCAAATTTCCTTGAACTTGTAGAAGCCTTTGCATTCAAGTTGCTGAAGGGTCTGAATGGAGACGCAAAGGAAGATGTCCTTCCTGGGACAGATGAACAGTTCTGAAGTGCTTTGTATTCCTATGGGCACACACGCCAGTGTGTGTGTGTGTGAGTGTGTGTGTGTGTGTGTGTGTCTGCACTTGGGCGTGTGGTTTTTGCAGAAGGGGTTAGGAATGACAGAGCAGTGTCTTTGTTCAATGGGCATTTAAGACAGATTAACAAACATCTGCAAATATTGATTTCCGTTAACACAACATGAATGTCCAAGGCATTTATTCATACAATTCATATTCAATTGAAATCAATGGGTCTGGACTGAGGCTTTGTGTTGGCTCTGTCCTTTGATCCCCTGGGAAGGCCAGGGATGATTTCAGGACCCCCACGGCAGCCTGAGGTCAGTGGAAAACAGGCAAGAGCATCAACAGTTTAGGCTTCAGTAAGAGAAGAGCTCAGGAAAGAACTCCGGGAGGGCCAGGTCCCATGGGCTGGTTTGATTTTGTTGTTTTTTTGGAGGGGAGGGGAGAGGAGATGGGAATGGGCAGGATTTTTGTCTTTGGGTTGGTAGGTTACTGCCAGGTGAGGGACACAGGAAAACCTGTGGATCTCAGAGGCACAGACACCAGGGAAGAATGTGGTTGTCAGATAATGGGTCCAAGTCCTACCTAGATACATTCCGTGACTCTGGAGAGATCTCCTCCACAGCCTGGAACCGGTCTCTGGAGAGCAGACTCCAGGCTTAAACAGGACTCCCAGAAGCGGGGATGTGTGCAGCTTTCAAGCCATCACCCATCCCACAGTGCGCCCAGCAGGCCCTGCCTGCATCGCCCCCACGTGCAGCCCACCAGCCTCTCTGCCACCAATCATAGTTGTTCGTCAGGGGTTGAGAAGGCGAGTGTCTGTGCCAGGTGGTACACTTCGTTGGAGTAGAAGGCACCCACATGGTCCTGCACCAGGCACTCAACCAGCACCACCAGCTCCTGCACCTGGGCCTCCTGCTCCCTGCCCACTGCCCTGTTGTCAAAGAAGCACACTCAGCCCCCACACTCAGCCACCAGAGCCTGCAGAGCATGGTTGTCAGTGTGGCACATGAAATCCTGCAGAGTCCCCACCCAGGTCCTCCTTGTGCATGAACAGCATGATGGTGTGAACCACCACGTTGTCCCCAAACAGGACCTTGAGTGCACTCTTGGCCTGCTGATCCTGCACAGTGAAGCAGCCCAGCTGAGTCACCAGAAGCAGAGCGTGGGGCCCAGGTGCTAACAGCAGGTAGCAGTGGGCTCGCTCCTGGTCCCCCGGTCTGTCTTGGGTCTTAGGGAGCTATAAAGGTCTTGGGTGTCCATGACTTCCATGTGTCACCTGTCTCACCTGCAACTCCCCTCCTCACAGGTTCTGATCACTGAAGTGGCTGTGAGTCTGGAGAGGAAGCACCTGTGGCCCAGGATGCTGTTCCCGGTGGTGCTCTTCCCAGGCCCTGTCTTTCCCACCAGGATGAGCCTCAGCTGGGGCTTCTGCAGGGCCTGTGTGGTGTCTTCTGAACCTGGAGGACAAGTGATCTGTGAGCTTCCAAATCTTAAAGCAATGTAGCCCGGTTACCTGGATCCCCTGGGGCCTTTGAACAAGAACAACAGTGTCTCAACTCTGCTTTCCCACCAAAGCCTTACTGAGGTCATTGGTCAGAGCTTTCTGAACTCCAGGGGATCTTCAGCATGTATTCCTGTCGTCTCTGGTTTCACCACATGCATCTGTAGATGCTCAACACCTGCTGGGCTTTACTCTAGAGCAGAGGTGGGTAACCTTTTTTCTGCCAAGGGCTATTTGCATATTTATAACAAAATAGAGGCCCGATGCATGAAATTCATGCAAGGAGCTCTGCCCTCACAGCCCTGGCTGCCTCAGCTGGCCCTCGCAGCCCCATCTTCATCCAGAAGATCCAGATGGTCGTTCTGCTGTTCAGTCTAATTAGCATATTAGCTCTTCATTGTATAGGATTTGGTTAATATAGTTTGCTTAATATAGATTTATGCTGCTATGAATAAAGCACCTAGATTTATTGAATTTTGAGTTCTGCCTACTGTTGCCTTGGCAGGGCCAGATCAAATGATTCAGCGGGCCTTAAACAGCCTGAGGGCAAGATGTTCTCCAACTTTGCTCCAGAGGATGCCCCTTCCTAACTCCAGGTATGGTCTCACCCATTGTCCCTGGTCCCCCACAACCTGTGAGCTGTCCCTATTTGAGGCTTCAGTGGCCTCTGTCATACTTCTCCCAGATGCCATGGAAGATGGGCAGGCGGAGGCAGTAGGCCTGGGGGTGAAGGGCTGTTTGGAGTCCCAGACACACTGGGTTTGATTCACTGCTCTTTCATGGGTCAGTTATGCCATCTTGGAAGTGCCAATCAAGTGTTAAACCTTTGTGCAAAAATAGGAATAATAGTAGAGTTGTTTCTCCTGGGGCTGTTGAGAGAATTGAATGAAATCACCTCTTTCTTCCTTCTCTCCCTCTCTCCCTCCTCCTGCCTCCTCTCCCTCATAATCCTGCTGCATGCTATAAAACTTCTGTTTAACCTTCCATGTTCTCTAACATACTACCTGGTGTATCACACCCCCTCTAGTGCATGATCTAATACCCTCTTCATCCTCTTCTGTGGCGATCACAGTAGGTTATTATCCTCATTTTACACTTGGGGAATGGAGGTCCAGGCTAGTCAAGGAAGTTCATATTCTCCCAGCTTGACAGAGGCAGGGACCCAACCAATATGCACATCTTAGTGCTCTTGCTGTTTTACCTGAAACATCTCAGAGACGTGTTTCGGGTTACCTGCTCAGTCCTGAGTTTGCCCATTTCCATTATTATCCAGGGCTCATACCAGGAAGCAGGTATGCAGTACACATGTCCTTACCATAGACACTTTCTTTACCTCTTGCCATCTTCAGTTCTCCCATGTTTACCTGAAAGAGTTCCAAACACCATTCATTCATTCTTCAAATAGGTATAACTACCTATGATGTGTCAGCTCACCTCCAAAGAGCTGGTGAAAACACAGTGACAAAGTCATTATTTCTGCTTCCCCTGAACTTCAGAATTGAAGGAAAAACACTGGAAGGGCTGGGCTGGGATTGGAATGATATTGTGAGAACATTTCATGAGCTTGACTTTGTTTTTACAGGGACATAAAATCCAAAGGGCAGAAGGGAAATTTTAAGACTCATGCCAGTGAGAAAGTTTTAGACATTAAATTTTCCCTGGTAATTCTATGTGATAAAATCTGTAGATACTTCAATTTCTCAGGAACTTCAGAAGCCAGGGGAGAATTTTGAAAACCACAAGAGCTTGAAAATTTGTTCAGTGAACTAGAGATCGAGTTAGGGTGGATGGCCTGGGAGAGGTACAAGAACATTACTGAAATTTTTGTCTTTAAAATTGGAAAGGAAACATGTCCTGGGTGATCTGGAGCCTCTGACAATGCTTTTGGGAAGTAAACTCACTGTCCTGTCTCAATGTGTCTAAATATGACCAGTGTCCTGGAGAGACTGGGACCCTCCCCTCCAACTCCTGACATTCTGACCCCAAGCTGAGGCTTCTCCAAATAAAGTGGTTCCAGCCAATCAGTCATCGTTTAACACAATGGAACGTTCTGTGCTCCGAGTCCCTGTGAACAGTGCACAGTCCCAAGTAAGAAGGTGGGCATCCAGGCTGCAGGAAATACTTGCTGCTGCTCCTGAGTTACTGTGTGTGAAATGCAGACATCCTTACACACCTGGGAGTGTGGAGTTACTCTTGCTAGATCCCACTCCCCTTCCTGGTACTTACTAGAACCAAGGTGCACACTCAGTGAGCTTCTTACAGGCACTGAATTCTTCCAGGTCCTCACAGCTCCTCCTCTCTGGATCACACCCTTCCCCTGTTGGTGCTCACCTTTCTTGCAGAATCAGTGGCAGGCTCTGAGGCTGGCCCAGAAGCTTCTGACCTGCTTCCCAGCACACAGGGAAGTGTCTTACCTCTCTGGATGCCCCAAGGGGTGGGGCCCAGGAGTGACAATTTAAAGAGACAGCTACACTCACCTCTGAGGCATTAGGATGGGAAGTTCCCACTGTGAACACCACTTTGGGCTGAGGTGATGTCCTCAGAAGGTCTCTGTGACACAACAGCTTGTCCCCTCAGGGGCTATAAGCTCATGGGAGAAGAGCATTTTAGGTTTCTGAGGCCTGTTTTCACTTTTAGCCTGGATCACTATCTTAACTCTTTTTGCTTTTAGGTCTTTTCCCATAAAATGGCCTGTTGAGAGCCTCCTTCCCTAGGGAAAATGCCACCAAGGTAGTCCTGGTGCCAGGACATCACAGGAAAATCTCATCTTTCTCAAAGGAAAGGATGGCTTCTCCAACTATCAAAAATGGAACAGCAGGGAGAGTGTGAAAACTTTCCTGCAGGGACTACTCTAGCTATCTCTATAGGTCTCTCCCCTGAGAGGGTCATGGGAAAGTTGGGGAAAATAGCCAGTCACTGCATGGAGGGAGGGGGGGAGGCTACAACAGAATTATGCTGATAGGGGGCCTGACCTGGTTAGGTCATTAACAAGGAGGTGGCCATGCCTAACTCACTCACACTCTCTGAGTTGACTTTGCCCATATATAGTGAGGAGTTTCACTTAGTGTGATGTTAATCGCCTGAGGTCTGATTTTCACCCATTCTTGCCAGCTCCTTATCTCTAGTGAAGAACCCAACTGTCACTGAACTCCACCTAGTTATCCCCATCAGCTTTACAGAGATATAATTGACATGTACCATTGTATAAGTTTAAAGTATACAATGTGTTGATTTGATACATTTATATATTTTAAAATAATCACTACCATAGTGTTTGCTAACACCTGCATTAGGTGTCATAATTACTGTATCTTTTCTGTGGTGAGAACATTAAGATCTACTCTCTTAGATGTGTCCCAGGTCGTGTCCCGGAGCAAATGGAGTAAGCAGCTGAAACTAATAACAACCACCCCGAATTGGCGAAATTGCTCAGCTGGTGAGACGGTTTGCAGCCAGGAAGGGCAGAGCTCCCCTGGAAAGGTAAAAGAACCAGGGACCTGGGCAGGAAAGTTTGCCAGACCTCTGAGCCCAGAGGGTCAGAGGGAGACCGTGTGGCAGACAGCCGTGTCTCTTGGGACAGGCACAGCGCCTGACTGGGGAAAGGAGATCCGCGGGATTCCTGGCACCGGGGTATTTGAGATCTGGGTTCTGTGATCATGGAGAACTTAGCCTAAAGCAGGCAGTCTGAAGAGCTGACCAGACCATGCAATGTCAGTAAGAGAAGAGCTTACAGAAACTCTGCCTTCCCCGTTTCCGTGGCCAGCGTTTGTTTGTTTGTTTTCACTGAATCCTATCCATAAGACATTTCGGATACAGACACTTACGTGTGCTGAAGAGAGGGAGAAGGTGCAGACGAGTGGAATCTGGGGAGAGGCTGAGGAGAGGGGGGGTGGCTGGAGAGGTGGCAGTGAATTGAGTTCTGAGACACCCCTGGGCCCAGGATCAGGGCAGCCATTCTCTCTGGAGGGTGGGGCTCCTCTACCTAGACCCCAGGCAAGGAGCTCAGCCACACCCAGATTCCACCCTGAATGAGATGAAGGATTAAAATAATCTTATTAGTCCCTGGGAGTTAACAGGGTCTGGCCTATAGAGGGATTTTCAATCCCAGCAACAACACAGAGCAGGGTAACTATTAAAGAACCAGCTCTGGACAGTTGACCTCCCCAAACCAACTTTGAGTGCAATAGAGAAAATAAACCCTTGCTACTGGATAGAGAAGCCTTATAGCTTCAGAGGCCAACCCAAAAACACTGCCAGCCAGAGGCTGAGCCACAAACTGACTCTTAGCTAAATACAAATTAAGGCAGCCTGGGACACAAATACGGCCTGCTTTAAAATCAGGACTGTGGTTTACAACACGGAGGAATAGTGTATCACAGGGAAATTCAACACTCTCCTGAATACCTGGCAGGACTAAGGCGAGTCAGACTGACGAGTAGAAGAACCGAAGGACCTTCACTACTTCAATTTTTTTTTTCTTTTTTCACCTTTTAACTACGAAACCAATTTTTTTTCTTCTTCTTTTTCCATCACCTGATTTTACCCTTTTCATTACTACATTTTTATTTTTGACCAGTATTATTACTGCTACCATTTTACCATTTTTTAAAGTGCCATTTTATTTTCTCTTTATTTTATTTTGGGATTATTGTTCTCCATTCTATCTTCATAATTCCTTTAGCATCAATTTTCCCTACCTCAATTTTACCTCTAGGCTAAAACCCTCTCCCTCACTTTTCCCCTTTTGTTTTTATTTTTATTTTTTTCTGCTGGTTCCGCCCCGCCCCCCTCCCCGGTTATTTCTGTGCTTCTGTTTCCCCTTGCCTCTCTGGATATTATTGGTTGTTTCTAGTTTGTATTCATCTCCAGAAAGCTGTTGCTGGAATTTCTTGGGATTAGTGGCGGTTCTATCAAAGTTTTCTCCTCACATAAATAGTCTCTTCCCCTCTTCTACTTCATTCTCTCTTTTTGCTCTTTTTCTTTGTTTTTCCCCTCCTTTTTTCCAATTTCATTTTTGCACTCCTTTTTTTCCCTACTTTTCTTTTTTCTCTTTTATCTTTATCTCTTCTTTCTTCCTTATCCCCTATTTTTCTTAATTCTGGTGGTCACCTTTATTTGGGGTTATTAATATCATGAATATATTTGTGTTCAGTGCCTGGAACGTGGTGCCTTGTTGTATTGTATTTTGTGTCCTTAAATCAACACAGCAGGTCCAAGCAACAGCAGCGTCCTGAGCACCACACACTCTGTCTGAGGAACAGCAGCTGTACGTGAAGCCTCCCCACACCAGCCAGAAGAGCCACCACAGCTGTGAACAGCACCCACCAGAAGAGCTGCTGCCAACTGAGGAGCAGCTGCTACCACAACTGCCCGAGGAGCAACCACAGCCCAAGGAGCCACTGACACCCAGGAGCAGCCATTGAACGACTCAACGTCTAGATATGTCAGTGAGATCAAACATGGGTAGACAAAGAAACCCCCAAAGGAAAGATAAGGAGGACTCTCCAGAAAAGCAGGTAAGTGATACAGAGTCATGAACATGACAGAAAAAGAATTCAGAATAAGGGTACTAGAGTGCATAAAGTGGATGGAGGAAAATATCAACAACTAATGCAAGAAGCAAGAAGAAACAGATGAAAAAATCAACTACATATGCAATAAGCAAGAAGAAACAGATGAAAAAATCAATAACTTATGCAAGAAGCAAGAAGAAACAGATTAAAAAATCAATAACTTATGCAAGAAGCAAGAAGAAACAGATGAAAAACAACAATAAATTATGTAAGAACCAAGAAGAAATGAAGAGCGATATAGCTAAAATAAAAAACACCATTGAAAGTATCAACAGTAGACTAGGAGAAGCAGAGGACTGAATTAGTGAATTAGAAGACAAGGAAGCAAAACCCAACCAAAATGTACTGTAATTGGAGAAAAAAATTAAAAGACAGGAGGAGAGCCTAAGGGAGCTTTGGGACAACATGAAACGAAGCAATATACGAATAATAAGGGTGCCAGAACAACAGAAAGAGGAACAAGGATTAGAAAACCTATTCAAAGAAATAATATCAGAAAACTTCCCTGAGGTGGGGCAGAGAAAAGTCACACAAGCCCAGAGAGTCCCAAACAAGGTGAACCCGAAAAAACCCACACCAAGACACATCATAATTACCATGGCAAATGTTCAGGACAAAGAGAGAATCTTACAGGCTGCAAGAAAGAGACAGAAAGTTACATACAAGGGATCTCCCATTAGATTATCAAATGATTTCTCAACAGAAACACATCAGGCCAGAAAAGAATGGACGGAAATTTACAAAGTGATGCAAAGCAAAGGACTGAATCCAAAAATACTCTATCCAGCAAGGCTATCATTCAAACTTGAAGGGGAAATAAGAAGCTTCACAGACAAAAAAAGGCTAAGGGAGTTTATCAACACCAAGCCAGCAATGCAAGAGATGCTAAAGGGACTGGTGTAAAAAGAAGGAATAAAAATCTCAGAAAGAAAACAGCCACACACAAAAAGAAAGGGCTACAAACAAGTACCTTTCAATAATAACTTTAAACTTAAAAAGACTAAATGCTCCAACCAAAAGACATCGAGTGGCTGAATGGATAAAAAAACATGACCCATACATCTGCTGTCTACAAGAGACCCACCTCATTAGAAGGGACTCACACAGACTGAAAGGGAGGGGATGGAAAAATATGTTTCAGGCAAATGGAAAGGAAAAGAAAGGTGGGGTGGCAATACTTACATCGGACAAAATAGACCTCAAAGTGAAGGCCATAACAAGAGATAAGGAAGGCCACTTCATAATACTAAAGGGATCAATACAACAAGAAGATATAACGATGGTAAACATATATGAACCCAATGCAGGAGCACCAAAAACATAAAAAAAGTCCTGGAAGATATCAAGGAGAGATAGACAACAATACAATCATAGTAGGGAACTTTAATACACCACTGACATCAATGGATAAATCCTCTAGACAAACAATCAGCAAAGAAACAGCAATCCTAAATGACTTAGTAGATCAGATGGACTTAATTGACATCTTCAGAACACTTCACCCCAAAACCACGGAATATACATTCTACTCAAGGGCTTCTGGGACAGACTCAAAAATAGACCACATATTGGGTCACAAACAAAGTCTCCCCAAATTAAAGAAGAGTGAAATCATACCAAGCATCTTCTCAGACCACGATGGCATAATATTAGAAATAAACTACAATAAAGACAACCCAAAATACTCAAACACTTGGAAGCTGATCAGCATGTTATTAAATATTGATTGAGTTACCAATGAGATCAAAGAAAAAATTAAAAACATCCTGGAAACTAATGATAATGAAAACACAACAATGCAAAACCTATGGGACACAATGAAAGCCATTCTGAGAGGGAAGTTTATAGCTCTACAGGCCTATCTAAAAAAAAAAAAAAAAAAAAAAAAAAAAAACAAGAAAAAATGGTAGTAAGTCATCTAACTCTACAACTCAAAGAATTAGAAAGAGAGCAACAAGAAAACCCCAGAGTGAGCAGAAGGAAGGAATAATAAAGATTAGAACAGAATTAAATGACATATAGACAAAAAAAAATACAGAAAATCAATGAAACCAAGAGCTGGTTCTTTGAAAGGATAAACAAGATTGACAAACCTCTAACCAGGCTCACCAAGAAACAAAGAGAGAGGACCCAAATAAACAAAATCAGAAACGATAGAGGTGAAATAACAACATACCCCACAGAAATACAAATGATTGTTAAAAAATACTCTGGACAGCTCCACTCAAACAAACTAGACAACCTGGAGGAAATGGACAAATTCCTAGAAAAATATAACATCCCAAAACTCGATCGGGAAGAATCTAAAAATCTCAACAGGCCAATAATTATGGAGGAAATTGAAGCAGTCATCAAAAAGCTTCCAGCAAACAAAAGCCCAGGACCAGACAGCTTCACAGGGGACGTTTACCAAACATTCAAGGAAGAACTAAAACCTATCCTCCTCAGACTACTACAAAAAATTCAAGAGGAAGGAACACTTCCAAGTTCATTCTATGATGCCAGCATCACCCTAATACGAAAACCAGGTAAAGACAACACAATGAAAGAGAATACAGGCCAATATCCCTCATGAACATAGATGCCAAAATCCTCAACAAAATCTTAGCAAATCGGATCCAGCAGTATATCAGAAAGATCATACACCATGACCAAGTAGGATTTATCCCAGGGATGCAAGGATGGTACAATATCCGCTAATCAATAAACTTGATACATCACATAAACAAATTGAAAGAAAAAATCCACATGGTCATATCAATTGATTTAGAAAAAGTATTTGACAAAATCCAACACCCATTTTTGATAAAAACTCTCAGCAAGGTGGGAGTAGAAGGATCATACCTCAACATAATAAAAGTCATATATGACAGGCCCACAGCCAACATCATACTCAATGGACAAAATCTAACACCATTCCCCCTAAGAACAGGAATAAGACAGGGATGCCCACTCTCACCACTCCTGTTCAACATAGTCCTGGAAGTGTTAGCTATTTCAATTAGGCAAGAAGAATAAATAAAAGGCATCCAAATTGGGAAAGAAGAAGTAAATCTGTCCTTATTTGAAGACGACATGATATTATACATACAAAACCCTAGAGACTCCAGCAAAAAGCTATTAGACTTAATACATGAATTTGGCAATGTAGCAGGATAAAAATTAACCCCAAGAAATCTGAGGCATTTCTATACACCAATAGTGAACTCTCAGAAAGAGAGATAATAAAAAAAATTCCATTTATCATCGCCCCCAAAAAGTTAAGCTACCTAGGGATAAACTTAACTAAAGAGGTAAAAGACCTCAGAAAACTACAGGACGTTGAAAAAAGAGATAGAGGAAGACATAAACAGATGGAAGAACATACCGTGTTCATGGATTGGTAGTATCAACATCATTAAAATGTCCATACTACCCAAAGCAATCTATAAATTCAATGCACTTCCCATTAAAATACCAATGACATACTTCACAGATCTAGAACGAACTCTCCAAAAATTCATCTGGAATAAAAAAAAGACCCTGGAGTGGGGAAAAATGGTGGAGGTATAAATGGACGTGTCCTGTGCCTTGTCCGGGTGCAGATAAGGGTGAGCAGCTGAAACGGGTAACATGCAGCCTGAATAGGCAGAGGATTTTCAGCTGAGAGACTGTCTGCAGCTAGGAAAGACCGAGAACCCCCAGGAAAAAAAGGACGGTTGGAGACTGTGGCTGAAGCCTCTCGTGGTGCGCCAGCTAAGCAGGGGAGACTGCGCCATCTTGGGCGATTGTTGCCAGCATCCAGAGACCAGCTACTAACCTGGAAACAAGGGATCTCAAGCAGCGTGACTGCGGGAACTCAGACGAGCACTGCTTCGTCTCACAGAAAGGTTGGACATTCCCTAAAGGCTCGGTTTGCAGTTCGGGTTGGAGGGAGGACCAAGCTCGCGGGGCGGAATCTGCGCCCCACAGAGTCCGCAGCCCTTGGGACCAGCGTGACCCACGAGTGGGGAAGGGGCCCCATAGGGCTGCTTGCACAAGGGAACGCTAAAAATGAGCCCATAGCTGGACTGGAAGTAAAGGAGCAGCCTTGAACTTTGCCAATCTGCTGGCTGCTTGGTGCCAGGGGCGAGTGGGCGCGCGGAGACTGCGTGGGGGAGACTGTGCGGCGGAGACTGTGCACAGACCTGGAAGGTGGAGGCTTGCGAATTCGCACAACTATCAGGCTCTTGTTACAGTTCCCCTTAAATCGGTGCATTTGATTATTAAACCCAGTGCATGGGATTCCCCAGTTGGGGTCATTCGCAGAGCCTGTAGGGGAAAGTTCTTTTTGGGGAGCCTGGGAAACAGCCCGCAGTGGTCTTTCCCAAATTAGTTCCAAATACCATAGAGAAAAAAAAAAAAAAAACCCTACCGATAGAGAGGACTTATAGCCTCGGAGGTCAATCGAGACACACTGCCACCCAAAGGCAGAGCCACGAACTGTCTCTTCTGTGATCACAAATAAAGACAGTCTGATAAACAAATACGACCTGCCTTAAAATTAGGTCTGTGGTTTACTGAACAAAGGGACAGTGTATCAGAGGGAAGTTCATCACTCCCCTGAATGCCTGGCAGGACCAAGGCGTGCCAAAAAGAAGAGTGGAAGATCTGAAGCACCTTCACTTCCGAATATTTTTATATATTTTTTTTAATTCTTTTTTCACCATTTCATTAAGAACCTATTTTATTATTTTTTATATTTTTCATCACTTGATTTTACCTTTTTAATTTCTACATTTTTTTAACCAGTATTATTGCTATCCTTTTACCATTTTTTCAAGTGTCATTTTGTTTTTTATTTTTTTATTTTTCTTTATTTTATTTTGGGATTAGTGTTCTACGCTCTATTTTCATTGTTCCTTTAGCATCAATTCTCTCTATCTCACTTTCACCCTTAAGCCAAAACTCTCTTCCTCACTTTTCCCCTTTTGCTGTCCTGTTTCTCTTACCCTATCCTGCTTTGGATTTTCCCTATCACTTCTTTCTACCCACTGTCTAAATTTCACCCTACTTATATATCTAATTTCCAATCCCTCGCTCTAAATCCATACACACCTCTCTCTTATCTTTCTTCACTATCTTTTTTCTCTCTCTCTCTCTCTCTCTGTCATTTTTTTTCCTTCTCTCCCGTTTCCCAATCTCATTTCGGCACTCCTTTTTGTTTTTTATTTTTCTCTTTAATCTTTTTCTCTTTTTTCTTCTTTATCCCCTAATTCTCTTCGCTCGGGGGGTCACCTTTATTTGGGGTTATCAATATCGTGAATGCATTTAGTTCGGTGCCTTGTACGTTGTGCCTTGTTGTGTTGTATTTTGTGCCTTTGAATCAGCGCAGCAGAGAGAGAACTACATAACCAAACACCTTGAGAAGAGAAATCATGGTGAAACAAAGAACCAACCCAAATATGAAAGAAAAACAGGCATCATCAGAAAAGGAAGTGAATGAAATGGAGGCAATGGAGGCAAGCAACCTGTCAGAGAAAGAATTCAGAGAAATGGCCATAAGGTGGATGAAAAGAATGGAAGACCAATTCAACAATATGTGTAGGAACCAAGAGGAAATGAAGAAGAACTGAGAGGAAATGAAGAGAAACCAAGAAGAAATGAAAAATGACATCACTGCCATAAAGAACTCAATAGAAAGCATCATCAAAAGTAGACTAGAAGAAGCAGAGGACCGCATCAGCGAGCTAGAAGACAAGGTGGAAAAAAATACCCAAAGAGAACAGCTTCTAGAAAAAAAAAAAATTAAAAAGCAGGAGGAGAGCCTAAGAGAAATCTGGGACAATGCTAAACGAAACAACATCCGAATAATAGGGGTGCCAGAAGGAGAGGAAACTGAGCAAGGAATAGAAAGCCTGTTTGAAAAAATAGTAACAGAAAATTTCCCTGATATAGGGAGGAAAAAACTCACACAAATCCAAGAAGCTCACAGAGTCCCAAACAAAATGAACCCGAAAAGACTGACACCAAGGCACATAATAATTAAATTGGCAAACACCAACGACAAAGCAAGAATCTTAAAAGCAGCCAGAGAGAGACAGAAAGTTACCTACAAAGGATCCCCCATCAGACTAGCGATCGATTTCTCAACAGAAACACATCAGGCAAGAAGGGAATGGAATCAAATATACAAAGTCATGCAAAGGAAGCGTCTGAATCCAAGAATACTGTACCCAGCGAGGCTATCAATCAAAATTGAGGGTCAAATCAGGACCTTCACAGACAAAAATGGTCTACGGGAGTTTATTACAACCAAACCAGCAATGCAAGAAATGCTAAAGGGTCTGCTGTAAATAGAGAAAACAGGAAACAAAGAAGGAACGCAGCGGTAAAGAACAAAAATGGCGACTAACAAATTTCTATCAATAATAACTTTAAATGTAAATAGATTAAATTCCCCAGTCAAAAGGCATAGGGTAAATGAGTGGATAAGAAAACATGACCCATATATCTGCTGTCTACAGGAAACCCACCTCAGAAAAAAAGATGCACACAGACTGATGGTGAAGGGATGGAAGAAGGTTTTTCAGGCCAATGGAAGTGAAAAAAAAAGCCGGGGTAGCAATACTTATATCTGAAAAATTAGATCTCAAAGTGAAGGACATAAAAAGAGATCAAGAAGGCCACTTCATAATACTAAAGGGAGCAGTCCAACAAGAAGAAATAACTCTGGTAAATATTTATGCACCCAATACAGGAGCACACAAATACGTAAGAAATCTTCTGGAGAAGACCAAGGGAGAGATTGACAGCAATACAATCATAGTAGGGGACCTTAACACCCCATTATCTCCACTGGACAAATCCTCTAAACAGAAACTCAGCAAAGAAACATCAATCCTAAATGACTCAGTAGATCAGATGGAATTAATTGACATCTTCAGAACATTTCACCCCAATGCCACAGAATATACATTCTCCTCAGGTGCACATTTGTCATCTTCAAAGATAGACCATATATTGGGTCACAGACAAAGTCTCTTCAAATTCAAGAAAATTGAAATCATATCAAGCATCTTCTCAGACCACAAAGGCATAAAACTGGAAATCAACTACAACAAAAACAATCCAAAAAAATCAAACACATGGAGACTAAATAGCATGCTATTAAACAATGACTGGGTTACCAGTGAGATCAAAGAAGAAATAAAAAACATCATGGCAACAAATGACAATGAAAACACAACAATCCAAAACCTATGGGACACAGCAAAAGCAGTCTTGAGAGGGAAGTTCATAGCTCTACAAGCCTACTGCAAGAAACAGGAAACAATGAGAATAAATGACCTAACTCTACAACTCGAAGAGTTAGAAAGAGAGCAACAAAAAGAGCCCACTGTAAGCAGAAGGAAGGAAATAACAAAGATCAGAGCGGAGATAAACGACATAGAGACCAAAAAAACAATACAAAAGATCAACAAAACCAAGAGCTGGTTCTTTGAAAGGATAAACAAGATTGATACACCTCTAGCCAGGCTCACCAAGAAACAAAGAGAGAGGACCCAAATAAACAAAATCAGAAATGAAAGAGGAGAAATAACAACAGACCCCACAGAAATATGAAGGATTATTAGAAAATACTATGAACAACTCTACGCCAACACACTAGACAACCTGGAGGAAATGGACATATTCCTAGAAAAATACAACCTTCCAAAACTTAACCAGGAAGAATCTAAAAATCTCAATAGGCCAATAACTATGGAGGAAATCAAAGCAGTAATCAAAAAGCTTCCAGCAAACAAAAGCCCGGGGCCAGATGGCTTCACAGGGGAGTTTTACCAAACATTCAAGGAAGACCTAAAACCTATCCTCCTCAGACTATGTCAAAAGATCCAAGAGGAAGGAACACTTCCCAGCTCATTCTATGAAGCCAACATCACCCTAATCCCAAAACCAGATAAAGACAATACAATGAAAGAGAATTATAGGCCAATATCCCTCATGAACATAGATGCCAAAATCCTCAACAAAATCCTAGCAAATCGGATCCAGCAGTACATCAAAAAGATCATACACCATGACCAAGTAGGATTTATCCCAGGGATGCAAGGATGGTACAATATCCGCAAATCAATAAACGTGATACATCACATAAACAAATTGAGAGAAAAAAACCACATAGTCATATCAATTGATGCGGAAAAAGCATTTGACAAAATCCAACACCCTTTCTTGATAAAAACTCTCAGCAAGATAGGAATTGAGGGAGCATACCTCAACATAATAAAAGCCATATATGACAAACCCACAGCCAACATCATAATCAATGGGCAAAAACTAAAACCATTCCCCCTAAAAACAGGAACAAGACAAGGATGCCCCCTCTCACCACTCCTGTTCAACATAGTACTGGAAGTACTAGCTGTTGCGATCAGAAACAAAGAAGAAATAAAAGGCATCCAGATTGGAAAAGAAGAAGTAAAACTGTCCTTATTTGCAGATGACATGATACTGTACATACAGAACCCTAAAGACTCCATCAAAAAATTATTAGACTTAATAAATGAATTCGGCAATGTAGCAGGATACAAAATTAATGCTAAGAAATCCATGGCATTTCTTTACACCAATAGTGAACTTACAGAAAGTGAAACTACAGAAGCAATCCCATTTACCATTGCACCAAAAAAATTAAAATACCTAGGAATAAACTTAACTAAGGAGGTAAAAGACTTATATGCTGAAAACTACAGGACACTGAAAAAAGAGATAGAGGAAGACATAAACAGATGGAAGGATATACCGTGTTCATGGATTGGTAGAATCAACATCATCAAAATGTCCATACTACCCAAAGCAATTTATAGATTCAATGCAATCCCCATTAAATTACCAACGGCATATTTCACAAATCTAGAACGAACGTTCCAAAAATTGATCTGGAATAAAAAAAGACCCCGAATAGCTGCAGCAATCCTGAGAAAGAACAAAGTAGGTGGGATCTCAATACCAGATATCAAACTGTATTACAAAGCCACTGTTCTTAAAACAGCTTGGTACTGGCACAAGAACAGACATATAGATCAATGGAATAGAATAGAGACCCCAGAAATCGACCCAAACCACTATGCCCAATTAATATTCGACAAAGGAGGCAAGAGCATACAATGGAGTCAAGACAGTCTTTTCAATAAATGATGTTGGGAAAATTGGACAGATACATGCAAAAGGATGAAACTAGATCACCAACTCACACCATACACAAAAATAAACTCAAAATGGATAAAAGACTTAAACGTAAGACGGGAAACCATAGAAATACTAGAGGAATCCACAGGCAGCGAAATCACAAACATATGCCGAAGAAATTTCTTCTCTGATAATGCGCCTAGGGCAATGGAAACTAAAGAGAAAATAAACAAATGGGACTACATCAAAATAAAAAGCTTTTGCACAGCAAAGGAAACCATCAACAAAACAACAAGAAGACCCACCACATGGGAGAACATATTTGCCAATGATACCACCGATAAAGGTTTAATTTCAAACATTTACAGGGATCTCATGAAACTTAACAAAAGGAAGATAAACAATCCAATAAAAAAATGGGCAATGGACCTAGATAGACACTTTTCGAAAGAGGACATACAGAAGGCCGAAAGACATATGAAAACCTGCTCAAAGTCACTAATTATACGAGAGATGCAAATCAAAACGACAATGCGTTATCATCTCACACCTGTCAGAATGGCTATCATCAACAAATCAACAGACAACAAGTGTTGAAGAGGATGTGGAGAAAAAGGAACCCTTCTGCACTGCTGGTGGGAATGCAGACTGGTGCAGCCACTGTGGAGAACAGTATGGAGCTACCTCAGAAGACTAAAAATGGAACTCCCATTTGACCCAGTGAGTCCACTACTAGGAATATATCCCAAGAAACCAGAAACGCCAATCAGAAAGGATATATGCACCCCTATGTTCATAGCAGCACAATTCACCATAGCTAAGATTTGGAAACAGCCTAAGTGCCCATCAGCAGATGAGTGGATCAGAAAACTGTGGTACATATACACAATGGAATACTATGCTGCGGTAAAAAAAAAGGAACTCTTGCCTTTTGCAACAGCATGGATGGAACTGGAGAGCATTATGCTAAGTGAAATAAGCCAGTCAGAGAAAGATAAATACCACATGATCTCACTCATTTGTGGATTATAGAGAACAATATAGACAGAGGAAAAGGGACAGACCCAAAGACTGAGAAACAGTGATCAGGCTATCAATCCCCAGAAGGAAAGTAGGGGAGGGCGGGGGTAAGGGGAAGAGATCAACCGAAGGACTTGTATACATGTATATAAGCCAAACCAATGGACATGGACAACAGGGGGATGGGAGCATGAGTTTGTGTGTGGGGGGGAGGTTGGGGTTTAATGGGGGGGGGGGATGAGGACACATTTGTAATACCTTAACTAATAATAAAAAAAAGAAAAAAAAAGACCCTGAATAGCTGCAGCAATCCTGAGAAAGAACAAAGTAGGTGGGATCTCAATACCAGATATCAAGCTGTATTAAAAAACCACCGTTCTCAAAACTGCCTAGTACTGGCACAAGAACAGACATATAGATCAGTGGAATAGAATAAAGAGCCCAGAAATGAGCCCCAACCAATACGCTCAATTAATATTTGACAAAGGAGGCAAGAGTATACAATGGAGTCAAGATAGTCTTTTCAATAAGTGGTGTTGGGAAAATTGGACGGATATATGCAAGAAAATGAAAGTAGACCACCAACTTATACCATACACAAAAATAAACTCAAATGGATAAAGGACTTTAATGTATGACAGGAAACCATGAAAATACTAGAAGAATCCAAAGGCAACAAAATCTCAGACATATGCCGAAGCAATTTCTTCACCGATCCAGATCCTAGGGCATTGGAAACTAAAGAGAAAATAAACAAATGGGACTACATCAAAATAAAAAGTTTCCTCACAGCAAAAGAAACCATCAACAAAACAACAAGAAAGCCCACTACCTGGGAGAACATATTTGCCAATGCTATCACTGATAAAGGTTTAATCTGCAACATTTATAGGGAACTCATACAACTCAACAAAAGGAAGATAAACAATCCAATCAAAAAATGGGCAAAGGACCTAAATAGACACCTTTCAAAAGAGGACATTCAGAAAGCCAAGAGACATATGAAAACATTCTCAAAGTCGCTAATTATCCGAGAGATGCAATTCAAAACAACAATAAGGTACCATCTCACACCTGTCAAAATGGCTATCATCAACAAATCAACAAATGACAACTGCTGGAGAGGATGTGGAGAAAAAGGAACACTTGTGCACTGCTGGTGGGAATGCAGACTGGTGCAGCCACTATGGAAGACAGTATGGAGTTTCCTCAAAAAACCTAAAATGGAGCTCCCATTTGTCCCTGCGATCCCACTTCTAGGAATATATCCCAAGAAGCTAGAAACACCAATCAGAAAGGATATATGCACCCCTATGTTCATAGCAGCACAATTCATTATAGCTAAGATCTGGAAACAGCCTAAGTGCCCATCTGTAGATGAATGGATTAGAAAACTATGGTACATCTACACGATGGAATACTATGCTGCTGTAAAAAAGAAGGAACTCTTTCTATTTGCAACAGCATGGATGGAACTGGAGAGCATTATGCTAAGTGAAATAAGCCAGTCAATGAAGGAATAATACCACATGATCTCACTCATTCATGGATAATAGAGCCCATTATAAACTTTTGAACAATAATAGATACAGAGGCAGAGCTGCCTCTAACATACTGTCAAACTACAGCAGGAAGGCCAGGGATGGTGGGGGCGGGGGGGGATGGGGAGGTAAGAGATCACAGAAGGACTTGTATGCATGTATATAAGCATAACCAATGGACATAAGACACTGGGGGATAAGTGAGTCCAGGGGATTGTCAAGGGCGGGGGGGAAATAAGAGACATATGTAATACTTTTTGTAATATTTTAAGCAATAAAAAAAAAGAAAAAAAATGATTGGGTTATGTGGGAAGAGCTCAGGAGATTTATCTCAGTGCAGTGGCGGATGCAATGGCGTGAGCGCACTCCGCCTATACAAGCTTCCTCGGCACACCGGGGAAGTGGCAGCGCCCGCCTGAGTAAGCCCCCTAGAGCCCCTACATAGTACCCTAACTTTCTACCATTGGTTGCCCTAAGGATGTTGTAAACTTCTGATTGGTCTGGAATGTTATATATATCCCTGCACTTAAACAATAAACTTCAGACTGCGTCTTGAACCTGTCTCCGGAGTCGGGCATGCTTCGATAGGACTCCGTCGGCCTCACCCCCGCGGGACCCCCTGCCTCATTCTGGCGCCCGAACAGGGACCCCGGCAAGCGTTGGGACGGGTGAGTGCCCCTCTGTAACAATGGGTAACCTTCTCCCCTCAACCCGAGCCCCTCAGGTTCGGGCACTCCATGCATTGTTACAGAGCAGGCGAGTAAAGGTAACAAAACAGAAGCTTCAAAAGCTCTGGGATATTCTTTTAGATTTTAATCCTTGGCTCCTAGAAGCCCATATCTAGGATCCAGCCACTTGGAAGAGAATTTTAAATAGAATACGATCGGCTGAGGTCAATAAAGGAAAAACATTCCCTCTCTCCCTAACACCAACGGTTCTAGCTATCTTAGCCTGTTTAACGGGGGCCCCACCGGAGCCTCTACCGCCCCCACCGCCGCAGCCTCGGGCTGCGGCCCCCGCCGCCGTAGCCGCGGCCCCCGCCGCCGCCGTAGCCACGGCCCCGCACCCACAGCAGCTTCCGCTGCCGCCGCCGCCGCCGCCGCAGCCGCCGCTGCCGCCCCTGCCTCTTCGGGCGCCGCTGCCGATGCCTGAGGCACTTTCAGCCTTGGTGGAGGCTGGAAGGGTATATACTAAGCCCCTACCCCCATACGTGCCGCCAACCCCCACGGCCCCAGTGGATCCGTGGACTGTCTTTACTGAAGAAAAATTAGACCAGAAAATGGCATTAGAAAATAATAATAAATCATTAAGGCCGACAGAGGGTGAAATAGCGCTAGCGCAAGAGAACAAAGGTGCTATAGAAAAAGCCCGGAGTCAGGAAAAACCTAGCAAAGTCATTACAAATTCCTCTGTAAGGGACGCAGATGATAACCCATGGACGGGTATATATCAATCCTTGCGTAGCCAAAGAGATAGAACAAAAAAGTTCTTAGGGCTAGAGACCCCTGGACACTTTCCTGTAAATGTTAACCCCACAGCTTCAGCAAATACCACAAAATCTGCAACAGTATTCCCAATACCCAAATGGTTAATGCAGAAAAAGAAAAGAAAAAAAAAAAAAAAGGGAGAGAGAGGCCGTTGCCATGGAAAGAGAGCTCTTTGTTGATTTTGCTTATCTAAGATATGCGAAGACCCTAACAGCTAGCAGGCAAACTTATCTCTGTCCAGTTCTCTTCTCTTTAACCCTTCCAATACTAAAATAAACTAATACAATATACTTAAAAAAAAAGCACCTAGTCTTATTAATCTAAAAAAAATTCTAAATGTCTAACTTGCCAGCTAAGAGATTAAAATTCTAATTAAATTGAAAAAAATTATAATTATAATAACTAAATGCCTAAAGTATAGAAAAAAAATCTTGTCAGTTTTAATTTAATTAATATCTCTTAATAATTATAAAAAATACTATAACCAAGAAATAACTTTAAAATATTTCATAGGCCCTGAAATATTTTCAAAAGTTTATTCTCTCTTCTTAAAGGATTTTTTTTAAATAAAGCCAATTTAATGTGCTTGAAATCACATAAAAAACTTTATCAAAAAAAATTAATAAATATATATCTTGAGTTTTGCCTCTAAAAAAGGGCAAAGCAAGTTATTTTATATAATATTTCTTAAAATGCAGCAGTAAAATTTTAAAATATAATTTAAAACAACAAAAGCTCTCTGTTCATGCTGAGGTTGAAGCCTCATAGTAGCTAGCTAGTACCATAAATCTCCCAGATAACAGAGACTTGACTAACAGCAGCTACTCTATATCTAAATCTAGCCTAACACCAAGAATGCTCAGAACCTTCTCAAAGAATGCAAAATAATCTTTTCCATTAATATTTACAATGTAAACTAAAATTGTTGTTAAAATATTAAATTTAACAATAAAATAATAATCAAATTTTCAAATTAATTAAAAATAACTCAAAAAATATTAACCAAAATTTTCATTTCATAAAAAAATTGCTTAACATGCTATAAACCTAAAGCAGTCATATTTTTATGCAAAAAATAAAAATTTAAAATTATCTAAACTACATTATACATTTTCCAAAAACCTCCTAAAATTAAAAAATCAAAAAAGGGAGGATAGTGGAAAAATACCACGTAAAAAAAAAATCCTATAACTAATTTACATCCAAAAAAATTTTTCATTTATAATGCTAACAGCAAAACACCCATGAAAAACCTACGTGGTGTCAACATAAATCAAAAAAAATTCATTTAAGCAAAAATAAATAAAACTCCAAGTAAAATTTCCTTTATTAACCTTTGGTCGAGAATACATTTATATATTTTCAAAAAACAACTCCAAGACCATGTGGATTCCTGCAACAGAGAGGAATTATCAGGAATGTTCCAGCCATGAAGACAAGAGAAAAAACAATCCAGAAATAGAAACAACTAGCTTGCACAAGCTATCTCCTCATTTAACCCTCTCTAGCTGCAAGCATCTCATACAGGCATGCAAAACCTGTGGCCCCCTGTTGCCTTTAGGCCCCCTCCAGCCACAAGGGGTCAACCCCCGGGGGCTCCAACTCAATGCCTTATGGCAAGCAGATGTGACCTATATTCCCAGCTTCGGTAGGCTCAAACATGTACATATAATCATTAACACTTGCTCTGGGACCACATATGCTCAGACTTACACAGGTGAAAAAACTCACCATGCAATAGCAACCCTCAACAGGCATTTTTCTTCCCCTGGAAAATTAAAACAGATACTGGTCCCTACTACACTAGTGAGGCTTTTCAGCAATTCCTCACGAAACATAACATCTAGCACGTTACTGGCATACCACATAACCCACAGGGACAAGCCATAGTAGAATGACAAAACAAAGAACTAAAAACCCAAATTCAATAAGAAAAAAAAAGAAAAAAATACAGGCACTCCCCAACAACTATTACAACAAGCCTTATTAACTCTCAATTATTTTCATTTTGACCCCAACACTCTTCCTCCCATTTTCAAACATTGGGGAGGTCTCAGAGACATACCAACACCTCTCCCCTTGGTCCGGTGGAGAGATCCACTAACCGGGGCTTGGAAGGGCCCTGACCCACTCTTAACCCAAGGGAGAGGGTTTGCTTGTATTTTTCCAGAAGATGAGAAAAATCCCACGTGGATTCCTGCCCGTTACATCAAACCCTGCGCCACCAGTGATGAGCCGTAGACCACCACCACCATCACCTCCAGTAGAGGAATTGGAGGACCTGACCATAGAGGACAGCCAGCCAGACAGCGGAGACGACCAAAATATTAACAAGCCCACAACATTACCTGGGGAGACATCAAGAACCTACAGGACCAAGCTGCACGCATGGCACCAGAAGGCAATCCATCAGAAGGGACATTATTCCTATTAATATGTGCCATCATAACATGAACTTTCAGGCGCGAGCGCAACATGTATGGGCGGCCATACCTCATCCAGGGTCCTCATGCCTGTCAGCGCCGACAGCCTACAATTCCCCGCTGTCCAAGTGTCTAACTGCTCTGTGGACTTACCCTGTAATGGAGCGGAACTGGTCTCAATGCCATAGAACGAGACAGTATGGGCTGAGAGCAGTAGCCCTAACCTCCTTAAATGGACTCTAAATAATGGAATTGCCCCAAGACAAGGGTGGATATACCTAGCACCTCATGCAATAATACCCGAGTGAAACCGTTGAGTTTAATTTCTTAAGTGATACCCTCAGCCATCTAACCTCATGGTTAAACCCAGCCAACCTCCTCATTTGGGGAGTCATGTTAGTAGAATTCGTCATAAAAATAGTATTATTTCGCTGTTTATACAACATGTTCAATAAACTAAGTGCCCAGCAAGCCATGATCATACACATCCAGCAGGCGCTAATAAGAAAAGAAGGGGGAGATGTGGGAAGAGCTCAGGAGATTTATCTCAGTGCAGTGGTGGATGCAATGGCGTGAGCGCACTCCGCCTATACAAGCTTCCTCGGCACACCGGGGAAGTGGCAGCGCCCGCCTGAGTAAGCCCCCTAGAGCCCCTACATAGTACCCTAACTTTCTACCATTGGTTGCCCTAAAGATGTTGTAAACTTCTGATTGGTCTGGAATGTTATATATATCCCTGCACTTAAACAATAAACTTCAGACTCCATCTTGAACCTGTCTCCGGAGTCGGGCATGCTTCGATAGGACTCCGTCGGCCTCACCCCCGTGGGACCCCCTGCTTCAGGGTTATCAAAGAGATCAAAGAAGAAATTAAAAACATCCTGTTAATGAATGACAATAAAATCACAGCAATCCAAAATCTATGTGACACAATTAAAGCAGTCTTGAGCAGGAAGTTTATAGCTCTACAGGCCTCTGTAAATCAAAACAAAACAAAAAAAAAAAAACAAAAACAAAGAAAAAATGGTAATAAATCATCTAACACTACAATTTAAAGAATTAGAAAGAGAGCAACAAGAAAAGCCCAGCATGAGCAGGAGATAATAAAATCACAGCAGAAGTAAATGACATAGAGACCAAAAAGCAATACAAAAGATCAGTGAAACCAAGAGCTGGTTCTTTGAAAGGCTAAACAAGATTGATGAACCTCTAGGCAGGCTCACTAAGCAGCAAAGACAGGACCCAAATAAACAAAATCACAAAGGAAAGAGGCAAAATGACACCAGACCCCACAGAAATACAAAAGATTGTTTAAAAAAATACCAAGAACAACTCTATTTCATCAAAATAAACAATCTAGAGGAAATGGATATTTTCTTAGAAAGATACCACATTCTGAACCTCAATCAGGAAGAGTCTAAAAATCTCAATAGGACAATAACTATGGAGAAAATTGAAGAAGCCATCAAAGAGTTTCCAGAAAACAAAAGCCTGAGGCCAGATGGCTTCACAGAGGAGTTTTACCAAACCTTCAAGGAAGAACCAAAACCTATTCTCCTCAGAATATTCCAAAAAATTCAAGAGGAAGAAACACCTCAAAGCTCATTCTATGAAGACAGCATTACCTTAATTCCAAACCAGATAAAGACAACACAATAAAAGATAATTACAGGCCAATACCCATCATGAACATAGATGCCAAAATCCTCAACAAAATTCAAGCAAAGCGGATCCAGCATTACATCAGAAATATCATACACCATGACCAAGTAGGATTTATCTGGGAGATGCAAGGATGGTACAATTTCCACCAATCAATAAATGTGATACATCACATAAACAAATTGAGAGATAAAAATGACATAGTCATGTCAATTGATGCAGAGAAAGCATTTGACAAAATCTAACATCATTTCTTTATAAAATCACTCAGGAAAATGGAAATAGAGGGATCATTATAAAAGCCATATATAACAAACCCACAGCCAACATCATACTCAATGGGCAAAAACTAAAACCATTTCACCTAAGAACAGGAACAATACATGGATGCCCACTTTCACCATTCCTGTTTGACATAGTTCTGGAAGTGCTAGCTATAGCAATAAGACAAGAAGAAGAAATGAAAGGTCTCCAAATTGGAAAAATTAGGATAAAATATGAAAAAATAATATTATATTTATGAGATAAATATAATATTATTTATAATGATGTAAAACTGTCATTATTCACAAATGACATGATATGTACATAGAAAACCCCAAAGACTCCATCAAAAAACTACTAGACCTAGTTAATGAATTTGGCAATGTGGCAGGATACAAAATTAACACCCAGAAATCGATGGGCTTTTTATACATCAATAATGAACTTACAGAAAGAAAAATGAAAAAACAAACAATCCCATTACACCAAAAAATAAAGATACCTAGGAATAAACTTAACTAAGGAAGTAAAAGACCTGTACTCAGAAAACTACAGGACATTGAAAATAGAGATAGAGGAACACTTAAACAAATGGAAGAACATATCATGTTCATGGATTGGTAGAACCAACATCATTAAAATGTCCATACTACCTAAAGGTATCTACAGATTCAATGCAATCCACATTAAAATACCAACAGCATACTTCAGTGCTCTAGAACAAACATTCCAAAAATTCATCTGGAATAAAAAAAGACCCCGAATAGCCACAGCAATCCTGAGAAAGAAGAACAAAGTTGGAGGTATCACAATACCAGATATCAAGCTATATTACAAAGACACTGTTATAAAACTGCCTGGTACTGGAACAAGAACAGACATATTCACCAGTGGGACAGAACAGAGAACCCAGAAATTGACCCAAGCCATTATGCTTAATATTTGCCAAAGGAGGCAAGAGCATACAATGGACTCAGGACAGTCTCTTCAATAAGTGGTGTTGGGAAATTTGGTCATATACGTGCAAAAAAAAAAAATGAAACGAGATCACCAACTTACATTACACACAAAAACAAACTCATAATGGCTAAAGGACTTAAATGCAAGACGGGAAACCATAAAAATCCTACAAGACTCCATAGCAGAATATGTTGTAGCAATATCTTTACTGATACAGCACCTAGGGCAGGGGTGGGAAAACTTTTTGTGAGTGAGTGCCAAAACCAGCAAAATCTCTGGCTCAAAATTCTTCTGCGTGCCAACCCTAATTTTCTGAGAACATGTTATGCCTACTTGATATCTCTTAAGGTGTACGTATATGAAGAACCTTGAAGAAATAATAAAATTCATTCAAGCGACAAAAACACAGTATATGATGATGAAAAATAAATTTATTTTTTAATGTATACATGTACACTGATAGTCCGACAGAAAACTTTATGACTCCATTTGATATTATCAGTGGGACTTTTGCTGCTGCATCACTGATGACAGGGACTTTACATCAGGTTTATATTTCATGACCTTCGGAGATATGCACAAGCTACTACTTTCATCCATCAGGCTACTCCTATTACAAGACTTAACAAAATTCATCACTGAAAACAAAGATTCACAAATGTATGTGGATGAAAAAATGGAGAGTAACGCTGTTGCCAAGTTTTTTAAACAGAAAAAATTTTCTGGAATGGCATTCCAAGTCCTCAGTAGTTTGTTTTCGACACTTCTATCCGGTACTCCTGTCTCTAATCGCTTTTTTTCAATGTTTTCCAAGTCAATTCTAAGGTCAATAAATTTCTGCTTCCAAATTGAGCTACTCTGAAATTCAATCAACTGCATTTCAAAGTCAGCCATGTCTATCCATGAAAACATTTGTAAGTTTAGTTCCTCCAGTTTCATGCTGTCTGGAAACCTCATGAATTTTGCTGTCTCTTCCAGTTCTCTGAATTTTGCAAATCTTGAGAAGAATTGCTCAGTAGTTGACTTGATGATGTTTAAAAACAGCTTTTGAAGGCTTTGACAGTCTGTTCTGTCATCTTTTGGGAGGTCTTTGATGTGCCTCTTGAGGTTTGGGAAATATCTAAATCTCTCACCATCCACATCCCTCTTAAAGACTTCCAGTTTCTTTTCAAAAGCCTTTATGTAACCAAACATAACATCAAGTGTCTTTCCAGTTCCTTGTAATTTAACATTTAAGTCATTCAAATTTTCACAAAAATTGTAAATGGAAGATTATAAGAGAGAGTTTCGCATGCCAGAAAAAGTTACTGGCGTGCCATGTTTGGCACGCGTGCCAGGGGTTGCCCACCCCTGGCCTAGGGCAATGAAAACTAAGGAGAAAGTAAATAATGGGATTACATCAACATAAAAAGCTTCACAGCAAAAGAAACCATAAATAAAACAGTAAGAAATCCCACTGCATGGAAGAACATATTTGCCAATGATATTTCAGATAAGTGTTTAATCTCCAAAATTCACAGAGAATTCATACAAGTTAACAAAAGGAAGATAAATGATCCAATCAAAAAATGGATAAAGGACCTGAACAGACACTTTTTGAAAGACAAAATAAAGGAGGCTCAGAGACATATGAAAACATGCTCAAAGTCACTAATCATCTGAGAGATGGAAATCAAAACAACAATGAGATACCATCTCCACACCTGTCAGAATGTCTATAATCAACAAATGATAAGTGCTGGAGAGGATGTGGAGCTAAAGGAACCCTTGTTCACTGCTGGTGGGAATGCAGACTAGTGCACCCATTGTAGAAGACAGTATGGAGTTTCCTCAAAAAATTAAAAATGGAACTCCCATTTGACCCAGTAATCTCACTTCTAGGACTATATCTCAAGAAACCAAATAAACCAATCAGAAAGGCTTTATGAACCTACAGGATGAGAGTGAAGGTATGGAAAATATTTTCCATGCAAATGGAAAAGAAAAAAAGTTGGAGTAGCAATACTCATATTTGATCAAATAGACTTCAAAATGAAAGACATCACAAGAGTCAACAAAGGTCAGTACATAATACTAAAGGGATCAAACAACAAGAGGATATAACCCTGGTGAACATATAATGCACCCAATATGGGAACACCTAAATATATTTTTAAAGAACTTGTAGAGGACTTTAACAGGGACATCAAGAACAATATAGTCATAGTAGGGGACTTTAACACTCGGCTGACTTCACTGGATAGATATTCCAGACAAAAATGAACAAAGAAACAGTGACTCCAAAGGACACACCAGAGCAGATGATTTAGTTGACATTTATAGGACACTTCACCCCAACGCAGCAGAATATACATTCTTCTCAAGTGAAAATGGATCAATCACAAAGATAGGCCACTGTTAGGACACAAAACAAGTCTCTACAAGTACAAAAAGATTGAAATCATATCAAGCATCTTCTCAGATCACAGTGGAATGAAATTAGAAATCAACTACAGTAAAAACACCCCTAAACATTCAAACACATGGAGGCTAACTAGCATGTTAATAAACAATAAATGGGTTACAAATGAGATCAAGAAGGAAATCAAAAACTTCCTGGAAACAAATGAAAATGAACAAACAACAAACCCAAATTTCTGGGACACAGCAAAAGCAGTCCTGAGAGGGAAGAAAGTTCATAGCACTACAGGAACACACACACACACACACACACACACACACACACACACACACACGCAAGAAATATCAGCAATAAACTATTTAACCCTACAACGTAAAGGACTAAAAAGAGAACAAGAAAAGCCCAGAGTAAGTAGAAGAAAGAAAATAATAAAGATTAGAGCAGAAAAAATTACATGGAGACTAATAACCATAATAACGAAAAAAATCAATGAAACCAAGAGCTGGTTCTTTGAAAGGATAAAAAAAAAATTGATAAGCCAATAGCCAGTCAATTTAAGAAACAAAGAGAGAGGACCCAAATAAACAAAATCAGAAACAAAAGTAGAGAAGTAACCACTGACACCACAGAAATACAAAGGACTATAAAAAATACTATGAACAACTATCCACCAACAAGTTGGACAATCTGGATGAGTCACAAATTCCTAGAAAAATACAATATCCAAGAACTGAATCAGGAGGAATCAGAAAACCTAAATAGTTCAATAACAACTGATGAAATAGAAGCTGTAATAAATAAATAAAAAAAACTACCAGAAAACAAAAGCCAAGGTCTGGATGGCTTCAGAGGGGAGGTTTAACCAAACATTCAAAAAAGAACTAACACTCATACTCCTCAAACAATTTCAGAAAATCCAAGAGGAAAGAATACCTAAAAACTCTTTTTATGAGGCCAGCAATACCCCAATTCCAAAACCAAATAAAGACAATACAAAGAACAGGAATTACAGGCCTATATTCCTAATGAACCTAGATGCTAAAATACTCAAAAAATATTAGTAAATCATATCTAGCAATATATTAAAAATATCATATACCATGACCAAGTGGGATTTACTCCAGAGAAGCAAAACGGGTACAATATTTGCAAATCAATAAATGTGATACATCTCATAAACAAATTCAAAGACAAAAATCACATGATCATATCAATAGATGAAAAAAAAGCATTAGAAAAATCCAACACCCATCTTCTATATATATAAAATCTTCTATCCTATATAATAAAAGGGTAATATGCAAATTGACCCTAACAGCAGAACCACAGGGAATGACTGGTCACTATGACACACACTGACCACCAGGGGGCAGACACTCAATGCAGGAGCTGCCCCCAGGTGGTCAGTGTGCTCCCATAGGAGAAACTCTGCTCAGCTACAAGCCGTGCTGATAGCTGCCAGCACAGTGGTGGTGGCGGGAGCCTCTCCTGCCTCCTCAGCAGCGCTAAGGATGTCCAACTGCAGCTTAGGCCTGCTCCCTGCTGTCAAGTGGACATCCCCCGAGGGCTCCCGGGCTGCCAAAGGGATGTCTGGCTGACAGCTTAAGCCTGATCCCCTGGGGTGTGGGCCTAAGCCAGCAGGTGGACATCCCCCAAGGGGTCCCAGACTGTGAGAAGGCACAGGCCGGGCTGAGGGATCCCTCCCCACCAAGTGCACAAATTTTTGTTAACTGGGCCTCTAGTATATATAAAAGAGGCTAATATGCAAATTGTCCCCTTGTGAGGTCCACAGCGAGACTGGAAGTTTGATAGTTTGCTATGAGATGCGCTGACCACCGCAGGTGGCATGGAATGAAGGAAGGTCTTAGCTGTCAGCCAGAAGGCCCCTAATCGGCCCTGATCGCCAACCAGGCCAAGGGACCCTACCCATGCATGCATTTCATGCACCGGGCCTCTAGTTTTTTATAACACCTCCCAGAAAAGTGAAAATAGAGGGAGCATACCTCAACATGCTATAGGCCAAACCACAGTCAAAATCATACTCAGTGGGCAAAAATTAAAACCATCTTCCCTAAGAATAGGAACAAGACAAGGATGTCTGCTTTCACCACTCTTATTCATAAAAATCCTAGAAAAAAACATAGGCAGCAAAATCTCAGACAACTCTCATGGCAATATGTTTACAGATACTTCACCTAAGGCAAAGGAAACTAAGGAGAAAATAAACAAATAGAACTACGTCAAAATAAAAAGCTTCTGCACAGCCAAAGAAACCATCAACAAAACAAAAAGAGAGCCCACTGTATGGGAGGACATATTTGGCAATGATACATCTGATAAAGGGTTAATATCCAAAATATATAAGGAACTCATACAACTTGACAGAAGGAAGACAAACAATCCAATTAAAATGTGGGCAAAGGACCTAAAGAGAGATTTATCCAAAGAGGACAAACATATGGTCAAGAGACATATGACAACATGCTCAAAGTCACTAATCATCAGAGAGATGCAAATCAAAATGACAATGAGGTACCATTTCACACCTGTCAGGATGGCTAACATAACAAATCAACAAATGACAAGTGCTGGTGAGGATGTGGAGGAAAGGGAGCCCTAGTACAGTGCTGGTGGGAATGCAGACTGGTTCAACCACTATGGAAAACGGTATGGAGTTTCCTCAAAAAATTAAATATGGAACTGCCATTTCACACAGTGATCCCACTTCTAGGAATATAGCCTAAGAAATGCAAAGCACCACTCAGAAAGAATGTATAGCTAAGATCTGGAAACAGCACAAGTGCCCATTAGTAGATGAGTGGATAAAAAAGCTGTGGTACATAAAAACCAGGGAATACTATGCAGCAACAAAAAAGAAGAATCTCTTACCTTTCGAGACAACATGGAAGGACATGAAGAGTATCTCACTAAGTGAAATAATTAGTCAGAAAAAGACAAATTTCACATAATCGCACTCGTATGTGGAATCTAAGTAACAAAACAAACTGATGAATGGAGTGGGCCCAGAGAAATGGAAGCGTGGAACAGAATACAAATATTAGAGGGATGATGAGGTAGGGTTGGTGGGTGGGATCTGATCTACCCATGGGCACAGACAAAAGGGTGCTGAAGGCCTTGGCTGGGGGAAAAGGAGAGAGGTCTAGAGGGTGGTCAATGGGGAAAAAGGGGAACATATGTAATACTTTCAACAATAAATAAGTATTTTTTTAAATAAAAGACTGAATGACAATCAGACTGCAGGCAGAGGCATGTCTTTGGAGGCTTTGAGTCTTTGCCTGATCTACTGGGCTCAGGGTTAAGAAGAGCAGACCTTTGTGTACATCTTGGTCCATTCCAAAAGTATGCAGCCCCAGCAGAGTGAGCCACATGCTGTGGATTGCTGATAGCTCCTAATAGGTACTCAGAACCAGTCATAAACAGTGTCTGACATTGTCCTGCACTAGAGATTGAGAATTATAGAAGATCTACCTAATACATAAACACAAATCAATACAGGCAGTCAAAATGGGAACACAAAAAAATCCAGGCCAGAATGAAAGAACAAGACAATTCTCTGGAAGAAGAGCTAAATGAAATTGAAATGAGAAATTTATCAAATATAGAGTTCAGAATCATGATTACAAGGATGCTCAACAGCATGAGAAAAGATATAGAAACTATGAAAAATGACCAATCAGAAATGAAGAATGACATAGCACTGATAAAGAACACATAAGAAGGAATACACAACAGATTAGGAAAGACAAGGATCAGGTCAGTGAGTTAGAAGACAGGGTAGAAAACATCACTCAATCAGAGAACCAAAAAGAAAACAACAAAAAACAGGAGGACAGCTTAAGGGAGCTGTTGGGCAACATGAAACATAACAATATTCATAGTGTAAGACTGCCAGAAGGTGAAGTAATCAAGCAAAAGATATAGAACCTGTTCAAAAAAAAAAATAACAGAAAACTTCCCTAACCTGGGGAATGAAAAAGTCACACAAGTTGGAGGCAAAGGAGTCCCAAGCAAGAAGAACCGAAAGAGGCCCATGCCTAGACACTTCATAATTAAAATATCAACAGTTAAAGAAAAAGAGAGAATCTTAAGGGCAGCAAGAGAATAGCAATTTGTTACCTACACAGGAGCTACCATAGGCTGTCAGCTGATTTTTTCATCAGAAACACTATAAGCCAGAAGGGAATGGCATGAAAAATTCAAGGTAATGAAAAACAAGGATCTGAAACCAAGATTACTATATCCAGCATGGCTATCATTCACAATAGATGGTAAGAAAAAGAACTTCCAAGATATTAAAAAGTAATGCTAAAGGAGTTTATCACCACCAAACCAGACCTGCAAAAAATGCTAAAGGGACTGCTGTACTGAGAAGAAGAGGAGAGAGAGAGAGAGAGAGAGAGAGAGAGAGAGAGAGAGAGAAGAAGAAGAAGAAGAAGAAGAGAAGAGAAGAGAAGAGAAGAGAAAAGAAAAGAAAAGAAACTAATAATAAACTATTTAACCCTACAACTTAAAAGTTAGAAAGAGAACAACAAGAAAAATCCTGAGTAAGTAGGAAGAAGGAAATAATAAAGATTAGAGCAGAAATAAATAACACAGACACAGACACACACAAAAAGGACAAAAGAGCAATGAAACTAAGAGCTTGTTCTTTAAAATGATAAATAAGATTGGTGAATCTTTAGCCAGACTCAACAAAAAACAAAGAGAGAGGGCCCAGATAAAATAAATTAGAAATGAAAGCAATGAAGTAACAACTGACACCACAGACTTACAAGGGATTGTAAGCAAATATTATGGACAACTATATGCCAACAAGCTGGGCAATGTAGATGAAATGGATAAATTCCTAGAAAAATACACTCTTCCAAAACTAAATCTGGAAGAATCAGAAAACCTGAATAGGTCAATAACAAGTGATGAAAATGAAGAAGTATTTTAAGAATTCTCAGAAAACAAAAGCCTTGGTCTGGACCAGACTTCATAGAGGAGTTTTGTCAAACATTCAAAAAATCAAACCTATCCTCTTCAAAGTACTCCAAGAAATCCAAGAGGAAGGAACACTTCTAACCCCTTTTATGAGGTCAGAATTATCCTATTTCCAAAACCAGATAAAATTAGTACAAAGAAAGAAAATCACAGGCCAATATCCATGATAAACATAGATGCTGAAATCCTCAACAAAATATTAGCAAATTGGATCCAGCAATATATTTTTAAAAATCATACACCATGACCTCAGATGGAAGATGGCAGTGATATAGGCAGACACATCCCAGGTTAAGTCCCGGAGAAAATGGAGTGAGCAGCTGAAACTAATAACACCCACCCCGAATTGGAGAAATTGCTCAGCTGGTGAGATGGTTTGCAGCCGGGAAGGGCAGAACTCCCCTGGAAAGGTAAAAAAAACAAAACAGGAATTTGGGCAGGAAAGTTTGCCAGACCTCTGAGCCCAGAGGGTCGGAGGGAGATTTGAGAGCTGGGTTCTGTGATCACGGAGGACTGAGCCTAAAGGGGGAAGCCTGAAGAGCTGACCAGACCATGCAGTGCCGGTAAGAGAAGAGCTTACAGAAACCAAGCCTTCCCCATTTCCGTGGACGTCATTTGTTTGTTTGTTTTCACTGAATACTGTTCATGGGACATTTCGGATACAGACACTCACCTGTGCTGAAGAGAGGGAGAGGGTGTGGAGGAGTGGAATCTGGGGAGAGACTGAGGAGAGAAGGGGGGTCGGGAGAGGTGGCAGCGAATTGAGTGCTGAGACACCCCTGATCCCAGGACGGGGGCAGCCATTCTCTCCAGAGAATGAGACTCCTCCCCCCAGCCCCCAGGCAAGGAGCACAGCCACACCCAGATTCCACCCTGAACAAGATCAAGGATTAAAATAATCTGATCAGTCCCTGGGAGTTAACAGGGTCTGGCCTATAGAGGGATTTTCAATCCCAGCAACAACACAGACTGGGTAACTATTAAAGAACCAGCTCTGGATACTTTACCTCTCCAAATCATTTTTAAGTGCAATAGAGAAGCTGTATAGCCTCAGAGGCCAACCCCAGCACACTGCCACCCAGAGGCTGAGCCACAAACTGACACTTTGCTAAACACAAAATAAGGCAGTCTGGGAAACAAATACGGCCTGCTTTAAAATAAGGACTGTGGTTTACAACACAGAGGAACAGTATATCGCAGGGAAATTCAACACTCTCCTGAATACCTGGCAGGAATAAGGCGAGCCAGACTGAAGAATAGAAGAACCAAAGGACCTTCACTACTGCATTTTTTTTTCCTTTTTCACCTTTTAACTAAGAAACCAATTTTTTTCTTCTTTTTTTTCTTTTTTTTTCTTCTTTTTCCATCACCTGATTTTACCCTTTTAATTACTACCTTCTTATTTTTAACCAGTATTATTACTGCTACCATTTTACCATTTTTTAAAGTGCCATTTTATTTTCTCTTTATTTTATTTTGGGATTAGTGTTCTCCATTCTATTTTCATCCTTATATTATTGGTTGTTTCTAGATTGCATTCACCTCCAGGGAAATGTTGCTGAAATTTGTTGGGATTAGTGGCGGTTCTTTAGGAGTATTCTCCTCATATAAAAAGTCTCTTCCCCTCTTCCACTTCATTCTCTCTTTTCACTCTTTTTTTTTTCTTTTCTTTTCTCGCTTTTATTTCCCCCCCTCCTTTTTCCCAATTTCTTTTTTGCACTCTTTTTTTTGGTCCCTACTTTTCTTTTCTTTTTTCTCTTTTATCTTTTTCTCTTCCTTCTTCCTTGTACCCTAATTCTCTTAATTCGGGTGGTAACCTTTATTTGGGGTTATTAATATTGTGAATATATTTGTGTTTAGTGCCTGGTACGTGGTGCCTTGTGTATTGTATTTTGTGCCTTTAAATCAACACAGCAGATCCAAGCAACAGCAGCCTCCTGATCACCACACACTCTGCTGAGGAACAGCAGCTGTACGTGAAACCTCCCCACACCAGCCAGAAGAGCCACCACAGCTGTGAACAGCACCCACCAAAGGAGCTGATGCCAACTGAAGAGCAGCTGCTACTGCAACTACCCGAAGAGCAACCACAGACCAAGGAGTCACTGCCACCCAGGGAGCAGCCACTGAACAACTCACCGTCTAGATATGTCAGTGAGATCAAACATGGGTAGACAAAGAAACCCCCAAAGGAAAGAGAAGGAGGACTCTTCAGAAAAGCAGGTAAGTAATACAGAGGCATGCAACATGACAGAAAAAGAATTCAGAATAAGTGTCCTAGAGTGCATAAACCGGATGGAGGAAAAAATCAACAAGTTCTGCAAGAAGCAAGAAGAAACAGATGAAAAAATCAATAACATATGAAAAAAGATAGAAGAAACAGATGAAAAAATCAACAACTTAAGTAAGACCCAAGAAGAAATGAAGAGTGATATAGCTGCATTAAAAAACACCATTGAAAGTATCAACAGTAGACTAGGAGAAGCAGAGGACCGAATTAGTGAATTAGAAGACAAGGAAGCAAAATACACCCAAAATGTACTGCAATTGGAGAAAAAAATTAAAAGAGAGGAGGAGAGCCTAAGGGAGCTTTGGGACAACATGAAACGAAACAACATACGAATAATACAGGTGCCAGAAAAACAGAAAGATGGACAATGATTAGAAAACTTATTCGAAGAAATAATATCAGAAAACTTCCCTGAAGTGGGGAAGAAAAAAGTCACACAAGCCCAGAGAGTCCCAAACAAGGTGAACCCGAAAAAACCCACACCAAGACACATCATAATTACCATGGCCAATGTTCAGGACAAAGAGAGAATCTTACAGGCTGCAAGAGAGAGACGGAAAGTTACATACAAGGGATCTCCCATTAGATTATCAAATGATTTCTCAACAGAAACACATCAGGCCAGAAAAGAATGGACGGAAATTTACAAAGTGATGCAAAGCAAAGGACTGAATCCAAGAATACTCTGTCCAGCAAGGCTATCATTCAAACTTGAAGGGGAAATAAGAAGCTTCACAGACAAAAAAAAGGCTAAGGGAGTTTATCACCACCAAGCCAGCAATGCAAGAGATGCTAAAGGGACTGGTGTAAAAAGAAGAAATAAAAATCTCAGAAAGAAAACAGGCACACACAAAGAGAAATGGCTACAAACAAGTACCTTTCAATAATAACTTTAAACGTAAACGGACTAAATGCTCTAACCAAAAAACATCGAGTGGCTGAATGGATAAAAAAAACATGACCCATACATCTGCTGTCTACAAGAGACCCACCTCATTAGAAGGGACTCACACAGACTGAAAGTGAAAGGATGGAAAAATATATTTCAGGTAAATGGAAAGGCAAAGAAAGCTGGGGTAGCAATACTTATATCGGACAAAATAGACCTCAAAGTGAAGGCCGTAACAAGAGATAAGGAAGGCCACTTCATAATACTAAAGGGATCAATACAACAAGAAGATATAACCCTGGTAAACATATATGAACCCAATGCAGGAGCACCCAAATTCATAAAAAAAGTCCTGGAAGATAGCAAAGGAGAGATCGACAACAATACAATCATAGTAGGGAACATTAATACACCACTGACAGCACTGGATAAGTCCTCTAGACAAACAATCAGCAAAGAAACAGCAATCCTAAATGACTCACTAGATCAGATGGACTTAATAGACATCTTCAGAACACTTCACCCCAAAGCTATGGGATATACATTCTACTCAAGTGCTCATAAGACATATTCAAAAATAGACCATATATTGGGTCACAAGCAAAGTATCCCCAAATTCAAGAAGATTGAAATCATAAAAAGCATCTTCGCAGACCACGGTGGCATAATAGTGAAATAAACTACAATAAAAACAACCCAAAATACTCAAACACCTGGAAGCTGAATAGCATGCTATTATATATTGATTGGGTTACCAATGAGATCAAAGAAGAAATTAAAAACATCCTGGAAACTAATGACAATGAAAACACAACAATCCAAAACCTATGGGACACAATGAAAGCCGTCCTGAGAGGGAAGTTTATAGCTCTACAGGCCTATCTCAAAAAACAAGAAAAAATGGTAGTAAATCATCTAACTCTACAACTCAAAGAATTAGAAAGAGAGCAACAAGAAAACCCCAGAGTGAGCAGAAGGAAAGAGATCATAAAGATTAGAGCAGAAATAAATGACATAGAGACCAAAAAAACAATACAGAAAATCAATGAAACCAAGAGCTGGTTCTTTGAAAGGATAAACAAGATTAACAAACCCCTAGCCAGACTCACCAAGAAGCAAAGAGAGAGGACACAAATAAACAAAATCAGAAACGATAGAGGCGAAATAACAACAGACCCCAGAGAAATACAAATGATTGTTAAAAAATACTATGGACAGCTCTACTCCAACAAACTAGACAACCTGGAGGAAATGGACAAATTCCTAGAAAAATACAACATTCCAAAACTCAATCAGGAAGAATCTAAAAATCTCAATAGGCCAATTACTATGGAAGAAATTGAAGCAGTTATTAAAAATCTTCCATCAAACAAAAGCCCAGGACCAGACGGCTTCACAGGGGAGTTTTACCAAACATTCAAGGAAGAACTAAAACCTATCCTCCTCAGACTACTACAAAAAATTCAAGAGGAAGGAACACTTCCAAGCTCATTCTATGAAGCCAGCATCACCCTAATACCAAAACCAGGTAAAGACAACACAATGAAAGAGAATTACAAGCCAATATCCCTCATGAACATAGATGCCAAAATCCTCAACAAAATCTTAGCAAATCGGATCCAGCAGTACATCAGAAAGATCATACACCATGACCAAGTAGGATTTATCCCAGGGATGCAAGGATGGTACAATATCCGCAAATCAATAAACGTGATACATCACATAAACAAATTGAAAGAAAAAACCACATGGTCATATCAATTGACGCAGAAAAAGCATTTGACAAAATTAAACGCCCATTTTTGATAAAAACTCTCAGTAAGGCGGGAGTAGAAGGATCATACCTCAACATAATAAAAGCCATATATGACAGGCCCACAGGCAACATCATACTCAATGGACAAAAACTAACACGATTCCCCCTAAGAAGAGGAACAAGACAGGGATGCCCCCTCTCACCCCTCCTGTTCAACATAGTACTGGAAGTGTTAGCCATTGCAATTACGCAAGAAGAAGAAATAAAAGGCATCCAAATTGGAAAAGAGGAAGTAAAACTGTCCTTATTTGCAGACGACATGATATTATACATACAAAACCCTGGAGACTCCATCAAAAAGCTACTAGACTTAATACATGAATTTGGCAATGTAGCAGGATACAAAATCAACCCCAAGAAATCTGAGGCATTTCTATACACCAATAGTGAACTTTCAGAAAGAGAGATTATAAAAACAATCCCGTTTACCATCGCACCAAAAAAATTCAGCTACGTAGGAATAAACTTAACTAAAGAGGTAAAAGACCTCTACTCAGAAAACTACAGGACGTTGAAAAAAGATATAGAGGAAGACATAAACAGATGGAAGAACATACCGTGTTCATGGATTTGTAGAATCAACATCATTAAAATGTCCATACTACCCAAAGCAATCTATAAATTCAACGCACTTCCCATTAAAATACCAACGGCATACTTCATAGATCTAGAACGAAATCTCCAAAAATTCATCTGGAATAAAATAAGACCCTAAATAGCTGCAGCAATCCTGAAAAAGAACAAAGTAGGTGAGATCTCAATACCAGATATCAAGATGTACTACAAAGCCACTGTTCTCAAAACTGCCTGGTACTGGCACAAGAATAGGCATATAGATCAATAGAATAGAATAGAGAGCCCAGAAATTGGCCCGAACCAATATGCTCAATTAATATTTGACAAAGGAGGCAAGAACATACAATGGAGCCAAGATAGTCTCTTCAATAAATGGTGCTGGGAAAATTGAACAGATATATGCAAGAAAATGAAACTAGACCACCAACTTACACCATACACAAAAATAAACTCAAAATGGATAAATGTAAGACAGGAAACCATAAAAATTCTAGAAGAATCCAAAGGCAACAAAATCTCAGACATATGCCGAAGCAATTTCTTCACTGATACAGCGCCTAGGACACTTGAAACTAAAGAGAAAATGAACAAATGGGACTACATCAAAATAAAAAGCTTCTGCACAGCAAAAGAAACCATCAACAAAACAACAAGAAAACCCACTGTGTGGGAAAACATATTTGCCAATGTCATATCTGATAAGGGCCTAATCTCCAAAATTTATAGGGAACTCACACAACTTAACAAAAGGAAGATAAACAATCCAATCAAAAAATGGGCAAAGGACCTAAATAGACACCTTTCAAAAGAGGACATTCAGAAAGCCAAGAGACATATGAAAACATGCTCAAAGTCACTAATCATCCGAGAGATGCAAATCAAAACAACAATGAGGTACCATCTCACACCTGTCAGACTGGCTATCATCAACAAATCAACAAACGACAAGTGCTGGAGAGGATGTGGAGAAAAAGGAACACTTGTGCACTGCTGGTGGGAATGCAGACTGGTGCAGCCACTATGGAAGACAGTATGGAGTTTCCTCAAAAAACTACAAATGGAACTCCCATTTGACCCTGTGATCCCACTTCTAGGAATATATCCCAAAAACCAGAAACACCAATCAGAAAGGATATATGCACCCCTATGTTCATAGCAGCACAATTCACCATTGCTAAGATCTGGAAACAGCCTAAGTGCCCATCAGTAGATGAATGGATTAGAAAACTATGGCACATCTACACGATGGAATACTATGCTGCTCTAAAAAGGAAGGAACTCTTATCATTTGCAACGGCATGGATGGAACTGGAGAGCATTATGCTAAGTGAAATAAACCAGTCAATGAAGGAAAAATACCACATGATCTCACTTATTCATGGATAATTGTGACTATTATAAACTTTTGAACAATAATAGATACAGAGGCAGAGCTGCCTCAAACAGATTGTCAAACTGCAGCGGGAAGGCCGGGGAGGGTTGGGGGGCGGGAGGTAGGGGGGTAATAGATCAACCAAAGGACTTGTATGCATGCATATAAGCATAACCAATGGACATAAGACACTGGGGGATAGGGGAGGCTAGGGGACTGTCTAGGGCAGGGGGAAAAATGGACACATATGTAAGACCCTTTGTAATAAAAAATTAAAAATAAATAAATAAAAATAAAAATATTGTAAAAAAAAAAAAAAAAAGAAAAAAGAAAGATCATACACCATGACCAAGTAGGATTTATCCCAGGGATGCAAGGATGGTACAATATCCACAAATCAATAAATGTGATACATCACATAAACAAATTGAAAGAAAAAACCACATGGTCATATCAATTGATGCAGAAAAAGCATTTGACAAAATTAAACGCCCATTTTTGATAAAAACTCTCAGTAAGGCGGGAGTAGAAGGATCATACCTCAACATAATAAAAGCCATATATGACAGGCCCACAGGCAACATCATACTCAATGGACAAAAACTAACACGATTCCCCCTAAGAAGAGGAACAAGACAGGGATGCCCCCTCTCACCCCTCCTGTTCAACATAGTACTGGAAGTGTTAGCCATTGCAATTACGCAAGAAGAAGAAATAAAAGGCATCCAAATTGGAAAAGAGGAAGTAAAACTGTCCTTATTTGCAGACGACATGATATTATACATACAAAACCCTGGAGACTCCATCAAAAAGCTACTAGACTTAATACATGAATTTGGCAATGTAGCAGGATACAAAATCAACCCCAAGAAATCTGAGGCATTTCTATACACCAATAGTGAACTTTCAGAAAGAGAGATTATAAAAACAATCCCGTTTACCATCGCACCAAAAAAATTCAGCTACGTAGGAATAAACTTAACTAAAGAGGTAAAAGACCTCTACTCAGAAAACTACAGGACGTTGAAAAAAGATATAGAGGAAGACATAAACAGATGGAAGAACATACCGTGTTCATGGATTTGTAGAATCAACATCATTAAAATGTCCATACTACCCAAAGCAATCTATAAATTCAACGCACTTCCCATTAAAATACCAACGGCATACTTCATAGATCTAGAACGAAATCTCCAAAAATTCATCTGGAATAAAATAAGACCCTAAATAGCTGCAGCAATCCTGAAAAAGAACAAAGTAGGTGAGATCTCAATACCAGATATCAAGATGTACTACAAAGCCACTGTTCTCAAAACTGCCTGGTACTGGCACAAGAATAGGCATATAGATCAATAGAATAGAATAGAGAGCCCAGAAATTGGCCCGAACCAATATGCTCAATTAATATTTGACAAAGGAGGCAAGAACATACAATGGAGCCAAGATAGTCTCTTCAATAAATGGTGCTGGGAAAATTGAACAGATATATGCAAGAAAATGAAACTAGACCACCAACTTACACCATACACAAAAATAAACTCAAAATGGATAAATGTAAGACAGGAAACCATAAAAATTCTAGAAGAATCCAAAGGCAACAAAATCTCAGACATATGCCGAAGCAATTTCTTCACTGATACAGCGCCTAGGACACTTGAAACTAAAGAGAAAATGAACAAATGGGACTACATCAAAATAAAAAGCTTCTGCACAGCAAAAGAAACCATCAACAAAACAACAAGAAAACCCACTGTGTGGGAAAACATATTTGCCAATGTCATATCTGATAACGGCCTAATCTCCAAAATATATAGGAAGTCATACAACTTAACAAAAGTAAGACAAACAATCTAATTAAAAATGGGCAAAGGACCTAAATAGACACCTTTCAAAGAGGACATTCAGAAAGCCAAGAGACATATGAAAACATGCTCAAAGTCACTAATCATCCGAGAGATGCAAATCAAAACAACAATGAGGTACCATCTCACACCTGTCAGACTGGCTATCATCAACAAATCAACAAACGACAAGTGCTGGAGAGGATGTGGAGAAAAAGGAACACTTGTGCACTGCTGGTGGGAATGCAGACTGGTGCAGCCACTATGGAAGACAGTATGGAGTTTCCTCAAAAACTACAAATGGAACTCCCATTTGACCCTGTGATCCCACTTCTAGGAATATATCCCAAAACCAGAAACACCAATCAGAAAGGATATATGCACCCCTATGTTCATAGCAGCACAATTCACCATTGCTAAGATCTGGAAACAGCCTAAGTGCCCATCAGTAGATGAATGGATTAGAAAACTATGGCACATCTACACGATGGAATACTATGCTGCTCTAAAAAGGAAGGAACTCTTATCATTTGCAACGGCATGGATGGAACTGGAGAGCATTATGCTAAGTGAAATAAACCAGTCAATGAAGGAAAAATACCACATGATCTCACTTATTCATGGATAATTGTGACTATTATAAACTTTTGAACAATAATAGATACAGAGGCAGAGCTGCCTCAAACAGATTGTCAAACTGCAGCGGGAAGGCCGGGGAGGGTTGGGGGGCGGGAGGTAGGGGGGTAATAGATCAACCAAAGGACTTGTATGCATGCATATAAGCATAACCAATGGACATAAGACACTGGGGGATAGGGAGGCTAGGGGACTGTCTAGGGCAGGGGGAAAAATGGACACATATGTAAGACCCTTTGTAATAAAAAATTAAAAATAAATAAATAAAAATAAAAATATTGTAAAAAAAAAAAAAAAGAAAAAAAAGAAAGATCATACACCATGACCAAGTAGGATTTATCCCAGGGATGCAAGGATGGTACAATATCCACAAATCAATAAATGTGATACATCACATAAACAAATTGAAAGAAAAAACCACATGGTCATATCAATTGATGCAGAAAAAGCATTTGACAAAATTAAACGCCCATTTTTGATAAAAACTCTCAGTAAGGCGGGAGTAGAAGGATCATACCTCAACATAATAAAAGCCATATATGACAGGCCCACAGGCAACATCATACTCAATGGACAAAAACTAACACGATTCCCCCTAAGAAGAGGAACAAGACAGGGATGCCCCCTCTCACCCCTCCTGTTCAACATAGTACTGGAAGTGTTAGCCATTGCAATTACGCAAGAAGAAGAAATAAAAGGCATCCAAATTGGAAAAGAGGAAGTAAAACTGTCCTTATTTGCAGACGACATGATATTATACATACAAAACCCTGGAGACTCCATCAAAAAGCTACTAGACTTAATACATGAATTTGGCAATGTAGCAGGATACAAAATCAACCCCAAGAAATCTGAGGCATTTCTATACACCAATAGTGAACTTTCAGAAAGAGAGATTATAAAAACAATCCCGTTTACCATCGCACCAAAAAATTCAGCTACGTAGGAATAAACTTAACTAAAGAGGTAAAAGACCTCTACTCAGAAAACTACAGGACGTTGAAAAAAGATATAGAGGAAGACATAAACAGATGGAAGAACATACCGTGTTCATGGATTTGTAGAATCAACATCATTAAAATGTCCATACTACCCAAAGCAATCTATAAATTCAACGCACTTCCCATTAAAATACCAACGGCATACTTCATAGATCTAGAACGAAATCTCCAAAAATTCATCTGGAATAAAATAAGACCCTAAATAGCTGCAGCAATCCTGAAAAAGAACAAAGTAGGTGAGATCTCAATACCAGATATCAAGATGTACTACAAAGCCACTGTTCTCAAAACTGCCTGGTACTGGCACAAGAATAGGCATATAGATCAATAGAATAGAATAGAGAGCCCAGAAATTGGCCCGAACCAATATGCTCAATTAATATTTGACAAAGGAGGCAAGAACATACAATGGAGCCAAGATAGTCTCTTCAATAAATGGTGCTGGGAAAATTGAACAGATATATGCAAGAAAATGAAACTAGACCACCAACTTACACCATACACAAAAATAAACTCAAAATGGATAAATGTAAGACAGGAAACCATAAAAATTCTAGAAGAATCCAAAGGCAACAAAATCTCAGACATATGCCGAAGCAATTTCTTCACTGATACAGCGCCTAGGACACTTGAAACTAAAGAGAAAATGAACAAATGGGACTACATCAAAATAAAAAGCTTCTGCACAGCAAAAGAAACCATCAACAAAACAACAAGAAAACCCACTGTGTGGGAAAACATATTTGCCAATGTCATATCTGATAAGGGCCTAATCTCCAAAATTTATAGGGAACTCACACAACTTAACAAAAGGAAGATAAACAATCCAATCAAAAAATGGGCAAAGGACCTAAATAGACACCTTTCAAAAGAGGACATTCAGAAAGCCAAGAGACATATGAAAACATGCTCAAAGTCACTAATCATCCGAGAGATGCAAATCAAAACAACAATGAGGTACCATCTCACACCTGTCAGACTGGCTATCATCAACAAATCAACAAACGACAAGTGCTGGAGAGGATGTGGAGAAAAAGGAACACTTGTGCACTGCTGGTGGGAATGCAGACTGGTGCAGCCACTATGGAAGACAGTATGGAGTTTCCTCAAAAAACTACAAATGGAACTCCCATTTGACCCTGTGATCCCACTTCTAGGAATATATCCCAAAAACCAGAAACACCAATCAGAAAGGATATATGCACCCCTATGTTCATAGCAGCACAATTCACCATTGCTAAGATCTGGAAACAGCCTAAGTGCCCATCAGTAGATGAATGGATTAGAAAACTATGGCACATCTACACGATGGAATACTATGCTGCTCTAAAAGGCAGGAACTCTTATCCTTTGCAACGGCATGGATGGAACTGGAGAGCATTATGCTAAGTGAAATAAACCAGTCAATGAAGGAAAAATACCACATGATCTCACTTATTCATGGATAATTGTGACTATTATAAACTTTTGAACAATAATAGATACAGAGGCAGAGCTGCCTCAAACAGATTGTCAAACTGCAGCGGGAAGGCCGGGGAGGGTTGGGGGGCGGGAGGTAGGGGGGTAATAGATCAACCAAAGGACTTGTATGCATGCATATAAGCATAACCAATGGACATAAGACACTGGGGGATAGGGAGGCTAGGGGACTGTCTAGGGCAGGGGGAAAAATGGACACATATGTAAGACCCTTTGTAATAAAAAATTAAAAATAAATAAATAAAAATAAAAATATTGTAAAAAAAAAAAAAAAAGAAGAAAAAAAAGAAAGATCATACACCATGACCAAGTAGGATTTATCCCAGGGATGCAAGGATGGTACAATATCCACAAATCAATAAATGTGATACATCACATAAACAAATTGAAAGAAAAAACCACATGGTCATATCAATTGATGCAGAAAAAGCATTTGACAAAATTAAACGCCCATTTTTGATAAAAACTCTCAGTAAGGCGGGAGTAGAAGGATCATACCTCAACATAATAAAAGCCATATATGACAGGCCCACAGGCAACATCATACTCAATGGACAAAAACTAACACGATTCCCCCTAAGAAGAGGAACAAGACAGGGATGCCCCCTCTCACCCCTCCTGTTCAACATAGTACTGGAAGTGTTAGCCATTGCAATTACGCAAGAAGAAGAAATAAAAGGCATCCAAATTGGAAAAGAGGAAGTAAAACTGTCCTTATTTGCAGACGACATGATATTATACATACAAAACCCTGGAGACTCCATCAAAAAGCTACTAGACTTAATACATGAATTTGGCAATGTAGCAGGATACAAAATCAACCCCAAGAAATCTGAGGCATTTCTATACACCAATAGTGAACTTTCAGAAAGAGAGATTATAAAAACAATCCCGTTTACCATCGCACCAAAAAATTCAGCTACGTAGGAATAAACTTAACTAAAGAGGTAAAAGACCTCTACTCAGAAAACTACAGGACGTTGAAAAAAGATATAGAGGAAGACATAAACAGATGGAAGAACATACCGTGTTCATGGATTTGTAGAATCAACATCATTAAAATGTCCATACTACCCAAAGCAATCTATAAATTCAACGCACTTCCCATTAAAATACCAACGGCATACTTCATAGATCTAGAACGAAATCTCCAAAAATTCATCTGGAATAAAATAAGACCCTAAATAGCTGCAGCAATCCTGAAAAAGAACAAAGTAGGTGAGATCTCAATACCAGATATCAAGATGTACTACAAAGCCACTGTTCTCAAAACTGCCTGGTACTGGCACAAGAATAGGCATATAGATCAATAGAATAGAATAGAGAGCCCAGAAATTGGCCCGAACCAATATGCTCAATTAATATTTGACAAAGGAGGCAAGAACATACAATGGAGCCAAGATAGTCTCTTCAATAAATGGTGCTGGGAAAATTGAACAGATATATGCAAGAAAATGAAACTAGACCACCAACTTACACCATACACAAAAATAAACTCAAAATGGATAAATGTAAGACAGGAAACCATAAAAATTCTAGAAGAATCCAAAGGCAACAAAATCTCAGACATATGCGAAGCAATTTCTTCACTGATACAGCGCCTAGGACACTTGAAACTAAAGAGAAAATGAACAAATGGGACTACATCAAAATAAAAAGCTTCTGCACAGCAAAAGAAACCATCAACAAAACAACAAGAAAACCCACTGTGTGGGAAAACATATTTGCCAATGTCATATCTGATAAGGGCCTAATCTCCAAAATTTATAGGGAACTCACACAACTTAACAAAAGGAAGATAAACAATCCAATCAAAAAATGGGCAAAGGACCTAAATAGACACCTTTCAAAAGAGGACATTCAGAAAGCCAAGAGACATATGAAAACATGCTCAAAGTCACTAATCATCCGAGAGATGCAAATCAAAACAACAATGAGGTACCATCTCACACCTGTCAGACTGGCTATCATCAACAAATCAACAAACGACAAGTGCTGGAGAGGATGTGGAGAAAAAGGAACACTTGTGCACTGCTGGTGGGAATGCAGACTGGTGCAGCCACTATGGAAGACAGTATGGAGTTTCCTCAAAAACTACAAATGGAACTCCCATTTGACCCTGTGATCCCACTTCTAGGAATATATCCCAAAAACCAGAAACACCAATCAGAAAGGATATATGCACCCCTATGTTCATAGCAGCACAATTCACCATTGCTAAGATCTGGAAACAGCCTAAGTGCCCATCAGTAGATGAATGGATTAGAAAACTATGGCACATCTACACGATGGAATACTATGCTGCTCTAAAAAGGAAGGAACTCTTATCATTTGCAACGGCATGGATGGAACTGGAGAGCATTATGCTAAGTGAAATAAACCAGTCAATGAAGGAAAAATACCACATGATCTCACTTATTCATGGATAATTGTGACTATTATAAACTTTTGAACAATAATAGATACAGAGGCAGAGCTGCCTCAAACAGATTGTCAAACTGCAGCGGGAAGGCCGGGAGGGTTGGGGGCGGGAGGTAGGGGGTAATAGATCAACCAAAGGACTTGTATGCATGCATATAAGCATAACCAATGGACATAAGACACTGGGGATAGGGAGGCTAGGGGACTGTCTAGGGCAGGGGGAAAAATGGACACATATGTAAGACCCTTTGTAATAAAAAATTAAAAATAAATAAATAAAAATAAAAATATTGTAAAAAAAAAAAAAAAAAGAAAAAAAGAAAGATCATACACCATGACCAAGTAGGATTTATCCCAGGGATGCAAGGATGGTACAATATCCACAAATCAATAAATGTGATACATCACATAAACAAATTGAAAGAAAAAACCACATGGTCATATCAATTGATGCAGAAAAAGCATTTGACAAAATTAAACGCCCATTTTTGATAAAAACTCTCAGTAAGGCGGGAGTAGAAGGATCATACCTCAACATAATAAAAGCCATATATGACAGGCCCACAGGCAACATCATACTCAATGGACAAAAACTAACACGATTCCCCCTAAGAAGAGGAACAAGACAGGGATGCCCCCTCTCACCCCTCCTGTTCAACATAGTACTGGAAGTGTTAGCCATTGCAATTACGCAAGAAGAAGAAATAAAAGGCATCCAAATTGGAAAAGAGGAAGTAAAACTGTCCTTATTTGCAGACGACATGATATTATACATACAAAACCCTAGAGACTCCATCCAAAAGCTACTAGACTTAATACATGAATTTGGCAATGTAGCAGGATATAAAATTTACCCCAAGAAATCTGGGGCATTTCTATACACCAATAGTGAACTTTCAGAAAGAGAGATTATAAAAACAATCCCGTTTACCATCGCACCAAAAAAATTAAGCTACCTAGGAATAAACTTAACTAAAGAGATAAAAGACCTCTACTCAGAAAACTACAGGATGTTGAAAAAAGATATAGAGGAAGACATAAACAGATGGAAGAACATACCGTGTTCATGGATTGGTAGAATCAACATCATTAAAATGTCCATACTACCCAAAGCAATCTAGAAATTCAACGCACTTCCCATTAAAATACCAATGGCATACTTCATAGATCTAGAACGAACTCTCCAAAAATTCATCTGGAATAAAGAAAGAACCTGAATAGCTGCAGCAATCCTGAAAAAGAACAAAGTAGGTGGGATCTCAATACAAGCTATCAAGATGTATTACAAAGCCACTGTTCTCAAAACTGCCTGGTACTGGCACAAGAACAGACATATAGATCAATGGAATAGAATAGAGAGCCCAGAAATCGGCCCAAACCAATATGCTCAATTAATATTTGACAAAGGAGGCAAGAACATACAATGGAGCCAAGATAGTCTCTTCAATAAATGGTGTTGGGAAAATTGGACGGATATATGCAAGAAAATGAAACTAGACCACCAACTTACACCAAACACAAGAATAAACTCAAAATGGGTAAAGGACTTAAATGTACGATGGGAAACTATAAAAATTCTAGAAGAATCCAAAGGCAACAAAATCTCAGACATATGCCGAAGCAATTTCTTCACTGATACAGCTCCTAGGGCACTTGAAACTAAAGAGAAAATGAACAAATAGGACTACATCAAAATAAAAAGCTTCTGCACAGCAAAAGAAACCATCAACAAAACAATGAGAAAACCCACTGTGTGGGAAAACATATTTGCCAATGTCATATCTGATAAGGGCCTAATCTCCAAAATTTATAGGGAACTCATACAACTTAACAAAAGGAAGATAAACAATCCAATAAAAAAAATGGGCAAAGGACCTAAAGGAAGGAACTCTTACCATTTGCAACGGCATGGATGGAACTGGAGAGCATTATGCTTAGTGAAATAAGCCAGTCAATGAAGGAAAAATACCACATGATCTCACTCATTCATGGATAATAGAGACCATTATAAACTTTTGAACAATAATAGATACAGAGGCAGAGCTGCCTCAAACAGATTGTCAAACTGCAGCGGGAAGGCCGGGGCGGGGGGGTTGCAGGGCAGGAGGTAGGGGGGTAAGAGATCAACCAAAGGACTTGTATGCCTGCATATAAGCATAACCAATGGACATAAGACACTGGGGGATAGGGGACTCTAGGGGACTGTCTAGGGCGGGGGGGGGGGAATGGACACATATGTAATACCCTTTGTAATACTTTATGCAATAAAAAAAAAGAAAAAAATTCATACACCATGACCAAGTCAGATTAATTCCAGAAATGCAAGGGTGGTAAACTATTTGCAAATCAATATGCATGATACATCTCATAAACCAGGGGTCCTCAAACTTTTTAAACAGGGGGCCAGTTCACTGTCCCTCAGACCATTGGAGGGCCAGACTATAGTTTAAAATAAAAAAACTATGAACAAATTCCTATGCACACTGCACATATCTTATTTTGAAGTAAAAAAACAAAACGGGAACAAATATAATATTTGTATTTGCATGTGGCCCACGGGTCGTAGTGTGAGGACCCCTGACATAAACAAATTGAAAGACAAAATCACATGATTGTATAAATGGATTCAGAAAAGGCTTTTAACAACGTTTAATGCCCTTTTTAATAAAAACTCTCAGCAAAGTGGGAAAACAGAGATCATACCTCAACAAAATAAATGCCATACATGATAAACCTACAACCAACATCATACTTAATAGGCAAATCTAAAAACATTTCTCCTGAGAACAGAAACACAATAAGGATGTCCACTTTCACCACTCCTATTCAACATATTGCTGGACTTCATATCCACAGTGACCAGAGAAGAAGAAAATGTAAAAGTCATCCAAATTGGCAAGGAGGTACTAAAATACTCCTTATTTGAAGATAACATGATTGTACATAAAAACCCCTAAATCCTCCACCAAAGAACTATTAGATTTAATAAATGAATTTGGCAATGTAGCAGGATACAAAATTATCACCAAGAAATCGATGGCATTTTTATACACCAATAATGAATTCTCATTAAAATAAACTAAACAAATAATCCAACCTACCATTGCAACAAAAAATTAAAATACTTAGGAATAAACTTAACCAAATGTAAATACAGGTTTAATATGAAAAAAAGTCTTTAACTGCTCTGTAGTTACATTCTTATAAATTTACTCACTTATTCTTACCCTTGCATTCAGGTTAATGGTGTAGATGAGGCAAAGTAACAGGTTCTGCTCTTGAGAAGCTGTGAGGAGATGGGAAGCCCATGTACAAAGCCCTGAGAGCGTGTTGCCCATTTGTCTCCCAGAGCAAAAGGCAGACAAAAAATCTTGATATATACCATACATTGTGATTAATAGGCTGGAAGAATGAGGCATGTTCCCTTTTCTGTTGGGTGATTACACCTATTCATCCCTCCATTAACAGTCAGTGATTGTTTGATCTTGATGGAAGCTTTTATACCAGACACTGAGAAGCTAGAGAAATTAAAATAAAGTCCCTTTTCAGACTGGCTTCCTTCACTTAGCATAAAGATTTTGAGAATCATTCATGTTGTTTATATCAATAGCTGTTCTCCTTTAATGATGGGTAACATTCCACTTTATGGATATACCACAGTTTCTTTATCACTTCTACTTTATTTATTCTTATGCCCCTAATTGATTGCTCTTGTCTAATTTCATTGGCTAAAATCTCTATTATAATATTGAATTGTAGTAAATAGGCATATTTGCTGTGCTTTTCAGTTAAGTAACTGAGATACTGGAAAACAGGAGTATATGGCGTGTGTGTGTGTGTGTGTGTGAGTGTGTGTGTGTGTGTGTGTGTGTGTGTGTGTGTGTGTGTAATTATATTAAGCAAGTATCCCCCAATCACTATTTTCTTGAGAGTTTTTATCATTCACAGCAATTAATTTTGGCAAAAGCTTTTAAAATTCATCTATGTGAATAACCTTATGATTCTTTTTCTTTAAACCTATTGATAGTACATTTCTTAAAACTTCAGGTTTTCATTTTTGTTTTGAGTTTCATTTGATCATGATCTATCACATTCTTCATGTGGTTTTGGAGGCTACTACCTAATATTATATTTAGTGCTTTTGCATTAATATTCATGAAAGATATTGGTGTATAGATTAATTTTTTATACTCTGACTGTTGGGCTTAGGTTATTAATGTTACATTTGATTTGAAAAGGCAATGAAGAAATTTCTCTTCATTTTCCATGCTCTGGAACAATTTGAAGAGCATTGGAACTATCTGGACTTTGTACGTTTGGAAAACTTCCCATGCAAAACAGTCTGGTCCTGGTACTTACTTGGTAGTGTGGCTCCTTAAGAGCTTTATCTATTTCTTCCACGATAATTGTTTTATTTACACTTTTTCTATTGGAGACAATTTTGGTAATTTGTATTTCCCTAGGAAATTATCCATTTCATCCAGGTTTTCAAGTTTATTTGCAAAGAGATCTTATATTTTTTTTGTTGGATAATCTAATTAGTAATTTGTTTATTTTGTTTTTTCAATAAATCAGGATTATGATTTATTAACTAGGCCTAAAGATTTTTTCTTCTCTACTGCATTATCTTTTGATTTCCATTCTTATACTTTCTTTTGGTTTACTATATTATACTTTTTCTAGTTTTCTAATTTTTTTGGAAATTGAGGATTTAATTTACTTTTATTATTTTATTTTTATTATAAAAGTCTTTGATGCAATGAATTTTCTTTCGATCATTCCTTTAAATTAATCCTATATTCTTTCATCTGATATTCATTATTTTTATTATTGTGATCTTTTGGAAAGTCTAAAGTCTCAGTTTGTATTTTTCTTTTCAACAAGAGTTGTTTTCAAACAGACTGTCCAACCTCAGAGGGAAGGCAGGGGACCGGGGTTGGGGGGATAAGAGATTATCCAAAAGACTTGTATGCATGCATATGAGCATAACCAATGGATATAGACAATAAGCCAGTGAGGGCATGTGTTGGGGGAGAGGGGTAGAGAGTAGCCAGGGAGAGGTCATTGGGGGGTAAAAGGAGACATGTAATACTTTAAACAAAAAGGAATTTAAAAATATTTTAAAGAGTCGTTTAAAAGAAGTTATAATTTTCAGGTGGAAAAAACCTTTATTGTTTCTAGAGTAATTTCTGGTTTTATTGCATTGTTATCAGAAAGTGTTGTTTGTAGTATTTCTACTTTATGGAACACACTGATATTTATTATTGTTTATTATGGTGATCAATTTTTGTGACTGATCCATGTGTATCTGAAAAACAAGGGTGTATTCTTTATTGTTACAGAAGGGATATTTTTTTCTATATCCATGAGATATACTTCCTTTATTATGTTGTTTAATTCTTCTATCTTCTTAATTATGTCTTGTCTACTCGGTTTGTCTTGTACAGAAAATGGTGTATTAAGGTTTCCTACTATTAGGGCATTTTCATTCGTATGTCTTTGCATTTCCTACATTTTATGTTTTATGAACATGCTTGCTGTGTTATTTAGTGTGTATATATTCTTTTTTAAAAAACTTATTTTTCAATTAATTTTTTTTATTTAGTGAGAGAGGAAGGGAGAGGGAGAGAGAGATAGAAACATTGTCTACTGCCATTTGAACACTCCCTACTGGGGGCTAAGCCTGAAACTCGGGCATGTGCCCTTAGAGGGAATTGAACAGGTGACCTCTTCATGCATGGATAATGCTCAATCCACTGAGTCACACCAACTGGGCTGGTGTATATATATATATTCTTAAGCTTTATATCTCTGATATAGAATTTGTGAGAGAGGATAATGAGATGGAAGAATATTAATTATATTTTCATTCCTCTAGAAGCAATAGTTGCTTTTGTAGGAAAGATAATTCAAACAGGTTTGTGGGAATGAATTGCCTAAAACGTTAAGTAAATTACTTTTTGTGGAACAATTTGGAATTCACTCGAAAGAGCCTCATTACAAAATTAAACATAGGTTCCATTTATACTATAAAGAGAAAACATAAATTTTTAATTTTTAAAAGCTTTCGTAGCTCCATCCATTACTTGTAGAGAATAGTATAACTAAATGTTTAATCATGTTTAAACCTGTCCAATGTGATCTGTTAAGGAGTTCCTTTACATAGTGTGCAGTCTCCCTATTCACGTGACAGAGAGTCATCCCCCAACCATCATATTTCTCCCCCTCAGTCTGGATGAATGCTTTGTGACATTGTAGTTTGTGGAAAAGATGGGGTTCTCAGACCTCAATCTCTGAGCTTCTGCTTGTTGGTTGAAGTTCCTCACCCGTGAGGTCCCTGAAGTCCTCCTGACCCCCAACAAGGAAGGCTATAAGCGGGTGTCACCCAGGTTGTATTTCTCAGCCAGGCAGTGCCCTCTGCGATGCCCGTTGGCTGACTTCACCACAACTCGGCTCCTGCTGGTCTGAAATGCTCTGTGGGTGCTCTGATGGTCACTCTCCTTCAGTCCCAGAGTGTCACCTTGAGAGTCAGGATGCAGGTAAGAGAGCCTTCCCTGAAGTGGCTTAACACACAAAGGGTTCGAATTCTATGCGACAAGGAGTTTACAGTGGTAAGTCCAGGGCTGATGTAACGATCCAAAGAACTTCATTTTCTCTCCCTACCAGCTACACCATTCTTAGTGACAAGATGGCCGCTTCACCTTCAGCCTCATGTGAGAATTACAGATAGAAAGAAGGTAGAAACAATAATGGAGATGGAATAGCACTTAGTATTACAAAAGCAAAGCAAACCAGAAATCTCGGGGGGACTTGTGCTTGTGTCTTCTGGTCTTAAAGTTAACTCAGCTGCAAGGAGCACTCTATTTCACACGGGCACATCATCTTTATAACCAAGATAGTAGTTTTGTTAGGAAGGAAGAGGGGGGAAATGGCTAGTAAGCAGATGACTGGCAGCATGTGCTATACATAACCTGGGGAATTTGGTCCATTCCTTGATCAAGAGCTACCTCACTCTCACCCCTGTGGTCAATTCCTTTGACAAATTCCAGACTGAACTTTCATATAATTCTCAACTCCTATTCATTCTACACATGAGCCATGGAAAGTACAAGAAAATAAAACCTTAGAACTTATTTCAAAAATAACAGATTAAATGGGCCACAGATAACCTTTGGGAGAATTGTCAAGCATCAAATACTGAAAAGCAATAGAAAGTAACCAAAAGCAGATAGAAACTCAAGGTGCACCCATCCTTCAAAAAAGAACGACATAAGGTGACACCATGTAGAAAAAACATTTCCCTTGAGGGCACTCCCCATACAACAGCTCAAGAAGTGACCAGAGAGGGAGAACCAAGATGGCGGCATAAGGTACAGACCTGTGCGTGCTGTCTCCCACAACAACATTGAAAATACCAACTATAAGACAAAACAGCTATCATTCAGAACCATGGGAAAGCTGGGCCAGTGGAAGTTCTACAACTGGAAGGAAAGAAAGAAGAGCATTGAGACTGAGTAGGATGTGCAGAGGCACCAAGAACAGAGGTACGGAGTCGCGCGCCAGGCGGGCTGCAACTGGATGCATGGTTTTTTTCAATCAAAAGGGGTTACAAACTCTCGAATCCAATGAGCTTGTTTGGGGCGGGATTCTGAGGTCCCAGACCCCTACAGGGAGAGGCGGGACAGCCTTGCAGTGGGTCAGAAAGCGAGGATGGCTTTCTCGCGGAGCTGCTCGTGGGCACTCAGGGACGTGGAGACACGGAGAGGCGAGGAGTTGCGGAGATGCCATTGCTGTTTGCTCTGCCCTGGTGATTCCCTGAGACCCCACCCTACTCAATTTACATCACTGCCCAAGCTGTGCCAGTGGCACAAAAGAAAGCACCTGCGCTTTTCCAGCTTAACCCAACAAACTGAAGATTTCAACTCCTCGCACCCATAAGGGACACACTCAAGAAGCAGAATCAGGTTTGGAGGAAGCCGAAACCAGACCCAGCTGGGCCTGCAACATAGAACCGCTGTACCAGCAAATGCACAAACTTGTCCACCAGATCCAGTCTCACATGGGATGCCAGGAGACGGCAGACAAGCAGTCTGTGCACTTAGTAGAAAATGAAATCCAAGCAAGCATACCAGATATTCAGCCAGCAAGAACACCTGGAGATTTTGTCCAGCAAGGAGCCACCCAACAAAAGACAGAATACCAAACTTCGTTTGACCAGGTAAAGTATGATGTCCAGCACCTGCAGACTGCTGTCAGAAACTTCCAACATCGGCAATACGCAAGGGAGCAGCAGGAGAGACAGCAAGAGGAGCTTCTGTCTTGCACCTTCACCCCCAATGTGGGATGTGCCTCCCCCTGCAGGGCTGAGATGGTCCCTGTGAGGCTGAGACGGCCCCTGCGAGGTTGCGATGGCCCCTGTGAGATTGAGACAGTCCCTGTGTGGCTGAACACAGGGGCACATTGCAGATGGAAACAGCTACATTTTCCATGTGTATGACCCAACAACAAAAAGCGTACACCTATGGAGGAGTACAGTGGGGAGGTAAGGGCAGAGGGTGGGGTGGGAACTGGGTGGAGGGGAGCTATGGGGGGGGGGGAAGGGGGAACAACTGTAATAATCTGAACAATAAAGATTTATTTAAAAAAAAAAAAAGAACTGACCAGAAGTTCATTATCCAAAATACTTCTTGTTTCCTGAACCTGGAGAGACAACATTTTGGACACACATCTGATTGTTCTATCCTTCTGCTTCTTGTCCACTCTAAGAGGAGGGGTGTTCCCCACTCTTAGGATCCGGATTTCCACTGTATAAAATGTTAGTTCCTAGCAAATGAAGTGGAGGCCTTGTTCTGCAAACTGTAGAAGTGATAGAATGTAGACAATCTATTCTAAAGAACATACTCAAGTTTATAAGGTTATCATCTGTGGACAAAGCCCTGTGTATAGTTATAATATTAGAAGCTGATTATTCAGTATGTTTCCCCCTGTATTTTATGAGTCATGGGCATGCATCAGAGCCACATAGGCTTGTTAAAATCAGTTTCTAATTCAGTAGGTGTGGGGTGAGACCCAGCCTCTGTGTTTCTAACTAGTTCCCAGGCATTGCTGCTGTTCGGGGACCACACTTTGAGAGCAGCTGCATTGGAGCCAATATCCCATGTTTGAAAAGAAAAAAGAGAAAGTAACTTCATAAGGTTCCGGGCATTTACAAGTGTTACCAGTTGCTCCCAGGATGCCAAAGACCTCCTCTCCTCCAGGAATCTGAAAGGAAAGCAGACACACTAAAGTCTAGGATTGCCTAGTAAAAGGGAGTAGAGACCACTGCAGGAATCAGAGGCCAAAGTGAGGGTCTTTATTCTTCTGTATGGATGAAAGGGAGCCATATGGGGCCCCTTGACAATCCAAGATAATAGGCCAAAAGAGTTAGACTCAGCAGATTTCCTCCTTGTGCTGCTCCCTCCCCACTACACACACACACACACACACACACACACACACACACACACACACACACACACAGAGACACTCACGCGCACGCGCGCGCACGCACACACACACACACACACACACACACACTCTATAGAGAACTTCCTGGTCTGCCTAGAGAATGAAACAGAAACCAAAATGCAGGTCAGGTCTGGTCTCCACTGGCTAAAAGGGAGGGAAGACAGTCTGTTTCCTCTGCTTCAGAAAGAAAAAATAATATTAGGAAGTGGTCACAACTGGCCCAAGGGAGAGAGGACAGTCTGTTTCCTGTGTTTCCAAAGAAAAATATAATAGTATGAAGTGCATATGATAGGCCAAAATTGAGAGAAGGCAGTTTTTTTCCTTTTTCTAAAAAATAAAAATAGTAATAGGGAATGGTATTGCATCCTGAAAGAGACCAGCCCCTTTCCTTTTGGAGAAGGAATTAATTGATGAAGTGTCACCCACGGTTTCTACCTCCTGGGTGTGGGGGGATAAGCTCTTCCTCTTCTAAAGGATAACAGTCAGCTTGGTGCAGTAATGCTCAGGGCTGCCTGTGGGACCCTCCCTGTGACTCCCCAAATCTCCAGTAAAGAAGCTAAATGCTTCATACATGTTGTCATTGTGGAAACCAGCTAAAGAAGTGAAGTTCAACTTTACATAAAATACAGTAAAACAGACAGAGGGCAGTGACACATGATTGAGGATGTAGAGGTGAAGTATGGTAGCAATCATCTCAGGTAAAAACTGTACTTTAACTTTAACCCTGCTGTTTGGCTTCTGTACTTATTTGCTTTGTTTAACAATAGAAAAGTTACTTTGATTTTCTGAACTTATGTATGCTATCCCAATCAATGAATACTCCATTGTTGGTGGTTTGAATATCCCATTGATTGTGATCTTACTCGTTATCAGAGCACATTCTTCTGTACCTGGGAACCAGTCAGCACAATTATCCTAAATTGCCTCAGTGACCACAGATAATGCATTCTGGTTGACTCAGTGGTCCCAAAACCAGGATAGGACAATTACTCTAAATTGCCTCTATGGCTCCAGATAATCTTTTTCCGCTGACTCACTGGTCCCAAGACCCAAGGTCTCTAGATAATGTGTTTCTGTTAACTCAGTGGTCTGGAGATCCAAAACTATAATTTAACTAACTTGCTCAATTCTTCTTCTGTAAACTGCTTTTTTGCAAACCAGGTTCCTTATTCCAAACCCTAAGATGTAATCAATACCTTTGTGATTTTTGCCTATATAAATTTGGTGTTGGGGCTAGGTAATTACTGAAAGATTTGGAGAGCAAAATACTCCCTCATAGTCCAGGATTCGCAATAAATGTGACTCCTTAATTTGACTTCTTGAGGCGTCCTTGTGTAATTCGCGGGGTACATTACAACAGAGGGAAGCAAGAGGATGTCAGCTCAGAAAGTTCCCCCCCAAAGCAAGAAATATTTGGAACTCTCTACTTTGTGGAACTGTCCCTTGAACCAAGTGTCCCAAATCTCCAATGGTGACAAACATTTAGTGAGTGCCTCATGTACACCAGGAATGTAGTCCAAAATTCTGAGCAAGGAGGAGCCTCCTGGCACCTACTATTATGGCAACATATGTTAGTCCACTGAAACACCAAGTGATCAAAGTACAAGATAATAAATTAACAGATTGTCCCGGGCATACCCAACATCAAATAGGTATAAGTCCTATTGATGTCTTAAATGAGATAGAAACGTTTCTATAAGAAAGGTCAGATACAAGGTGCATTCTCACGTGGATTATTCAAAGGCTCTGAGTCCTCTATTGTAAACAATTACCCCACTGTATTCTCTTCATCACGTGGAAGGCCCTAGAGTCATTCCTATCGCCCTTTTTCAGACTGGCCCAGGTCACATTTATTGCAATCTGGGACTATGAGGGACCATTTTGCTTTCTCAAATCTCATAGTGATAAGATGGCTGCAAAATCATATTTATATAGGCAAAAATCACAAAGGCATTGATTACATCCCAGGGTTTGGAATGAGAAACCTGGTTCACAAAAAAAGCAGTTTACAGAAGCACAAGCAGTATGTAATCTAAATTACAGTTTTGGGTCTCTGGATCGCTGAATTGACAGAAACACATTATCTAGAGCCCTCAGGTCTGGAATGAGGAACCTGGTCAGACTTAAGTATGTTATCGAAATTACAATTTTGGGTCTCCAGAACACTGAGTCAACAGGGACACGTTAACTGGAGCCCTCTGATCTTGGGATAACTGTTCTGTCCTTCCCAGGTAAAGGAAAATTTGCTTTCTAAGACCAGTATGACCACTAAAAATGGGATTTCACATTACAATCAATAGGGTATTTAATCAAATGGGATGATTTATATAATTCAGAAAATAAAAATAACTTTTCTATTGTTAAACAAAGCATATAAGTACAGAAGTCAAACAGCAGGGTTAAAGTTAAACTATAGTTTCTACCTGAGATGATTGCTACCATACTTCAATAACACTTAGATCAAAAGTATTTCTACCCAAAACAACAAGGCTGTATTTCATGGAGAAATGACTGATACTGCTTCAGTTTTAAATTAAAAATTAGTATACTTAGATAAAATTTAAAATTCCATTTCTCAGGAACACCTACTATATTTCCAGTGCTCAATAGCCACATGTGGCTAGTGGCTACCATATTGGATACTGCAATTTCCAGATACTCAAATACTTGAAAATTTAGCACATACTTCTAAGTAATCCATGAGTGAAAAAAACACATCAAAAAGATTATAGAAAATACTTAAACTGAATGGTAATGTTAATGTAAAAAACCATTGAAACCTGTAAAGAATTTTTGTGAGTTTATTTGAACCAAACTGTCGACATATGCCAGGAAGCAGACCCTCAACAAATTGAGATAATGCTGTGGAGAATGACAGGTTACATTTGTATTTATACATCACAATAAAAGGAAAGGGACATAGGTGGGTTACATGAAATCCATTGGTGATAGACTAGAGAGGGGGAAAAGCAAAGTAGAGGAGGGGGAACCCCTGGAATTGATAAAAAGTAAAAAGATAGACACATACTTAGGTGGGTGCAGGAACAATTTACATGATAATGAAGGATTTTGTGGTATTTGTCCTGGTGCCCAGTACATTAGGTTGTGTCCCAAGGGGTCCGGGAAAAGGGTAGTTACAAGTTACCCAGACATTTCAAAAGGTATGTTATTATAGATGCAGAAAGATAGATAGGCTCAGTTAAGGTAAAGGTTAACCTTGTCAGTGAAGATACCGAATGTAATTACCCACTGAAAGGGCGAGGGCTATACCCTCCATCTTACCCTAGCAGCCATGTGCTCGGTGAGGCTTCTTTAAATGCCCAGGATTTTTTTACACTAACCAATGACAATCAAGGGAGGTGCACACCATAGATATGACCACATCCTGTGTAACAAGACCCAACTTGCACCTGGCCAATCAGCAGGGCCCACAGTCACCTCTCCTCCCCTTACTCCACCCCCCTATAAAACTCCTCTTCCCACCAGGCTATCCCTCTCTCTGACACTTGCTGCTGTGTCAGTAAGGAGGGTAGGGGAGCCAGACCCGGGTTTGTAATAATAAAGACTCTCTGCTTTTGCATCGGACTCAGCTGGCTCCCTGTTGGTCTATTGGAGATCTTGAAATCTGGGCATAACATTTGGGGGCTCTCCCAGGGTTCCCAAGACCATCAAGGGACCCCCAATCCGGAGAGTCTGACTGACCGTGGTAGGTGTCTGTGTCATTGTGTGTTCTGTTCTGTGTGAGCTCACTTCTGAAATCTGAAATTCCCTAAACGGTCTAGGTGGACGCACTGGGGGATCACGGGCGGGAGGAGTCGGGGGATGCCCCAATCCTCCACCTGGAGGGGCATAGTTTTGCTTCTGCGGAGTCAGAAGGTCTGTAGAAACCCTTTAATCTGAGATGAGGCGGGTCGCTCCTGCCAGTTTGGTGTAAGGCCATCGTCTAATTGCTTCCATGGAGTTGGAAGGCTGTATTTTCGGGCCCTTTTTAGTTTTCTGTGTTTGTATGTTTTTTTTCCTGTGGACTTACTGGATGGACGTTATGGGATGGACTCAGACGGCTCCTTTGGGTATTGTGATTGATCATTTCAAGGAGATTGTGGGAGGCTTTAGAGCTCCCTCAGGAGTTGGGAAGGTTTTAGGAATTGAATGAATTGTTTAAACTCTGAATGAATGTCTGGTGAAAGTGTGTGAGTGTGGAGGGAGGGGGTCTGCCCTCTCCCCTCCTTTGTGTGGCTCCACAACTTCTGTCAGGTGGCCATCTGAGTGAGGATATGTGAAAACAGGTCACCCCCTCCCCAATTAAATGTGTCTGGGATTTCTGTGCACATGTAGAGAGAAAAGCTGGCTTAAAACTAATGTGCACACTGTCTGATTTTGGATAGAGTTTTGAGCTAGAGTCTCTTTGCAGATGTGCAGGATGGAGCCCAAGACTGATCATGTCAAATGAAAAAAAGATGCTAGCTAGATTCTATCAGAAGGATTGGCATTTCCATAATAAATAACAGCTTTTAAATGCTAAAGAAGAATTTTAAGGGTAGCTTCCCAAGGAAGAATGTGAACAATTTACATCTGAAAAGACCAGGTAGGCCAGAACCTGTTTTGCAAGACTCAAATGTGGTTTTCCAGAGCCGCTTGAAAGTAAAAAGAAAAGTTTACTCTAATTTGCCTCATGAAAAATCTAAAGAACAGAATTAAATCTATTGGTTGAATATTGATAAATGCTGAATATTTAACTTGCCAGCTAAAAGTTTAAGGTTTGGATTGAATTGGGAACAATTATGTAATTGTAATAACTAAATGCCTTTGCTTATTGGTCTGATTGAGAAGGGAGGATTGATTTTGTGACCTCAACTGAAGATTTTTGATGCAAGGGCCAGTTTAAATTTAATTGATATTCTTTAAAATGATTATTAAAGGTATAAACAGCTAATAAAATTTCTGTTTGTCTACAATACAGCCACATGACTTGCCACTCCCCTGGGGGCTGCCATCTTGAAACAGCAAAAGCCCCTTCCTCTGATTTAGCAATGTCTCACTGAGGCAGGATGGAATTTCAGGGGTGGAGCTTTAAGGCAGAGTTTTATGGGGCAGAAAGTGTGCTTGCCTCATGGATTTATTTTTAAGCTAATCTCTTAAATCTAGAAAACCCTGCTTTCCTTAAACTAAGGACAATTAAAGGTTATGTCAAAGTCTTTAAAAGGGACTGATAGCAGTAATCCAATTTCTAAAGTAAAGTACGATTATTTCAGGTAGAAACTGTTTTCATACTGATCTTAGAGGGCACATTTTTCCTTTGCCAGGGTCGGAGGGCTCCAGTTCAGTGTTCTGGAGACCCAGGACATGCCTAAGTATATATGTTACCCAAGGACTCTAGGTAATGTGTTTACCCAAAGCTGTGGTTTAGATTGTATGCTGTCTCTGCTTCTGTAAATTCATCTGTCCTTATTGCTTAAATATGTATCTTTGTTGTTTAAAATTGTTTAACTAGTGAAATTTCTGTGTCTCTTAAAAAAATTTGAATGTATTGCTAATCTGAGGAATGTTAATTATTTACATGTCACCTAAAAATTAAGGCTAAGAGTTCTAACTGGAAAGCATGGCTTTGGTGTGATGGAAGGAAAGAGAAATGTTAAATGGATGGTAGACCAGTGAGCTGGGACTGGTCACTGGTGGTGGATTGTGAGAAGGGCTGGACGCGGCCTAACTTCTCCTTCCTTGGTACCCCTGAAACGTCAGAGGATACTTCTGGCCTTTGTTTTCTTGGGTTTTGGTTTTGGATTTGTTTGTTTGTGATGAGTACCGTTTCTATCTGGATGAGACATAGGTCAAGATTCTGTCCTGGAATGTGGGAAAGGGAGGCCCCCACATCTGTTCCTGTCAGGCCCCCATCAGGGGACTTGGACGGTGTTCCTGTTATCTGCTCAAAATCCCAAGACTGTAAAAGTACTTGTTCACTGAAAGGGTGTAAGTGTAAATGTTTATTTGATGTTTGTACGTCTACTTGGGTATAATTATTTGTTCATGTAAGTGTGGAAGTCTGCGGGGAAAAAAGCACACGCTTGATTTCTTTAAGGCTGAGTGCTCTGACAGATAGCAAAGCACCCTGAGCGGCTGCCCAAGGGTGCTTGCTCTCTGTCAGAGGTGGAATCGGCCCGCCTAACTAGTAAACATCTCTGTCTGTTTGTTTGCTGGGAACTTTGGTTTGCTATGTGATATTCTGTGCTGGGTTGGGATTTTGGAATTCTGGGGTAGATTTAAAAGGCATTTGTGGCTTTTCTAGTCTGATTGGGACATTTGAGGGTGGGGCTCACAGTTCCTCAGGGCAGAGATTCCATGGGCCCTTCCCCCTGCCTGTGCTGAATTAAATAATACAGGCCAGTGTCATTTGGCTTGCTGGTTAAAGGAAGACAATGGGCCTTAGAATCTTAAAGGTGGGCAGGAATGAAGCTGGTCAAATGTACTGAAAGGGTTTGATACCTGTTGCTGCTAGCAAAGGAGGGGCTGATACCCCCTTCTAGTGCACTCCCTTGAAAGAGGTCTGGTTGCTGCTCTGCCACAAAGGGAACTGGTAGAAAGGCAAGAAAGCAGAGCACTGTAACTAATAAACAGGGTTACCTAGAATCCATCAGGACTTTGAAGTTCTCCAAGAGAGGAGGAATCTGACTTGTAGACTGGCCAAAATCTCGTTGGGTTGGGAGAACCGGAGGCTATGATAGGGTCCGATAACAGACCAGCCTTTATTTCACAAGTAACGCAGGTAGTAACCAGGGCTATTGGGGAAAATTGGATAGGCCCCAGAGTTCAGGGCAGGTAGAAAGGAACCATGGAAACTGGTGGGGACTGGGTGGCTCTCCTATCATGTTTGGCAGGCCACCCCCTATAAAACCCTTTTCTTTAACTATCTCTTTCTTTGAGAGGGCTCCAGAGGGCGCACGAGGATATTTGGCCGTGCCTCCACACCATGTACGAGACCGGCCCAACCCCAACTCCTCATCAGCACAGACCAGGAGATTGGGTCTACGTCAGAAGGCACCGCCGGCAGACCCTCGAGCCACATTGGAAGGGTCCATACACTGTGGTGCTGACAACCCCCACCGCTCTCAAGGTAGACGGCGTCGCGACCTGGGTCCATTACACTCACATCCAGTCAGTGGTCCCATCTGTGCACCAAATGGAGCATCGATCGAGATCAACGCAACCCTCTCAAGCTCAAGCTAGGGCGTGCTTGACCTGCCTGATGCTGGTAACATTGCTCGCAATCACTCCTGCCACTGGGAGCCCCCACAATACTGTGTAATAGACTTAGATAATGCCTGCATCTTCATGGACATGGCTCCAAAGAGACAAGGACAATTTATAGGATCACATGTTTAGTAGCAGAAGATTTGGCTGCCTGAAGCGGCCATGATGCCAATATTATGTTTCATTGTATTAATATGTTATATTGACCTTTGATTCTCTTGCAGGTTTGAATGTATGTTGGTTATCCTGAAAGGGGACTGTGTGGGGTGAACCCCAAAAGTAAAACGTGTCTAGCTGCCAAGAGGGCAAGTGCCCAACTGGGCAGGGAAGGGTGCCCATCAGGTTTTGGTCTCTGTTGAGAGACAGTTAATGGTTGGCAGCCTGTATACTGTCTTGCAGGCCTGTGTAACCATGCCCACGTCAGGGGTAGTAAAGCTGGAAAAAGCCTGTTTAGAATAGAAGGTTTGAGGCATGGTTATGCATAGAAAAAAAGTTTTATGCCAACAGTTACTGTTTTGTTATAAATCCATGAAAAGGAATTGGCAAGGAAAGTCAGAAAATCTTAGAGCAGATCAGTATGTTTTTCTCCTTATATAATTCCTCTGAAATATTGGCAATGCTAAATAAGTCATGGCAATACATTTCTTTGCATATATTCAATAAGACTAGTTCCTAATAATGGTTTTGTTAACAGAAAACTTTGACTGGAATATCATGTTTTAAAGACCTGTCTGGACTCTAAAGACTTGAAGCCAGTAAGAATGCCACGAAGAAAACCTGGTATCCTGCTTGGGAGCCCTGAAGATGGCTGGTGCTGGAGCATCAGGCCCATGCCCTACCATCACTGGTGGTTGGTCAGAGTAGAAGGGGAGCAATAAGGATGCCTCTGCGTCCCTGTGGAACCCCCACACACTCTGGGCCACAACGAGTAGGAGGGCTACTGAAATGGGCCTTAAAACCTGGAGCATGGGCTCAGGTGGAGTTGCTACAGGTGAGGGATTCACCTAACTCAGCAGATACTGCAGGCAGGCCTGATGGCAGCTGGATGGCTTGGCTTCCTGGCCCAAAGGGGCACATTAAGATTCAACCATGAGATTCCAGCAAAGACAGTCAGTTACCATTCTTGTTGTGTTTATGCAAACATCAGGACAGTAGATAAATTAATCTTAATTTGGTTCTTTGATAGCCATGGAGGAATTTTAAGAAGAAAAATCCTATTTCAATAGAAGTTGTTAAAGCTAAAATGGTTTCTTTCCCTTCCACCGGACCATTTGCTAAGTGTATAGGGATAGTTCAGTTGATAGTTCTGTGTGCCCAGTACGGGCCTCTAGCAACAGTGAAATAGAAATGCAGTCTGTCTTATGACTGAGCCAGAAGTTCCAAGACAAAGGGGCGAATGAAAGGGTGAGGGTTGCGCCCTCCATCTTACCCTAGCAGCCATGTGCTCAGCAAGGCTTCTTCCCAGAAGCCCAAGCCTCTGCTAGCCATGCCCAGGAGTTCTTTAAACTAACCAATGACAATCAAGGGAGGTGCACACCATAGATATGACCACATCCTGTGTAACAAGACCCGACTTGCACCTGGCCAATCGGCAGGGCCCACAGTCACCTCTCCTCCCCTTACTTCACCCCCCTATAAAACTCCTCTTCCCACCAGGCTAGCCCTCTCTCTGCCACTTGCTGCTGTGTCAGTAAGGAGGGTAGGGGAGCCAGACCCGGGTTTGTAATAATAAAGACTCTCTGCTTTTGCATCGGACTCAGCTGGCTCCCTGTTGGTCTATTGGGGATCTTGAAATCTGGGCATAACACCCACCATAACTGCTTTTAGTTAAAGTTTAATTCCAGACCATCCTTTTTAGTTACTTTAGGTTTCTGAGTTTGCAAGACTGCCATGCAGGTCTACTCTGAGCTTGTCAGATCAGCATGTGGCCCCTTTTGTCCACAATAGTGAAAATAGAATATGCAAAAATTTGTGAGCTATGATAAACATGCATAGAGGGAATTATTAAAACTTTCTAGCCCTATGTTAGAAAATAATTTTTAACAGTTTACAGGATCTTGTAGGTAATATGTTTGTAGAGACTCTGGATATTATCTTCTCCTAAAGGATATTGAGTTTATTTTCATTTAAGCAGACACTCAAATTATGGACACATCACTTTGACCGTGGAAAGGGTGCGTTAAGATGTCATTAAACAAGAACTACTCCAGTTTACTTCTTTCTTTAGGCAAATACCTTAACCCTGATGTGCTCTTTACTCCTAAAATATGACCCTTTGGGATTTCAGTGGAACTACTCCAATTCTGTTTGCTACTAACATCTTCGACTGCTCTTCCTGCCTTCCAGGACAATTTTCTCTGAACCCTTTGGAGGTTAAAGTCCTTGGATCAGCCAAAGGTTGGAGGAGGAATTTATGTGCAGAATTTCTAAATCCTCTGTAGCTCTGTTCTTCTGGGAGGTTCCCCATCATTGTCTACCTGCTCAGACTGCCTCCATACTCCAACTGCCTTCTCTCCAGTCACTTTGAATTTCTGCCTGAGTGTTATTCCTGTGTCATCAGGACAGGAAGACCAAATGAATGTGGTGATACAGAAGACCAAAGAAATACCAAGCATGCTTCCTAGAGAAAGGGAGGGACCCCGTTTATGAACACTAGTGGACTCTGGGAATAATTTCCAAATCAGAGAGAAATAACATGCAGAGGCTTTGCTGTTTATAAACTTCTGAGGTCTTTGTCTTGCAGATATGCCCCCCCCCCCCCCCGCCTTAATGGGTTTACAAGAAGGCCCCCAGGTGTTGAGGATCTGTCCTGGAGCCAGCATAACTACCTCCCCTCCCCCCTGCCGCGCCCCAGGGCAGTGCATTGTTCACAATTTTTATGGCCTGACATGCCTTGCAAGACCAGTTCCCTCCTCATTCTTGACCCCCCACCCTTGTCCCACAAGCTTCTTTGAGCCTTGTGGAGCAACAACCACTGGATGTTATGGTGAACAGGGGTGACTACTGCTCTTAGCTACTTCCTGCTGGAAAGGAATGATGACCAAGGGGTTAGCATCCCACTTCTTCCTCTCAGAGGGGTTTGTACGGAGTTCTTCTGGTTTCAGTCAGGGAGAGGTAAGCAGTGGTTACACACACGGAGAATGTTCCTGCAGGGGGCACCAGGAGTAGGTGGTGTTTTCAGCCTTGGAAGTAGAGCTGCATAGTTCATCTGGGAGGTGACCTGTTGAATGTTGGCCCTGCATACTGCTGAAACAAATAGGAGCAACATTAGTTAGTTGCACATTGGCCGTGACAGGTCTTATCCAATACAATTCCCCCAACCCCCATGTGCATTTGGTAATAGAGTCGTAACATGCTGCAGGCTGATAAGTATAGCTAACAAAAATCTGGCTTGATTGGGTTTTTTATTATTATTATTGTTTTATTGCTTAAAGTATTACAAAGAGTACTACATATGTGTCCTGATTTTTCCCCCACCCTTAACAATCCCCTGGCCTCCCCTACCCCCCAGTGTCTTATGTCCATTGGTTATGCTTATATGCATGCATGCAAGTCCTTCAGTTAATCATTTACCCCCCTCCCTCCTGCCCCCCAACCCTCCCCGGCCTTCCCACTGCAGTTTCACAATCAGTTTGAGGCAGCTCTGTTTCTGTATCTATTATTGTTCATAAGTTTATAATGGTCTTTATTATCCCTGAATGAGTGAGATCATGTGGTATTTTTCCTTCATTGACTGGCTTATTTCACTTAGCATAATGCTCTCCAGTTCCATCCATGTCGTTGCAAATGGTAAGATTTCCTTCTTTTTTATAGCAGCATAGTATTCCATCGTGTAGATGTACCACAGTTTTCTACTCCATTCATCTACTGATGGGCATTTAGGCCGTTTTCAGATCTTAGCTATGGTGAATTGTGCTGCTATGAACATATGGGTGCACATATCCGTTCTGATTGGTGTTTCTGGCTTCTTGGGATATATTCCTAGAAGTGGGATCACAGGGTCAAATGGGAGTTCCGGTTATAGTTTTTTGAGGAAACTGCATACTGTTTTCCACAGTGGCTGCACCAGTCTGCATTCCCACCAGCAGTGCACAAGTGTTCCTTTTTCTCCACATCCGCTCCAGCACTTATTGTCTGTTGATTTGTTGATGATAGCCATTCTGACAGGTGTGAGATGATACCTCATTGTTGTCTTGATTTGCATCTCCCGGATGATTAGTGACCTTGAGTGTGTTTTCATATGTCTCTTGGCTTTCTGAATGTCCTCTTTTGAAAGGTGTCTATTTAGACCCTTTGCCCATTTTTTTATTGGATTGTTCATCTTCTTTTTGTTAAGTTGTATGAGTTCCCTATAAATTTTTGATATTAGGCTTTTATTAGATATGACATTGGCAAATATGCTTTCCCACACAGTGGGGTTTCGTGTTGTTTTGTTGATGGTTTCTTTTGCTGTGCAGAAGCTTTTTATTTTGATGTAGTCCCATTTGTTCATTTTCTCTTTAGTATCAAGTGCCCTAGGAGCTGTATCAGTGAAGAAATTGCTTCGGCATATGTTTGAGATTTTGTTGCCTTTGGATTCTTCTAGAATTTTTATGGTTTCCCGTCGTACATTTAAGTCCTTTACCCATTTTGAGTTTATTCTTGTGTTTGGTGTAAGTTGGTGGTCTAGTTTCATTTTCTTGCATATATCTGTCCAATTTTCCCAACACCATTTATTGAAGAGACTATCTTGGCTCCATTGTATGTTCTTGCCTCCTTTGTCAAATATTAATTGAGCATATTGGTTCGGACCGATTTCTGGGCTCTCTATTATTTCCATTGATCTATATGTCTGTTCTTGTGCCAGTACCAGGCAGTTTTGAGAACAGTGGTTTTTTAATACATCTTGATATCTGGTATTGAGATCCCACCTACTTTGTTCTTTCTCAGGATTGCTGCAGCTATTCAGGGTCTTTTTTTATTCCAGATGAATTTTTGGAGAGTTCGTTCTAGATATGTGAAGTATGCCGTTGGTATTTTAATGGGAAGTGCATTGAATTTATAGATTGCTTTGGGTAGTATGGACATTTTAATGATGTTGATTCTACCAATCCATGAACACGGTATGTTCTTCCATCTGTTTATGTCTTCCTCTATATCTTTTTTCAACGTCCTGTAGTTTTCTGAGTAGAGGTCTTTTACCTCTTTAGTTAAGTTTATTCCTACGTAGCTTAATTTTTTTGGTGCGATGGTAAATGGGATTGTTTTTATAATCTCTCTTTCTGAAAGTTCACTACTGGTGTATAGAAATGCTTCAGATTTCTTGGGGTTAATTTTGTATCCTGCTACATTGCCAAATTCATGTATTAAGTCTAGTAGCTTTTTGATGGAGTCTCTAGGGTTTTGTATGTATAATATCATGTCGTCTGCAAATAAGGACAGTTTTACTTCCTCTTTTCCAATTTGGATGCCTTTTATTTCTTCTTCTTTTCTAATTGCAAAGGCTAATACTTCCAGGACTATGTTGAACAAGAGTGGTGAGAGTGAGCATCTCTGTCTTGTTCCTGTTCTTAGGGGAAATGGTGTTAGTTTTTGTCCATTGAGTATGAGGTTGGCTGTGGGCATGTCATATATGGCTTTTATTATGTTGAGGTATGATCTTCCTATTCCCACCTTGCTGAGAGATTTTCTCAAAAATGTGTGTTGGATTTTGTCAAATGCTTTTTCTGTATCAATTGATATGACCATGTGGTTTTTTATGGACTACCCAGTCGAGCATATTTTGTTGGCAAGTTTCTAAGCAAGGAGAAAAGGATGGCATGACAAGGTGTAATCCAACAATTTATGATAAGGCCTTTGTTTCCTTGTTGTGTCGGGAGCAGTAATTTTATGGTGCTTCTGTGTCTCAGCAAGAGCAGATGAGTTCTCCTGTTACTTGTCTCAGATTAGGCTGGCACTCAAAAACGACAAAATAAGAATTATTAGATAAAACCAGTGATTATCAAAAATACTAGAGAATGTTATGTTAGGAGGAGATAAGAAAGAAAGATTAGTGTTAGGGTGAATTTAGCAAGGTGTTATCTAAATTCCTTGGAGCAGGTTGCTTGGCCAGGCCTGCTGTCTTCTTGAGGGTGATCCACAGAGGGTGTTTCTGCTCAGAGGTCACCTTCCACTCAGACCTGGATGTCACTTGGCTGGTGGGCTGCCTTCAACCGGGAGTGGTGGATCCAGGTGTTTAGTCCTACAACCTTAAGAGCTGTGGGGGTGGTTAATATGACTGGATAGGGTCCCTTCCAGGTAGGCTTGAGGGGCTCCTTTTCCCAATCCTTTACACAAACTTGGTCTCCAGGTTTATAAGGATGTACAGCTGTTCCTAGGGAGATGGATAGTTGGTAAATAACCCACATGTGGACCACAAAGACAGTTTTTCCAAGTCCTTGTAGTTGTTTCTGGATTTCGAAGTTCCTTATTTCCCCCAAATCTCCCTTTGGCCGAATTAAGGAAGGGGGTCTACTGTATAGAATTTCAAAGGGAGAGAAACCTACCCTGGCACTTGGGGCATAGTATACCCGCAGGAGTACAAGAGGCAAGATATCTGTCCAGCGTAAGGTTGTCTCTTGGCATAGCTTAGCCATAGCCTGCTTTAGAGTCTGGTTCATGGGCTCCACTTTTCCTGAACTCTGAGGTCTGTAAGCTGTATGTAGATTCCATTTAATTCCTAAAGCCTTGCCTACCTGTTGTACTATTTCTGCTACAAAGGCTGGGCCATTATCAGAGCCTATGGTCAGAGGCATTCCATACAGTGGAAATATATCCTTCAGCAATGTCTTAGTGACTTCTCTCACCTTTTCAGTGCAAGTGGGATATGCCTTGACCCAACCTGAAAAGGTGCAAACAAAGACTAGCAGATATTTATCCCTCTGCTAGGCTCTATTTCTGTAAAATCTACTTCTAAGTCCTCAAAAGGAGCTTGCCCACAGTGCTGGACTCTTATAGGTCCCACAGGACTCTGTTTAGCATTGATCTGAGCACAGAGGAGGCAACGCTGAGAGACTGAGGCACACAAGGAGGGAAGATGGGCAATTAGGTAGTGCCTGCCTAACAAAGCTTCTAGGACAGCCTTTCTTAAATGAGTGAGTTCCTGCTGCTGGAGGACTATCTTATGGGCTAACTGTTCTAAGACATAGACCCTACGATCTGGGAGTATACACCAGCCTTCCATTGTTCTCTTGCCTTCTTCTTTCTGGGCCCATTTCTCTTCCTGAGGAGTGTATTTTGGAGGTTCAGGTAATTCAGGGGCCAACATGATCAGTGCCGTTGCTGCTTGTTCTTTAGCAGCCAGCATGGCTACAGCATCATCACACTGGTTCCCTTCTGATACTGAGTCATTTGAGCATGAGTCAGCCAGTGCTGCCCCCTTGCTTCCATCAGGGTAACAACAGCATGAGGTAATTTTACATTTAAGTTTTGTCCTAAGGTAAGCTTATCTGCTTCCTTGACTAATAATGCCATGACTACAAGGGCCCTGAGACGCGGGGGCCACCTGGAGGCAACTGGGTCAATCCGCTTGGAGAGATAGGCTACTGGTCTTTGCCAGGGTCCAAACTCCTGGGTTAGAACTCCTGGGGCTACCCTGCTGTTCTAGTGAAAAAAAAAGATTAAAGTTTCACATCACATCTGGTAGCCCTAGTGCTGGAGCCTCAGTGATCTTTGCCTTTATGATGACGAAAGCTTTCTCCTGTTCGGGACCCCAGTCTATGGGTGCCTTCTCTTCTCCTCTTAAAGCTTCATAGAGAGGCTTGGCCAGGTCTGAAAACCCTGGGATCCAAATTTGACAGAATCCCGCTGTTCCCAAGAATTCCTGAATCTGCCATGGGGTGCAAGGGCCTGGGATGGCACACACTGCCTGCTTCCTTTCAGTCCCTAGCCTTTGTTTCCCTTGGTGATCCAGAAGCCTAGATACTTGACTTCTTTCTGACAAATCTGTGCCTTTTTCTTAGACACCCGATAAATCTGTTTCAGTTAGTAGTCTCAGAAGGGCTCGTGTTCCCTCCCAGCACTGAGTTTGTGTGGAGCTGCCCAGCAGGTGGTTGTCTACATAGTGGAGTAGAACACACCCCAAGTCCTGTCCTGCGAACTTAGACAGATCAGATGCTAGTGCTCCACTAAAAAGAGTAGGGGAGGTCTTGAACCCTTGTGGCACTCTGGTCCAGATGAACTGCTCCTTGACCCCTGTAGTTGGGTTTTCTCATTCGAAAGCGAAGAGAGGCTGAGTGGAAGGCACCAATCGAAGACAGAAAAAGGCATCTTTCAGATCTAGGCATGTAAACCATTCCGCCTCTGATGAGATGAGTCCCAGAAGAGTGTAGGGGTTTGGGCAGTGCTGAATGCAGGGCTATTCAGCCTCATTAACAGCCCATAGATTCTGTACTCTGCAGTAGTTGTTAGTCCCAGGCTTTTTAACAGGCAAGAGAGGCGTGTTCCATGGAGACCTGCATCATTTAACAAGTCCCCACTGAAGCAGCCAGTCTAAGTGGACCTGGATTCCTAGGCATGCTTCCCTTGGAATTGGATATTGGTGGATTTTAACAGTCTGTGCCCCAGGCTTTAACTCGATTAGCACCGGGGCATGGTCCTTAGCCAGGCCTGGAGAATTCCCTTCTGCCCCGACCAGCGAGAATTCTTTCTCTAATTCAGGTTCTAATGGTGAGGCCTTTGTCTGGGGGGTATAATGTCTCCATTCTTCCTCCCTTGGAACTGCTAAGTACAGGATCATTTTGGAGGTCTCTTCACCTAGGCTAGTGGTCAGCAAACTGTGGCTCACGAGCCACATGTGGCTCTTTGGCCCCTTGAGTGTGGCTCTTCCACAAAATACTGACTTCTGCACATGGGCCACGAAGTTTCAATTGCACTGTACCTGTGCGCCTGCACGTGGTATTTTGTGGAGGAGCCACAACTCAAGGGACCAAAGAGCCACATGTGGCTCACGGACCGCAGTTTGCCGACCACTGACCTAGGCGAAGCTGTGCTGAGCCATCTGGAGCAAAAGTGGTCTCTGCTACCATTTTGGCTAAAAGGTCTCTGCCCATTAGAGGGACCGGGAAATCTGGCAAATACAGGAATTCATGAACCACCTGGTGGTTGCCTAACTGACATCGGCTGGGGCAGCAGAACAGTCTGCAGCTGTTGTCCCTGGTAGCTCCAATAATGGTGACTTCCTGTCCTGAGAAGGGAGCTACCTTCTGAGTAATTACCAAGTGCTATGCCCATGTATCAACCATAAGGTTCACAGTCTGGCCCCTGATTTTCATTTTGACCATAGGCTCATGGGGGCCCAGTTGGAAAGAGCCCAGTCTGTCTTTGTCGGAGTCAGCTGTTGCCAGTCCGATGAGGGCTTACCTCAGGCGGCTCTGGCCAATAGCGGCTGGGTAGTTTGGATGGCCTTGCCAGCTTCTTCTGGCAGCTCAGGTATTCATTCTTTCAGTGTCCTACTTCTTTACAGTAGGCACGCTGGTCCCATTTAAGATCCGTCCTTCCTTTTCCTGACTTGGCTCCTTGCTGTCTCCCTTTCTTTTTCTGGGAGTTAGCTTCTATAACAGCCACAGCAATCAGAGTCACTTTCCTTTTTAGTTTCTCCTCAGCCTCCTTTTTTAGCCACATTGTCCCAATTAATGAAAACCTCACTTGCTATTTCTAGTAGCTCAGTTGCATTCTTTCCCACAAATCCTTCAAGCCTCTGCAGCTTTCTCCTTATGTCTGGCTGAGCCTGACTAATGAAAGCTGCATTGACCATAGTTTGATTCTCTGAGGCCTCTGGGTCAAAGAGAGTAAACTCGACATGCTTCACAATGTCTCTCATAAAAGGCTGCCGGACTTTCATCAGGCCTCTGGAAAACTCAGAGGTCGTGGCCATATTAGTGGGCTTCTTGGCCCCAGCCCAGAGCCCCTGGAGGAAGGCCAGCCAATATCTCTCTAACATGGCCCTGGGTTCCACATCTGGAAGCCTCCCTGGCCAATCTGTCTGTGTCTAATGTCCCTGGCGGGGCCTGGGTCTGGAGCCATTTCCAAGCTTCTGTTATTATTCTCATGTGCTCCTCAGTGTTAAAGAGCATGGGGAGGAGTTGCTTGCAGTTGACCCAAGTAGACTTCTGGGTCTGAAAGTTTGGCTTGAGGTTTTTCAGAATAAGTGGGAGTGTGATGCTTCCAATTTAAGATATTGGTCATAGTTAAAGGCTGGTAGTAAAAGATCCAGCCCCCTCTTGTGGGGTCCTATTTTCTCCAATTATATGAGGACCCTGCATTTCTCGGAAAGGCTTCTGGAAAGCCAGGAGTGGTTTGGGTCCCTGATCAGCTGAGTGCAAATGTCATCCAACTGGCTCAGGAGAATCCAGCTGCGGAGAGACAGAAAGAGGTGTGTATCTAAGCTTCCCTGGCTAGGCAAAGGGCCACTGGGTACTGCTTGAGGCACATATGGAGGTGGTAGAACTGGCAGAGCTTCCTCAGGGGGTTCTTATAGAACAGGAGGCGTATTCCCCTTCTGAGGGTCCTGCCCTTTTTTCTTATATACACAAAACCGGATCCAAAGTGGCTTTAACTCTGCTATTTCTAGCCACTGCTCAATATAAGGGAACTGGTCGGGATAGCCTGGGTCTCCTGTGATAATTCTGTGAACATTCCTGATCGTGGGGACATCCAATGTGCCCTCTGGTGGCCATCCTACTCCAAAAGATGGCCAGTCTATTTTACACATCCTTTTTAACTCCCAGGGGACTAGTTTTACTCCGTAGTCCCCAGCAAACCCCTTTTTAAAATTCCTTAACATGCATTCTAAGAGAGTCGAGTTTGAGGAGGAGCTATTACCCATGTTGCAGAGAGGGACTGGGTTGCCTCTTCTTTAAAAAATACCTGAATAAAAGAACTAATCAAAATAAGGCTTATTTTCTAACTTCATTTGTCCTTGGGTGTGGACAGCAAATGACACTAATCAGATTGACATAAACTATTTAACCTCTGGTTAGGAAGGCAAATGCATATCATTTACTCCCAAGTGTCCTTGGTTTAGGGAAGACAGGATTTACAAGATGGCTCCAATGTCCTTGATTTAGGGAAGACAGGATTTAGGGAAGACAGGATTTCTGCTCAGTTTCCCTATTCTACTTGTTCCAGCTGACTGGCCTCTCATCCATTCAACTTTCTTTCAACAATTCTCTTTACCTTCCTCCATTACACCAACACCATACTTTCCAGTTAGTTAGAACTCTTGGCCTTAATTTTTAGGTGACATGTAAATAATTAACATTCCTCAGATTAGCAATACATTTGTATTTTTTCAGAGACACAAACAGAAATTTCAGTAGCTAAACAATGTTAAATAAACAACAAAGACACATATTTAAACAATAAAGACAGATAACATTCCCCATTAAAAACTTTGAATCACCACAGAAACATGGGAGAAGTTTAGAAGGGTTTAAAAAACAAAATACAAAACAGGAACAAACAATCATAAAAACACTTTTACACCTGCATGTGCCACATTTACACCACAGAATACCACCAAATCAGTTTCAATTTTGCAGAGATACAGAACAATTCCCTGAACAGAGGCAGTAGAAAACTGCCTAGGAACACTTCTCTTTTACCTTTTGTTTGTTTGTTTGTTTGTTTATTTTTTAAATATATTTTATTGATTTTTTACAGAGAGAAAGGTAGAGGGATAGTTAGAAACATCGATGAGAGAGCAACATCAATCAGCTGCCTCTTGCACACCCCCTATTGGAGATGTGCCCACAACCAAGGTACATGCCCTTAACCGAGTCGAACCTGGGACCCTTCAGTCCACAGGCCGACACTCTATCCACTGAGCCAAACTGGTCAGGGCTCTCCTACCTTTTTTAAAAGACAGGCCAGACTCGAACCCTTAGCCAATCTGAGTTTTGACTTCCCTCCTGGAAGTCCCAGAGACAGTGAATACCATCTAGAAGCCATTCCTCCAGATACAGTACAAGTCCTTAGTACACAAACATAGACAGAAATTTTTACTAAGTGGGCTGATTCCTTCCATGATAGAGAACAAACATCTCTGAGAAAACTAACTCAACAACGCTGCTTGATACTTGCAGACCATCACAGGTTCAGCCTTAGCTGAATCAAACATTTTAACCAGATGAGCACACAGAAAATCAAAATAGCTTTCGCTTTCACACAGACCAGTTAATCAGCAGATAATCATGCCAAGACAGACAAACATCCATACTCACACTCTCTCAGACTAGCCCAGACTGGAGCTGAGCAGATAATGCCCAACTCCCCAGATGGGCATGGGGGCACTCCCGGCTCCCATACCCCAGAACAGAATTCTTGACTGATGTCTCAGTGAGAACCAACCTGAGGAGTTAAAGCTGTATCCAGCCCCCCTTCTCGGTAGCAAATTGGCTAGTCTCACACACAAACAAACAGAAGAGTGAACCCATATTTCCTTAATCAAATCTGAATTCACTCACCTCCGGAATCCTGATTCCTGATTTACCTGACGAAGTCCTATGACTTCCTGAGAGGTGATCAAGCTCCCCCTACTACTCACTTGGAGTGGGCCTGACTGACTGGAGCCCCTTCCTTACAGATTCTCTCAACAGGTCCAGAGGTGTCCGTCCACTTTCTTCAGATGCCAGCTGGGTCCTGGGCTGAAGTCCAGGAGCGCCTGGAGTTCCTCCCAGTTCAATTCTGCTAAAATCAGCAGCACGTACCTTCCAGGGGCTTGTCCCATGCCCCCAGGCTCCAAACCCCATCAACTCACTGGAGGCAAGAGCCAAACGTGGTTAGGTTCTCTATCAGGGAACCATATGTTACAGAAGACCAAAGAAAATCACAAAGGTATTGATTACATCTCAGGGTTTGGAATGAGGAACCTGGTTTGCAAAAAAAGCAGTTTGTTACAGAAGCTAGATTGAGCTGATTAGTTGCCTACAAAGATTAATTATAGTTTCAGGTCTTGGGACCACTGAGTTGACAGAAACACATTATCTGGAGCCACTGAGGCAATTTAGAGTAATTGTGCAGTCCTGGTCTCCAGGTACAGAGGAATGTGTTTTCTAAAACCAGTATGACCACAACCAATGGGATATTCAAATTACAATCAATAGGGTATTCAATCAAATGGGATGATTTATATAATTCAGAAAATCAAAATAACTTTCCTATTATTTTAGCAAACATATTAATGACAGAAGCCAAGTCAGCAGGGTTAAAATATTAAACAGCAATTCCCACCAAGCATGGTTGCCATCATGCTTCAATACCATGTCTTTCTTAGTGATACACAGACTGTGGAGTGTCCAGACAGGCCCACACCTGCCTGCCCCACTCTCTGAGCCCCTGAGTGACAGCAGTGGAGCAGCATCTGTCCCACTTACTGAAATGTTGTGGGCAGCATCTTCCCTAATTTTTATAATAACGAAGAGAAAACACCATGTTTGATATGTTTTGAGTGACTTACCATTTAGAATCACAGAATGAGTGTCACTTGGTGAAAAAATGCTTGTATTTTCTATTATTAAATGAATTCAGCTAATAGTTAAACAACAAAACTTACTGAAGTAATTTATCTTGCTATCCTAATGGAAATGCAGATGGTTTTAACTTTTACTCCATAGCTCTGAAGTTGCGAGCCTGCTCACTTAGAAACAAGATGACCTTGGTTCATGTGTCCTTGAAGTATTTACTATGTACCCCAAACGTAATACAGAGATGTGACACCATTCCAGCTGGAATGTCATTGAGGTTCTTTCTGAAACTTAAACAATTAATTTAAATTCTCACATAGAAGAATACCTGAGAATAACATAGGAAAATGAGGAAGCCAAAGCCACTGTAATCAAATCAATATTTTATTCATAAGAAGGGAAAATAGAAGATAAGAACAGAACTGAAAATCCTGCCATGGGTCTTGGGGAGTATAAAGACTTAATAGTGGTAACAGTGGTGTTTTGGTCCATGGGAAGTGGAGTGCTGATGTAATCAACGGGTCACACATGAAAGCTGTCTTAGGTGTGAACCAAAAGAAGTCTCCGTTCTGCCTTGAGATACTTTCCTAAAACTTTCAGCACAACAAATGCTCTGGCGTCCCCTGTATCTGGGTCAGGGCGTGCCATGGCCTCCAGATTGGGAGACCAGGGCCCTGAGAGAGCCTCTGACAGGAGAGGATCTCTGACCATCAGGTAAGCATCTAGACAGATCTGAGGCTGCATCTCCGATTTCTGAGTATCCTCCAGCACTGTCACCCCCACCTCCACTTTCCACCCCTCCCTGAAGAAGGGAGCTGGAGACCCTCTGCTACATGGCTTGACAAAGGTAAAGAGAAGTCTTTAGTGAGGTATTTCCCTGTTCCCTCCTATCCTGTTTCCATCATTTGGTCACACTCCACAGAGAAATTGATGTTCATCTGAGAGGTGCTGGGCTCTTTGTAGCATTACATGGCACCGGCTTTTCAGAGGCCAAGCCGGGACCAACATCCACTGTGTTCTGGTCCTGGTCCACCTCACTTCCCAAGGCCCCTGACTGCTGGAGGAGCCCTCCACAAAGTACCATGTGACTTAGACTTCTCCCATCACCAGGCAGGCTACTCCCTGTAATGTTCACATCACTCACCTGCCACCCTTTGCAGGTTCCCTCTCTTCTCTGCCTCCCTCCATTCAACACCCACACATACATTACTGGGAACCCCACTACACACCCGTACACTGACTTCATGCATCCTTCTCCCCACTGTCAAGGAGAAGGGAAGGGGTTGTAGGTAAGGCTGAAAATCATCTTTGTTTTCCACAATCAGAAGGCAGATATATGAGAGGGGACCCTAATTAGAACATCCATAATCTATGTCAGCTTTAGGGAAGTGCTCCTCCTCTGCCCAAGCCCCTTGGTACATCTTGAGGCCTCCATGTCCTTAGCCAGGACTAAGGGCCACCTGCCTGACCAGGTCTGGCTCCTTGGATAACCCACCCCACTTTGCTCATCATTCTTACCAGGAAGTTCCCACAGGCTCCTTTGTTGTGATTCAATGGCCTCTTTCAGAGGTGACTAAAAGGACTCTTCCTTTCTGATTTTCTATTTCTACCTGCTTTCCCCCTCAAGCCAAGCAGCTGTCCTTCTTCTCATGTCTCAGAACCATTACTATATCATGGCCCTACCACACACAGTAGGTAACTTAAAAAGTCACTATCCCTGCCCATTTGTGGACAAGGACATATTCCAGGAGGTGTGAACTCACCTGACCAACATCCCACATTGATTGACTATCATCATTTAAGGAGTGATTCCAGTGAACAGGATGCTGTGGGGGTTACATGGAAGAATGAGAATGATATACCCTCAGGAACTTTCATGCTATCAGGGTAAAGATAAGAACTTCAAGAAATGCAATGCTAATGCAATGTGAGGTTCCATATGAGAAAGCCTGCTGAGGGCAGGGAGTAGAGAGGAGGGAGGGTCCATGTGCACTGAAAGATGCAATGAAGGACCTGGATGGTAGCTGAGAACTCAGGAACCCACCCTCTCTTACCACCTGGAGACTGGCATGGTCAGTGACCTGTGGAATGGAGAGGACAAGCGACTGGCTGGAAACTGGACACAGGGCTGAAAGGAGCTCATAAGAAACAGCTGTTCCTCAGTGGAGTCCAGCATGTGCTCAGAAAGGTGCCCTCTTCAGGAGACATTTGTGAGTTTCCTCAGATGCCTTCTGCATTCGGCACAGTTCTTCCACCAAGGACTCCCCACTAGGTCCTTCCTCAGAGCCTTGCCCCTGGATTATATGGCCTTCCTGCACTTCTGTGAGCCGAAGGTTTTGCTGGGAAAACTGATAAGCCTTGTTGCTGTAATGATGGCCTTCATTTTCCCACAGGATCTGTTCAACTTTGTTCATGAGCTCCTTCAACTGGGCCTCCTGCTCTGCCCCTTCAGCCATGTTGTTGAAGACACAATGGCGCCTGGAACAAATCCTGTCCAGGTTGGCAAGCTCCCAGTTCTCTGTCTCTCCCAAATACTCATCCAGAGAGCCACCATTCAGGTCTTCCTTTCTGGTGAACACCAGGATGGTGTAGGCCAGGACTCCCACTCCAAAGACCTCCTGGAGGCACCTGACCACCAATTGGTCCTGCTTTGTAAAACTGCCCAGTTGTGTCACCAGGAGCACCGCATGTGGCCCTGGGGAGGAGAAGGCGATGGCTTCCAAGGAGCCCCTACCTGCCAATTCCTGTGGAACTCCAGGGGACAAAATATCAGGGGTGTCAATCACCTCAAGTTCCTTCCCAGCCCAGTCTCGCCTCGCTCTCTGAAAGTCCTTGGTCACTGGTTTAGAACTGAGCTTGGACTGGAACACTTCCTGGCCAAGGATGCTGTTTCCTGTTGCACTTTTCCCACTTCCGGTTTTCCCCACAAGGATGAGCCTCAGCCTCTTTGGGGTCTGTTCCTTCTCCCTCAGATCTAGAAGCATCAAGAGAAAGCAGAGGGTTTGGGGTTAGAGCCTCACCCCTGGGTCTGTTCCATGACCTCAGGGAAGACTGGCTTCTGAGGAAGGACAGATGAATATCTGCACCTGAGACCTGCTCTGGGTTCACATTCCATTCTTTTTAATTGTTTTATTGTGGTAAAATATACATAACCTAAAATTACTGTTTTCACTATGTTTAGGTGTAAAACGCAGTGAAATTGAATATCTTCACATTTTTGTGCAATCATCACTCTTATGCATCTCAAGACTTGGAGATGCAAACTAATATTTAAAATCTAATGTTAAAATCACCCCAAACAGAAACTCTGTGACAATGAAACAATCACTTCCCATGCCTCCCTTTCCCAAACACCTGCTAACCACTACTCTACTTTCTGTCTTGATGAATTTTACTATTCTAGGGACCTAGAATAAGTTCCTGCAAATTTGACCTTTTGTGTCTGGTTTATTTCACTTGACATAGTGTTTTCAAGATTCACCCATACTGTAGTATGTGTTAGAATTTCCTTCTTTTCAGGTTGAAAAATATTCCATTATATGGATGGACTACATTTTGTTTATTCTTATATATGGACATGAGTTGTTACCACTATCCACTATTGTGAATAATGGTATTATGAACATTAGTGAACATACGACTATTTAAGTATCTGCTTTGACTTCTTTGGGGGCATATACCCAGAAGTGGAAATGATGGATCATATGGTAGAATACCACATTTTATCTACAGGTTTTGAAACTTCTCAGGGTCACCTGTTCTCACCCAGGTGGAAACCAGTCCTTCATGAATATGGGACCCTGAGTTTTCCTAAGTATCCCTGGGTGATGAGGATAGAAGTGTGTGGGTCTGTGTCTATGTCTTGTCCCTGAGGTGACTGACCACATCACCTCTTTCAGCTGTTCCAACAAGAAATATGGGGAGTATGGGATCTTTCAACCGGATCCCGGGCTCAACAGAACAGAGGCACATTGAGGTCACATTCTTTGTCTATACCCTTGAAATTTGGGCCAAATATTCCCACCCAGATGAATATAGAAACTATTGGTCAAGAGAAGACTTGGAGATGCCAACTAATATTTAATATCTAATGTTAAAATTTTAGAAATGACTGGGGCTGAAGGACAGAAAGAGAATTCCATCTCCTGGCCTTTGAGGTCACAGACACAGAGCACAGAAAAAGGTCCCAAATGGCAGCTCTGGTGTCCAAGTCTGTTCCACATTGAAGACATTGATGTGTCTCAATGATAGAGCCCTAACTTTACCTCAGAGAGACAGGATTAGCATCCTTGGCTGGTGGACACACCAACCAATTCTGACTGTTGACTTTGGGTCCCTCCAGCTTCCCCCACTTGGCTTTGGAAGGAATCTGAGTGAGTGAGTGGGAGTTTCAAGGAAGCAAGGCAGGTAGAATGTTCATCCCTGCCCTCCCAGCCAATCTGAAGCTGGGTGACTCCCCTCTGGGCAAGCCTGGAGCCAGTGCACACCAAGTACATTACTCAAATGCTAGAGAGGATTTTAAAAGTAATATTTAACTTTTATTTCCATGAGAAAGGGAAAATCATGTGTAGGCATGTTTATTAATATGGCTTGCTTCTAGTGGCTTAGGCCAGGGGTCCTCAAACTACGGCCCGCAGGCCACATGCAAATACAAATATTGTATTTGTTCCCATTTTGTTTTTTTACTTCAAAATAAGATATGTGCAGTGTGCATAGGAATTTGTTCATGGTTTTTTTTTTTTAACTATAGTCCGGCCCTCCAACGGTCTGAGGGACAGTGAACTGGCCCCCTGTTTAAAAAGTTTGAAGACCCCTGGCTTAGGCCATTGAAGTCCATCTACACTAATAAAAGACAAACATGCAAATTGACAGTACCTTCCCTATGCCTTAAGTCACGCCCACCACCCAATCAGAGAGACTATATGCAAATTAACCCAAACAAGATGGTGGCCAGCAGCCATGGAGCTGGAGCAAGTAGGAGGCTTGGTTGCCCCAGTGATGGAGGAAGCCAAGCTTTCTGCCTGCTGCGGCTCTGAGCTCCACTCAAAGCAACAAAGTTTCAATTATAGAAGGTAAATAAATTCCAGATACCTGCTTTCAGCCAGCTGTGGCCACAGAGCTGGAGTTAGCAGGAGGCTTCTCTCCCACCCTCCCTGGCTGGCTCTGAGCTCCTCTCAAGGCTACAAAGTTTCAATTATAGAAAGTAAATATATCCCAGAATTTAAAAAAAGAAAAAAAGAGAGGCTGGGAGCTTCCATCACTGGGGGGGTGTGGCCAGCCTGAAACAGCCATCAGCCCCTCACCCTGGCTGGCCAAACCTCCATGGGGTGAGGGTCCCCACTGGCGTGGGGCTTGACTGGCCTGCAAACAGACATCAGCCCCTCACCCAGGCTAGCCAGGAACCCCAGTGGGGACTCCTACCCTGAAGGGGGTGTGACCAGCTGCAAACAGCCATCAGCCACTCACCCAGGGTGGCCAGGCACCCCAGTGGGGACTCCCACCCTGACGGGGGGTGTGACCAGCCTGCAAAAACTCATCAGACCCTCACCCAGGCTGGCCAGGTACCCCAGTGGGAGCCCCACCCTGATCCAGGACACCCTTTAGGGCAAACCAGCCAGCCCCCACACATGCACCAGGCCTCTATCCAATATAAGAAAAGGGTAATATGCTAACTGACCCTAACAGCAGAACAACTGGGAATGACTGGTCACTATGACACACACTGACCACCAGGGGGCAGATGCTCAATGCAGGAGCTGCCCCCTGGTGGTCAGTGCGCTCCCACAGGGGGAGCTCTGCTCAGCCACAAGCCAGGCTGATGGCTGCCAGTACAGTGGTGGTGGTGGGAGCCTCTCTCACCTCCTTAGCAGCACTAAGGAGCCTGACTGCAGCTTAGGCCTGCTCCCCGCTGGCAAGTATACATCCCCCAAGGGCTTCCGGCTGCCAGAGGGATGTCTGACTGCCAGCTTGGGTCCGATCCTCCAGGGAGTGGGCCTAAGCCAGCAGGTGGACATCCTCCGAGGGGTCCCAGACTTCAAGAGGGCATAGGCCGGGGTGAGGAACCCCCCCCCCCCAACAGAGTGCACAAAATTTTGTGCACTGGGCCTCTAGTATAGTATAAAAATCATTTGTGTTCAAATGCATGATGAATCATAAATAATTTATCCTGACCAAAAAAATGGATGGATTGCGAGCACTCCTTAACTCTGTCTCCCTAGATTGAATGATGAAATTGAGCCTATAACTGTTAAGTACCTGACCCCAATGCAAGAGCTTTTGTGGGGAGAAGCCCTTTAGAAGGGCCAGCTAAGTTATAAGGCAGCCGCTCACTCATGTGGTGCTTTGCAGCCTTTATGGCCCTCAGTTCTCCCACGTCTGAACCATCAAGCACCCACATAGGGTCTGTTGACTTGCAAGCCCCGACAAAGGAGAGTACAGTTATCCCTGGGTAACTCCTCAGTACAGGACTAGTTCTCTCTCTCTCTCTCTCTCTCTCTCTCTCTCTCTCTCTCTCTCTCCCTCTCTCCTCTCTCCTCTCTCTCCTCTCTCTCCTCTTTTCCGCACCTTTCTCTCACTGTGCCTGTTGGGGGCCTTTCTCTCTTAATAGGTGAGTTTAAGCAAGGCCCCACCCAAGGGCTATCTGCTGGTGCAGCTCTGACTGGGCTGCACTCTGCTGCCTCTCCAAAGGCACCCTGCACATCACATCCCCATCCACAACTGCCTCAGGTTCAGGTACACTAGGAAGTCATTTTACCTCCAGACACGTCTTGTTTAAGATGCTGGGCCAGCTCTCCTGAGGGATTGTCCAAGTCAATCACATTGAATTCTTCTTCCTCCACCTAAAGAAAATAGTATGTCTGATTTTTCAACTAGTTCAGGGGGCACCTGACTTTCTCTTGTCAGAAGGAAGTTTTTTACATTGCTTTGGAGGGAGGGGTATGGCTTGAGTGAGGAGAGGAAGGTCTGAGACACTATCTCCTTTAGGAGCCCTGTTTCTCTCTCTCTCTCTCTCTCTCTCTCTCTCTCTCTCTCTCTCTTTCTCTCTCTCTCTCTCTCTCTCTCTCTCTCTTTTCTCTCTCTCGCTTTGTAGTCTGCATTGTGAGTTTAAGCAATTTCATGGAAAAGGTAAGATGGCCTGCAGCCTGAGGAACAGATGGCATTTGGATGGACAGAAGGTCATGGAGCTATCTTGTGAGGAGGAGAAAGGAGCAGAGAGACAGAAGCAGGTCTGACACTGTGTCCTGGGAGCAGTAGAAGGATGTGTGGCTAGACTGTCCAGGAAGGTGGGAGCAGGACACTGTGGTGAGGGGCTGGCTGGGGGTGCAGTGATGTCCTGGTGCCAGGATGATCCCTGAGGAATGCCTGGCAGTGAGGATGGCAGAGGGCTGAGACATGGGTGGCCGGGTGCTGTGCTGAGGAGGCCAATAGCCTCAGCACAGGAACTTCATGGCTCCGGGACAGTCCTGCTAGAGCCAGGAGACCTCAGGGCCCACCTCCAAGGTCACACTGCCTGAGCCTCAGTGTCCCCTAAGTGTGAATGCTGGGCCTGAACTAGGTGTCCTGTCATCCTTATAACATTCCAGTACATTTTATGACATTTTCTAGTGCAAGTCTTAGCCTAGGCAAAGATGGCCATGTCACCCGCCAGAAACTCCCGTCATCCTTCAGGCAAGAGGACAGCACACCCTGCTGCCACTCGCACTGCCTCACCTCAGGGACTAATATCGTTCCCTGTTCCAGGAGTCCATCCTGGTGTGTGGGTTTGGGAAGGAAAGTGCGAGGCCCCAGGACTCTGTGCTAGGACATGCAGGACACCTGGAGACGTTCACAGTCAGGGACCTTCTCCAGATGAAGGGTCCAGGGTGTGGGGACACCTGACTCTCAGGTCCCTAGATCCAGCCCTGAATAGCGCCTCACACCTTTGCCGCACTCGGTGGTTTTGTCTCTGACATGGAACACGGAGAAGCTACACTGCCCGGTTATGTTTCTCTGCAAGAAAGTAAAACTCATGGAAGCTTCTTCCCCATATAAGCAGGGAGGAAGGGCTCAAGACGTACAAAGTTCTTTTGACTTTTTTTTCACAGCCCTTTCTAATATACCACAGACACAGACACACACACAGGCACACACACACACACATACACACACACACACACACACACACACACCATTCACACAGTACAACCACAACCACAACACACACATACACACAAACATAACACATACAGAAACATGACATATACCACTCACACATACACTCAAACACAGTACACATACACCAACAGACATAGAAACACTAATATACACAACAAACATGCATACACACAAACATACACATAGAAACATGACACACACCATCCATACATATCCACTCAAACATAACACACACATACACTCACAAATATACATATACACAACACACATATATACACAGAAACATAACACACACAAAAACACAACATATACCACTCAATAATACACTCACACATACTCACAAACATACACACACACACAAATACACATTTACCCAACACACATGCATACATACAAACACAATACTCACAAAAACACAACACACACCAGCCACACAAAGAGGGTGGGCCAAAAGTAGATTTACAGTTATGAGTACACTAAACAGTTTATTCTTGTATTACTTATTAATTATTGTATCATTTTCCATACTAACAACTGTAAACTTACTTTTGCACCACCCTGTATACATTCAAACACAGCACTCACATATTATACTCACAAATATATAAATACACACAAGCATAACACATACAAAAACACAATACACACAACTCACACACATACACTCACAAATACAACACACACACAACACAAAATATATACAGCCATAACACACAAACACAAATACACACAACACACAGATATACTCAGAGACTTACCATGTGCTCCTGTGAGATCTTGGCTTTTTCTTTTGGGGTCGACACATTGTAGACCTCTGGGAACCTTGACTGGAGGAGGTTGAATGAAGCACTGTAGGCACCGGAACTGAAAGACAACATTGCTGGTACTGTATTTTTCAACAAAATGTGACCGAAAACTCAGCTAAGAACTGCTCTAGGCAAAGCGGCTGTCTGCTGTGGGTGGAGAAGCAGGAAGTGGGAGGGAGCACCGGGACCAGGCCTTCCTGAGTTAGAACCTATGCTGTGTGCACTTTGCAGCCTTAGTGAGAGAAACAGGAAGAACAAGAGCACGAGACTGTTATTATTTTTATCCTGACCAGCATAACCAGAACTAGAGGCTTAACAAAAGGCAGCAGACCCTTCAGAAAATTTTAAGCCAGGGCAACAATTTTCAACCTTTTTCATCTCATTGTACACATAAATTACAAAAAAAATATGTTTTTTCCAATCTTACAAAAAAAAAAATAGGTGTCATTTTTATTTATTCACACCAGATGGCTATTGTGTTAACTGCTTTCATTTTGTTATTTGACTGCCGCAGTGGTTCTCAACCTTCCTAATGCCGCGACCTTGTAATACAGGTCCTCATGTTGTGGTGACCCCCAACCATTAAATTATTTTCATTGCTACTTCATAACTGTAATTTTGCTACTGTTATGAATCCTAATGTAAATACCTGATATGCTATATGTGTTTTATGATGGTCACGACCCACAGGTTGAGAACTGCTGGAATACAGTCAGGGCCCCTGACTAAATAGTCAGCTGTTAAATGTTTTAAAAATTCTTGCGGCACACCAGTTAAAAATTGCTGTGCTGGAAGAATGATTTTTTTTTTTTGTACTAATCTTCCCTTCTTTGAGAACATCCCAGTTCCTGCAGCTATCCTATGTCTTCACTATTGTGACAGAAATTCATTGTCTCTTTGCTTCCCCTAACTCATCCTTCCTTTAAATATTTTCTCTCTTTCCCTATTTCTATTCAGTAATTCTCTGGTTATATTTTTAATGTGTCTATAAAGTTGAAGTCTTTAGGATTTGTTAAATATAGGCTGGGACCATGGAAGGAAACCAACAACCACATCTGAGAGCCTGTTTTTCCCAGAAGGAAGACCCTTTCAGCAGATCCCTTAAATAAGACTGATTCCTCATTTTAGGAGCACCAAAATACATAAAAAGCTCTTTATGGACTTTACAGGAGAGATTGAAAGCAATGCAGTCATAGTAGGGGACTTTAATACCCCCAGACATCACTGGATAGAGCTTATAGACAAAAAATTAATAAGGAAACAGAGGCCATAAATGACACACTAAATCAGAAAATCTAATGCATATTTATAGAACATTTCACCTCAATGCAACAGAATATACATTGTTCTCAATGCATGTGGAACATTCTCAAAGGCAGACATGTTAGGACACAAAACAAGTCTACACAAATTCAAGAAGATTGCTGTAATACCAAGCATCTTCTCAGATCAAATGGCATGAAGTTAGAAACCAACTACAATAAAAAAAAAAAAAACTCAAAAACACTAAAATACATGGAGGCTAAATAGCATACTATTAATCAATGAATTGGTTACCAATGAGATAAAGTAAAAAATTAAAGACTTTCTGGAAACAAATGAAAAGGAATACACAACCACTCAAAACAAATGGAACACAGTGAAAGCAGTCCTGAGAGGGAAGTTCATAGCACTATAGGCCTACCTCAAGAAACAAGAAAAAGCACTAATAAACTATCTACCCCTACAACTAAATGAATTAGAAAGAGAACATCAAGAAAGGCCCAGAGGAACTAGAAGGAAGGAAATAATAAAGATCAGAGAGGAAAGAAATGACATAGAGACAAAAAACAAACCAAAAACCAAAAAAACTAAACTAAAAAAGTTCAATAAATCCAAGAGCTGGTTCTTTGAAAAGATAAACAAGATTAATGAATTCCTAACCAGATTCATCAAGAAACATAGAAAGAGGACCCAGATAAATAAATAAGAAATAAAAGAGACAATATAACAATGATACCACTGAAATACAAAGCATTGTAAGCAAATATGATGAAGAATTATATGACAACAAACTGGACAACCTATCTGAAATGGAAAAACTCATAAAAACATAAAATCTTCCAAAACTTAACAAGGGAGAATCAGAAAACCTGAGTAGGCCAATAACAACTGATGAAATTGAAGAAGTAATTAAAAAATTTCCAGCAAATAAAAGTTCTGGCCTGGGTAAATTTATAGAAGAATTTTACCAAACATTCAAAGAATTAACACCTATCCTCCTCAAACTATTCCAAAAAATTCAAGAGAAAGCCCTTTTAATAAAGTCAGCATTACCCTAACTCCAAAACTACATAAAGTAGGGGAGGGAAGAGGTAAGGGGAGAGATCAACCAAAGGACATGTATGCATACATATAAGCCAAACCAATGGACACGGGCAACAGGGGGATGAGAGCATGAGTGGAGGAGGGGGTGGTCAGGAAGGTTGGGGGATAATGGGAAATGAGGACACATTTCTAATACCTTAACAAATAAAGAAATTTAAAAAATAAATAAATAAATAAAAGACACTACAAAGAAAGAAAATTATAGGCCAATATCCCCGATGAACACAGAGGCTAAAATCCTCAACAAAGTATTAATAAATCAGGTCCAGCAATGTATTAAAAAAATCATCCACCATGCTCAAGTGGGATTTATTCTGGGGATGTAAGACTGGTACAATATTTGCAAATCAATACATGTGATAGATCACATAAACAAATTGAAAGATAAAAATAATATGATTATATCAATAGATGCAGAAAAAGCATTCAAAAAAATCCAGCACCCTTTTTTGATAAAAACCTCAGTAAAGTGGGAATGAAGGGATCATACCTCAACATAATAAATATATGATATATGATACCATATATGATAAAGCTACAGCCAACATCATACTCAGTGGGCAAAAACTAAAAGTGTTTCTTTTAAGAACAGGAACAAGACAAGGATGTCTGCTTCCACCACTTTTATTCAACACTAGAGGCCCAGTGCACAAAAATTTGTGCACTTGGGGGGGTCCCTCAGCCCAGCTTGTGCCCTCTCACAGGCTGGGTCCCCTCAGGGGATGTCCACCTGCTGGCTTAGGCCCACTCCCCAGGAGATTTTGTCTAAGCTGGCAGTCAGACATCCCTCTGGCAGCCGGGTGCCCTCAGGGGATGTCCACTTGCCAGCAGGGAGCAGGCCTAAGCTGCAGTAGGACATCCTTAGCACTGCTGAGGAGGCGAGAGAGGCTCCTACCACCACCACTGCTGTACTTGCAGCCATCAGCCTGGCTTGTGGCTGAGCAGAGCTCCCCCTGTGGGAGCACACTGACCACCAGAGGGCAGCCCCTGCATTGAGCATCTGCCCCCTGGTGGTCAGTGTGTGTCATAGTGACCAGTCATTCTCAGTCGTTCTGCTGTTAGGGCCAAATTGCATATTACATTTTTATTATATAGGATAGAGGTGTGGTGTATGGGTGGGGCCAGCTGGTTTGCCCTGAAGGGTGTCCCAGATCAGGGTAGGGTCCCACTGGGGTGACTGGCCAGCCTGGGTGAGGGGCTGAGGCCATACCCCCTTCAGGGAGGGGGGGTCCTCCTCAGATGCGTGGCCAGCCAGGGTGAGGGGCTGATGGCTGTTTTCAGGCTGGCAAAGCCCCCCAGTGGGCACCCTCACCCCATGAGAGTGTGGCCATCCTGGGTGAGGGGCTGATGGCTGTTTGCAGGCTGGCTACAGCCCCCAGCCACTTAAGCTCCCAGTGGAGGCTGGCTGGAAGCAGGTATCTGGGATTTATTTATCTTCTATAATTGAAACTCTGTTGCCTTGAGCAGAGGCCACAGCCGGCCAGAGCAGGCAGGAAGCTTGGCTTCCTCCATCACTGGGGCTACCAAGCCTCCTGGTTGCTTCAGCTCTGTGGCTGTCAGCTGCCATCTTGGTTGGGTAATTTGCATATAGTCACTCTGATTGGCTGGTGGGTGTGGCTTGGGGTGTAGTGGAGGTGTGGTCAATTTGCATGTTTCTCTTTTATTAGATAGTACTGGCAGAGGTAGCCTCAGAAATCAGAAATTAAGTGGTAAAAGCTATCCAAATTGGGAAGGAGGAAATAAAACTGTCATTGTTCACAGAAGACACAATACTGTACATAAGAAACCCTAAAGACTTCACCAGGAAACTATTAGACTTAATAAATGAATTTGGCAAGGTAGCAGGATATAAAATCAACATCTACAAATTTATAGCATTATTATACACCAATAATAAACTCTCAGGAAGAGAAACTAAACAAACAATACCATTTACCATTGAAACAACAACAAAAAAGATACCTAGGAATAAACTTAACCAAGGATGCAAAAGACCTGTACTAGGAAAACTATAGGACATTGAAAAAAAATATATAAGAAGGTACAAACAAATGGAAGCATATATGATGTTCATGGATTTGATGGATTAACATCATTAAAATATCTATACTACCTAAAGCAATCTAAAGATTCAACACAATCCCTATTAAAATACCAATGGCATACATCACAGAGCTAGAATAAATAATCCAAAAATTTATATGGAACCATAAAAAAAATAGCTGCAGCAATCTTGAGAAAAAAGGAACAAAGTAGGAGTGGTCACAATACTGGATATCAAACTGTACTACAAAGCCATAAAACTGGAACAGCCTGGTACTGGCACAAGACCATGTATATAAACCAATGGATCAGAACAGAGACCCCAGAAATTGACCCACATCATTATGATCCATTAATATTTGACAAAGGAGAAAAGAACATACAATGGAGTAAGGACAGTCTCTTCAACAAATGGTGCTGGGAAAACCTGACAGACACATGCAAAAACATGAAACTAGTCCACCAACTTACAAAACAGACAAGAATAAACTCAAGGTGGATAAAAGACTTAAATGTAAAGTATGAAACCATAAAATCTTAGAGGAGGACATAGGCAGTAAACTCTCAGACATCTCTCATAGCAATATGTTTACAGATACATCTCCTAGGGCAAAGGAAATTAAGGAGAAAATAAATAAATGGGACTACATCAAAATAAAAAGCTTCTACACAGCAAAAGAAACCACCATCAAAATAAAAAGGGAACTGTATGGGAGAACATATTTGCCAATGATACTTCTGATAAGGGGTTAATATCCAAAATGTATAAAATACTCATACAAGTCAACAAAAGGAAGACAAACAATCCAATTTAAAAATGGGCAGGAGACCTGAATAGACTTTTCTCCAAAGTGGATATACAGATAGCCAAGAGTCATATGAAAAAATGTTCAAAGTCACTAATCATCAGAGAAATGAAAATTAAAACCAGAATGAGATGTCAACTCACACCTATCAGAATGGCTATCATAAAAAAATCAACAAACAACAAGTGCTGGAGAGGATACGGAGAAAAGGGAACACTAGTTCACTACTGGTGGGAATTCAGATAGGTACAGCCTCCATAGAAAACAGTATGGAGTTTCCTTAAAAATTTTAAATGGAGCTTACATTTGACTCAGTGACACCACTTCTGGGACTACTTCCTAACAACCCCAAGCACCAATCAGAAAAAAATATATGCACCCCTATGTTCATAGCAGCATTATTTGCAATTTCCAAGACTTGGAAACAGTCCAAGTTCCCCTCAGTAGATGAATGGATAAAAAAGCTGTGGAACATTTACACTACAGAATACTATGCAGCTGTAAAAAACGGGCATCTCTTACCCTTAGAACGGCATGGATGGACCTGGAAAACAATATGCTTAGTGAAATAAACCAAACTGAGAAAGACAAATATCATATGATGTCACTTATTTATAGAATCTAATGAACAAAATGAATAGACCAACAAAATAAGACCTGAAGCATGGAGGCATGGAACAGACTGACATAACTCCATGTGGAGACTGAGGAGATGATACAAGATAAACCAAAGAACTTATATATTTATATGCATATAGCCCTTGGACACAGTGAATAGGGCAGTGAAGTCCTGGATTGGGGTGGTTAGAAGAAAGGGGGTAAATGGGAGATATCTGTAATACTATCAAAAATTAAAATATATATTAATAGAAAAAGAAAAAGACTTATTTCACCAGAGGAATACTGTATTACAACCACCTATCTTTTCTTTTAGTCCATGTGTACATCATCACACTGACTATAGCAGACATGATTGTAAACTCCATTTTATTTTTCAGAGATATCATCACCTTCATCCAGTTCCTCAGACTAAAATTCTAGGAATCTCCCTTGATTCCTCTCTTTGCCTTACTTTGCAGAAAAAAATTCATCCAGAAGTTCTCTTGGTTCTATCCACAAATCTGATGACTTTTCTCTATTTTGAAGAAGTTACCACTGTCACCCATGACTCAGCAGTCCCCTAACTTGTCACTTTCATCAATTCTGTACATTGGAATGATTTTTTAGAAATATCAAACAGAAGGGAGATTTTGCAGAACTCCCAACTCTAGCTTCCACAAAATTAGTAGTAATTTCCTATGTCCCACACATTTTATGGTGAAGCTGCTGCTAATCCAAGGATTGGCAAAAGCATCCCTGAAGCAGTTTCCCACATGTGATAACCAGAATCCCAAGATGAGAGAAGTAAACTTCCAGAAGGTGAGAGCACTGGCTACAGGATGGCTAAGATTCAGGGAAACTGTAGGTACAAGTTCAGATTATTATAAGATAGGGAGTAGAAAAATCATGGGAAGTGAAACAAAAAGCCATCAAAGCCCAGCTGCAATGCTGACAACACATGGCAATCTGTGTGACAGATGGCAGATAAGGCCACGAATTATTCTCATCTTTCTACACTTGCCTCTTTGGGATGTGGATCTGCAGCTCTTCCCACATCCTGCTGAGTCTGTTTCTCCACTCCTTGCATCTGGGTGGACCCTGTGATTTGCTCTGGACAACAGGGCAGTAGAAGCATGATGCAAGTAAACTCCAAAAGTGCTGATGCCCTGTGTGGTTTGCTGTCACTTTCTGGTCTTCAGGACCCTACAACAGCTTCATAAAGAGGCCAGGACCAGACTGATTGATGGTGGGGGACACAAGGCACAGTTATCCCCATCACCTGAGCCTGCCCAAGAGCCTGCTAACTACCAGACATGTCCATGGGTGATCCAACTCAAAACTACCCAGTTGCTGGATCTTGAGAGAATCATGCTCAGCACAAATGTCTGATGAAAAAGTGCAAAAACCATATGATTTCACTCATATTTGGGACATAAAATGAAAATCAATCAGCCATCAAACAAAACAAATAAACTCATAGACTTGGACAGCATTGCTGAATGGTTAGAGCATCAGCCAAAACACCAAAGGGTCATGGGTTCAATTCTGTGTCAAGGGCACATACCTGGATGGGAGGCTTAATCCCCTGCCCTTGACAGGGTGTCAGTGAGAGGCAATCAATCAATGTGGCTCTCTCACATCAATGCTTCTCTCTCTCTCTCTCTCTCTCTCTCTCTCTCTCTCTCTCTCTCTCTCTCTTTCTTTCTCCTCTCTCTTCCTCTTTTCCCTTCCTTCCCCTCTTCTACTCTCTCTAAAAAAATCAATGAAAAATAATCCTTGGGTGAGAATTAACCAAAAACTAACTACTAACTAACTAAAAAATAGACACAGACAACAGTATGGTGGTTACCAGTGGAAAAGGGGCATGGGGAAAGGTTGAAGAGATCAGAGAGCCAAATATATGGTGATGGAATGAGACAAGGCTTGGGGTGGTGAGCATAAATGCAATATACAGATGATGTCTTATATATATGCTAGGGGCCCGGTGCACAAAATTCGTGCACTGGGTGGGGGTGAGGGGGAGTGTCCCTCAGCCCAGCCTGCCCCCTCTCACATACTGGGAGCCCTCAGGCATTGACCCCCATCAATCTCCAATCGCAGGATCAGCCCCTTGCCCAGGCCTGACGCCTCTGCCAGAGGCAGGCCTGGGCAGGGGACCCTCATTTCTCCCCATCACTGGTTCTGCCCCCAGCCTAGGCCTGATGCCTCTGGCCCAGGAATCATGCTTGGGCAGGGGACCCCCATCTCCCCCCATCACCAGCTCTGACCCCCGCCCAGGCCTGATGCCTCTGGCCCAGGAATCATGCCTGGGCAGGGGACCCCCATCTCCCTCTGATCGCTTGCTCCACACCCCCGCCCAAGCCTGACGCCTCTGACCCAGGCTTCAGGCCTGGGCAAGGGGACCATCATATCCCCCCAATCCCTGGCTCCGCCCCCCACCCAGGCCTGATGCCTCTGGCCCAGGCATCAGGCCTGGGCAGGGGACCCCCAGCCCCCTCCGATTGCTGGCTCCGCCCCCCGCCCAGGCCTGATGCCTCGGCCAGAGGAGTTGACCCTCATCACCATCCGATCGCTGATCACCAGATCGGTCCCTTGCCCAGGCCTGAGGCCTCCGGCAGAGGTGTCAGGCCTGGGCAGGGCACCCCCAGCTCCCCGCTTCAGGCTCCGCCCCTGCTCAAGCCTAAGGCCTCTGGCCAAGTCATTAGGCCTGGGCAGGGGACCCCTAGCTCCCCGCGATCTCCCGCTCTGCCCCTGCCCAGGCCTAATGCCTCTGGCCGAGGCGTCCTGCCCGGGCAGCAGGGACCCGCAGCGGCAACGGCCCCGCGATCGTGGGCTCCGCTTTAGGCCCAGGCAAGGGATCCTTAGCTCCCGGGAGTGCCAGCTTTGACCCTGCCCAGCTCCCATTGCTGGCTCCACCCCTACTTCCTGCTATCACTGGCCAGGGCGGCAAAGGCGCCTGATTCTCCGATCATGGCTGGGGGGCAGGGCAAAGGCGGCCCTGGGGGCTCTTAGCGCCCCCCTGGGTTTCCGATCACTGTCAGTGGCAGGGGGCTTCTTCCTGCTTTCCCTTTCGCCTCCCTGCATTATGCCTACATATGCAAATTAACCGCCATCTTGTTGGCAGTTAACTGCCATCTGAGTTGGCAGTTAATTTGCATATAGCCCTGATTAGCCAATGAAAAGGGTATCATCGTACGCCAATTACCATTTTTCTCTTTTATTATATAGGATTCGTACATCTGAAACTCATATAATATTATTAACCAAAATCACACCAATAAATTTAATCTGGGATGATGGTAGGACCATCTGCATCTTGTATTTCCACTATTACCTGGGACAAGACAAGCACAATACTGATAAAGAGTGGTTCTCAAAATATATTTATTAAATAAAGAAATTGATCAAAATCTCTTTGATTCTTGCTTTCTCTTTGATCTTTACATCCAGCCTACATCTGTGGAAAAGATTATCCTTTCCTTATTCATCAATGTTTAGTGTCACAGAAACAAACTCTTACATTTTTTGTTGTTAATCTTCACCTGAGGATATTTTTTGATTGATTATTTTTAGAGAGAGTTAAAGAGAAGGATGGAGAGAGGAGAGGAGAGGAGAGGAGAGGAGAGGAGAGGAGAGGAGAGGAGAGGAGAGGAGAGGAGAGGAGAGGAGAGGAGAGGAGAGGAAATACAAACTTGAGTCACTATCAAATAGACAGACACTCCTTTTGAAAGAAGAGTTATGTCTTAATACCTTAAGGATAGGGAGTAGAAAATAGCTTCTTATCAACTAAGAAGAGAAATGTTTACAATCCAGCTTTGTCCACAAAGTTGATGTTGGTGATGGGTGTTCAAAGGGATAACATGCTGATCTGTGCTTCTTACACTTCCCAGTGCTCTTCACCCACCAGCTTCCCACAGAGCTAGTTCTGTCTGCTCACCCAACTCTATCCCTGAAAACTTCTAGTTTATTTATAAATTATATAAATGGTTAAAGGAGTCATTTATTTAAACAATGTCCTTTGAGCAGCAATCCCTGAAAGAATTGCTATTTTGTAGGGCTCACTTTTTAAAATGGATCACCACCCAAAATCAGCAGAAACAGGAAACAGAATAATAAATCTACACTGAGCCCAACTGATATGGCTCAGTGTCAACATATGAAACAGGAGGTCACAGTTCGATTTCTGGTTAGGGCACATGCCTGGGTTGTAGGCTGGATACCCAATAGGGGCCTGCAGGAGGCAGCCAATCAATGATTCTCTTTCATCATTGATGTTTCTCTTTCTCCCTCTTCCTTCCTCTCTGAAATAAAAAAATATATATTTTTTAAAAAGTTTATGCTGAGTCAAATTTGCCAGGAGGTTTAAGATATAGATTCAGGGGAGAGGACCCCTCAACACCAGACCCCCACATTTCCCTGTCTCTCCCCACAACATACACACAAACTCCCATCTTCCTTTATCTGGAAAACCGGGGCCCTTTCTCTAAATGTGAAGTCAGTGCTAAGCTGAGGATATTGAGGAAGAGGAAGAAAAAGGAAGTTAGGGGAGAAGCTGTACAAACTTGCTCATGTAAGAGACAAGATCACCTTACTATCTATAACAATTTTCTGCCTTTGTTGACCTTCCTCCAGACTTAATGCTGGTGGGTTCCATCATGGGTGCACTTATTGGGCCCTTCCACACATACTCAGGCCAAGTAGAGCCAGTAAAATACTGGATTGTTTTGTCCAAACAGGTAGCCCAGGATCGGTCACAATCAGGTCCTGACATTGGCCTAACCGGAGTTCTTCCCAATACATCCCAGAGATGACACACCTGGTTTTAAGCTTTAGAACATATCAGAGCATGACTCAGTGATCTTACAAGCAATTCAGCCAGAGGGAGATCCTAGTAGGCATCAGACCCTGATGGGGAAATTCTGCTTTATTGGGTCAGACCCCTCATAGCAGCTTATACACTGTGGTTGATCTTTATCCTCATAGTCAGCCAGCATGAGAGTCAATTCCACCCATGGATGGGCCAACAGCAATCAAGACTCAACTACAACAAGATGACTCACTTATTCCATACATGAAACATTCCTGGGACACCTAGCTCAAGTGATCAGGGGGACTGTGCCACTGAACCACACAGGACACCTACTATGTAAGGTCAGCATAGCAAGACTGGGAGACATAGCAGATCTGCCTAATACACAGACACAAATATAGAGAGGCAGCCACACTGGGGAGACAAAGAAACAAGTTCCTAACAAAAGACAGGAGAAATCATTAGAAAAAGAAGTAAATGAAATGGAGGCATGCCTGATATGAGCTCAAAATAATGGTTATAAGGATGAACACGGAACTTAGTGAGAACTTTAATAGAGAGATATCAAGCATAAAAAAGATATAGAAACCATAAATAAGAACCAGTCAGAAATAAAGAATACAATATCTATAATGAAGAATACATTAGAAGGAATCAATAGGAGTTTTGGTGAAGCAAATATCAAATCAGTGTTTTAGAAGACAAGGTAGCAGAAAAAAAAATCAAAGCAGCAAAAAAAATAATAATAATTTTTAAAAGTGAGAATAATGTTAGGTACTTCTTTAACATCATAAAGCATAAAAAAAATCCCATCATTAGGATACCAGAAGGAGAAAAGAGAGAGCAAGAGATTGTTAACCTATTTTTTTAAAATAATGACTGAAAATTTTCCTAACCTGGTGAAGAAAAAAGACAAGTCCAGGAAATGCAGAGAGTTCTTAACAAAATGAACCCAAAATGGCCCACACCAATGTGCATGAACATTTAAATGGCAAAGCCTAAAAATGAAGAGTAAATCCTAAAAATAGCAACAGAGACCTAACTGGCTTGGCTCAGTGGATAGAGCATCAGCCTGTGGACTGAAGGGTCCCAGGTTCGATTCTGGTCAAGGGCATGTACCTTAGTTGCGGGCACATATCCAGTATGAGGTGTGCAGGAGGCAGCTGATCTATGTGACTCTCTCATCAATATTTCTAACTCTCTATCCCTCTCCCTTCCGCTCTGAAAAAATCAATAAAATATATTTTTTAAACATACCAACAGAAATACATTTATTTATAAGGAAGCTCCATAACACTACTAGTTAATTTTTCAATAGAAACTTTCAAGGTCAGACGAGATTGGTGTGAAATATGCAAATTCATGAAAAGTTAAATCCTAAAAGCAAGATTACTCCACCTAGAGAGTTTACCCTTTTAAATTGATGGAGAAATAAAAGGCTTACCAGGCAAGAAAAAGCTTAAGGAGTTCATACCACCAAATCAGTATTACAAGAAATTTTTAAGGACCTTCTCTAAGAAGAAGTAACAATTTTAAAAAAGCAACATAGGTATAAATTTTTGAAATTTTAATAAATAAATACTTATCAATAATTAAATTTAAATGGATGAAACGCTCCAAACAAAGGGTGTAGGGTAGCTGAATAGATGAGAAAAAAAGACAGATATATATGCTGTATACAAAACTCTCCCAACAAAATGAAGGACACACAAAGACTGAAAGTGAAGAGATGGAAAAGATACTTTATAAAAATTAAAATTAAACAAAGAAGCTGAAGTAGCATACCTACCTCAAACGAAAGTGACCCCCAGTATCTTTCAGGTCTGGCTTTTGCTTTTGAACATAAGCTTTCACCTTGGCCAGGTAATGCCTGTACTCTTCTCCAGTGGTGCTGACTCTGCCTTCCTTGAGCATCTGTGCATCCAAGTAGAGTTCGTTTGTGTAGTAGGTGCTCTGGTGCTCCCTCTTCAGGCTCTCGACCAGAGCCATCAGCTCCTCCAGCTGCTCCCTCTGCTCCTCCCCAGTGGCCCTGTTGTTGAAGCCACAGTACCTCCTCCCACACTCCTGGACCAGGCTCCTCAGGCTGTGGTTGTCCGTGTTGACTACATACTCATCCAAGGACTTGTCTAAGTTCTCCTTATGGGTGAAGAGAACCACCACATGTCTCATGGCTCCTGCCCCAAAGACCTCCTTCACCCTCCTCACTGCCACCGTGTCCTGCTCAGTGAAGCGATCCAGCTTCTTCACCAGCAGAAGCACATGGGGCCCTGGGGCTGAGAGCAGGTAGCAGTCCCCGATGTTCTTGTACATCTCTTGGTCCTGGGCCTTGTCCTCAAAGATGGAGGGTGTGTCAACCACCAAGATGTTCCTTCCATTCCACGTGCCTGAGGCCACCTGGCAGCTCCTGGTCACGGTCTGGGCTGCCAGCCTGGACTCAAACACAGGTTGACAAAGGATGCTGTTCCCAGTGGCACTTTTTCCGTAGCCAGACTTGCCCACCAGGATGAGCCTCAGTGAGGATGATGATGCAAACAGGTTATTTTCTACACTGCCTGAAAAGAAAAAAATTGTGTGTCTTATTAAACTAGTGCTTCTCTCATTTTTCATTCATTGACCCTCATGGTATCTCATTAAAGCTGTGGACCTCCCTCCCAGGAAATGGTCATATCTAAATACATACAAAAGTTTCCAACAACTTTAGGAGGTTCTCAGGTCATAGGAAGTCTACATAGGGAGCCCACATTGGACCCATAGCCAACAGTAAGAACTGCTACAATGAGGAGGTGGCTCCAAGTCCTTCATCAAGCCCAAGGAAGATAGTTTTTCTGAAAGAAAAGTGGTCCCTGTGTTTCTTCAGGGATTGTGCCTAGCCCAGTTGCATGTTAAATAAATGTGAGATTAGAACAGTGGTCAGCAAACTGCGGCTCGGCAAACAGTGGCTCGCTAGCCACATGCGGCTCTTTGGCCCCTTGAGTGTGGCTCTTCCACAAAATACTGACTTCTGTGCATGGGCCACGAAGTTTCAATTGCACTGTATTTGAGCACCCACATGTGGTATTTTGTGGAAGAGCCACACTCAAGGGGACAAAGAGCAGCATGTGGCTTGCAAGCCACGGTTTGCCGACCACGGGATTAGAAGGATGCAAAGAATGAGAAGTCACACATGGGAAACTATTACCACCTCTTTTCACTCACAAATAACCAGGAACACTTGTGTAGAAGTGCTCAACATATTCACCTGAACCTTGGGAGAAAAGGAAGTGTTAGCTGTGACCTTCCACCAAGGACCAGCTGAGGTCCCTGGGTCTCTGTTCTTTGGGTGGGGAATTCTCTGCTTGAAATTCAGACAATAGGAAGGTCATAGTTAATGTCAAAGGCAAAGCCTGAGAGATGACTCAGGATGGGTGGCTGAGGAGGATGGAATTTAAGACCATTAGTAGTACATGGGATGGAAAGGTCACCTACTCAGCTGACTGAATTACAGAAGTTAACAAAAGTGTTGCTGGAGAGGGCGACACTGAACTAAGAGCTAAAGACTTCCAAGGTGAGAACCCGGGGAGTAAAAAGGTTCTATGAGCCCAAATGGATTCCAAGTTCATTACAGTGTCCTAAAATCTATTATTTTATTTCTTCTACTGTGCATTGGTTCTTCCTTTTCTGCAGTGTTCCAGGATGTTTTGTAGTCTGCATGATTAGTAAACCTTTCTGGGAGATATTTCCATTTTCTGCTCAAAGTGGACAAGGAAAGAGAAAATTTATTCACAATTCAGTTCGAAACCCTGCAACTTCTGACTTGAAGTTTCATTTCCACATTTCCCACACATCATGTGCACGGAGAGCATTGTACTGAAGGGGTCAGGTGAAGGAGGGTGTAGGGGGTGGGGAAGGTAAAGAAATGAACACTGACTTTTTCTTCTTCAGTTTAAAATCACTGGGTTTCTGTCACTGTGTTTAAGGTGAGGAACGGTGCCTCTTGAGAACTTGGAGCCTTTCTTACCTTCAGCCATAGCTCCATATCTGCTCTTTGGAAGTCCTTCCATCCTCTTCTGGGATAAAAACAGGAAAAGAGTAAAACATAAGTGTCCACATGGAGTTGGTAAGGCCCGACGTCACCTCCAGTTCAGACCCTAAGAATAATTCTCCATTGAGGAACCATTTCCATTGCTAATTTCCTAACTCACATTCTGCCCTCAAAAGTCTATACATATCTTTAAACAAACCTGGTGATGCTAACACAATGCACTGTGAACACAATGCTTGGTCCCTTTTTTTTCTGTCTCAGCTTACAGGAAAGCAGGAAATGTTTTAAAGCCAATCCATTGCTTACGTCCCTCCAACTGGAAAAGACATGACATGAAAAAAAGCATTATTTTATGGAACGAGGAGGGGAACATTATTTTATTTTTTGTTTTGGATTCATAGTAGGCGAACTTTCTGGAAAAAGTATTAGCCATCAAGTCAATCCTTGAAGGACTCATGTCCCAGATCCAACCTTCCCGTGGGAAGGTGCACTGTACTTTTCCTTTTGGCCACAAAGCGTGTTGGGCACTGGAAATTCTCATTACTTCAAACAAGCCAATGTCACTTAAAGCAAGGTAATTTCTTTCTCTGTTCTAGAAAGTTTGTAATTAGCCCCCTGAGCAGTTGGTGGAGAAAAGGGGGTGCCATATCCAAAGAGAAAGATTCAACACTGAGGACAAATTCAAGAAAAACTCACTTCCTTCTCAGAGTTTAATCAACTCTTTTTCCTGGCTGGCTCCCAGTGATCACCGTTCTATATCTCAGTAGATTTAAACAGAAATTGGCACAATCTTTGGCATGAATTGGCATAAATGTTTCATTCAAATGAGGTGTAATATTGTATCACTCATTTTGGTGTTAGAAAAGACAAGATGTTACATACCTAAGTAGAGGTTATATTTATTCAGTTTTAAATCTTATGTAGTTATGAAATAAATTTTTAAGTGAAGATATACATGAACTTATGAAACAGAAAACTACATTTGCAATGAACAATTGTAAGTTTTTTGGCATTTTTACGGCAGCTATTCTGTTTGATTGAAAAGTTAACACATTACAAGTGAATTTCATTTATGTTTTTTTACTCCCCAGGGTTATTGTCCCTCCCACTGTCATTCAGAGGCAACCAATATTCTGAGCTTATTGTTGGTCATCTCATGAGTGCATTTACACTTCTAGGTACACATGTATCTCTAGGTAATGTCTAATACTGTTTTTGTGTTTTAAACTTTTACATAAATGACATTATTTGTGTAAAATTTTATCTAATTATTTATTAACAAACTTTTAATCTGTTCCAAAATATATGCTTCCTGCAAAATAATCCCCACATCCTGCATATCTCTGTGCAACAATTGATGGATGGCTTTCATCTGACTAGATATTGTTAAGGTGACTCAAGACCACTATGCCAATTCTCACTGACACAAGCCATGTGTGAGAAGTCCCCAAATCTGCACTTGCACTTGGTGATATTCCACTGTTAATTTTTTTTATCACCTTACGGACATACATAATGATGTCTTCGTCCATTTACACATCCATTTTACTGATTACCATTGAATTTAAAAACAATTTTCATAGTTCGTTAGCTATTCAGTTTGCTTCTGTTATATAGAAATGTTCGCACACTTTTCTATTAATTTAGTGGGATTTTTTTTGGCCCTCCTTAGGTAAACCATCTATTTTCAAATTTTCCTTTTTTCCTCTTCTGACCCTTTCTCACTTCCTTTGCTTAAGCCAGAGAAGAGCATTTCCTCTCACCCTCTTCCATAGACTACCCTTGGCCCTGGGAATTTATACTCTGGCTCTTGATAACCCTTCTTAAATTCTATATTTTTCTATACTAGATGACCTTTTGTGAGGAAACTGAGCAACAAATGACCTGCCCAAGGTCACACAATTGCCATGGAGCTAAGACTGAACCGTAGCTCCTTTTGCCAGCAAATTCTCCTTGAGTCCACAGGAGGAAAAATTAATCTAAATAAGTCCCCAGCCTCTTGTACCCCCACCTACAATGTGGTTGTCCCATGGTCAGGACAAAAACTGAGGCTGACAGGCTGGAAGCCTGCCCTGAAACCAACACAGACAATTGTACTGTAAAATATTGGGTGGATGCCTTTCCAAAATAGGTTATTCAAAGAGAAAACTGCAGAGGGCAGGAGTTGCTATAAATTGAAGCATTTCAGGTTAAAACCATCTGGTGTTTTACTGACTTGATTATCTGTGTGACCCAAATGGAGCAGGGTGCCTGACACAGAAAGTTAATCAAACTCCAGTAACAGTAGCTAAGATGAATGATAGTAGTTCTCCAGGACATTGTTTTGAATGTTTCAGGTGGCAGGGGAGACATGTGTCCACAGGGGAATGGGCTTTTAGGCAGAAATTAACACATAACAAAGTATCTGAGGAGAGTGACAAAGAATATTAATAAAGATGCTAAAATGAGTCACAAAGTATTAACATGACTGTAGTGCTAACTGGTTTATCTCAGTAGTTAGAGAATTGTCCCAGGGACTGAAGAGTCCCAGGTTTAGTTCAGATCAAGGGCACCTACCTCAATTGCAAGCTCAATCCCCAGTACCAGGAGGAGTATGTACAGGAAGCAACTCCTCCCTTATACTCTCTCTAAAAATCAATGAAAAAATATCTGGGGTGGGGATTGACAAAAACTGAACAAACAAACAAAAAAACAGGACTGCAAAGCTTAGGAAAAGACGGGGAAGCATGGCAGACCTGCAGGAATGTGGTGCATGTCAATCTTGGATCAGGCCAAAGCGGGAGGATAGAGAATGGAGGCATATTCCTCGCCTAAAGGGAAAATTCTACTCATCTTCTCCAAAATAAGAGGGTGGCAGTCAGTGTGCAAGCAGAGGTTAAAACAGTGTTGGCGGGACAATAGGAGGGTCTAGTTCAGGCAGGGGGTTGAAGGAAATGAACATAAAGTACCTTTGGATTTTAAAATCACATGAGCCTGGTTTTATCGTGGAGATACCTTTCTTTACCAAACCATGAGAAAGCAGGCTCTCTCATGCTATTTTAGGAAAATCAAACTATATCTTGTCTGCTTTGTTCATAAGTGTCTCCTTCACTCAATGCCACAGTCCCCATATTTCCTGTTTTTAGAGTCCCCTGTTTTGTAGTTTAGTTCTTGGAATTTCTGGGTACATCTCTTACAGAAAGTTCAGCAGAGAAACGGATTGTTCCAGGTGCCCTGAAGATGAGTCTGTTTGTCATACGGCCGAGTCCTACCTCTTTGTCAGAAAAAGGTGTGGGCTATTTGGGAGGAAATGGAGTGGTTTGCAGAAGGACAAAGTCCTAAGATAATGTGTTCTCAGGGGTCTGGGACTTGGGGAACATGTGGCTCAGTGGAGGTGTCACTTAAGAAGTTAAGATAGTAAATTGAGAAGATTGTCCCAACCTAATGAGGTACCTGGGGTGGTTCAATTTTCCCATCTGTATAATGGGATGAGAATATTCATTCAGCTTCATGTGAATCCCCATGAAGATCCAATGGGTTAAGCATAGTCAATTAGCTAGAAAACCAGGAACGCTTTGGAATGTGCTGGGGTGTGGGAACAGGGTGAGTGTTTTCCCCACCTGTGTCCCCCACTATCAACCCGCTGTTGCCCCTAGCAACACCGTCATCATCCCCTTTCACTGATGGGTAAGCCCAGAAGTTGAGTAACTAGAAGTTGAAATCACACCAGCAATGAGTGGCTGTCATTAAGCCATGGGCTCTCACACTTCCAAGGTGCTGGGACCCACCCCAATATCTCCTTACCTGGCTCGGAGCTGTGGGAGCTGTGTTCTGGGCCAGATGCATAGGAAGCCAGGCCTTTACAGTTACACAGGAGCTCCCTGGAGGCCGAATGTTCCAGGGCGAGACTGCTGGGAAGGAAGAAGAAAGGAGATTGTTAAATGCTCCCCCAACTACTGCAATGGGGACAGGTCCTTGGAGTAAGTGGCCAAACAGTATCTAGAGACCAGAGGGCTGGGGCTGTGTGCTGTGTCCCCTTAATCTGACACTTCCTGTCAGAGCCTGCCAGCTGCCAGGAACCTCCCATTTCCTTTTTATGACGTGTTAAATAAGCAATATGTGGAGGAAGAGGCTATGCAGGCAGTGACGGACCCAAACCCCATTAGATTCAAAAACAGCTCCTGTGACACAGAAAAGTTCCTATGGGACACTAGCCCCCAAACCCTACCCCCCACCCCAGCACCCATCACAGGAGCACCTGCCCAGCCTTGCTCCCCAAGGCCCTTCTCAAGGCTCTGCTTCTAGAATGTTCCTACTTACTGGAAACAGTCAGGCACTACTGACCCACAGAGGGCCTGGAAGACCAACTCTGAGGACATGACTTTGATGGGCTCCCCAACCCCAGGTGCTGACTGCCCCCTCTCTGCCATCGGACAGAGAAGCCTGTGGGGCTTATAAGGACTGGGGTGTTAGGATGGGCAACTGGAAGCAGGGCTATTTTCCTCTATTTGTCAACTGGCCACACATTTAAAGCTGGAGCAGTGAACACAGAACAATTACCTTGCAATGTGAGATGGAGAACACAATATGGGCTTAGGCTCCCACATTCTGTTGGTCAATTCCAATAGTTTTTTTTTTTTTTTTGTATATATGCAGATCAAGAAAGCTCTTCTTATAGGTGCTGTTTTATACTGATTATTACACAAGAAATTGATTTATAGCATCAAACCACCCAATATACATCAGTGAGGTCAGAGGGCCTAACCTTGAATTCGGGGGGGGTGGGGGGGGAGTCCTTTAAAGCACAGCCTGAAAGAGCACTTTACTAGCTGGAATGGTGGATTGCAGCTGTTTTATAATAAGAAGATGCCGGTGCTAGAAAGTTCAGACAATGGTCAGAAGTCCGTAACTAGGAACCTAGTGTATGGAGGGGTATGGGAAAGTCAATGTCACCATTCATTTTCCCACACACTTGCTGATCCCATTTTACATGCCAGGCACTGTGTTATCTAATGGGTACAAAGATGGAAAGGTCAGAATCAAAGTTTCTGAAAAAGAAAATCACTAAAGAAATGTTACTGACCGTGAGGAGAAACTGTTAAACATTCTCTAAGAATAAATGCTTCAAATTATTGAGAGCACAATTTGAGAATCAGATTGGGGATGCCATGTGACATTTAGCCACTCTCTTTGAGTTTATATAAATACCTGCCATCATCATTATAACATTTTCACAGTAATAATCATCAAGCACCCAAACTTGAGTCTTCTTCCCAAGACAACTGACAAACAACTGGGTATTTCATGCCACTCTTTGTGCAATAGCCATTCCATTATGGCAGCTCTCTGAGGTCTTTCTATGAGTAAGCAAATGCCAAAATTTTTTTTATTTAAATCTTTATTGTTGAAAGTATTACATATGTCCTCCTTTTTCCCCCCATTGACCCCCTCCAACCTTCCCTCACCCCCAACCCCAGGCCTTAGCCACCCTATTATTTGTGTCTAAAATATTGAAAAACTCAAAAATTTAAACAGACAGGCACTGTGGTCATCTTTGTATTATCAAGTGTATTAAAAAGACATGAACTCTCCAGAGCTAAAGTTCTAGTAAACTTAGTCCTGATTATTTGGATATTTTTGATTATTTAGAGATTTTTAAAATCTTATTTTTCAAAGGAGTTTATTCACAATAGAATGTGAACTCTGAGGCCCAGACATTTTTTAGACCTAACACAGAACCTTAGTCAAAGTGAGCCCTGAGAAGGGTCATTGAGGAAGGTTCAGTTCAAAATTGTCTTGGGCTCTGGCCAGTGTTTCTCAATGGTTAGAGCATTGGCCCGTGCACTGAAGGGTCTCAGGATTGGTTCCAGGTTGGGGGTATGTACCTGGTTTGCAGGTTTGATCACTCACCAATGTTAGGACTCCTGTCGGAGGCAATACATTGATGTGTCTCTCTCATATCGATGTCTCTCTCTTCTCTCTAACCTCCTTCCCTTTTTTCCACTTTCTCTAAAGAAACCAATGGAAAAAAATATCCTCAGGTGAGGATTAACAGTTAATTCAACATGACCATGTTCACAGCATTTTACTCTCATTAACTCCATAAGAATATGTCATAATTTAAAATATATAAAATATTTAAAACTATGCCATTTTCTTTTGGAACTGATCAAAATAGTTTATTTTGTCTTAGCAGAATGATGGAGTCACAAATAACTAAGTTATGTTATTTGAGGACATATGTGTAGCATAAAATGGATACACAGTTGAGTAAAGAAGCAGTTTACATTCAATGGAAGCTTGGATTGGTGAAAATGCCCAGAGGGGCCAGTAAGGAAAATAAGTTCCAATTCTGATTTTTATCTCTGTTTGTCCTTAGGAAATTGCTTAACTCTCAGTAGGTCATTTTCCTCTTTAAATCAAAGGAAGTTAATGATAATTATTCCTCATAGTTCATGAGGTTATTTTCATGATAAAATATTAAAAACCACCTATTCCCCCAATGCCAGCCCCTCCCTGAGCCTCTCAGAGCTCCTGAGTGGACCCAGCATAGCTGCTGAGGATGCTGAAAACAGGAATTAACAGTGGATTTTTTTTGCAGCCATGCTTCACGGAGCCCCTCACTGCTGCAGCCAGCATGCCCCTCAAGTTCCCCACCCTTGGCCTTCCATAGTAGCCACCATAACCGGGTAGCCCCCCTTGGGCCTTCCTGGGTCCTTTTCTGCTTGTGGCATCAAAGTGCAGTGTAAAGGTGCGTCCTCTGCATGGCTAAGATAAGGAAATGCCTTTCTCTAAACTCCCCTCCCACATTCAGAATAGAAATAAGGAAAGCCTTATTTATTTACTTTGTTTGTTTGTTTGGTTGGTTGGTTCTTACACAACCTAAGGATGGCATCTGGTTTTCCAATGGTGTGGGCTTGAAGAACTTTTGTGGGCTGGCCCATCCCCTCTCAAACCCTATGGTACAGCCACCGGCCTCACCTCCATGGTCTGCAGCTTCTGCCAAAGCACCAGCCACTCCCTCCCTGGCTTCTCCAAGAACAGACAGGAGCGTTTTAGTTTAGTTTAGTTGTTTAGTTTAGTTTAGTTTAGTTTTATTTTGCTTTTGTAAGAGCCATAAAGCATGCAAGGAAATGGAATGCAGGACACAAATGCAAGTTGTCAGTCTGCAACCCCAGGAGAGCCCACACCAGAACCTAACTATGCAGCAGCCTGACCCTCAACCTCCAACCTGCAGACTGTGGAAGACACATTTCTGTTGTTTATGAGCCACCTACACCATGGCATTTCCTTTCTTTCTTTTCTTTTCAGCTGCCCTAACGGAGGAAGAGAGTGTCTAAATTTCTTTTAAAAAAGCTCAAAATAAAATGGTTGTTTGCTCTTTACCATGAATCCATTTTCTACTAAGAACAACCAGCAATTTCTCTATTTTTCAAGAAAGGAGAGATGCATGGAGGCTACTGAAACATTTTAGGACATTTTGAAGTTAGACAAATTAATTTTAAAACTATGTGCCTCTTGTCAAAAGGGAAACTTGAAACCTTAAAAAGTGAACTTTGGACCTTTGCAAAGTTGATAGAGTTCAGTTTAGTGTCATTAAAACTCTGTCTGCAGCCACAGGATTCCTGTGGAAGGAAGTGTTAGTTTCTGCTCAGCTCCAGGTTCCTGTCTTGCCAGCTGTAGCCCTGCCCTGTGGGTCCTGGCCTAAGTCAGAGCCTGGCAAGTAGCAGGCAGAACAGGACCAAGGCGCTCAGCAGCGTGGCCTCCCCAACCTGCCCACCACCATCCAATGGCTCAACCAGACCAGAATCCCAGGCTCCCGCTGTCCAGCACTTGCTCCACCAAGCTCTGGGCTGCCAGGCACAGCCACTCCATGGGGCAGAGGAAGTGTCAGACCTCACTAAGATCTCACATTTGAAAAGGAAAGGAAAGTAGTAGCTGGGTTGGGCAAAGAGATCCCCAGATCTGACAAAGCCTGTGCCTATGCAGCAGAGAATTCTGGGTCAAAGACTGACCCATAGCCACATCCTGCTTAGACAGACACTGGGAGCTCTGCTGAGCTGGACCTGGGGAGGGCATGGCTTTTGCTCAAAAGCTAAGGTGGGTTCTTGTAGCAAAAAGCTGTCAGCTAACTACATTTTCTTTTCTTCTTTTGCATTTTTATGCTGTACATTAGATTCATAGAAGGATACTAACTACTGAAAGTGACTGATGCCAAAATAAAATCTGAATATACCTATAACAAGTACAGAAGGTAAATTAAAATAAAACCCTGCAACTAAAGAAAAGCCCAGTACCAGATGGCTTCATTGGTGAATTCATTAAACATTTAAGGAATTTACACCAATACATTGCAGACACTTTCAAAAACCAAGAGAAGAGATATTACTGCACCATTCATTCCATGAGATCACTATCCTTCAAAGATACTATAAGAAAAAAACAAACTACAGGCCCATAGCTTTTATGAATATAGACATCAAAACCCTCACCAAAATACTAGCAAGTTAAATGCGGCAACTTATAAATACAAGTACTACATATGTGAGAAATACATACCATATATAAGTATAGATATCTGGGATTTATAATATAGTTTACTTATTGAGTTACATCCCAATGTATAATGTATGTCCAAGGCCCTCAATGTATAATTTGTTAGTCATATGTCAGATGAGTGTCCCCTACTCCTTGATGACTTGGTAAAATTGGTCCAAACTATCAATACACAGCACAGAAGATTTCAAAGTCCTCTCCTCTGTTTCTAAGAGTTCTCTTTCTTTTCTCTGAGCCTCTCCTATTTCCTCATTCCTGTGACATTGTGCACTGTTTCTACTTCAGCCTATTATTCTGAAAGCCCAAATGCACCGTTTTTACTGTTTCTTTAAAAAACACTGGTATTTATGCAGAACTATTCATACTCACCCATTTTTTTCTTTTTTAGTTTTAGATGCTGCAGAGAACAAGAATCAGCACCCAGCCTTCCTTTCTCATTTTGATAACTCGCTTCTCTTTGCTCTAAATGTCCTTCCAATATGGGTTCCTCGCTGGGCTCTTCACTAACAACTGCTTTTTCCCCCTCTAATTTTTAAGATGTTTTTACTTGTGTATATGAGATTCTGTTCCTTAATGGATAAAAATCATGTTCTTTTTAGACCGTCCAGCTTTGGTTTAAAAAACAACAAATCAAAACACCTTATTATCACTCCTCCCCACTTTATATTGAAAGGCAGGAAAAGTCAATTTAACAAACATTTTAAAATTTCCCAGATATTCGGAATATTGAATAAATGATAGACAAACAGCAAGTGTGGACCAAAAAACATTCCGGTTACTCCCGTCAGGTTTAAAAGAAGACCTATGTGTGGTTATTTCTGGTATCCATTTGTTTTCTTTGACTTACAAAAAGACTCCATTCAAATCAGGAAAAGGGCTGCCTCCTTGGAATTTTCTCCAAGTGGCTTTCCTATCTGTTTGCTGGCTGCAGCTTTCAATTGTTTGATTGCTTTCTGTTTCTTTTTCATTCTTGATTTTCTTTATCTCACAGTCTCGTGATGTTGGCTGAGATAAGCGGTTTTGTGCTGTGCTTCCTGTTTTGCATTTCTGGCCTCATCGTCCTTTGTGTTCTAGGTGACTGTGTTTTTGACTTTGGCTTATACTTGGCCTTTATGGTTTCACACTCTGGGTGGTTTCTGGTGCCGCTTGAGACCAGGCACTTGTTTGTGCTCAGAGCTGGACTCTAGAGGTCGTTCCAATATGGGTTCCTCGCTGGGCACTTTACTAACATCTGCTGGATAAGTGATCAAATCCATTTGGAAATACTTTGTCTGAAATTTCTGCAGAACCTTGTGCCTATTATTCACACATATTCTGGCACCACCTATAACAGTTACATTGAGCTCCTCCAATCTGGGAACCAAGAAAAGTATGTAAAATTAGAGGCCACTGTTTTGGAAATAAGTTTGTGTTTTTTAACACTTCACACCAACCTTTGTCTTAAATTTAGTATCACATAGCAAGAAGCAACAAGCAAATTGTTACCTTGAAAAAAGTTTGGCTACAAGACCAAATTCATCATAAGGGGTCATTTTCGTCATTGCACTGTAGCATTTTCTTCATTTGTTGCAAGTAGAGGAGTGTTTGTTATCCACAGCAGGAAACTATTGTTTGATTGACATCTGTACTAGCTATTGTTAACTCACCAGCAACTCTTAGATCCTATATCTCCAAATCTGTCTTGGCCTTAGACACTTTTGGGTCTAAAGTTTCATGATATTACTCAAGGCTTTCACACTTGGGATTTTCTGTTTAAGCAGAAGATGTAGTTGTCGCAAGGTAGTTTTAGTCCTTCAGCAAGTAAAGGAGATGGAGGATTCACATCCAAAGCTCTGTCTCCCTAAAGGGAGTGATTTTATACACTACTAGAAGCCCAGTGCACAAAATTCATGCACACGAGGGGGGGGGGTGTCGCTCAGGCTGGTCTGCACCCTCTCGCAATCTGGGAACCTTCAGGGAATGTCCAACTGCTGATTTAGGTCCAATCCTGCAGTGGGATAGAGCCTAAACAGGCAGTTGGACCTCTCGCAATCCAGGACTCCTAGCTTCTAACTGCTTGCCTGCCTGCCTGATCACCCCTAACTGCCCTGGCTTGGCCCTTGCCACGGCGGCTTCATCTGGAAGGATGTCCGGAATGACGTCCGGAAGGTCATTTGGCAGTCTGGTCTAATTAGCATATTATGCTTTTATTATTATAGATTTGGTTAATTAAACATTGATTTCTTCTTTGCAGTTGGCTGCAATTGTGGGGTTGGGTTGGGTTTCTGTCAAGCTCATCTAGCTTACTGCTATGCCTACAAAACACTGTGCTACATCTAAACACTTAACAAAATGCATTTAGTAAGATCTGCCCAAACCTTAAGATTCTTGTCCTAACAATGGCATCCAACATAGCGTGGTACAGGTTTACTCTAATAACAGGAAGTTCACCGTTGTCTGGTTTTGATATCAAAGTTATTCTGGCCTCATAAAATGAGTTTGGAAGTTTTCCTTCCTCTGCCCTTTTTGGGAGAGTGTGCAAAGGATGGGTAATAATTGTCCTTCAAATGTTTGCTACAATTCACTTGTGAAACTGTTTGGTGTGGGCTTTTCTTTGTTAGGAGATCTTTTATTCCTGCTTCAATCTCCTTACTCATTACTTGCCTGTTCATATTTTTTGTTTCTTTATGACTCAGTATTGGTAGGTTTTATGCTTCTAGGAATTTTTTCTATTTCCTCTAGTTTATACATTTCTCGGCACATGACAGTTCACAGTAGTCTCTTATGATCCTTTGTATTTTTGTGACATCAGTAGTAATGTCTCCTTTTTCATTTATGATTTTATTTACTTGAGCCTTCATTATTTGAAAAAAATTAGTCTAGTTAAATGTCTGTACATTTTGTTTTTCTTTTTAAAGTACAGCTCCTAGCGTTGTTTTCTTTATATTTTCTATTATTTTTCTGATCTGTTTCCTTCCTCTGCTGACTTTTGGTTAGTTTGTCTCTCTTTTTCTGGTTCCTCAATGTGAAGTTAAGTTGTTTATTTGAGGTCTTTCTTCTTTCGTAATGGTGTATCTATTATTATACCCTTCCTTTTAGAATTGCTTCTGCGGAATTTCATATGTTTTTGTATGTGTGTTTCCATTTTTGTTTACTTCAAAAATTTTTATTTCCCTTAGGACTTCTTTCCTGTATCTATTAGTTGTTCAGAAGTGTATTATTTAATTTTCATGATTTTTGTGAGTTTTTCCGTTTTCTTCCTGTTAGTGACCTCTCTAGTTTTATGCTATTGTAGTCAGAAAAGATACTTGGTGTTTTTTCAATATTTTCAAATTTGCTTAGACTTGTTTATATGTATACCATTTCCAGTCACTGAACAACATGTTGCACAGGGTCAGGTGTGCAGAAAATGAAAATGGAAATGGGTGACAACAGGCACCTCCACAAAGGATTGAGCCACCTAAAATCGTGAATGGGTAGATGAACAGAGAATATTCTTTTTATCAATTAAAAATTTATGCAAAAGCCAATTGACTTTTGAAAGCAAAATAATAATATATGGTTGAGTTTATATTTTCTGTAAATGTACAATGTATAACAGTAATGCCAAAGGTGGGAAGAGACCTTACAGCATATCTGATGTGACATAATACTCACTGAAAGTAGAATATGATTAAGTTGAAGGTGCATATAATAAACTGTGAACAACCACTAAAAAAAATCAAATGAGATATAACTAATAAAGCAACAGTTGAAATAAAACAAAATTTTAAAAATTCACAAAAAAGCAGAGAAAGGCAAAAAAAGGATGGATGGGACAAGCTGAAACAAATAGCAAGAGGATGAATTTAAACACAACCTTATCAATAATCATATTAGATGTAAATTATCCTAATGCTCTAATTGGACAGTCAGATTGGATTTTGAAAAACCAAGACCCAAGTGAATGTTGTCTAAAGGAAATCCCACTTTATTTATTTATTTTTTAAATATATTTTATTGACTTTTTACAGGGAGGAAGGGAGAGAGATAGAGAGTTAGAAACATAGATGAGAGAGAAACATTGATCAGCTGCCTCCTGCACATCTCCTACTGGGTATGTGCCCTTGACCGGAATCGAACCTGGGACCTTTCAGTCCACAGGCTGATGCTCTATCCACTGAGCCAAACTGGTTTCAGCAGGAAATCCCACTTTAAATATAGGGACACAGACAGGTTAAAGGAAAAGAATTAAAAAAATATATATAGGATACACCATGCCCAGATTTGGCACATGAAACCTGCAGAGATTGTATTAATATCAGACAAAGCAGGCTTCAGAATGATACACCTATACACCCTGGATAAGGAAGGACATTTCATAATGGTAAATAGGTTAATTCATCAATAAGACAATAATACTGAATTTTCATGTACCTCATAAGTAACTGAGCTTCAAAAACACACACACACACACACACACACACACACACACAAAAACAAAACAAGAGAGCTTCAAAATGCAAGAAGTAAATCCTGGCAAAAATAAATGAGAAATAGTCAAATGCACATTTATATTTAGAGATTTCAACACTCCTTTATCAATACTGGAATTATTTTCCTTTTATCCTAAATTGAGCACAGACAAGGGAAGAGAAACTGACTTTTCTGGTTCAGATATCTCCCCACCAACTCTGACTTGTGGTTTCATTGCCTCCTTTCCCAGTCTTATCTGAAGAGGTTCCTGAGGGACAGAGGAACTCTAAGACTTAGTTTTGGCTCCTGATCCTGGACAGTGTGTGGCTTGGAGTGTGCCATCTACTCTTTCTCGGCCCCTGTTTCCTCCTTTGTCAGAAATAGACTGCAGTCTCTCTCCTGTTTAAAGATCTCTTGAAACTACTGTGAGTGGACCAAGGAGGAGGCTCCTCACAGCCTTGCAGAGATATGACTGGTGGTGTTGACAGTGTTCTGTGAGGCTGATTCTGAGCTCATCTGGGATAATGTCTGCCCCTGACCAGGCTGCTGCTCTCAGAACTTGTATGAAGAGGCTAAACTACACCAGGCTGATCATGCTCACAGAGCTAGCATGTCATCACTTATGGGCAAGGGCCGGCCAAGAGTGAGGAAAGACTGAAGCTGTCCCTTCTTCAGCAAGGTCATCTGTCCTCTAAGTGGAAAAGAGACCAGGGGATGAATGTGGGGTAGGGAACATTATCTGCTCTTTTCAACGAAGGAGATTTGCTTCAGCAATGGGTAGCAAAAACAGGGGGAAATGGCCATTTATCCCTTACATTCCATCCTTCAGTGATAGTGTGGTGTGTGTCTTCCAAGCCCCCAAAAGTCCATATTTAGACATAGAATTTAACCTTGGAGTACCTTCAATAAGACCTTTTTCTAGATTCTGATGAACATTTAGGGACTTGTGATGCTGCTGATAGGGCAGTGCAGAAGATATTTCTGCTACCTCTCCATTATGGAGTTCCAGCTCAATTCCATTGTGGTCTGAGAACATAGTCCATGTGATTTTAATTCTCATAAATGTGAGATTTTTTTTATGGCTCAGTATATACCCTATCTTGGTATATGTTCCACATGCATCAAAAAAATATGTTTTTGGCAAATAACAACTTCTATAAATATCAGTAGATCCACTGATTGGGGGTGTTATGGAATTCTTCTAGATCCTGCCTCGTTCTGTCAATTGATGAGGAGGTGGTGAAGTTTCCAAGTATAATTGTGGATTTGTCTGTTTCTCCTTTCAGTGGTCACTTTCTGCTGCACATATTTCACATCTCTGTTGTTGGGGAAAACACCTTTAGTATTTCTCTGTCTTCTTAGTGGAGTAACCTAGTTATCCTATAAAATAAAAGTCTAATATGCAAATCAATGGAACTACCAGCAGAATGACCAGTCGCTACAATGTGCACTGACCACCAGGGGACAGACACTCAATGCAGGATCTTCCCCCAGACTGCAGGCCCCAGGCCAGCCAAGGTGGGTGTCACTGTGGGGCCTCGGTCACCCCACTGGTCACCCCATGGATTGGCCCTGATCGCTGGCCAGGCCTAGAGACACTACTTGTGAATGATTTTTATGAACCAGGCCTCTAGTTATTATATAACATTAATCTCTTTGTCTGGTAAATTTTTTTTCTTAAGTCTAATTTATTTGCTATCAATACAGCATTTCTTCTTTCTTTTGCATGAGTAATATTTGCACCATTTATCTTTTCCATCCTTTAATTTTCAGCCAGTTTTTACCATAATATTTGAAAGGACTTTTCTGTAAGCAGCATACAGTTGGATCATGTGTTTTAATCTACTCTGACAATCTCTACCTTTTAATTGATGTGTAGACAACAAACACACTCTCTTCCCTTGTGGCTTGGATTGAATCCATAGTGGGGTATACCTTCCCCTGGAATCCCTGGGTACTCCTTCCTACATCCCCAACCAGCTCAATCACTGTTCCTTGGGAATTCTCTGGGCTCCATTCTTCCCCAAACAAAGACCAATAATCAAGTGTTTCATATCTCACACTAGACCAGTGATGGCGAACATTTTGAGCTCGGCGTGTCAGCATTTTGAAAAACCCTAACTTAACTCTGGTGCCGTGTCACATATAGAAATTTTTTGATATTTGCAACCATAGTAAAACAAAGATTTATATTTTTGATATTTATTTTATATATTTAAATTCCATTTAACAAAGAAAAATCAACCAAAAAAATGAGTTCGCGTGTCACCTCTGACACGTCTGTCATAGGTTCGCCATCACTGCACTAGACACTTTGCTATTCTTTTTTTCTCATTTACTTTCATCAGTGACCATCTCCTTCCTCATTAAAGTGACAATGGTAAAGTTTTCCTGTTTGTTCCTTTGCAAAAGGATATTGACAAGTGGCCAAGACCAAACTCAAGATTCCTTATAAGTGTTTCTGCTGGGATCTGTGCACAACCCTTGGACCACAATGCCCTTGGCAGCAGAGGAAACATCAAGTCTCAGCATTTGGCACTTGTTCTCATTCTTATTCCCATGGTTTACAGGTTGTGAGCTTCTCACTCCAATATGCACTCAAATATTGCAGGTTATTTTCCATTTTTTACATGGCTCTTTAGTGACATAAAGGCATCAGGAACCTGGGAATCTCTGTCTGTGAAGGCACCAGGTGGAGGATACTGTGGGGAAGTGATATGAAATTACCCAGCAGTATTGGAGGCGGGTTTGAGCTTGTGTGTGAAAGTAGAGACACTGGGGACAGAGCAAGTGTGGGTGTCCAGATTAGCCAAGGTCTCAGTGGTTCATAGAGACTTAGGTCTCTGGTTAAAGTTTTCTTGGACTTGTAGAAGCCTCTACATTCAAGTTGATAAAAGATCTGAATGGAGACACAGGGGGAGGCATCCCTTCCTAGGACAGATGGGCAGTTCAGTGTCTTGTCTTCTTATAGACACTTACTTCAATGTGTATGTGCAGAGAGGAAGGGTGTGTGTGTGTGTGTGTGTGTGTGTGTGTGTGTGTGTGTGTACGTGGGTGCATGGTTTTTGCAGAGGGGTTAGGAATGACAGAGCACTGTCTTGGTTCAATCAGCATATAAAGCAGTTGAACGAACATCTACAAATATTGATTTCTGTTAACACAGCGTGAATGTCCAGTGCATTGTTCATGCAATTCAAATTCAATTGAAATAAATCAGTCTGGACCGAGGCTTTGTGTTGGCTCTGGCCTTAGTCCCCTGGGGAGACCAGGGATGATTCAAGGATCTGGAACAGCAGCCTGAGATCCTTGGAAAACAGGCAAGAGAAACCCTTGTTGGGTTCCAGTAAAAAGAGCTCATGGAGGGCCAGTGCCGAGGTTATTGTCCCAGCAATAAGAAGGGTACAGAAAATATGGAGAAGGCTGTGTGTAGATTACATAGGAGTCCGGAGACGAACCATAATTTTGAAAGGCATTTGGGGGTCAGAGGAGCTTAGCTGAAGGAACTAAGGTCTAAGGTCTAAATTCTCAGGTCTAAATTCTCCTCGTCCCAGACCCCATGCTTTTTATTAACACAATTTGTCCTGAGGCGAGGCAGAGATATACACTTCAAAGGGTCAGGGTTTCTTACAGAGTCCATTGTCAAAATGGGGGAAATAGCCTACGGCTGTTTTGGTGTTTGGCCAGTAGAATGCAATAACATGTAGATTAACATGCCCTTTAATTATCTGGCAGCTGAGAATCAATTTAATGTGTCCTATTCAGGCTTGGGGAAATCCCATCAGCCATTCACATATTCAGCCCTGCTGTCATGCTGGAATTGGTCTCCGGCATCTCACTTTTTTTGATTTTTTAAATATAACAAGAATGTATGTTTTTAGATTTTTAAATTCAATGGAAAAAACAGAGTTCTATCATGTCCCTTTAAATTGCTGCCAGGCATCAAAGGAATTAGTTTGTAGTAAGTTTATTTCTGGGCCAACAGTTTTTAGATTCCCAATTTCAATGTCCATCAGTTTCTTATGTGTACATGTCAGCAATGATATTTCAGTTCTGGATGGTGAACAAACGTTGGCAATGCACGTCCAACCTTCTCTGGTTTGGTCCTGGGCAACCTGCAGCCATGCACAGCTGCTGACTGTTAGCATGGCAAGGCATCTTCACCATCTCCATTTCTGAACTATTTTCTCTTCTGTTGTTCTGGGGCCACTGCTATTTTGTGGCTGAAGCAGTCCTGTCAGTTCCTCTCTGGGATCCATTGTTGCAGGAATCCACATGGGCTTGGAGAAGTTTTTTGAAAATATTCAAACATATTCTCGACCAAAGGTTAATAAAGGAATCTTTGTTATAAATTAGACTTGGGATCCTTTTCATTTTTGCCCAAACGATTTTCCTTTGGCTTATTTTGACACCATATGTGTTTTTATGGGTGTCTTATTATTAGCATTACAAGTTAAAAATAATTTTCAAGTAAAAAATTTAAAGCAATTAAGGCTTTTACTTACAGGATATTATTCCACTATCTCACTTTTTTAATTTAACTATTAGGAGGCTTTTGGAAATTTTACAATGCAGTCTTCATAATTTTTAATTTTAATTTCTTGTATAGAAATATGACAGCTCTGGATTTATTGCATATTAAGCAAGTTTATATTAAGAGATGAACCATTAGTAAAGTTTTTAGTTAATGTTTCAGGAACAGTTTTCTGCCCAGTACAATTAAGTTTTCTTAAAAGTTTACTTTTATCAATTAGCCAATTTAAGTTAATTTGAAATAAGGTTTATTTATTTATTTTTAAACTTGTCCTAGGTTATGGACAGTAAATGACACTAATTAAATTTCTACAATTAGCCTTTGAATAACTTTTACACTAGCTATATTCAGGGAGGCAAAACCACAAATTATTTACCTTTGTGTATTAGGGCTAATATATTTACTTACAGTTATTCAGATGTTTGAAGGAATTCTTTTTTTATTATTTTCCAGAGTAATTCTCAGGCCACACTTAAAGAATTTCAACTTAAAAAAAAAAAAACTTTTGTCCTTCTTTTATACCAAGCAACCTACATGGTTGCTTTTTGGATGTTGACTGATAGTGCCAGGCCATGTCACATTAAATTTTCCTTATGATCATTGTGACTATTATTATAGTCAGATTTGGAATTTTAACAACAATCTTTACACTGTAAATATTAGTGGAAGAGATTTTAAAATTTCCTTCTTTTATTAAATTTAGAATAATATTTTTAAACAACATTCCCTTTTGGCTCATTTTCATATACAGAGGGATTATGGGAAGCCTTCAGTAACTTTCTTAGATTTTACTAGGATTAAATTGCTTACAAAGATATTGGCTTCTCATATAAGTTAATTTATATGATATCTTGATTATATTTTAAAAAGCTAATTTATTAAGAGGTTAAAGTAGGCATTTTTATTAAAAAAAGTAAAGTTAGTAAATTTATATGTCTGATTCACAGGGCACAAACGCTGCCCCACCTCCAGCCTAACTAAAATGCAGGTGGATAGGGCTTCTGTTTGTTTTATTTTGTCTTAAAATCCTGCTGTTGGACTTTAAGAAATATTTTATTTTGCCCTTCTTAGAGGTCAAACTTCTATAACATTTAAAATATATGTACATAAGTAAAATATTTATTAATTTTTATTTGATAAAGCTTTCCTTGTGATTTCAAGTATATTAAATTGGTTAAATTTAAAAATATTTCCTTTAAGAGTAACTTTTGAAAACATTTCAGGGCCCATGAAATGCCTCAAAATTATCCCTCGGTTATAGCCTTAAATGTTATAATGGAAAAACTATCAAATATATATATGTACTAGTAGCCCGGTGCATGAAATTCATTAAAAGGGAATTAATTGCCCTAACTGGTTTGGCTCAGTGGATAGAGCATCGGCCAGCGGACTCAAAGGTCCCGGGTTCGATTCCGGTCAAGGGCATGTACTTTGGTTGCAGGCACATCCCCAGTGGAGAGTGTGCAGGAGGCAGCTGATTGATGTTTCTCTCTCATCAATGTTTCTAACTCTCTATCCCCCTCCCTTCCTCTCTGCAAAAAAATCAATAAAATATATTTTTTATAAAAGGGAATTAATTAGCAGAGATATTTTAACATTGCTATTTGCCCTTTCTCTATAATAGAAATGTGAGAGATGAAAGGAAATTAGTAAAATGTATATGAAAATAATATATAAATTTATTAATAAATAAACAGTAACAAAAGATATAACAACAACAGAGGCATGATATAAAAATGACAAAAACATGATATGAAAACAACAAAAACATGATATAAAAACAACAGTGATGCAAACAATGACTGATAAAGTGATTAAACTTATTCTAATATCTCCCTGTACTCCACATTAAGAGTGAAAACACTTTCAGAGTGCTTGACTAATTTCCCTTGTGATGAAGTACTTAGAACTTTAACTGTAACATCACATGCTCTTCAAACTCAAGAGAAAGCAACATATAACTGAACATGTGCAAAAACGGGTTCAGGTATGAACATGCCTACTCTGTCTAGAGTTTGTCCTTGTGATTTATTAATAGTCATCACAAATGCTGGCATCACGGGAAACCATCATTGAATCCATTTAAATGGGAGGCCAGTGTCAGATGGGGACAAATTAATTCTTGGAATCAGAACAGCCTCTCCCTCTGCAGATCCTGTTAATACTTCAGCTTCAATAATGTCGTAATCTTAAATCATTAGATTAGGTCGTAAGATTAGGTCATAATCTTTTGATAATCAATCTGGTATCATCACAAAGACCCCATTTACTATTGATATTTCTCAATGGCATAATGATTGCACTCATTTTCAATTTTAATTTATGACACAGCATTCCCAAAGGAGTAATGCTATTCAGAAATTCGATGGGGAAATTTTCCTTTGATTCTTTGTTATGTGGTGGGGCCACAACATTAGTAACAAAGAAACAGAATTAAAACTTTATTGTGGGGAGCTGCTACAGTGTTTTGGACAGGTTCAAGCCTTGGACTGATGAGAGGGCACAGTCCTCTCATTGCCACATGCAAGTCCCAGCTTGGAGGGCAGGGCCCTCCCAGCACAATTATAACCAACATCTGTAGTTGTAAGCTTGAACCTATGGTCCGAACACGTGGCCCCACGTGCCTGAGTGATGTGGGCTTGATAGAGTTCAGGTGAATGTAGTTGAGTAGAATTGAAACCCAGGAGAATGTTTGTAAACATCTTGGTCATGCCCTTACTTGGCCTCATAGCATCTGCTATAAAATAAAGGCATGACTGTGGGCGTGGTCGCTGTCTCTCAGAGAAGCAGCATTCAACCGAGACCTGGATTTCATTCTCTTGTCTGTCTTTTCTAAGCCTTTCAGCCGCCCCACTCAGGTTCAAACGTTAGAAAGATCTGTCTCCACACTCCCAGGGCGGATTCCTGCCTCAAACTCCACCTTTACAGGAAATAGCTCTGGGAAACACCTTGGGGGCAGGCACAGATATTGCCAAGACAACCCCTGTGGGACTGACTTCCTTCCAGTCGGTCTCGGCTGTTCGTCCATACGTGACAAACACCACCCATAGTTTTCTTGTTTTTTTGTTGTTGCTGTTCTGGGGTTTTTTTTAAATATATTTTATTGATTTTTTACAGAGAGGAAGGGAGATAGAGAGCCAGAAACATCGATGAGAGAGAAACATCGATCAACTGCCTCCTGCACATCTCCCACTGGGGATATGCCCGCAACCAAGGTAAATGCCCTTGACCGGAATTGAACCTGGGACATTTCAGTCCACAGGCCGATGCTCTATCCACTGAGCCAAACCGGTTTCGGCCACCCATCATTTTTATATAAGTAGATACGATTTAAAGATGATATCTACACTAATAAAAGACAAACATGCAAATTGACAGTACCTTCGCTATGCCTTAAGTCATGCCCACCAGCCAATCAGAGCAACTATATGCAAAGTAACACAACCAAGATGGCGACCGGCAGCCACGAAGCTGTAGCAAGCAGGAGGCTTGGTTGCCCCAGTGATGGAGGAAGCCAAGCTTCCCGCCTGCCACGCAAGCTCAGAGCTCCAATTAAGGCAACAAAGTTTCAATTATAGAAGATCAATAAACCCCAGATATCTGCTTTCAGCCAGACATGGCTACAGAGCTGGAGTGACCAAGAGGCTTGGGTTGCCCTTGGCGATAGAGGAAGCCAAGCTTCCTGCCAGCTCTGGCTGGCTATGAGCTCCAATCAAGGCTACAAAGTTTCAATTATAGAAGATAAATAAATCCCAGAATTAAAAAAAAAAGAAAAAAAGGAGAGGCTGGGAGCTTCTGTTGGCGGGTTGGGGAGGCTTGGCCAGCCTGAAAACAAACCTCAGCCCCTCACCCAGAATGGCCAGGCACCCCAGTGGAGACCCCCCACCCTAAAGGGGGTGTGGCCACCCTGAAAACAGCCATCAGCCCCTCACTCAGACTGGCCAAACCTCCATGGGGTGAGGGTCCCCCCTGGCGGGGCTTGACCAGCCTGAAAATAGCCATCAGCCCCTCACCCAGGCTGGCCAGGCACCCCAGTGGGGACCCCCACCCTGAAGGGGGTTTGGGCAGCCTGAAAACACCCTTCATCCCCTCACCCAGGCTGGCCAGGCACCCCAGTGGGGATCCCCACCCTGAAGGGGGTGAGACCAGCATGCAAATACCCATCAGGCCGTCACCCAGGCTGGCCATGCACCCCAGCGGGCCCCCCACCCTGATTTGGGACACCCTTAAGGGCAAACCAGTCGGCCTCTATCCTATCTAATAAAAGGGAAACATGCAAATTGACCATAACCCCGACACCCTTCCCATTGGCTAATCAGCAGGATATGCAAATTAACTGCCAACCAAGATGGCAGCCAGCAGCCATGCAGCTGAAGCAAACAGGAGGATTGCTTGCTACAGTGATGGAGGAAGCCAACATTCCCGGCCGGCCGCTGCCAGCCTCTGATCTGCACTCTAAGCAACTATGTTGCAATTATAGAAGCTAAACAAGCTCCGGAGACCTGCTTTCAGCCAGTTTTTACCTCAGAGCTTAGAGCTGCTGTGATGGCAAGAGAGTTTCAATTATAGAAGCCAAACAGACTCAGAAACCTGCTTTCAGTCCTCAGAGCTAAAGCCGGCTCTCATCTCCAGTGACAGCTATAGAAGGTAAATGAATCCCAGAATTAAAAAAAAAGAAAAGAAAAAAAGAAGAGGCTGGGAGCTTAAGTTGCCCTCCAGCCTGAAAACGGCTCTCAGGCCCTCACCCAGACTGGCCAGTCACCCAAGCGGGACCCCCATCCTGATCCGGGACACTTTCAGGGCAAACCAGCCAGCCCCCAACCCATGCACCAGGCCTCTATCCTATACTACACGCAGGGCGGGATGGTGAGAGCTGCCATCTGGGCCCCATGTACAGCCCTGGACAGCGGGGCATAAGCCCCACCCCCTGCCGGGACCCCTGTGTGCCACCTGAGCCCCCAGCTGGGACCCCCGTGACACCTAAGCCCCGCAATGCTAAGCCCTGCCCCAGCCGGGACCCTATGACTATTGGAGAGCAGGAAAGTGCCGCTGGGCCCTGGGTGGCTGTGTTGATCCAGCCATCAGTAAGTAGAAAAGTGCAGCCTGTAGGCAGCTCCCAGCTGTGCCTGATCCGGGAGCAGGAAAGCAAGCCCAGCCTGAGGGCAGCCCCCAACTGGGCCTGATCCAGGAGCAGGAAAGCAAGCCTGGCCTGCAGACAGTCCCCAGTTGCGCCTTCTCCCCAGTCGCCGTGAGGATCCAAGAGCAGGAAAGCAAGCCTGGCCTGCAGGCAGCCCCAAACTTTCCTTGCTCCCTGGTAGCCATGGTGGTCCAGGAGAAAGAAAGAAAGCCTGGCCTGGGGGCAGCCCCATGCTGGGCCTGATATGGGAGCAGGAAAGCCCAGCCTGTGGGCAGCTCCAAGCTGGGCCTGCTCCCCGGTCGCTGTGGTGATCTGGGAGCAGGAAAGCCTAGCTTGCAAGCAGCACTCCCATCCTGGCCATAGCTCAAGGAAGAGTACAACATGCAGTGGAGGCCAGGAGCCTGAGAGATCAACACAGAAGGGTTCCTGCTCCAAGCCTCCATGGTGTGGCTGGGGAAAGGCCCCCAGTGCGGACACACACACACACACACACACACACACACGGCAACTGCTTCGAGCCTATGTGGCGCGCCTGCTGCTGCTGCTGCTGGGCTCTGAGCTGCTCTCTAAGAAACATTGTTACAAATATAGAAGCTAAACAAAACCCCAGAAACCAGCTTTCAGTCAGCCGGGATCTCAGAGCTGGAGTCGCAACAAAGTTTCAAATACAGAAGGTAAACAAAGCACAGAAACCTGCTTTCAGCAGCCGAGGTGTGAGCTAAAGCCAGCTCTCAGCTCCAGTGACAGCCATAGAAGGTAAAAAAAAAATCCCAGAATTAAAAAAGAAAAGAAAAAAGGAGAGGTTGGGAGCTTCAGTCACCTGTCAGCCTGAAAACGGCCCTCAGCCCCTCACCCAGACTGACCAGACACCCCAGTGGGGACCCCCACCCTGAAGGGGGTGTGACCAGCTGCAAACAGCCATCATCCCCTCATCCAGGCTGGCCAGGCACCAAGCAGGACCCCCACCCTGACCCAGGACACTCTTCAGAGCAAACCAGCCAGCCCCCACCCATTCACCAGGCCTCTATCCTATATAGTAAAAGGGTAATATGCCTCCCAGCACCGGGATCAGCGGAGCCTCAAGGCCTCCCAGCACCGGAATCAGTGGAGCCGTGAGGCCTCCCAGCACCAGGATCAGCAGAGCAGCGAGGCCTCCCAGCACCGGGATCAGCGGAGCCGCGAGGCCTCCCGGCCTGGGATCAGTGGAGGCACAAGGCCTCCCGAACCTGGGATGAGCAGAGCCGAGGCCTCCTGGCACCGGGATCAGCTGAGCAATGAGGCCTCACTGCTCCTGTGTCAAGTGGAGCCGCGAGGCCTCTTCGCACCGGGATCAGCAGAGCAGTGAGGCCTCATTGCCCCTGTGTCAAGCAGAGCCACAAGGCCTCCCAGCACAGGGATCAGCAGAGCCGCAAGGCCTCACTGCCCCTGTGTCAAGCGGAGCCGCGAGGCCTCCCAGCACCCAGATCAGTGGAGCAGCAAGGCCTCCTAGCACTGGGATCAGCGGAGCCACGAGGCCTCCTGGCCCCTGGAGCAGCGTGACAGGGGGCAGCGCCCAAACCCCCTGATCACCCTGTGGCTCTGTGTGTGACAGGGGGCGGGGCCACAACCTCCCTATCCGCCCTGCTCTGTTCGTGAAAGGGGAAGGCGCCCCAACCCCCTGATCAGCCCTGCTCTGTGCCTGATAGGGGGGAGCTCCCCAACCTCCCCATCTGCCCTGCTCTGTGCGTGACAGGGGGGAGCTCCCCAACCCCCTGATCGGCCCTGCTCTGCGTATGACAGGGTACGGAGCCCCAACCCCCCTGATGCACCTGCTCTGTGTGTGACAGGGGGCAGCGCCCCAACCCCCTAATCTGCCCTGCTCTGTGCGTGACAGGGTGTGGTGCCACAACCTCCCCATCGACCCTGCCTTGAGTGTGACAGGCGGCAGCGCCCCAACCCCCCAATCAGCCCTACCCTGAGCGTGACTGAGGGTGGCATCGCAACCTCCTGATCCACCCTGCTCTGTGCATGACAGGGGGCGGTACCCCAACTCCCCAATCGGCCCTGCTCTGAGCCTGACCAGGGGCTGCAGGGCAGGCATGTAGGGATTGGGCCTGCCCTCTGCCACCCAGGAGTGGGCATAAGCCAACAGGTCGTTATCTCCCAAGGGGTCTCAGACTGTGAGAGGGCACAAGTAGGGCTGAGAGATTACCCGCCCCTCGCCCCCCGCCCCCGCCATTGCACAAATTTTTGTGCACCGGGCCTCTAGTTTATTTATAAAAAAAAAAAAAGTTTCATCATTTCAACCTAAGGTGTTTGCACAAAATTCTAGTTGGCAAGCTGAGCAGATAAATACGTCATTTATAAACAATTTTGGATTGTGCTTCATTTACTCTCTTTCATTTGTGTTGTTATTTTGCACACTTTTTGACCTTCATTATGGCTCCTAAGCTTAAGGCAGATTCTTCTGATGGCAGTGCTATGAAAAGAAGGAAAGCCATCACAATGGAAGTGAAAGTAGATGTAATAAGACGCTCGGAAAGGGGCAAAACACCAACCAACATCGGCCAGTTGCTTGGCTTAAGTCATACGACTGTCTCAATGATCACTGGTGAAAAGCATATACTTGAACATGTGAAAGGATCTGCTCCTTGAGATCAACTGTGATTACAAAGCAGTGCAGTGGTCTCATTATTCAGATGGAAAGATTATTAGTGCTTTGGCTGGATGACCAGCATCAACACCCTATCCCAGCTAACCTGATGTTGGTTCAGGAGAAGGCTGAAAGATTGTCTGAAGCCTTGAAAAAAGTGTGGATGAAAGGGGTCACATGCTGACCTGACAAGCTCAGGGTAGGCCTGCATGGCATTCTTGCAAACTCGGAGACCTAAAGTAACCACAAAGGATGGTCTGAAATTAAACTTTAACTAAAAGCAGTTATGGTGGGCAGTTACGTCCTAGGCCAATATCTTCACTGACAACGTCAAACTTTACCTTAACTGAGTCTATCTGTCTTTTTGCATCTATGATAACATACCCTTGAAATGTCTGGGTAACTTGTGACTTCCCTGTATCTGGAGCCCCTGGGGCACAACCAAATGTTCTGGGCCCCAGGACAGATACCACAGATTCCTTCATCACCGTGTTAATTGTTCCTGCACCCACCTAAGTAAGTGTCCAGCATTTTACTTTTTATCCAATCCCACGGGTTTCCCTGCTTTGCTTTATCCCTCCTCCTTAATCTATCACCAATGAATTTCATGTAACCCACCTATGTTCCTCCTTTGATTGGAATGTATAAATACAAATGTAACCTCGCCATTCTGCGGAGCAATATCTCAATTCGTTGAGGTTCTGCTTCCCGGCATATGTCGACAGTTTGGCTCAAATAAACTCACCAAAAATTCTTTACAGGTTTCAATGGTTTTTTACATTAACAAAAGAAAAGAGGGAAGGGAGTAAAAGTGAAGAGTTTGTGGCTAGTGAAGGTTGGTTTATGCGTTTTAAGGCTCATGCTAATTTGCATAATCTTAAAGTACACGGGAAAGCTGCTAGTAGTGATGTGAAAGCAGCAGGTGATTTTCCTAGTGTGTTGGCTGAGATAATTAGGGAGGTGAGTTACCTTATAAAGAAGGGTTTAATGTGGATGAGACAGGCTGGTTCTGGAAGTGTATACCTACACATATGTACATTGCCAAGGAGGAGAAGACAGCATCAGGCCATAAAGCCAGCAAGGAGAGATTGACTTTGCTACTTGTGGCTAATGCTGCTGGTGCCTTCAAGCTGAAGTCCTTGTTGGTGTATCTGGCCAAGAATCCAAGGGCACTCAAGGGCATATGGAAGGGTCAACTATCTGTCATCTGGAAATCTAACAAGAAGGCATGGGTGACACTTAGCATATTTGAGGACTGGTCCACCAACCACTTTGTGTCAGAAGTGAAGGACTACTGTGCTTCAAAGGGGCTGCCCTTTAAGGTGTTGTTAGTGCTGGACAATGCCCTTGGTCACCCTGCTGATTTGAATGACTTTCATCCAAATGTCAAGGTGGTTTGCCTTCCACCCAATACCAGCTCCCTTTTACAGCCTATGGACAAAGGTGTCATTGCCTCTTTCAAGGCCTACTACCTCTGAAGGGCATTTGCTATGGCTTTTAGGGCAATGAGGAGGATAAAGATTTGACTCTCAAGCACTTTTGGAAATCTTACAATGTTCTTGCTGCTATAAAAAAAATTTCTGATTCTTGGGGTGAAGTTAAGCAGATGAACTTAAATGGTGTTTGGGAAAAATTGTGTCCCTAGTTTGTGAATGATTTCCATGCCTTTGAGGATTCAGTCGAGGTTGTCATCAAGAATGTTGTTGAGTTGAGTAAGCAGCTTGATTTGGAGCTGGAGGCTTAGGATGTCACAGAGCTGCTGGCATCTCTTGGAGAGGAGCTATCTACCGAGGACCTCATTCACTGAAACAGCAGTTAATTGAAGAGGAAGACACACTAACCCCAGAGCCCAGGAGATTTATAAGCAAGAAGTTAGCAGGGGCCTTTGCCATGATAGAGGATGCCTTGGTAAGGTTTGAGGCTCAGGACCCCAACATTGACAGGTACATGAAGATTGCCAGAGGGGTCATGGATAGCCTGTGGTATTACAAGGAGATTTGGGAGGACAAGAAGAAGGTATCCTTCCAGACTAGCCTTGGATGTTATTTTAAGAAGGTAGAGAGGCCTGCAACAGATCCCATACCCTCTACCTCATATGCCTCCTCAGACTCACCTGCTCCAGTATCTCATGCACCTTCTGCAGGTTCTGCATCCAAACCTCCTCCCCCCAGTAGCCTAGTGTAAGCTTGTCTTTCTCCCTTTGCAACGTTCAGTGTGAAAGCCAACCACAGTAGTAACGGTAAGGATAATACAGTATATACCCTTGTATGTACATATGTGCTTTATGTTTTTTACTAGAGACCCAGTGCACAAAAATTGGTGCACTCGGGGGGTCCCTCAAACCGGCCTATGTCCTCTTGCAGTCTGGGACCCCTCGGAGAATGTCCACCTGCTGGATTAGGACCGCTCCTTGGGGGATCACACCCAAGCTGGCAGCCAGACATCCCTCTGGAAGCCTGGAAGCCCTCAGGGGATGTCCACTTGCCAGCAGGGAGCAGGCCTAAGCTGCAGTTGGACATCCATAGCACTGCTGAGGCGGGAGAGGCTCCCACCACCACCACTGTACTGGCAGCCGTTAGCCTGGCTTGTGGATGAGCACAGCTCCCCCTGTGGGAGCGCACTGTCCACTAGGGGGAAGCTCCTGTATTGAGTGTCTGGTGGTCAGTGTGTGTCATAGTGACCAGTCATTCACAGTTGTTCTGCTGTTAGGGTCAATTTGCATGTTAGCCTTTAATTATATAGAATAGAGGCCTGGTGTACGGGTGGGGGCCGACTGGTTTGCCCTGAAGGGTATCCTGTATCAGGGTGGGGGTACCTGGCCAGCCTGGGTGAGGGGTTGATGGCTGTTTTCAGGCTGCCCAAACCCCCTTCTGTTTGGGGGCCCCCACTGGGGTTCCTGGCCAGCCTGGGTGAGGGGATGAGGGCCGTTTTCAAGCTACCCACACCCCCTTCAGGGTGGGGGTCCCCACTGGGGTGCCTGGCCAGCCTGGGTAAGGGGTTGATGGCTGTTTTCAGACTGACCAAGCCCCCTTATGACTGAAGCTTTCAGCCTTTCCTTTTTTTTTTTTTTATTCATTCCAGCTCCATGGCCATGGTGAATGGAAGCAGGTATCTGTTGTTTATTTACCTTCTATAACTGAAACTTTATTGCTTTTGAGTGGAGCTCAGAGCCGGTGGCAGTATGGCTTCCTCCATCACTGGAGCAAGCAAGCCTCCTGCTCACTCCAGCTCTGTGGCTGCTGGACTCCATCTTGGTTGGGTTAATTTGCATATAGTCATTCTGATTGGCTGGTGGGCGTGGATTAAGGCATAGCAAAAGTACAGTCAATTTGCATGTTTGTCTATTATTATGTAAGATTATTTATTTACCACAAGTAAAGGTCAGGAATTGTTATCTTTCTTTTAAATTTATTTTACTGATTCACTTCATTACCGCTGTGTATGTGCTCCATGAGAGTGATGTAGGTGCTTATGTTGGTGGGTTCCAACTTACGGTGAAAATTGCTTTATGTCACGTCATAGCACTGGATCTCCAACATAACCCAAGGACCAACTGTATTTTGTTGAGGATTTTTGCATCCATATTTGTAGGAGATATTGATCTGAATTTTTCTTTATTGTGTTATCTTTTTCTATTCTGGTATCAGGACAATACTGGCATTATAGAATAAGTTAGAATGTGCTTTTCCTAATCTATTTTTGGAAAAGTTTGTGAAGAATTTTATTAATACTTCTAAAATGTTGGATAGAATCTGGGCTTGAGGTTTTCTTTGTAGGTAATGTTTTATATTAGTCATTTAATCCCTTTATATATTACTATAGGCTTGGTGCACAACATCCATGCACAGGGGCAGGGGTGGCGGAGATCACCCCTAACCTCTCTGCCTGCCTGCCTCATCACCTCTAACCATTTTGCCTGACTGTCTGATCTCCCCTAATCACCTCTGCCTGCCTATCTGAATACCCGTAAGCGTTCTTCCCTGTGGACCTGATTGCCCCTAACTGCTCTTCTTTGCCAGACTTATCACCCCTAACCACTCTCCCCTGCTGGCCTGATTGCCCCTAACAACTATCCCCTGCTGGCTAGATCACCACCAACTGCTCTCTCCTGCCGGCCTGATCACCCCTAACCACTTCAGCCTCTGTAACTTTTGTCCAGATGTATGTCTGGAAGATGTATGGTATATTCAGTCTAATTAGCATGTTACCCTTTTATTAGTATAGATAGGTCTATTTAGTTGTCCATTTTTTCCTTGAGTTACTTTTGGTAGTTTATGATTTTTTCCATTTTATCTATGCTATCTAATTTGGAGAGCATAAAATTGTTAATAATATATACTTATAATTGTTTTATTTCCATAAGTTTAGTAATAATGCCCCCTTTTCATTCCTGATTTTACTAATTCTCGATATGCTTTTGGTCAAACTAGCTAAATATTTGTCAAGTTTTTGATATTTTCAAAGAAACAAGCTTTGGTTTTGTTGGTTTTCTATATTGTTTTTCTATTTCCTAGTTCATTAATTTCCACTTGCACTCTTCATTGTATTCTTCTGGTAAGTGCTTTAGGTTTTGTATGCTGCCTTAATCCCTGCCTTAATGTGGAATATTAGGATATTGGTTTGAGATCTTTCTTCTTGGTTTAATATCAATAGCTACATGTATATTTCCAGATATAAAATTTCCTCTAAGGAGGAGGGAAAAATGGCGGCAGTATAGACAGACATGTCCTGTGCCTCGTCCCGGAACAGATAGGGTGAGCAGCTGAAACGGGTAACATCCAGCCCGAATTGGCAGAGGAGATTCAGCTGGGAGAGTTAGCAACCGGGAAAGGCAGAGGACTCCTAGTGAAAGGTAAAGTCAAGACTCTGGGAAGGATAATCAGCCAGAACTCTGAACCCTGAGGATCAAAGGGAACCCACATGGCACCGGCTTGGGCTACGTCCTTGGGACAGGCACAGTAAAGAAGGTACGCAGAACTGCTGGTAGGCAGGGGATTCTAGATCTGAGTCCACAATCAGGAAAGTCTGAGGAGTGCCAGCAAGAGAAGAGTGCACGGAGGTGAAGCCTTTCCCCCGTCGCAGGGGATTCTAGATCTGGGTCCACAGTCAGTAAAGGCTGAAGAGTGCCAGCAGGAGAGTGCGCAGAGGTTCAGCCTCTCCGGCCTCTGTGGCTTGTGCTTTCTTCATAAAACCTAGTTCATAGGACCATTTGGATACGGACACTTACCCGTGGATGGAGTGTGGGAGAAGGTGTGGAATTGTGGAATCTGGGGAGAGAGGGAGATACAGGAGAAGTGGCAGCAAATTTGGTGCTGAGTAAAGCCTGAGCCTGGGACCTGGGCAGCCATTTTTCACTGAAGAGATAGCCCCTACCTCCAGTATCCAGGCAACTAATACAGCCACAACCAGATTCCGCCCTGAATAGTAAAAGAATTAAAAAACAAAACAAAACTAAACTAGGCTCTGAGAGCACAAAGGGGCTGGAATAAAGAGAAAGTTTCAGTCTCAGCAGTCAGAACCTGAGAAAGACTACAGTACAGAAGACTGGGATCTTTTTAAAAATATATATTTTATTGATTTTTTAGAGAGGAAGGGAGAGGGATAGAGTTAGAAACATCAATGAGAGAGAAACATCGATCAGCTGCCTCCTGCACACCCGCTCCTGGGGATGTGCCCGCAAACTAGGTACATGCCCTTAACCGGAATTGAACCTGGGACCTTTCAGTCCACAGGCTGACGCTTTATCCACTGAGCCAAACCAGTTAGGGCAAGACTGAGATCTTAAGCCATCCAAAGAAACACTTCACTTTTTTCATTTTTACTTTATTTTATTCTTTATTTTTTTATTACTTTGTTATCTCTTTTTTTCTTTGTTTTCCTGTTTTTGTTTCCTGCTTTTTTCCTATTTCTTTTCACATTATTTTTCCATCACACAATTTAATTTTTATTTGCTATTTTTATACCATTTTTGAAATCAAATTTTTTGTAAATTTACTATTATTTTTCTCATTCTCTTTCTTCTTATCCACCCATCCCTTTTCTACTTCCACTATACTGAATTGAGATCCTCCCCATAGTCATCCAATTCTCAACCTTATCTTGCACCACACTCTTCGCTGGGGGTTTGATGTTTGTATTTTTTTTGTCATTATTATTATTATTGTTTGTTTGTTTTGTTTGATTGTTTATCTACTGGTTCTGTGGTGTTTTCATATATATATGGTCTCCTTTTTCTTCCTTTTTCTTTTCTCTCATCTTTTTTGCACTCTTCCATATCATTTATGCTCTCTTTTATCACTACTATTCTCTTTCCTCAGGTGGTCACTTATAGTGGGGTTATTATTGTTGTGAGTACATTCATGCTTTGGTCCCTTTGTGTTGTGTCTTTTTTTTTATTTTTATTACAAAGGGTATTACATATGTGTCAATTCCCCCCCCCCCGCCCTAGACAGTCCCCTAGCCTCCCATATCCCCCAGTGTCTTATATCCATTGGTTATGCTTATATGCATGCATAAAAGTCCTTTGGTTGATCTCTTACCCCCCTACCTCCCGCCCCCCAACCCTCCCCGGCCTTCCCGCTGCAGTTTGACAATCTGTTTGAGGCAGCTCTGCCTCTGTATCTATTATTGTTCAAAAGTTTATAATGGTCTCAATTATCCATGAATAAGTGAGATCATGTGGTATTTTTCCTTCATTGACTGGCTTATTTCACTTAGCATAATGCTCTCCAGTTCCATCCATGCCGTTGCAAATGGTAAGAGTTCCTTCCTTTTTAGAGCAGCGTAGTATTCCATCGTGTAGATGTACCACTGTTTTCTAATCCATTCATCTACTGATGAGCACTTAGGCTGTTTCCAGATCTTAGCTATGGTGAATTGTGCTGCTATGAACATAGGGGTGCATATATCCTTTCTGATCGGTGTTTCTGTTTTCTTGGGATATATTCCTAGAAGTGGGATCACAGGGTCAAATGGGAGTTCCATTTGTAGTTTTTTGAGGAAACTCCATACTGTCTTCCATAGTGGCTGCACCAGTCTGCATTCCCACCAGCAGTGCACAAGTGTTCCTTTTTCTCCACATCCTCTCCAGCACTTGTCATTTGTTGATTTGTTGATGATAGCCAGTCTGACAGGTGTGAGATGGTACCTCATTGTTGTTTTGATTTGCATCTCTCGGATGATTAGTGACTTTGAGCATGTTTTCATATGTCTCTTGGCTTTCTGAATGTCCTCTTTTGAAAGGTGTCTATTTAGGTCCTTTGCCCATTTTTTGATTGGATTGTTTATTTCCTTTTGTTAAGTTGTATGAGTTCCCTATAAATTTTGGAGATTAGGCCCTTATCAGATGTGACATTGGCAAATATGTTTTCCCACACAGTGGGTTTTCTCGTTGTTTTGTTGATGGTTTCTTTTGCTGTGCAGAAGCTTTTTATTTTGATGTAGTCCCATTTGTTCATTTTCTCTTTAGTTTCAAGTGTCCTAGGAGCTGTATCAGTGAAGAAATTGCTTCGGCATATGTCTGAGATTTTGTTGCCTTTGGATTCTTCTAGAATTTTTATGGTTTCCTATCGTACATTTAAGTCCTTTATCCATTTTGAGTTTATTTTTGTATATGGTGTAAGTTGGTGGTCTAGTTTCATCTTCTTGCATATATCTGTCCAATTTTCCCAGCACCATTTATTGAAGAGACTATCTTGGCTCCATTGTATGTTCTTGCCTCCTTTGTCAAATATTAATTGAGCATATTGGTTCGGGCCAATTTCTGGGCTCTCTATTCTATTCCATTGATCTATATGCCTATTCTTGTGCCAGTACCAGGCAGTTTTGAGAACAGTGGCTTTGTAATACATCTTGATATCTGGTATTGAGATCCCACCTACTTTGTTCTTTTTCAGGATTGCTGCAGCTATTTGGGGTCTTTTTTTATTCCAGATGAATTTTTGGAGAGTTCGTTCTAGATCTATGAAGTATGCCATTGGTATTTTAATGGGAAGTGCGTTGAATTTATAGATTGCTTTGGGTAGTATGGACATTTTAATGATGTTGATTCTACCAATCCATGAACACGGTATATTCTTCCCTCTGTTTATGTCTTCCTCTATATCTTTTTTCAGTGTCCTGTAGTTTTCTGAGTAGAGGTCTTTTACCTCTTTAGTTAAGTTTATTCCTAGGTAGCTTAATTTTTTTGGTGTGATGGTAAACGGGATTGTTTTTATAATCTCTCTTTCTGAAAGTTCACTATTGGTGTATAGAAATGCCTCAGATTTCTTGGGGTTAATTTTGTATCCTGCTACATTGCCAAATTCATGTATTAAGTCTAGTAGCTTTTTGATGGAGTCTCTAGGATTTTGTATGTATAATATCATGTCGTCAGCAAATAAGGACAGTTTTACTTCCTCTTTTCCAATTTGGATGCCTTTTATTTCTTCTTCTTGCCTAATTGCAATGGCTAACACTGCCAGTACTATGTTTAACAGGAGTGGTGAGAGGGGGCACCCCTGTCTTGTTCCTGTTCTTAGGGGAAATGGTGTTAGTTTTTGTCCATTGAGTATGATGCTGGCTGTGGGCCTGTCATATATGGCTTTTATTATGTTGAGGTATGAACCTTCTACTCCCGCCTTACTGAGAGTTTTTATCAAAAATGGGTGTTGAATTTTGTCAAATACTTTTTCTGCATCAATTGATATTACCATATGGTTTTTTTCTTTCAATTTGTTTATGTGATGTATCACGTTTATTGATTTGCGGATATTGTACCATCCTTGCATCCCTGGGATAAATCCTACTTGGTCATGGTGTATGATCTTTCTGATGTACTGCTGGATCCGATTTGCTAAGATTTTGTTGAGGATTTTGGCATCTATGTTCATGAGGGATATTGGCCTGTAATTCTCTTTCATTGTGTTGTCTTTACCTGGTTTTGGTATTAGGGTGATGCTGGCTTCATAGAATGAGCTTGGAAGTGTTCCTTCCTCTTGAATTTTTTGTAGTAGTCTGAGGAGGATAGGTTTTAGTTCTTCCTTGAATGTTTGGTAAAACTTCCCTGTGAAGCCGTCTGGTCCTGGGCTTTTGTTTGATGGAAGCTTTTTGATGACTGTTTCAATTTCTTCCATAGTTATTGGCCTGTTGAGATTTGTAGATTCTTCCTGATTGAGTTTTGGAATGTTGTATTTTTCTAGGAATTTGTCCATTTCCTCCAGGCTGTCTAGTTTGTTGGAGTAGAGCTGTCCAAAGTATTTTTTAACAATCATTTGTATTTCTGTGGGGTCTGTTGTTATTTCGCCTCTATCATTTCTGATTTTGTTTATTTGGGTCCTCTCTCTTTGCTTCTTGGTGAGTCTGGCTAGGAGTTTATCAATCTTGTTTATCCTTTCAAAGAACCAGCTCTTGGTTTCATTGATTTTCTGTATTGTTTTTTTGGTCTCTATGTCATTTATTTCTGCTCTAATCTTTATTATCTCCTTCCTTCTGCTCACTCTGGGGTTTTCTTGTTGCTCTCTTTCTAAATCTTTGAGTTGTAGAGTTAGATGATTTACTACCATTTTTTCTTGTTTTTTGAGATAGGCCTGTTGAGCTATAAACTTCCCTTTCAGGACTGCTTTCATTGTGTCCCATAGGTTTTGGATTGTTGTGTTTTCATTGTCATTAGTTTCCAGGATGTTTTTAATTTCTACTTTGATCTCATTGGTGATCCAATCAATATTTAATAGCATGCTATTCAGCTTCCAGGTGTTTGAGTATTTTGGGTTGTTTTTATTGTAGTTTATTTCTAATATTATGACATCGTGGTCTGCGAAGATGCTTGGTATGATTTCAATCTTCTTGAATTTGGGGATACTTTGCTTGTGAACCAATATGTGGTCTATTTTTGAATGTGTCCCATGAGCACTTGAGAAGAACGTATATTCCCTGGCTTTGGGGTGAAGCGTCCTGAAGATGACTATTAAGTCCATCTGATCAAGTGAGTCATTTAGGATTGCTGTATCTTTGCTGATTGTTTGTCTATAGGACTTATCCAGTGCTGTCAGTGGTGTATTAAAGTCCCCTACTATGATTGTATTGTTGTCGATCTCTCCTTTGATATCTTCCAGGACTTTTTTTATGAATTTGGGTGCTCCTGCATTGGATGCATATATGTTTACCAGGGTTATATCTTCTTGTTGTATTGATCCTTTTAGTATTATGAAGTGGCCTTCCCTATCTCTTGTTATTGCCTTCACTTTGAGGTCTATTTTGCCCGATATAAGTATTGCTACCCCAGCTTTCTTTTCCTTTCCATTTGCCTGAAAGATATTTTTCCATCCTTTCACTTTCAGTCTGTGTGAGTCCCTTCTAGTGAGGTGGGTTTCTTGTAGACAGCAGATGTATGGGTCATGTTTTTTTATCCATTCAGCCACTTGATGTCTTTTGGGTGGGGCACTTAGTCCATTTACGTTTAAAGTTATTATTGAAAGGTACTTGTTTGTAGCCATTTCTTTTTTTGTGTGGCTGTTTTCTTTCTGAGCTTTTTCTTTCTTCTTTTTATACCAGACCCTTTAGCATTCCTTGCATTGCTGGCTTGGTGGTGATAAACTCCCTTAGCCCTTTTTTGTCTGTGAAGCTTCTTATTTCCCCTTCAAGTTTGAATGATAGCCTTGCTGGATAGAGTATTCTTGGATTCAGTCCTTTGCTTCACCTCACTTTGTAAATTTCTGTCATTCTTTTCTGGCCTGATGTGTTTCTGTTGAGAAATCATTTGATAATCTAATGAGGGATCCCTTGTATGTGACTTTCCGTCTCTCTCTCTTGCGGCCTGTAAGACTTTCTCTTTGTCCTGAACATTTGCCATGGTAATTATGATGTGTCTTGGTGTGGGTCTTTTCGGGTTCACCTTGTTTGGGACTCTCTGTGCTTGTGTGACTTTTTTCTTCCCCACCTCAGGGAAGTTTTCTGATATTATTTCTTCGAATAGGTTTTCTAATCCTTGTTCATCTTTCTGTTGTTCTGGTACCCCTATTATTTGTATGTTGTTTCGTTTCATGTTGTCCCAAAGCTCCCTTAGGCTCTCCTCCTGTCTTTTAATTTTTTTTCTCCAATTGCAGTACATTTTGGGTGTGTTTTGCTTCCTTGTCTTCTAATTCACTAATTCGGTCCTCCGCTTCTCCTAGTCTACTGTTGATACTTTCAATGGTGTTTTTTATTGCAGTTATATCACTCTTCATTTCTTCTTGGGTCTTACTTAAGTTACAGCTGCTGGTCCTTAGCAGAGGGTATGGTGCTCAGGAGATTGCTGTTGCTTGGATCTGCTGCGTTGATTTAAGGGCACAAAATACAACACAACAAGGCACCACGTACCAGGCACTAAATACAAATATATTCACAATATTAATAACCCCAAATAAGATGACCACCCGAATTAAGAGAATTAGGGGATAAGGCAGAAGGAAAAGAAAAAGATAAAAGAGAAAAAAGAAAAGTATGGACCAAAAAAAGGAGTGTAAAAATGAAATTGGGAAAAAGAAGGGGGGAAAATAAAAGTGAGAAAAGAAAAAAAAAAAGAGTGAAAAGAGAGAATGAAGTGGAAGAGGGGAAGAGACTTTTTATATGATGAGAATACTCCTATAGAACCACCACTAATCCCAGCAAATTCGAGCAACAGCTCCCTGTAGATGGATGCAAACTAGAAACAACCAATAATATAACGATGAAAATAGAATGGAGAACACTAATCCCAAAATAAAATAGAGAGAAAATAAAATGGCACTTTAAAAGATGGTAAAATGGTAGCAGTAATAATACTGGTTATAAATAAGAAGGTAGTAATTAAAAGGGTAAAACCAGGTGATGGAAAAAGAGGAGAAAAAAAAAGAAGAAAAAAAGGAAAAAAATATAAAAACAATAAAAAAAAAAGGAAAGAAAATTAAAAAAATTTTTGGTTTCTTAGTTAAAAGGTGAAAAAAGAAAAAAAAATTGCAGTAGTGAAGGTCCTTCGGTTCTTCTATTCTTCAGTCTGGCTCGCCTTTAGTCCTGCCAGGTATTCAGGAGAGTGTTGAGTTTCCCTGCGATACACTGTTCCTCTGTGTTGTAAATCACAGTCCTTATTTTAAAGCAGGCCGGATTTTGTTTCCCAGACTGCCTTATTTTGTGTTTAGCAAAGTGTCAGTTTGTGGCTCAGCCTCTGGGTGGCAGTGTTCTGGGCTTGGCCTCTGAGGCTATATGGCATTGAAAATCCCTCTCTAGGCCAGACCCTGTTAACTCCCGGGTGCTGATCAGATTATTTTAATCCTTGATCTCATTCAGGGTGGAATCTGGGTGTGGCTGTTCTCCTTGCCTGGGGGCTGGGGGGAGGAGTCTCACTCTCTGGAGAGAATGGCTGCCCCAGTCCTGGGCTGAGGGGCGTCTCAGCACTCAATTCGCTTCCACCTCTCCTGGACCCCCTTCTCTCCTCAGTCTCTCCCCAGATTCCACTCCTCCACACCCTCTCCCTCTGTTCAGCACAGGTGAGTGTCTGTATCCGAAATGTCCCATGAACAGGATTCCGCGAGAACAAACAAACAAACGCCGGCCACGGAAAACGGGGAAGGCTTAGTCCCTGTAAACTCTTCTTTTACGGGCACTGCATGGTCAGGTCAGCTCTTCAGGCTGCCCCCTTTAGGCTCAGTCCTCTGTGATCACAGAACCCAGCTCTCAAATCTCCCGGCGGCGCCAGGAATCCCGCAGATCGCCTTTCCCCGTCAGGGGCTGTGCCTGTCCCAAGGGACGCGGCTGTCTGCCATGCGGTCTCCCTCCGACCCTCTGGGCTCAGAGGTCTGGCAAACTTTCCTGCCCAAATCCCTGTTTTTTTTTTACCTTTCCAGGGGAGTTCTGCCCTTCCCAGCTGTAAACTGTCTCACCAGCTTAGCAATTTCGCCAATTCGGGGTGGGTGTTATTAGTTTCAGCTGCTCACTCCATTTGCTCCGGGACACGACCTGGGACGCGTCTGCCTATCTCGCCGCCATCTTCTTTTTCCCCTGTGTTGTGTCTTGTCGAGGTGAATTTTATCCTGTCTGGCCAGGTGCTAGAGAGTGAGCCTCATAACCAGACACCTGAAGAGGAAACTCCATCCACAAATGGGTCAATAACACCTCAGACCCAACTACAGAGGCAGGAAGAATGTGGCAGTGAGGGAGAGAGCGTGAGTCAGTGAGGGACCAAAAGAGGAGTGTGTGGTCATGTGGGATGTGTGTGTGCGTGTGTGTGTGTGTGTGTGTGTGTGTGTCACAGATAGATCCCGCCGGACCTTCAGGATCAGGCTAAACGGGCTTGACTAACTAGGCAGCCTCTGCTACCATTGTAAGCAGTTCCGGGAGGCTGGCTCATCCTCAGAACCCTAGCGTTTTTAAGGAGAGAGATGCTGTAACTGGGAGCTAGGTCTTACCCCCACCCAAGGTGCCCTCAGATATCACCTGGGACTCTACAGATACCCCTGCCAGGGACCTGCTACCTTGGCTGTGGTTCCACAATCAACGAGTTTCCAGCCACCCTGGATGCAGGCTCCTGTGAGTTCTGAAGCATACTCCCCTTTGACTTACCCAAAGCCTTAGCCCAGGGCACTGCAACCATGGAAGCAGCAGACAAGTGAGCAGCCCACTCCTGTCCAAGGAGCAGCAGCCCCACGAGCAACCTGCCCCAGTCCTAAGAGCAGAAGCCTCACGTGGCCTGCCCCTGTCCAAAGAGCAGCAGCTGTGTGAGCAGCTTGCTCCCTCATCCGAGGAAAAGCAATCACGTGAGCAGCCTGCCCCATCTGAGGAGCAGCAGCCCTTCAAGCAGCCTGCCCATAATTGAGGAGCGGCAGCCCCACACAGCCCGCCCCAATCCAAGGAGCAGCAGCTGCATGAGAAGCCTGCCCCCATTTGAGCAGCAGCAGCGGTGTGAGCAACCCATACCCATATGAGGAACAGCATCACCTCAAGCAGCCCACTCACATTCAAGGAGAAGTAGCCACCCGGGCAGCCTGCCCTAGTCGGAGGAGCAGCAGCCACACGAGCAACGAGCAGACCACCCAAGTCCAAGGAGCGGCAGCCCTGTGCAGTCAACCCTGGTCCAAGGAGCAGCAGACACACCCACCCTGCACCTGTCCATTGAGCAGAAGCTGGGTGAGTGGCCTGCCCCACCCAGGAGCAACAGACATATGTGCAGCTCGCTCCCGCCCAAAGAGAAGCAGCCACTACATGCTCCTCCATACGTCAGAGGAGCAGCAGCTACACGTGCAGCTCATCCCACCCTGAGGAGCAGCAGCCACACAAGCAGACAGACCAACAACATATGAGGAGCAGCAGCCCTGTGCCGCCTAAGAGTAGCAGCCAAATGCAGTCTGCAACTGTCTGATGAACAGCAGCTGGGTGAGCATCCCGCCCCCATCCAAGGAGCAGAAGTCAAGTGAACAGCCTGCTCCTGTCCAAGGAGCAGCAGCCATGCACAGTCCACCTCCACCTGAGGAGCAGCAGCCTCATGATCAGCCCAACCCTGTCCAAAGAACAGCAGCTGTGTGAGCAGCCTCACCTACCAGCCAGAGGAGACACCATTGCTGCAAACAGCACTTACTAGAGGAACCACTGCCAACTGAGGAGCAGCCACTACCATTACCACTTGAGGAGCAACTGCAACCAAGAAACCACTACCATGCAAGGAGCACCCCTGCACGACTCAACATCTAGGTCAGTCAGTGAAACCAAAAATGGGTAGAAAAAGAAATCCCCAAAGGAAAGAAAAGGAAGGAAGAATCGTCAGAAAAGCAGCTGCAGCTAAGCTCCATCACTGGAGCAAGCAAGCCTATATTCTAAAATAATTTAGAATAAGGATCATAGCGTGCATAAATCGGATGGAGGAAAAAAATTAACTTATGTAAGAATCATGAAGAAACGGATGAAAAAAATCAATAACTTATGTAAGAGTAAAGAAGAAATGAAGAGTGATATAGCTGAAATAAAAAACACCATGGAAAGTTTCAACAGTAGACTAGGAGAAGCGGAGGACCGAATTAGCGAATTAGAAGATGGGGAAGCAAAACACACCCAAACTTAACTGTCATTGGAGAAAAAAATTAAAATACAGGAGGAGAGCATAACAGAGCTATGGGACAACATGAAATGAAGCAACATACGAATAATAGGGTTCCAGAACAACAGGAAGAGGAACAAGGATTAGAAAACCTATTTGAAGGAATAATGTCAGAAAACTTCCTTGAGGTAGGGAAGAAAAAAGTCACACAAGCACAGAGAGTCCCAAACAAGGTGAACCCGAAAAGACCCACACCAAGACACATCATAATTACCATGGCAAATGTTCAGGACAAAGAAAGAATCCTAAAGGCTGCAAGAGAGAGACAGAGAGTTACATACAAGGGATCTCCCATTAGATTATCAAATGATTTCTCAACAGAAACACATCAGGCCAGAAAAGAATGGATGGAAATTTACAAAGTGATGCAAAGCAAAGGACAGAATCCAAAAATACTCTATCCAGCAAGGCTATCATTCAAACTGGAAGGGGAAATAAGAAGCCTCACAGACAAAAAAAGGCTAAGGGAGTTTATCACCACCAAGCCAGCAATGCAAGAAATGCTAAAGGGACTGGTGTAAAAAGAAGAAAGAAAAAGCTCAGAAAGAAAACAGCAACACAAAAAAAGAAATGGCTACAAACAAGTACCTTTCAATAATAACTTTAAACGTAAATGGACTAAATGCCCCACCCAAAAGACATCGAGTGGCTGAATGGATAAAAAAAAAAAAAAACATGACCCATACGTTTGCTGTCTACAAGAAACCCACCTCAGAAAAAGGGAATCACACAGACTGAAAGTGGAGGGATGGAAAAATATCTTTCAGATAAATGGAAATAAAAAAAAAGCTGGGGTAGCAATACTTATATCAGACAAAATAGACTTCAAAATGAAGGCCATAAGAAGAGATAAGGGAGGCCACTTCATAATACTAAAGGGATCAATACAAAACAGGATATAACCCTGATAAACATATATGCACCCAATGCAGGAGCACCCAAATACATAAAAAAAAGTCCTGGAAGTTATCAAGGGAGAGATCGACAACAATACAATCATAGTAGGGGACTTTAATACACCACTGACATCAATTGATAAATCCTCTAGACAAAAAATCAGCAAAGAAACAGCAATCCTAAATGACTCACTAAATTAAAGGAACTTAAGTGACATCTTCAGAATATTTCACACAAAAGCCACGGAATATACGTTCTTCTCAAGGGCACATGGGACATTTTCAAAAATAGACCACATATTGGGTCACAAGCAAAGTCTCCCCAAATTCAAGAAGACTGAAAGCATACCAAGCGTCTTCAGACCACAATGGCATAATATTAGAAATAAACTACAATAAAAACAATCCAAAACACTCAAACACTTGGAAGCTGAATAGCATGTTATTAAATATTGATTGGGCTACCAATGAGATCAAAGAAGAAATTAAAAAACATCCTGGAAGTCTTAACCGGTTTGGCTCAGTAGATAGAGCATCAGCGTGCGGACTAAAGGGTCCCAGGTTCCATTCTGGTCACGGGTATGTTCCTTGGTTGTGGGAACTTCCCCAGTAGGAAGTGTGCAGGAGACAGCTGATCAATGTTTCTCTCTCATTGATGTTTCTAACTCTCTATCCCTCTCCCTTCCTTTCTGTAAAAAATTAATAAAATATATATTTTAAAAAAAAAAAAAACATCCTGGAAACTAATGACAATGAAAACACAACAATCCAAAACCTATGGGACACAATGAAAGCAGTCCTGAGAGGGAAGTTTATAGCTCTACAGGCCTACCTCAAAAACAAGAAAAAAATGGTAGCAAATCATCTAACTCTACAACTCAAAGAATTAGAAAGAGAGCAACTAGAATAGCCCAGAGTGAGCAGAAGGAAAGAGATAATAAAGATTAGAGCAGAAATAAATGACATAGAGATAAAAAGAAAATGATACATAAAATCAAGGAAACCAAGAGCTCGTTTTTGGAAAAATAAACCATATTGATGAAACCCTAGTGAGGCTCAGCAAGAAGCAATGAGAGAGGAGCCAAATAAACAAAATCAGAAATGATAGAGGCAAAATAACAGCAGACCTCACAGAAATACAAATGATTGTTAAAAAATACTAGGAACAACTTTACTCCAACAAACTAGACCAAGTGGAGGAAGTGGACATATTCCAAGAAAAATATAAACTTCCAAAACAAAATCAGGAAGAATCTGAAAATCTCAACAGGCCAATAACTATGGAAGAAATTGAAGCCGTCATAAAAATGCTTCCAGCAAACAAAAGCCCAGGGCCAGACGGCTTCACAGGGGAGTTTTACCAAACATTCAAGGAAGAACTAAAACCTATCCTTCTCAGACTATTCCAAAAAAATTCAAGAGGAAGGAACACTTCCAAGCTCATTCTATGAAGCCAGCATCACCCTAATACCAAAATCAGATAAAGACAACACAATGAAAGAGAATTACAGGCCAATATCCCTCATGAAAATAGATGCCAAAATCATCAAAAAAAATATTAGCAAATCGGATCTAGCAGTACATCAGAAAGATCATACACCATGACCAAGTAGGATTTATCCCAGAGATGCAAGGATGGTACAATGTCCGCAAATCAATAAACGTGATACATCACATAAACAAATTGAGGGGAAAAAACACCACATATTCATATCAATTGATGCAGAAAAAGCATTCGACAAAATCCAACACCCATTTTTGATAAAATCTCTCAGCAAGGTGGGAATAGAAGGATCATACCTCAACATAATAAAATCCATATATGACAAACCCACAGCCAACATCATACTCAATGGTCAAAAACTAAAGCCATTTCCCCTAAGAAGAGGAACAAGACAGGGATGCCCACTCTCACCACTCCTGTTCGACATAGTACGGAAGTACTAGCCATTGAAATTAGACAACGAGAAGAAATAAAAGGCATCCAAATTGGGAAAGAAGAATAAAACTGTCCTTATTCCCCGATGACATGATATTGTACATAGAAAACCCTAAAGACTCCATCAAAAAACTATTAGGCTTAATTAATGAATTTGGCAATGTAGCAGGATACAAAATTGATGCCAAAGAAATCTATGGCATTTCTATATACCAATAGTGAACTTATAGAAAGAGAGAATAAAAAAGCAATCCCATTTACCATCGCACCAAAAAAAAAAAAATTAAGATATCTAGGAATAAACTTAACTAAAGGGGTAAAAGACCTCTACTCATAAAACTACAGGACACTGAAAAAAGAAATAGAGGAAGACATAAACAGATGGAAGAACATACCATGTTCATGGATTGGTAGAATCAACATCATTAAAATGTCCATACTACCCAAAGCAATCTATAAATTCAATGCACTTCCCATTAAAATACCAATGGCATATTTCACAGACCTAGAACGAACTCTCCAAAAATTTATCTGGAATTAAAACAAGACCCCAAATAGCTTCAGCGATCCTGAGAAAGAAGAACAAAGTAGGTGGGATCTCAAAACCAGATATCAAGCTGTATTAGAAAGCCACTGTTCTCAAAACTGCCTAGTACTGGCACAAGAACAGACATACAGATCAATGGAATAGAATAGAGAGCCCAGAAATCTACTCGAACCAATATGCTCAATTAATATTTGACAAAGGAGGCAAGAACATACAATGGAGTCAAGACAATCTCTTCAATAAATGGTGTTGGGAAAATTGGACAGATACATGCAAAAAAAATGAAACTAGACCACCAACTTACACCATACACAAAAATAAACTCAAAATGGATAAAGGACTTAAATGTAAGATGGGAAACCATAAAAAATACTAGAGGAATCTAAAGGCAACAAAATATCAGCCATATGCCAAAGCAATTTCTTCACTGATACAGCTCCTAGGGCATTGGAAACTAAAGGGAAAAAAAAATGGGACTACATCAAAATAATAAGCTTTTACACAGGAAAAGAAACCATCAACGAAACAACAAGAAATCCAACTGCATGGGAGAACATATTTGCCAATGTTATCTCCGATAAGGGTTTAATCTCCAACATTTATAGGGAACTCATACAACTTAACAAAAGGAAGATAAACAATCCAATCAAAAAATGGGCAAAGGACCTAAATAGACACCTTTCAAAAGAGGACATTCAGAAAGCCAAGAGACATATGAAGACATGCTCAATGTCACTAATCATCTGAGAGATGCAAATCAAAACAACAATGAGGTACCATCTCACACCTGTCAGAATGGCTATCATCAACAAATCAAGAATGTACAAGTGCTGGAGAGGATGGGGAGAAAAGGGAACCCTCGTGCACTGCTGGTGGGAATGCAGACTGGTGCTGCCACTATGGAAGACAGCATGGAGTTTCCTCAAAAAAATAAAAATGGAACTCCCATTTGATCCTGTGATCCCACTTCTAGGGATATATCCCAAGAAACTAGAAACACCAATCAGAAAGGATATATGCACTCCTATGTTCATAGCAGCACAATTTACCATAGCGAAGATCTGGAAACAGCCTAAGTGCCAATCAGCAGATGAATGGATTAGAAAACTGTGGTACAGCTACATAATGGAATACTATGCTGTTGTAAAAAAGAAGGAATTCTTACCACTTGCAACAGCATGGATGGAACTGGAGAGCATTATGCTAAGTGAAATAAACCAGTCAAGGAAATGAAAATACCACATGATCTCACTCATTTATGGATCATAAAGACAATTATAAACTGACTAGTAGCCTGGTGCACAAAAATTTGTGCACTCGGGGGTGAGGGTGAGGAGTGGGGCCAGACCCCTCAGCCCGACCTGCACCCTCTGTCATGTTCCGGGACCCCAGCCAGTCTTGGCCTAGGCACTGGCCTACAGGTTTGGGCAGCCTGGTTCCCAAGGCCCCATTTTATCAAGAGAACAAAGTCCGCGTTAGTTACAGCCCTCACAGAACCCAGTACACTGCATCTGTGCATACAATTGCCTCGTTCATGTGCCTGCTTGGCCCTACTGAATTACTAACATCTTGAGGACATAGCTCTGTCTTATCCTGATTCAACTTCAGTGCCTGGCCTGGTGCCATGGACCTGAGTGGGTTTGCTGAGTGAGTACATAATGAGTGAGTGAATGAGTGAATGAATGAGCAAGTAAGTGAATGAGCAAGCAGCTACCAGCGTGGATAGTACCCACTCTGCTCTGAGCTGCCTGACCCAAACCCCAGGAAGTTTTTGTCCTGCTCCCAGCGGCCCCACTCCCCTCTCCCGGCTGCATAGTTCCTGCAGGGCAAAGGCTGCCCTGGTGTGCATTTTGGAAAATCAGTACATTGGCATCTGCCAGCCTGGGATACCAGCCGGAGGGCCGCTAGTGGGCTTGGCCAGTGGCAGATCAGTGCATAAGCATCCGCCAGCCCTGATAGGACCATTTGTGGGCGTGGCCAGTGGCGGATCAGTGCATTAGCACCGATCAACCGGATTCCCGCTGAAGGGGCGTTTGTGGGCCTGGCTAGTGGCAGATCGGTGCATTAGCACCTGTCGCCCGCCCCCCCCCCCCCCAGGGCCGTTTGTGGACCTGGCCAGTGAGAGATGTGCATTTGCACCTGTCTGCCGGGGATCCCCTCAGGATGGACGTTTGTGGGTGTGGCTGGTGGCGGATCAGTGGCTTCAGCCGGCTATCCCGTTGGGAGGGCCGTTTGTTGGCCTGGCCTGTGGCCAATCACTGGGGTCCTGCCACCAGCCCTGGGTCTCTTCCCATACGGGTCGCCTGCCACCTGGATGGCAAATAGCAGGCCTGGATGGCAGCATGGCAGGAGGGATGTCGCTGTCCCGCCCTGCCTGCAGTAGGTATATTTGCCACCATTTTTGTTGGCGGTTAATTGCCAACCCGGCTGGTGATTAATTTGCATATCTTGCTGATTAGCCAATGGGAAGGCTAACAAAGTTACCATTAATTACCATGTTTCTCTATTATTAGATAGGATGAACAAAAATAGATACAGAGGCAGAGGAGCATCGAACAGACTGTCAAACTACAGCCAGAAGCCAGGGAGTGTTGGGGTAGAGGTAGTAAGAGATCAACCGAAGTACTTGTATGCATGCATATAATCATAACCAATGGACACAAGACACTGGGGGAGGGGATGCCGGGGGAATGGCAAGGGGGGAGAAAAGGGAGACGTATATAATACTCTTTGTAATACTTTAAACAATAAAACAAAATTTAAAAAAAAATTTCCTCTAAGTATCACTTTGGCTACACCCCATGAGTTTTGCTATGTTGTTTTTTTCTATTTCTATTCATCTCAAAGTATTTATAATTTCCCTTTTTATATCTTCCTTGATTCCTTGGTAATTTAGAATTGTGTTGTTTATTATTGATTTTTCCCTGGATGCGGTGTTCAGCTATTAGAGCATAGGCCTGAGAACTGGAGGGTCACGGGTTTGACTCGTACTCATTGGCATGTAACTGTGTTGCAGGTCCAATCCATGGATCACGGTCAGAAGGGGTGTGGGATGCAACCAATTGATGTGTCTCTTTTATCTCTCTCTCTCTTTTTCTTTTTCCATCTCCCTCCTTCCTTCCCCTCCACTCTCTAAAAATCAATGGGAAAAATATCCTTAGATTAAGATTAAAAAAAAAAAACATAGTTCTTTTCCTCAAGTTTATTTCTGTTACTCGTTTCTAATTTTCCTTCATTACAGCTGGAAATCATACTCTGTATGGTTTCAAGCCTCTTAAATTTATTTATTGAGGCTTATTTTATGGCCTCACACATTGTCTGTTTAGGAGAATGTTCCTTGTGCATTGCAGAGAATGTGGATTCTGGTGTTTTTGCGTGGAGTGTTCTAGTGTTAGACCTATTTGGTCACCACATCTCAACTTTTTTGTCCTTCTGATTAGTCCTTCTATGCATTATCCAAAGTGGGATGTTGAAATATGCAACTATTACTATTGAAATGTCTATTTCCACTTGACTTCTGTTATTTTTACACCAATCTTTTTAATTTTTCTGATTCAAATTTACCATTGAACCTCTCTAGTAAAATTTTCATTTCACTTATAATTTCAACTCCAGAATTACTTTCTTGTTCTTAAAAAGTAATCCCTATCTTTATTGATAGTATCTATTTGATGAGGTATTTTCATCATGGCTTCCTTTCTTTTCTAATTTCCCTCCGTTCTTTAAACATATTTGCAACTATTGCTTTAAAGCACTGTTTTCAAATTCATATGTTGGCTTTCTGACAGAGAGTTACTGCTGCCTGAATTTTTTTTCACTACGTGGGTTACAATTTACTGTTTCTTTGTATGTCTTTCGGTTTTGTTAAAAACTGGGTGTTTTAAGAAATGTAGTGCAGTGCTCTGCATAGGGATTTACCTTCTGCATTTGTAGAGCTCAATTAGCTGTTGTTTGCATGTTTGTTTACTGAGATGGCTGGACTCTTCAGGGGAAGTCTATGTCCCCTTCAGTGTGAAACCTCTGATGATGCTCCTTAGAAGGTGCAGCCTTGGGATGTCACGTGGGATGACAATAGTCTTAGCACTGCTCTCCTTGTTTGTCTCTTTCTTTAATCTCTCTGTTAAACTCTGAGTCTCCATTTGTATTATACTCAGCTGTTAGGTCTACCAATAGCCAGCTGATTTCTCTCCTGTTATTTACAATGTCTCTGGGCATAAATTGCTCCACAGTGTGATATAAATAAAATTGGTTGACTTTGCAGGGTGGTTTTTGGGGCCAATCTTTTAGGTTTTCTCTGATCCTCGAACGACCCATTGTGCATTTCTCTTTTCCTGGTTCTCTCTAGTAAATTGCTGACCCATGGTTTTTCTTGAAGCTCTTTTGGGATTACCAGATATCTGTAAACTACTTACCTATAAATTTTCACTGTTTTCAAGAGTGCCTGGGAACTTCCCACAGTCTGCCTCAAGCAAAGTCATTTCTTTTGAGGAGAGCTTTGGAGTTGTCTGTAATTATGGACTTCTTTTCCTCCTGCTCAAAAGTGCTGAACCACTGCTCTGGGCTCTAAGCAGGGGTTGTAGCCTCGGGTCATCTAAACATGCCTCTCCCAGCATGGACCCTCCATCATATGAGGGAGCTGGAGTGTGGGCCGCTGAGCTCCCAGTATTCTTAGCCTGTTGTGTCTGGGATAGAGCCTCTGTACTATGTCTAGAGAAGAAGAAGGGTGCTACTGGCTGTGCTCACCAGTTTTGTTTTGCAAATAAGAGTTAAAGGGCATCATGAAAAATGCTGCCAGCCTAACCCCTATTGGTAAGGTAGCATATACTTGATGGCTAACTGAGGGGAACAGGAACCCCATTTTCTTTACCACATTTTCCCAGAATGGAGTTTCCCTTAAGCTGAGCTGAATGTGAGTGGGGGAGGGAGAAAGGAAGTCATGGGTAAGTACTACCCAGATTCTCACTCCTGTTACTAAAATTTAGCATATTGCAAAGGAATTAACATTTCTTCATTTGCTATGTGACCTTATGGTGGCTTTTAGAGACTTTAATTGTTAAAAATTTCACCTGATGTGGTTGTTCCACCAGCAATAATTCTGCAGGGCCCCTCACAATGATGTTTGCAAGTGGAAACCTGGTGAGTAGTTTTAGATTCAATGGTGGCTACCATGCTAGCTCCCCTCATTTTCCTTCCAGCTGAGTGCATGGAGTTTTCATAGTTTAGTTTTCCCTTTTTGTGGTTGTTCAGTGGGATTCAATGAACTATTGCAAAATGGGCCTAGGCGACAGCTCACCAGCCTTCCAAGTTGCTATGTTTATCTGGAGCCCTTGGCTTTCCAATCAATGCAGATGTGTTATACTTGCAAAGGACAGGAGAAATGCTGGTTTCTCCTTATATTTCCAGATAGCCATTTATGGTCTTTCACAGCTCAGAAGTGAGCCTTCTAATTCTAATTCTAAGTGTTATTTCCAAGTGATATTTCTACAAGAAATATTCCAAAAGAATGAGGCTGAATTAGCTGTTTATGCATAAGTTAAGCTTTGAGAATATAACGAGGGGGATAAGGACACATATGCAATAACTTAATCAATAAAAAAATAAAAATAAAAGAATTTGAAAAATGGCAACATCCATGAGCACCGGTTCAATTCAGAGTTGAATTTATTTTGTTTGACGCATGTCAGAGTCAAAGTGCTAAGTGTTGTGCCTGCTCTGGAGGAGGAGCAGTTGAGGGTTTGGAAACTCACAGGAAAACTCCTCCATTTCATCCTCAGGCTAGCACCAGCTTAAGAGGGGTCCCAATAGATCTTAAACACTGTTCAGGGTGATCTTCATGATGAAGTTTCTTCTTGGCTGAACATTCTCCTCTCACCCCTCTGAAGACTTCAGCAGGTACAAGTAAGGGAATGTGGGCCCTGTAACCTAGCCTTTCTAGCCTGAGCAGTGATCAAAACTTTAAGTGATGAATTAAACAGAACAAGGAGGAAGTGAGGCTGGAAAGTGTTGTGGTGGAGGCAGGATGCATGCTTTCCAGTGCACAAGTGAATTTACAGTAACATCTTGTAGCTCATTTCTTGGAAATAGAGGGCATTATGAGAAACAAAAATAAATATTGTGCTGTGATACCATTGGATACACATTAAATCCCACCTTTGTCCCTTGGTAAAGATGAACTTACAGCATTTATCAGTAGCAATAAAGCACCTAAGGACATATGTTTATGGGAGAATTGGAGTGAAGCAAAAAAAAAAAATGTCAAACTAAATACAAAAGGAAGAAATACAGATAACAGGAGAAATTGTGCAAACCAAACTGAAAATTTCAGAGAAGAGGCAAGTGACTGAATGTTATCAGATGGATCCAGTAACCACTGAATTCTATCCTGGTTCATCTTCTAAGGAGCCTCTTCTTCTGCCACAAGGTCAAGTGCTAAGAATTCAAGGTTGTCCAAGCAAACAAATGGGCTTTGGAGGAAGGGGTCTAAAAAGTCCTGGCAGATGAGTAAGGAAGGGAGAGGAGGGTGTGCTGAGAGTGGCAGAGACTGTGGGAGAAGCACACTTGTTTCCCTGCTTCTTGCCTTCCTGGCTGTTGGTGCCACATGGTAATGGGGCTGGGATCTGTCACTGTCTGTAACTATACTTGAATCTAATGACCCCATGCACTCAAAGCATGGGAGCAGAGGCCCACTGTGATGTTGCTCCTTCACACAGACCCCCTTAAGCCAAGAGTCCCAGGACTGGTCCCTCCAAGTGGACTTCCATGAGGAAACCTATTCGCTGTCACAGGTTTATCACTATAATCAACCAACATCTGAGAGGAAGTGTGGGTAAGCAGCCAGGGCTCAGGATTCAAACCAGTTGGGGTCTGGGGACTTCTTCTCTAGGGACAAGGCCCAGATATTGGTGTAAAATGTGAATCCTGGGGAATCAGACTTAGTGATCTGACCCTTCCCTATCTTATCATCTGTAGAGATACCAGGGCTCAGAGGCATTATGGCTTGTCCAAAGCCATAGACTCAACAGTGCAGATCAGAAGCACATATATTTTCTGACTGTATTTCATGTGTTAATGGCAGACACTAGTGCTAATGTGCTAATATGACAGTTTTTTCTGAACCTCATGGAACAAAGAAAGTGTTACTGGGCTAACAGAAGGGGACACATTGTCAGACATGTTAGCCATCCTGTGTTGCAGCAGAGGCTGCTGGCTTAGATGTATTTACATGCATGAAAACTCATTTTGTCTTATTTTGTAAGGGATAATGCCCTCCTTAGGTAAAACTATTCTTTTTTGAATTAAATTTATTGGAGTGACAATGGTTAATAACATTATATATGTTTCAGGTGTATAATTCCATGATACCTCATCTGTATATTGCGTTGTGTGCCCAAGCCAAAGTCTAGTCTCCTTCTGTCACCAAAGGTTTGACCCCATTTGCACTTTCCTGGCCCCGCTCACTCCATCTTTTTGGTAAACACCATAGTGTTGCCTGTGTCAGTGAGGTTTTGTAAAACAATTCTTTTGTAGGAATTTGGTGCTCTATGGGAGTGTGAGGTTGGCTCTTGCGGGTGGGCCTGGAGCATGCTCTCAGGCAGAGGTGGTTTCAGGACCTGTTGTGCTCACACCAGCTGGCAAACTTCTCCTTCCCCTTAAGAATCCATGAGCCCTTAATTTTCTGTCTCTCTCAAAAAGGAAGATGTTTTTGGTTTTGTTTTGGGGTTGTAAAATTTTTGATGACTGTTAAATTCTTCTTAAAAGGCCTGAGTCCAGAAACAGGTAAAAGTAAAGAGGATGGAGAGGGGACGGATCTAGAGTCTGGAATCCTTGGCAGGGAGACATTGCTGAGAAACAGGGCCATGCAGAGTTTAAAGGTTTCTGAGAAAGCCACCACTACACTCATCAGCAGCCTCTGTGGTCCTACTGGGCCAGATGAGTGGGTGGGGCTGGGAAGGATTACTCTAATAAACACAAGCTCATGCAGAAGGGGAAACCTCTGGGATGCTGAGAGGATGGAACAGAAGGAGGGCAGGAGAAAAGGTGAAGGAAAGAGCAAGGTGTTGTGTGAGATTCCTAGGGCTGACGTAGCACAGTACCACAAATAGTATAGCTTAAAGCCACAGAAATCTAAGGTCCCATAGTTCTCAGGGTCCAGTATAAAAAGGTGGCAGAGCCATGGTCTCTCTGAAGGGGCTAGAGCAAATCGTCCCCTGCTGGTAGCCAGGTCCTCATGCTGCTGGCAATCCTTGGAGGTCCTTGGCTGATGGATTCATAACTCTGATCTCTTGCCTTTTTCACTGTACAGGGAGAAACCAGGTGTGCCCCCACAATGTGTTTGGAAACCTCCTCAGATAAAGACTCATGTTCATCACTTACATGCTCTTCTTTCCACCCAGCAGTAGGATCAAACTCAGCATCTTCTCCCCCACTTTGTATCAAGTATCACCTTTCTTCCAGTGTCATTACCAAGGTCCTCACTTTGATGTGAGATCTCACCTTTAATATTCAAATTCCCAGCAATAGTTTCTACAAGGAAAATCTAAACCTTCTCTATCAGCTCCCTCAGCATTCTCCCAGCTTCTGTGCATTACCCTCAATTCCACAACCACATCCACATTTTAAGTATTTTTTAACAGTAGTACCCCATGCTCTTGTACCAACGCCAAACCTAGGAAACAAATACTGCATTTTAGAGACTATGAAAGCGAGTTGCAGAGAGGATAATGTATCCACATGTGGTATCCAGAAAATTACCCCCTTCCAGATAGCCATCCTAATCCTCAGAATCTGTGAATATTACCTTATTGCAAATGTGATGAAGTTAATTATTTTGAGATGAGGAGATTGTCTATCTGAATGGGTCCAACATGTAATCACAAAGGTTCCAGAAGATGGAGGCTAAAAGATCAAAGGCAGAAGAAGGCAATGTGATGATGGCAGCAGAGTTTAGAGTGATGTGGGCACAAGCTATGGATTCTGGAAGCTTCTTAGAAGCTGAAAGCGGCAAGAGATGGATTGTCTTCTGGAGCCTTCAGAAAGATCAGTCGTAATGATACCATCATTTTATCTCCATAAGACTAATTTCAGGCTCCTGACCTCCAGAACTCTCAGAGAATTCATTAGTATTGCCTCAGGCCACTACATTTTTGTAATTTGTTATGGCAGAAATAGGCAACTGGTATACCAAGCTTAATTGTTGATTTGTGGGAGAGTCAGCACAGTGTGAAGAGTCTGTTATCTTCATCTCCTGTTATTATTTTTGCAATGTTGTAATAAGTTTGAGCTTTGAATTTATATAAATCCTAGAAGCTGAAAAAGCCCTGAGCTCCACAAAGCAGACTCTGGTAAAAGTTAAAGAAATGTGTTTTTTTAAATAACCCACAGCCTTTGGAAAAATTCATATACATCCACATTGCCATTTGTGTGATGTGAACAATAAAGGGGTAAAAAGAATAAATGGAAAATGTAACAAAGGAAGCTGTGGTTTTCTCCCCATTCATCTCTTTGCTTCTGACTAAGTGGAAGGAGCCACATCCTAGAAGTGGGGAGGGCACCTTCATGGAGTTGCAGGTGGGGACCAGCAGCAGAGAGACAGGTGGCTCACAGCAGAGCTGGGTATCGAAATGAGCTCCTAGTGTCGAAGAGCGTGGCCAGGTGAACAGTGCAGGAGAAATATGAGGCAACACTCTTATCACAAGTCTTCTAGAGGGAGATCACTCTTAAGTTAGGGTTCAGGGATGGGATTGTCATGTTTCATATGCTCCTCTGTGGCCAATGAACATTCAAGACCTATATCCTGTACCCTGAGGATTATTTTTTTTAATTGATTTTAGAATGGGAAGAAGGGAGAAGGGAGAGAGAGACACTGATGTGAGAGAGATACATTGGTAAGTTGTCTCCGATACCCCTTGACCAAGGATTGAAACGGAGAACTTCTCGTTCTTGGGACAGTACTCCAACCAACTGAGCAACAGCAGATTCTATCTCAACCACTTCCCTCTTCCCTCTAAGGAACTTAACAGTGTACCTAGGGAAATACCTGGAGAAGCAGTTGGTTGACCAGGAAAACACCCAAAGCAGCTCTGACAAGATAAGTTTCATTCAAGGAATGTGGAGAGTGAAGTGAAACTGGCCAATGGTGGAGATATTTGGAGCAGGAAATGTGGTTCTGGCTCTGCTCTCCAGTCATATATGCAGCCTGTCAAGGTGAGTTTCCTGAGTGTGTGACCTGTAGAGCTGCACAAGGCCCAGTGGTTAGAGGGGACCCTCACGTGGTTTAATGCTTTGTAATATCATCTTAAAATTCTTCATGATTTTTCAACAAAGGACCTGGTATTTTCCTTTTGTGCCAGACCTGGCAAATTACATAGCTGGTCCTGATCTCTGTCTTTATTGGAAGTCAAAAAACTGCCACCTGGGGCTCTTCAGTGTAACCCAAGTCATTAACCCCAATAATTGGTCCAAGGATATGGTTGTTAACACCATAGTTTCCAAAGCCAGCTGCTTCCCTCCATTGGTAAACACCCTATTGTCCACTACTTCCTGCCACATATGGTCCTCTTAATACCTATCCTCAAGTTTAAACATTGACTGATCAAATTTCTCAGCCTAGTGAACAAAATCTATACATATAAAAGGCTAAGCAACAATTTGACCATCCAACCAGCTGGTAGGTATGACACACACTGACCATCAGGGGGCAGATGCTCAATGCAGGAGCTGCTGAGCTATGGTGAATTGGCAACTGCAGTTCTCCAGTGACACACCCTGGAACCAGAGAGGGAGGAGCTCTCACACTCTAGGACCCCTCGGGGGCTGTCAAAGAGCTGGTTTCAGCCCATTCCCTGCAGGACAGGCCCAGGGACCCTGCCTGCAGGATGGATCCCACTCAATCTGCAGATGCCTTTTGAGCCTGTGGTGCAGCCCCAGGTGCAGGCAGCAGGGGAGGGAACGCGGGAGGTTGGCTCCAAGGCATGTCTGGCCCATCTGGCCCAGTTCTGCCCCACAGGCTACCTTCTAATTAATTTCATTTCAATGTGCACGAATCCGTGCACTGGGTAACTAGTATATAATAAAAACTCAGTATTTTTATGGTGATGCAACAACTAGAATATCTTGTGAACCATGAGAGCTTTGGCAACCTGAATCTCACCTAAAAACAATTTTTGTAACCTAATAAATCCATCCCCTGGCAAATCTAGAGTAAGCTGACTCTGTCTGGACATGGGGTGGCAGAAGGTAGGAAGGTGAGGAGGGAAAGTTGCATCTATTCCTCAGGTGCATATTTAGTTGTCTGGTCATACAAACTTTCAATCGTGCAAGAACTATATATATATATAGATAGATAGATAGATAGATAGATAGATAGATAGATAGATATAGATATATAGAGATATATATAGATATATATAGATATATATATAGATGTATATCTATATATATATCTATATATATCTATATATATGTATATATATATATATATATATATATATATAGAGAGAGAGAGAGAGAGAGAGAGAGAGAGAGAGAGAGAGTCTTTTTCCAGGCCTCCTCTCCTATTTTCTCCTTGGCTCCCAGAGGTTTAGACTGCTTTGGCTTTGTACCTGAGTCCTTTTAATTTCAGAGTGAGTAATTTGAGACCCTCTTGAAAGAATAGGCTCAAAACCCATATTGTACAATCCCTAGCGAACACCTGAGGATTCACGAAGTCATATACCCAACTTCCTTCTTCCAGAATGACCACACAGTCTCCCACTACACCAGGGAAGATGACAGACACTGTGTCTGGCTTTCTGGGAAAGGTTTAGGTCATTTAATAGGGCCTTTTGGATCTACCACTATAACTCAAAACACCCAATATAGCTTTGGAAATTTGGGTGTGATATTGGGCACAAGGAGGAAAAGGTTTGATTTGGCAAATCTGAAGCACCCATCAAATTACGGGCAATATGACTGTCACTTTAATGATGAACAGTTCCTCCACTGACTTCAACCTATCTGTGCTTCCTGGCTCGGTGGGTTCAGAGAGTGCAAACACTTCATTCTCACAGTCAAAGCAAAAGCACACACTTAAGGAGATTCGTTGGAGAAAACCTGAGAACTCATCAACTGGTGGTAAAGAAGGTGAGTCTGGCTGATAAGCAGTCCTGAATGGCAGAGCTGTGAGGGCTATAGGTCCAGGGAGTGTGCAGGGCATGGGTTCTGGTCTCAGGAGGGACCTGGTTCTGTGTCAGCGGCACAGTAGGTGGGGAGGTGATTTCAGGGGTAGTGTCAGATGGTAGAGAGGGGAGTCAGGAGTTTTATAAGCACAACTAGAGGCCCGATGCATGAGATTCATGCAAGAATAGGCCTTCCTTCCTGTAGCTGCTGGCACTAGCTTTCGTGTGGCACTCAGGACCTGGGCCTTTGCTCTGGCCTACGCCTTCCACCTTCGCTCTGGGCCAGAGCTGCCTTCTGCCTTCACTCTGTGCCGGCCCCCAGTGGCCTGCCAGGTCTTGCAGGAGGTTTGTTTTACTTCATTGCTGGGGGGATGAAGGAAGCCAAGCATCCCACCCAAAGGAAGCCAAGCGTCCCACCTAAAGAAAGCCAAGTATCCAGCCCGAAGGAAGACAAGCATTCCACCTGCTCCAGTCAGCTCAGTGGCTCTGGCTGATTCCTCCATCTTTGTGGCTATGGGCACTGCCATCTTTGTGGCTATGGGTGCTGCCATCTTTGTAGCAGAGTGACACTTAATTTGCATATTACCCTTTTATTAGTATAGACTAGTGGCCTGGTGCATGAAATTTGTGCACGGGAGGAGGGTGTCCCTCAGCCCAGCCTATACCCTCTCCAATCTCGGACCCTTTGGGGGATGTCGACTACTGGTTTAGGCCTGATCCCAGGATGTCCGACTGCCGGGATCGGGTCTAAACCGGCAGTTGGACATCCATTTCACAATCCTGGACTGCTGTCTCCTAACCACTCACCTGCATGCCTGCCTGATTGCCCCTAATTCATGCACAGGAGCGGGGAGTTCCTCAGCCTGGCCTGCACCCTCTCCAATCCGGGACTCCTCAGGGCTGCTGGCACCTAACTGCTCACCTGCCTGCTGGCCTGATCCCCCTAACTGCTCTCCCCTGTTGGCCTGATCCCTCTAACTGCTCTCCCCTGATGGTCTGATACCCTTAACTGCTCTCCCCTGCAGTCCTGATCCTCCTAACTGCTCTCCCCTGCCTGCCTGATCACCTCTAACCGCCTCTGCCTCAGCCCTGCCACCATGGCTTTGTCTGGAAGGACGTCCGGAACCTCATCTGTAAGATGTTCAGTCTAATTAGCATATTACCTTTTTATTAGTATAGATGCCACCTTGCCTAAAAATGCAGGTTGTTAGCAGGTTTTCCCATCATGGAAGGAGAGCCCGCAGTAGCATCCTGGGTTCTGACCAGAGCTTAAGCACTTGTGCTTTATCTCAGCAAATGAGATTCCTAGAAGGCTCTTGGATGTACCTTGAACATTTTTATCAATTTTGCCAAATCATCCTCCAAAAATATTGAATCACTTTAAACTCCCACCAGCAACCATGCATGTGACCTCTGTCCTACTTTGATGCCAGTATCATTGATTTCCCCCTAGAAGGTTCTCTCCCCTCAGCTGGGACTGCTTGGCACTTGAGCCAACCTCACTGTTCAGCCCGGGACTTGATTTCCTGAGATAGAATTATGGAAGAGGAAAAATAGTTTTCCTCTACCCTTCTGAGTTCTTAGCGGAAGCCCTTGTAATGAAAGACAGATTACCAAGAGAAAAACTAAAGTGCATTAACATGTGTACCCCGTGTATATGTGGGAGATCCCAGGGAAAAATGAATAACCCCAAGGTGTCTTAGAATCCAGATTTAAATACCTTCTTCCTAGGGAGAGGGGACAGGAGATGTAGGCCTCTTAGAGGAGAGTACATGATTTTTAGGAAAGATGAATGGGGGTGGGGGAGATAGTTTGTAACAAAGTTTGGATGTGATGTCAACTTCTAGTCTCCTGTCCTGCGACAGGAGTCAGTTAGTCTTCACTGGCTGATGGCAATTTTCCATCAAGGGAACCTTTTGGGGGGGTCCGATTTTAGGCAGAGAAGGAGACTTCAGTGAAAACCTCTCCTTGCATTTGCTGTTTTTCAAGCATCTGCAGGTCAAGATCGTCAATATAACAACATGGCATATGTTGGAGTGGTCTGTTCTCTGACCTTCAGAATAAACCCAACAAAAGCTTGTTTCCTGTCTTAGATAATTTGCCACAGTAGCATTATTCCCTGGAGACAGTATTCTGACCAGTATTCTGATCACTTCCTGGGAGTGATCATAACATACCCTGTGCTTGTAGAAAGGTGTGGGCCATATCACTAAATAAATCAGGGTCAGTTTTCTCATCTTGTGGAAAGGGAGGTAAAGTTATGATAGATTTTCTCCCTTTCCACAGGTTTCCTGCCAGTTTGTGTCTCTGCTGCAGCCCCAGTGGCCCCAGCGCCTCTGCGGCCTTGGGGTTAGGGGCTGTTGGTTGCCGGCCCCCCTGCAGGCTGTGTCTGTGCTCCTCTGACCCCAGCGCCATGGTGGGGCTTGAGGTTGCTGGGTGCAGGTCACCCTGAGGGCTGTGTCTCTGCTCCTCTGGCCCCAGCGTCCCCAGCAGCCCCAGCGGCCCCAACGGCCCCAGTGGCCCCAGCAGCCCCAGAGCATCCTCGGCCACAGGGCTTGGGGCTGCTGGGTGCTGCCCCCCCTGCAGGATGTGTCTCTGCTCCTCTGACCCCAGCAGGGAGGTGGGGTTTGGGGCTGCTGGGTGCCGGGACCCCTGAGGGTTGTGTTTCTGTTCCTCCAACCCCAGCGCTGAGACGGGGCTTGGGGCATCTGGGTGCTGCCCCCCTGCGGGCTGTGTCTCTGCTCCCCTAACCCCAGCGCTGAGACGGGGCTTGGGGCTGCTGGGTGCCAGCCCCCCTGCGGGCTGTGCCTCTGCTCCTCTGACCCCAGCCAAGGCAGGACTTGGGGCCACTGGCTGCCGGGACCCCTGAGGGCTGTGTTTCTGTTCCTCCAACCCCAGCACTGAGGCGAGGGCTTGGGGTGGCTGGGTGCTGGTCCCCCTGAGGGTTGTGTCTCTGCTACTCTGACCCCAGTGGCCCCAGCGCCTCTGGGGCCATGGGGCTTGGGGTTGCTGGTGCCTGCCCTCCTGCGAGCTGTGTCTCTGCTCCCCCAACCCCAGCGCTGAGGCGGGGCTTGGGGCTGCTGGGTGCAGCCCCTCTGAGAGCTGTGTCTCTCCTCCGCCAACCATGCTGCCAGGTGGGGCTTGGGGCCACTGGCTGCCCGGACCTGCGGGCTGTGTCTCTGCTCTTCCATCTCTCCGGCAGCGCTGACCAAGCAGGCCCAGAGGCCCTCCACCAGCAGGTTAAGGCATAACACCTGCATCCTCACCAGGCTTGCTCTGCCACTTGGAGCCTACGTGGGCAAATTAGCCACCATCTTTGTTGGCAGTTAATTTGCATATTGTGCTAATTAGCCAATGGGAAAGGTAGCAGTCGTACACTAATTACCATGTTTCTCTTTTATTAGATAGGATGTTGCACATTGAACAGGACACTTTTGTGCTGAGTGGTGCACCTTCATGCATTTGCCGCTGAGATAGACACTGAGGGCTGCCTGATAAGCCCTCCTTTTCCCTGATAGGAAATAAATGTCCCATGGCAGGTCTTTAGGGCTCAAAGGCAATTTAGAGACTGCCCTCTTTTTACTGAAACAGAAGCAGGATCCCAGGGTTTGCCCACATCACTAAGGGCAGAGTAAATATGGACTGCAGGTTGCTGAATCCTTCCCATCATTTAGTAGAAACTGTGAACCCAGTAGTGTGACATACGAGGTGAGGAGGGGGTGTCATGGGGAGACGGTTGGCTATTCCGTTAAGAACAATGTATGTGAAACCCTCCTATTAACTTCCCTGTTACAGGCTTCCTGCCAGTTCTCCATTCTGGAAAGAGTGTGGACTCCCTTCCCTGCCCTCTCTTGATCTAACTCTTACTCTATGGGATTTTAGAATCATTGTCCCGAGAAGAAACTAAGAAGAGGCCATTGTGTGCAGTGCTTAGGAGGGAAGTGGTAGTCAGATAAGACGTTGAGTTGGATTCCTTTTCTACCTGATACCCTTGGCACCGTGACCATAGGCAAATGTCTCAGTATTTTTGAGCCACATCAATGTCCTTATTTTAAAAGTTGGAAAAATAAAATTAGCATTTCGGGGCAGTAAATGAGATAATGTACAAAACTTTTATCAGTATGCTTAGTATAGAATATTCAATAGTGGTTTTATTACACAGGTTAAATTTTTATTGTGGAAATTTTTTTAACTTATTCAATGATAAAGAGAATAGTACAAGGAACTTCCATGTACCTACATGAGGCTTCAACAATTACCAATACTAGATGCCAATTTTGTTTCATCTATATATTCACTACTCCCTACCCACCCCACATTATTTTGAAGCATCCATCAGGCATTGTTTCAGTAAATATTTGAAACAATTTAAAAATATTACCATAATCAGACTTCAAAAAGCAAGTAGAAATTTTAGAAAATTATCAATTGCAGTCAGATTTCCCTAATTGTCTCACAATTTAAAATTTTTTTTGAAGTCAGGTCCAAATAAGATCCATAAATTGCAATTGTTTGATTTCTCTTAAATTTATCTCAATATGTAGGTTTCCAATTTGCTGTTACTTTCTGGGAAATTTCTCTGGTGAGAAAGGGGAAGTCTTTTATCCAACAGAACCAGGCAATGTACATTTTGTTGATTATATCCTCGCGGTATCATTTCATCTGCTCTTCTATTTCTGATGTTTTGCATAAATTTATTTTAAAGGAGACATTTGACTAGATTCAGGTTTGACTGTTTTTTGGCAGGGATACTTCATAGGTGCAGCTGTCAACTCTCATCAGAAGGCACATAATGTTTGATTGTCTCTCTTTTTTTTACATTAATGATTGCTTAGTTTCATTAAGGGTCACAAATGATGATATTCAAATTCTATCATTTTTTCTTCATTAATGAGGTAGAATAATCATATAAAAAAATGTTCCCCTCAATCATGAGAGTTCCCATGAAGTGTAGTTATATAAGAAAGACAAGATACATGCTTGATTCTTTCCCTTTTTTGGTCTATGTTCAGAACAATAAAATGTTTTCCTCACAGACTCCCAATGGGGTTATGGACTACTTTTAAGAAGAAGGCCTTGCTCTGAACGCATGGATTTCAACATAATTGATACATTTTGATTCATTGGAATTATTACTGATGCTCAATTTGTCCCATCTTTGTCCTATTGGATTCTCTTGAAGTTGACTCATAAGTCCTTTTGATAAATTCCTAGAGATTTTTTAGAGCACCCTGGCTTTCTAGTTGACAAGAGAGTGTAGACTCAACTCAATTATTTCCTGCCTACTCATAAAATCAATACTTTCTCCTTAGAGCCCTAATCGTTTGGTGGGAAAGGAATGGCATTTGAAGACTACACTCTGGGCACTAAGGGTGCTCTTTGTCACTGGGCTCATTATTAACTCTATGCCTTTCCAATGGACTTCAAAAGTACACACACACACAAAAAAAAAAACTACTAAAAATAGGATTTTTGAAAAAAACATTTTAATTCAACTTTTAAATTTTATTTTATTTTATTTGCCTTAGTACAATCCCTCTAGATATGGACAATGAAATTATTGCATTTTCAAGTTACTTGGACCAATTTCTTATGTGGTTCATCCACCATATAAAATACAATTAGAGTTCTTTGTTTAATTTGCTTTTGATCAATATCTTAAAACATAACTTTTGTTGTATAATTATGTAAACTACCTACATGGTTTCAAGATGAAAGCTACGATATCTTAGTGTAACAAAGACATCCAGTTTCCAGCTTCTGTCCCTTTCCCCTCTACCCTGCTTCTCCCATTCTCATGTAAATAATGTTTTGGTGGTTTAGTTTTCAGAGTATCCTGCTATTACCTTTTCATATATATGAAATATATATATGTATATAAATATAATATTTTATATATGTAGTTCATATTCCTCCTTATTAGAGAAATGGTTGGCAAACTCTCCATTGTTTTCTTCACTTTGTTTTTTGTTTTGCTTTGTTTCACTTAATGATACATCCTGGAGATCTCTCCATGCTGGTATATACAGACACATCTCCTTTTCACAGTGGGATAGTTCTTCACTGTAATATATGCGAATATACCTTAGTTTATTTCTACTAATGGCCATTTCATAGTTTTTTGGTTTTTTGCTTTTACAAATCATGATGCAATAAATAGCTTTATGCAACATTTTTTTTCTATACTTTTGTCAGCGTAGTTTAGGAAGAATCCTAAAATTGGGGGTTGACAATCAAAGGGAAAATGCATATTTACTTTTGCAGCACAATGCTGACTTCTCCTCTGTAGGGTTTGGACTATTTTTCCATTCTCACCAGCCATGCATGAGAGGACCTGCTTTTGCCATACCTTTACCTACAGATTAGGCCAGCAAATCTTTGGAGTTGCCAAACCTGGAGGTGAGAAATAGTATCTCATCTCAGAAACAGAGGTGTAGTTTTAATTTATTTTACTTTTTGTGCTTTGATTTATTTTCCTTATTATGAATGTATGTTAATGTATTTTGATATATTCAAGACACATTTCAATTTATTTTTCTATGGGTGTTTATTCTTATATCTTGGTCTATTTTCTATTGAGCTGTTAAATTTTTGTTCCAGTTCCTCTTAAATTTCTGTGTATAACAGGAATATTCACCCCTTTGATGTAAGTTGGAAAATGTTTCTTTCCCTGGTGTGACATTTGTGCTTTAATTTGTCTATGATTTTTTGGTCCTACATTATGTGTGAGATTTGCATGTAATCATACTTACTAAACCTTTTCCATTATTTTTCAAATCTTAGAAATATTTTCCCTACCCCTATTTTACAAAAAATTTACCCATGTTTTTTCTATTATTTATATGGTTTAGTTTTTTACATTTAAACTTCTAATCGTTTTGGAATTGGAATGGCATGAGGCAATAGATGCAAATTTATCTTTTTCTATGTGATTATACAGTTACCCAAAGTCCTTTATTAGTCCACCTTCCCCCCACTGATGTGAGATGCTGCCTACTGAATGTAACTGTAACATAATGGAATGGAATATAAATGAATAGAGTATGATTAACTTGGTCTATTTCTGAACTTTCTGCTTTCATTGCACTGTTTTCTCTTTCCATGCACCAACATCATACTGCTTTAATCATAGAAACTATGATGCTTGACTCCTGGAAGAGCTAGTCCTCCTTTCTTGTTGTTTTTCTTAATAGGTCCAGATAACTTTCATTCTTCTTCTTCCAAATGAACCTTTAATCCATTATTTGAAGTTTATAATATGCTACTTAACTTTATAACCCACTGTTTGTCACCTACATGAAAAAAAAGATGCTGACCTAAAAAATTAACTTTAGTTATATAAAATCTTGTTAGAGAAATATCTATTTTGTCTTCATCCAAAGACTTTTTAATCCACTATTTATCACTTATAGGGGAAAAAGCTTATGACCAAAAAATTCAAATTTATACTTAAATAAACTCAATTTAGAGAAGTATCCATTAATTCCAATTTTATGATATGCTTTAAACATGAGTCGGGTTTGAATTCTGTCAAATGTCTTTTCTTCATCTAGATAATTTTCTTCTTCATCTATTAATGGGATGTGTTATAACAACTAATTTCCCATAATGAGTCATCCTAGTATTCCTGTAGTAAATCATAAAATCATGGGGTATTACTTTTTTTGTGCCAAAGAATTTATTTAAAATTTTTGTATTAATGCCTTAACTGGTTTGCCTCAGAGGATAGAGCATCAGCCTGCAGACTCAAGGGTCCCAGGTTCGATTCCAGTCAAGGGCATGTACCTTGGTTGAGGGCACATCCCCAGTAGGGAGTGTGCAGGAGGCAGTTGATCCATGTTTGTCTCCAATCGAAGTTTCTAACTCTCTATCCCTCTCCCTTCATCTCTGTAAAAAAATCAATAAAATATATTTAAAATTTTTGTATTAATGTTTAAAAATGAGACACATCTGTAGCTTTACTTATTGGAGAAGTCTTTGGTAGCCTTTGGGATCAATATAACACTTGATTCATACAGGAATTGAGAGATTTCCCTCTTTTTGATACGATCAGTAATAGCTCACATTGCATTGAGATGATCAGATCTTTAAAGTTTTAAGTGAGTTCCCTTGTGAAAGCACCTGGACCTGTACTCCTTTAAGGGGAGACTCTGCTCTATTATTCCTTCCATAATAATTGAACTGTGTCATCTCTCTATTCTTGAAATGAGTAATAGACCATTACCAATATTCATGAAGGAAAAGAATGAAGAAAAGAGGGTTGGGAATGGCCCCCACTTAGCTAAGTTGACCCTTCACCACTATCCTCCCCTTCCATTAGGTCTTGTGTAAGCCTAAGGCCCAGAGGCTCTTGAAACAAACATGGCTGGTCTTCAGGACAACATTCTGAGGATTGTTCTGGGGAGGAAACTGGAAGTGGAAAAAGTGCAACAACAAATACCATCTTTGGGAGATATGTATTTATATCTGAAATTGCTCCCCATGCTGTTGCCAAGTGCTATCAGAAAGCAGAGCGACAATGGAAAGGGAGGAACCTTCTTGTTGTGGACACCCCAGGACTCTTTGACACCAAGAAGACACTGCAGACCATCTGTGAGGAAATAACCAGGTGTGTACTCTTCTCCTGCCCTGGGCCTCATGCCATCATCCTGGCACTACAGCTGGGCTGCTACACGGAGGAGGAGCAGAGAACAGTTGCATTGATCAAGGCCATCTTTGGGGAGCCAGCCATGAAGCACATGATCATGTTGTTCACTCGTAAAGATGATTTGAAGGGTAAGACACTGAATGACTTTTTAGCAAACGCAGACGTGAACCTAGAAAATATCATCAAGGAATGTGGGATCTGCTGCAGTGCCTTCAATAACAAGCAGAATGCAGATGAGGCTGAGAAGGAAGCTCATATGCAGGAGCTGGTGGAGATGATAGAAGAAATGGTGCGGGAGAACAGAGGGGCTCACTTTTCTGATGCCATATACAAGGACACAGATGAAAAGCTGAAATGCCAGGCAGAAGCCTTGAAGAAAATCTATGCTGAGCAATTGGAGATGGAAATTAAACTAACAGAAGAGCAATGTGATCAGGAAAAAATATCATAGGAAGAAAAAGGGGAAAAAATAAAAGTCCTAAAGATGAAGCATAAAGAATGAATTAAAAATATAAGGGAACAAGCTGAAAGGAATATATTTGCAGATATTGTCCAAAGGATTTGGAATATGCTTTCAAATCTATGGCATAGCTTTTTCAAATAGTGAAAATTTTCTTTTTCTCTTTTTAATTTGCCATGATTTGTTACTGTGGAAGATCGTATTTTCAAAAAATGGTTACAACAGTATCTTCTATCCCACCTATTCTTCTTATAATCTGAGCTTGCTTTCCTTTTGTTGAGTTATATGGGTCTGTGCAACTGCCTTGAAATTCCATGGACTTTGTGACTGCTTTGGCAAATAGCGGATGGCTGTGACTTCTAAAGTTAGATAGGGAGGATGCCTCCTTGCACTCTGGAGTATGTTCCCTTGGCACTTGGCCACTATGTGGTGAGGAAGCCCAAGTTGTCCATCGAGTCCACATGAAGAGGACATGAAATCACTGGCTCACTCCCCTGGCTGCTCTTTCATCTGCCAGCAGAAAAAACTTACCACCCATGCTAGTAAGGCAAGATGGAAACAGATTCTCCATCTGCCAACTGAGCCATCTCAGATGAAGCTGCAAAGAGCAAAGATGGGCGATTCCCACTGCATTTCTGTCCAAGTTTCAGGAGAAAAATAAATGATTGTTGTTGCTTTAAACCACTAGGCTTTGGGATGGTTTGTTATGCAGTGACAGCTAAACAGAAGCATCCTCCCAGCTCATTTCCCACCAATCCCCACAATGCCAACAAGCTGAAGAAGTTAGAAAATTGGCATAACAATGGAATAATATATTATGGAGATTTCACAGGCTCAATTTAGTCCAATTCAAATGAGAAATCCTTCCTATATCACTGTTAGCACCACTGGAGATGCACATTAGTTTAGTCTATGTCTCTGAGCCCCTTGTTAGTGAAGCAGCAGGCTTCTCCAGCAAGATGGTTCTGTCGTCCATGTGAGGCAGGATAGTAAGATACTAGGTAATTTCCTGGGCAAGTGGGAAGGGGAAACTGAGACAAGAAAATTAAACAAAGCCAGTCTGTTTGGGTGTCTTGCAGCCAGCTTGTGAATCACAAAACTTTATCTTCACCAACCAAGGACACTTGAGAGCAAATGGTTTATATTCTCCTCTCTAACCAGAAGATACATAAGTTACATCACCCTGGTCTGGGAAGTGGAGCCCAAAGACCCAATTAAGGCCATTTATGCCAGCTAAACCCAAGGGTAGATAAAGTCAGGGAACAAATAAGAAAAACCCATCAAAGCCAGACAGACCTAAGATAGAAGTAAAACAAAACAAAGAAAAATTTCAAACTCACCCATACACTCATTTTAATGCATCAGCATATTATGAATGCACCTGGGAAACCAAGATGGCGGCATAGGTAAACAGTGGAGATTGCTGCCTCGCACAACCACTTCAAAAATACAACTAAAAGACGGAACGGACATCACCCAGAACCACAGGAAGGCTGGCTGAGGGGAAATTCTACAACTAGAAGGAAAGAGAAAAGCATACCAAGACTTACAGGAGGCGCAGTGCAGAAAAAAACAAAGGTGCGGAGGTGCCTGTGGAGTGGGCTGGCGGCTGAGGGCGTGGTTGTCTGTTTCAATCGGGAGGGAGTCTCAGGTTCTGAGCTCCAGTTCCAGGCGAGTCTCTGAGGACCCAGACTCAAACAGGTGAAGCAGGACTGTCTGGCATCAGTCGGAACTCGAGGGCAGCTTTCTCTCCGAGGTTTTGCAGCAGTTGCTGGGACTCTGAGAGGCAGAGCCTCTGAGGAAGGGACTGAGAGCAGTCATAACTACTCGCTCTGCCTGCACTGTTGATCCCCTGGGAACCGCCCTGCCCAAGCCTTGCAGGGAGGCATTTGCTGGTTAGCCTCAGGCAGAGGATAGATTAGCGCCGCCCTAGAGATCCAGCACAGAAGTTCTCCCACTGCAGACACAGCTGATTCTCATAGCCAGTTGGCCTGGAGGTCAAATCCCCCCCAGTATTACCTACAACATTCAAGGCTTAAGTACAACAAGACTGCACACAAAGACCACAAGGGGGTGCACCAAGAAAGCATAAAAAACGTGGAGACAAAGAAACAGGACAGAAATGACGGAAATGGGGGATATAGAGTTCAAAACCACACTTTTAAGGTCTCTCAAGAACTGTCTAGAAGCCGCCAATAAATTTAGTAAGGCCCTCGAAAAGACTGGTGAGACTGCCAATAAATTTAGTAAGGCCCTCGAAAAGACTGGTGAGACTGCCGATAAATGTAGTGAGATCCTCAAGAAATCTAATGAGACCCTCGATGTTGTGATAAAGAACCAACTAAAAATTAAGCATACACTGACTGAAATAAAGAATAGTATACAGACTCCCAACAGCAGACCAGAGGAGCGCAAGAATCAAGTCAAAGTTTTGAAATGCGAAGAAGCAAAAAACACCAACCGGAAAAGCAAAATGAAAAAATAATCTGAAAATACGAAGATAGTGTAAGGAGCCTCTGGGACAACATCCTAAATATAGGGGTGCCAGAAGATGAGAGAGAGCAAGATATTGAAAACCTATTTGAAGAAATAATGACAGAAAACCTCCCCTACCTGGTGAAAGAAATAGACTTACAACTCCAGGAAGCACAGAGAACCCCAAACAAAAGGAATCCAAAGAGGACCACACCAAGACACATCATAATTAAAATGCCAAGAGCAAAAGACAAAGAGAGACTCTTAAGAGCAGCAAGAGAAAGAAACTCAGTTACCTACAAGGGAATACCCATACGACTGTCAGCTGATTTCTCAACAGAAACTTTGCAAGCCAGAAAGGAGTGGCAAGAAATATTCAAAGTGATGAATACCAAGAACCTACAACCAAGATTACTTTATCCAGCAAAGCTATCATTCAGAATTGAAGGTCAGATAAAGAGCTTCACAGACAAGGAAAAGCTGAAGGAGTTCATCACCACCAAACCAGTATTATATGAAATGCTGAAAGGTATCCTTTAAGAAGAGGAAGAAGAAGAAAAAGGTAAAGATACAAATTATGAACAACAAATACGCAACTATCAACAAGTGAATCTAAGAATCAAGTGAATAAATAATCTGATGAACAGAATGAACTGGTGATTATAATAGAATCAGGGACATAGAAAGGGAATGGACTGACTATTCTTGGGGGGGAAAGGGGTGTGTGAGATGCGGGAAGAGACTGGACAAAAATCGTGCACCTATGGATGAGGACAGTGGGTGGGGAGTGAGGGCAGAGGGTGGGGTGGGAACTGGGAGGAGGAGAGTTATGGGGGGAAAAAAGAGGAGCCGATATAATAATCTGAACAATAAAGATTTAATTTAAAAAAAAAAAAAAGAATGCACCTGGAAAGCTGAAAAACACACACACAAAAAAAAAAAAACACAAGGGATAGAAAGCCCTCAGGACAAAAACTCATTACTTTAGAGCAGGCCCATACCCTTTTCCAGGCATGAACTTTTTATTTCTTCCTAAATGCTAAGGGTCCCCATGAAAGACTGCAGTCAGTAGAGCTATGGCAGTGACACTGGACCTGGGCTTAGCCCTTTATCCTATCTCCGAGGCTTCCTTTTCCCTGACTTCCCAGGGAGCTGAAGCAACCCTGCTGTGGCTCAGTTCTTTCCTATAACATTTCTAGAGCCAAAGCAGCCTAGGCACTCTGCTGTGGCTTCTTCTACCTTAATTACTATTTGGTCCTTTATTTCACTGTCCCCAGCTTTAATAAACATACTTTCAAAATCGGCTGGAGTTGTGTTTTGAAATCTTTCCTGCATCAAATCAAGAACCCATACACAATAGGGTAGAAAAGAGGACATCTGTAATACTCTCAACAATAAAGATTAATTTTTTTTAAAAAGACCCCACCCTGTTAAGTTCCAATCCCAGCAGGTCCAGGGGTCCCCAAAGGTGTGGATGGAGTTGGCAAAGAAGGAATGACATGGAGGCAGCATTCCATTGATCAGCATAGTTGGGTTCTCTAGCCAGGATCTCCAGCTAAGTTCTGTCTCGGATCTCATGCCATGTTCTCTTGCTAAGTTCTCCAGCCAGGTTCTGTGTTTTATTGTCTTGTTACATCTGTATTTATACCAGTTGATTTTAATCCTGTCAATTTCTATTCCAAAGGTTAGGGCGTTTCTTATCTCCATTCCAGGGAGTAAAGATTATGTAGCTTATGGGTGATTGTTCATAGTTAAAGTTATTAACTACCAGCCTGGCATTTAGTTAAGGGGTTTTATTCCCTTCCTAACTTCAGGGGAAACAACCTTTCTCTGAGAGGTGACGTTGGTTAAAACACAGAGCGCCAAGAGGGGAGCAAACATATTTAGAACAGTATGCCATATACGCCAGGTCCCTTGAAACATATGCTGTGCAGATGTTTCTTCCCTACAGTGACTGTGTCAAGCAGCAAGGATGGACCGACTTCCGGCACCACCCACTACAGGCCAGCCTGAGAAGATCCACTTTGGGCTGGTCCTGTCCATTAACACATGGACATCTGGGAGTTACGAAATTTTCTTACTGTTTTCCTCTTTATTTTCTTTTTAAGGTACCTAACTTTAAATATCTATTAAAGCATTAACTTAAAAATCTCTTCTCTGCCAAATGTTTTTCCTTTGTCTCTGCAGATCAATCCTTTGCCCTTCACCCTAGCTCTTTGCCCCAGGAGGCTGACCTATGTGACCGCATTGATCACATTGTTACACACCCAAAGGTTCTCCACTTGGGGTGTTGTATTCAAGAAGGAGACATGTTTGTCCCAAGACAGTTTTATTTACCTGTAGCAAATTAAGGAAACATGGGATTCATATAAAAAGATCTAACGCCTCAAAGGGAGTCTTGGCCATAGCTTACACTATTTGGTCAATTACATGTTGGTTTATTCTTTGCAGTTGGCTACATTTATATTGCTGAGTTCTTGTCAAGATCATCCTTTTTATAGCTGTACTGGTATATTTGAACATTTAGCAAGGACAGCATCTACACTAATAATAGACAAACATGGTAACTGACCATACCTTCCCTACCCTTCCCATTGGCTAATCAGGGTGATATACAAATTAACCGCCAGCAAAGATGGTGGTTCACCGCCAACAAAGATGGTTGTTAATTTGCATACATAGGCGCAATGCTGGGAGGCGAAAGGGGAAGGATGGAGGAAGCCACCTGCCACTGACGGTGATCAGAAACCCAGGTGGCAGCCAAGAGCCTGGTGGCAGGGCTGTGATCGTAGAACTGGGATGCCTTTGCCCGCCCCCGCCAGTAATCGGAGAAGCCGGGCCAGAGTCCGGGCTGTGTCACCACTAGGGGGCGCGATCTGGTCCCCCGGGAATGAAGCAGCCAGGCCCCAGAAGGAGACCCAGAAGCTGGGGCTGCCCACCCTGCATCAGCAAGCGGGTGCCATGTTTGTGTATGGAGAGGCGGGGGCGTGGCTCAGAATGGGTAGCGCTATGTCCAGGAGACCAGTGCTGAGGCCGGGTGTTCACCTCAGGATGTGAAGGGCGGGAGAGGAGCGCGAGGTAGAGGAGGTGTGGCTTCAGGCAAGTGAAGGAAAAGGGCAGGTCGCCCAGCCGCGACTCTGTTCCAAGCTTCCCGGCCCAGATTTTCAAATGTAAATATTACTTCAGATGTTGTAGTTGCACGTAGTTTATTCCCTTCCCCTCATGTTGGCTGTTAAAGTCATGCCTACCGCCTGGGCAGCCAGACCTCATGTTCATGGCACAGACGAGGTTTGGTTCTGGGGTCACCCCTTAGATTTTAAGTGGCTGCTACACTTGGTCGATAGAAAGAGTGAGACTTTAGCCCTGAAAAGACAGGAGGCTTGGGGCAGATGGTTCCCTCAAGGGCTCAGCCCACTTTCGGGCCATAGGCACAGGGAACGTCCAGGGTAACCCCCAGAGCAGGCATCTGTCTGAGCTCAGATGAAGCCGTTTTGCAGCCTGCCCTTCCTCTGTCCCAGGTGATGGGGGCCGTGACTGCTTCGAGACTGCTCCCTGGAAGCCATTCTCCCCTCAGCCTGTAGCTATAAAACAGCACACATGAAGAGAAACTTTTTTTGTGCCTCATATTAAAGAGTTTAAAAAAAAAAAAAAAGGTGTGCGTGACTCCTCACTGTGTTCATTTGTAAAAAAAAAAAAAATATATATATATATATATATATATATATATATATATATATATATATATATATATATAGCTCTTAAGACCCTGGGCGGCGAGGCAGCACAGGCCCAAAGAAAATATATACACAACCCATGGACACAGACAACAGGATGGTGATGGCCAGAGAGAAGTGGGGGGCAAGAGCTGGGTAGAGGGGGCAAAAGGGGGGAAATGGGGACATCCTATATAATAATAATGAAAAGCTAATATACACATTGACTGAACAGCAGAATGGCCGGTTGCTATGATGCGCACTGGCCACCAGGGGGCAGACACTCAATGCAGGAGCTGCCCCCTGGTGGTCAGTGCACTTCCATATGGAGAGTGCCACTCAGCCAGAAGCTGGCTCATGGCTGGCCAGCAAAGAGGTGGTGGCAGGAGCCTCTTCCATCTCCATGGCAGCACTAAGAATGTCCAACTAACGGTTTAGACCTGATCCCTTGGGAGCCTAAGTCTTTAGTCGGACATCCCCTGAGGCCTCCTGGCTTCCAGAAGGATGTCTGACTGCAAGCTTAGGCCTGATCCCCCAGGGAGTGGGCCTAAGTCAACAGTGGACCCACAGTCCTGGACTGTGAATGGGCGCAGGCCAGGCTGAGGGACCCCCTTCCCACCAAGTGCACAAATTTTTGTGCACCTGGCCTCTAGTTGAGTAAGAATGGCCCAGATCTTAAAGACTTTCTAACAACATAAGCGGGAACTCTGTCTCTCTGAGTTCAGCTTGGCTTCTGCCAATGGCAAGTGCAAGCAGATCTCTTCTGGGTAGAAAAGCAAAGTCAGGGTATTTGTTCTCCTGCCTCTCTCCCAGCAAGTCCATCTCTGACCAGCTGCAACCCTAAGCCTAAAGTCACACTTTCTCTACTCAACTCTTTTTCTGGGTTCGTGTTCTCTTCACGCCGATATGATTAGGGTGCAATTTCCTCACTGTTGCCAGCAGTCTCCCCTGTCACTTGCATACCCTGTGTACGCAGCTTGTAGGAAACCCTTGCCTTGACTCTCTCCCAAGTACCTAATTAGAGTGGGCCATCTCTGCTTCTAGTATCCTGATTCATATTTCTTTTTTTAAAAAATATATATATTTTATTGATTTTTTACAGAGAGGAAGGGAGAGAGATAGAGAGTTGGAAATATCGATGGGAGAGAGACATCGATTAGCTGCCTCCTGCACATCTCCTACTGGGGATGTGCCCGCAACCCAGGTACATGCCCTTGACCGGAATCGAACCCGAGACCTTTCAGTCCGCAGGCCAACGCTCTATCCACTGAGCCAAACCGGTTTAGGCATGATTCTTAACAATATCCCCTATCTTTTCTCTTTCAGACATGCACTGACAATTATTAATGTTTCTTTTAAAAATCCCCTCTAGTGTTTTCTGGTACCAGAATGTCTTTCCTGACAGCTGAAATCTGTGTCATTGCCCAAGCAGAATGCTGTGTTCATACCTGATGAGTCTGCTAATGTATCATCTTTGCTTAATCGTGTGAGAATACAAGTCAATGCCCTGAGTGATTGGACGCCCAACTCAGGAGACTTGCTAAGTCAGTAGTTTGGGTCATGGTGTTCTGGGTGGAAAAAGTTATCCCTGATTCTTGGAATTGGTGTCTTAACCTGTGTTTTCACGTGTGATTGTATTGTTGCTATGGCATCTGAGAGAGCAGCCACCAAAAGAGCCATTTCCATGCTTTTGAAGCCCCTTGCTGACCTCTCAGGGCACAGTGCAGAAGAAGAAGGTGGCATATGAAATTGTGAAAGCGCGTCACCATGAATGAGTGTTGGTGATAGATGGACAAGAGTCTCAAGTCTGGGCAGTTCTTACTAAATGCTAAAATGTGACACAGTATTTTGCAGAGGAGCTCCAATCGGATGAGCTTGACCTAAACCACTACTGATGGGTCTAACCAGCTAAAAAGAAGAAATCAACATGTAATTAATCAAACCGTGTATGATGTAAGAAATGGCTACCGGTAAGCCTCCCTTAGGAGAAGAACAACTTTGAAAAGTATTCCCTTTTCTTGTTACAACTTAAAATGGAACTTTTTCTCACACTAAGACTGTGTTCCTTTGAACCCATTGTGTCCTGTTACACTGTGTAAGGTCATAGAGGAGATGTGACCTCCAGTTGACCTGAAGGCTGAACCAAGGCAATTGGAGACTCACCCCAAGCCAGTCTTTGAAATGGGTCCTCAGCTTGCCTTTTCCTTTCCAGGAGCTGCCTCAAGGACACAGCCTTGAGATACTAATGTGTTGTTGAGACCATCAGGATGGTGTACCTGACTCAGCCCAGTTACAGAATTTTTTCAAATCTGGCAGGCAAGTGCAGAGAAGATTTGTCTTTGGATCACTCAAGACAAGCCTTGTAAGTAAATTTCCTGGCTTGTTAAACTGCCACCTACCCATCTGCCATGGCCTGCTTCTCTCCCTGCCCTCTCTATGGGGACCAGTTTCAGATTATTCCCAGGAGGTTTGGAACCAACATGTGCTTTTAAAACAGCAGTCTCATCTATGTTTTTAAGCAAATATAAAAAATGAAATATCTAAGGCAATTGTCCTCAAGTACTTTCTTCCTGTTAAAAAGCATCTTGATTTTCTAAAATTCTTCCTAAATTGGGATTTAGAATCAATGAATTGCCATGTTGCAGAAAATCATCATCCTCTCCTCCTCGACAGAGATCTGACATCTCAGCTCTAAGTCTGGGTCTCAGCCTCTCACATACATGTGCACATCGAGGAACGATGGCAGAGCATATCTGTGCTGAGCACACAAGCAGTTGCTGGATACGGGGTGGAGAGCGAGTGTAGGTGGCTGGGCAGGGATTACTACAGGGCATGAGGAAACCAATAGACCCATTATCTTGGTTGTGGTGATAATTTCACTGGTAGATACATATGTAAAAATTCAGTCAGTTCTCTGTTCTAATTATATGTAGCATATTATATGTCAAAATGCTTATTCATGTCTTTTTTCCTTTTTAAAATTCAGTTGCCTTTTTTTTAATGGATTATTAGAGTTCTTCATACATTCTGTTATTCTCTTTTAAAAATTCTTCATTGTTTAAAGTATTACATATGTCTCCTTTTTCCCCCATGGACCTCTCAATGGTTATTCCCACCAGCTACCCTCCAGCACATGCCCTCACCCCTCTACTGTCTGTATCCATGGGTTATGCTTATATGCATGCATACAAGTCCTTTGGGGTATGAGAGATATACATTCTGTTCTTTGTCAAATCTTTATCAAGCATATTTAAAAGTTCTTTATCATATGTGTGATTTGCAAAATTTTCTCCCAGCTCATAGTTTGATCTTATTTCTATCATCTTCTTATTGACTCAGATATATTTTGCTGATTATTTGTAATTTTTCTAACATGCACCCTTTTTCTTTCCAAGATAGTAATTTTTATTTTATTAAATTTATTGGGGTGACATTGATTAATAAAAAAATATAGGTTTCAAATATACAGTTCTATAATACAACATCTATATAGTGTATTGTATGTTCACTGCCCCACAGCCAAGTCTCTTTCCATCATCATATGTTTGACCCTCTTTCCCTTTTCTATCTGTCCCCTCACCCCCTTTTTCCTCTGGTAACCACCATACTGTTGTGTGTGTCTATGAGTTTCTGTTTGTGAAACCAGACACAATGGATTCGAGGCCACTTGTCACTACTTGAGCCGAATAAAGCAGAGATGGGGTTGAATCATATATGAGCGTTTATTCCAATAGTGTTGGTAATATGGGGAGAGCAGTTGGTCACCCTGGAAATTCTGCTCTGACAACCTCCCACCCCCTTGCCAGTTGGCTGATTGTATACACAGGAGGGAGAAGATAGCTACGTGCAGCTGTGAGCTGCAAGTGTAGCATGGGAAGGGGAGGATAGAGTCTGCAATCCAGCCTTCAGGAGCTCAAAGTCCAATAACACAGCAGCTAATCTGCTATGATGTTGCAAACAGCTCAGCCCTTTCCTGGAACCTGAGAATGGTCAGTGTTCCTGAGACAAACTCCCGGAGAGGGTCAGGGTCCAAGCAACCAAATCAAAGTGTGTCCTGTCCTTCGTCCATTCTCAAAATGTATTTCTTTTCTGAGTAATGGACCCATCGAGGCATCTTATCTTTTTACAGCCTTGTTCCATTCACAAGTTCGCCAGTGCCTGTAAGAAAACTTCTTATATATAGTTGGTAAGGTGAATAATTATTAGACAGCTGTGGCTCCATACTTATTGCATGGCCTTCCCCACTATCATTTGTTTGTCTGGTTTGTTTATTTGTTGCTTTCTGTTTATATCCTACAGAAAAGTAAAATATGGATCTTGTCTTTTTTCTTGATTTATTTCATTAGATGCTCTCAGGATCCATCCATGTTCTCCCAAAGGCAATATTCCATCCTTTCCATTGCTGAATATATTCCATTGCATATATGTACTACATGTTTTTTATCCAATTACCCATCACAGGGCACTTAGGTTGTTTCCATGTCTTGGCCACCATGAATAAAGCTACAATAAACATAGAGGTACATATGTCTCCACAAATAAATGTTTCCAGATTTATTGGGTGGATACCAAGAAGAGGAATTGCTGGGTCATATGATAGTTCCCTTGCTTATTCTTGGAGGAACCTACATACTGTTTTCCATATGGCTGTATCAGTTTACATTCCCACCAGCAGTTATGAGGTTTTATTTTTCTCCACAACCTGCAACACTTGTTACTACTTGTCTTTTTTTATGATAGCCATTCTAACAGGTGTGATGTGATATCTCATTGTCATTTTGATTTGCATTTCCATCATAGCTAGTGAAGTTGAGCATCTTTTCATATATCTGTTAGTCATTTGCCTGTCTTTTGGGAGAAGTGTCTGATCAGGTCATCTGCCTTTTTTTTTTTTTTTTGTAACTGGATCTTTTGCTTTATATTACTATTTCTGTAGAGCTTTATATACAGCTTTGTCTACTATCCGATCTAATAATAGACAAAGATTGAAATTAACCATACCTCTGCTACACCTCCCATTGGCTAATCATGGAGATATGCAAATTAACCACCAACAAAGATGGTGGCTAATTTGCATACTGCAGGCAGATCCCGCTGCACTGCCCAAGGGGAGATCTGGGCCTGCCCTGTCTTGGGCGGGGTGGGTGGGGTTGGCGGGGCAAGCAGCAGCATGATCAGAGCTGCTGTCCGCCCCAGCGCGGGATCCCGGCTTGCCGTGTCTTGGGCGGAGCGGGCAGGGCGAGCAGCAGCGTGATCCGTGAGAGGGCACAGGTTGTGCTGAGGGACCCCCCTTCCCTGCCAGTGTACAAATTTTGCGCAGGGGCTCCCCAACTGTCAATAATGGCCAGTCTGGGTGAGGGGCTGAGGGCCGTTTTCAGGCTGGCTAAACCCCACTGTGGGGAAACACACCCCAAGAGGGTGTGGGCATTCTGGGTGAGGGGCTGATGGCTGTTTGCAGGCTGGCCATAGCCCCCAGCCACTCAAGCTCCCAGTGGAGGCTGGCTGGAAGCAGGTAATTAAAGGAGCAAGTGAGTAAATCAGATTCCTTGTAAATAGTAAGTATTCTTTCATCAAACTGTGGTCTTGGTAATACATAAAGTATGGATCATTTGTGCACTCAGGTGGGTCCCTCAGCCCAGCCTGTGCCCTCTCGGAGTCTGGGACCCCTCGGGGGATGACCACTTGCCCCGCTCCCTGGGGGATTGAGCCTAAGCTGGCAATCAGACATCCCTCTGGCAGCCCGGCAGCCTTCGGGGGATGTCCACTTGCCAGCAGGGAGCAGGCCTAAGCTGCATTCGGACATCCTTAGCGCTGCTGAGGAGGTGGGAGAGGCTCCCACCACCACCACTGTACTGGCAGCCATCAGCCTGGCTTGTGGTTGAGCAGAGCTCCCCCTGTGGGAGCACACTGACTACCAAGGGGCAGCTCCCGCATTGAGCATCTGCCCCCTGGTGGTGAATGTGTGTCATAGTGACCAGTCATTCCCAGTCGTTCTGCTGTTTGGGTCAATTTACATATTACCCTTTTATTATATAGGAGTGCCTGGCCTGGGTTAGGGGCTGAGGGATGTTTTCAGGCTGGCCACACCCCCTTCAGGGTAGGGGGTCCTGCTGGGGTGCCTGGCCAGTCTGGGTGAGTGGCTGATGGCTGTTTTCAGGCTGACCAACCCACAGCAGGGACCCTCACACCATGAGGGTGTGGCCAGCCTGGGTGAGTTACTGATGGCTGTTTTCAAGCTGACTACAGCCCCTTCAGGGTGGGGGTCCCCACTGGGGTTCCTGGACAGACTGGGTAAGGGGCTCATGGCTTTTTGCAGGCTGGCCATAGCCCCTTCAGTGTGGGGGTCCACCCTGTGGTGCTTGTCCAGCCTGGGTGAGGGGCTGAGGGCCTTTTGCAGGCTGGACACAGCCCCTTCAGGGTGGATGGTCCTGCTGGGGTGCCTGGCCAGTCTGGGTGAGGGGCTGATGGCTGTTTGCAGGCTGGCTAAGCCCCCCTGCGGGGACACACACCCCAAGAGGGTGTGGCCATCCTGGGTGAGGGGTGATGGCTGTTTGCAGGCTGGCCATAGCCCCCAGCCACCCAAGCTCCCAGTGGAGGCTGGCTGGAAGCAGGTATCTGGGATTTATTTATCTTCTATAATTGAAACTTTGTTGCCATAAGCAGAGGCCACAGCGGGCTCAGGGCAAGCGGGAAACTTGGCTTCCTCCATTGCCCAGGCAACCAAGTCTCTTGCTTGCTCCAGCTCCCTGACTGCCATCCGCCATCTTGGTTGGGTTAATTTGCATATAGTCGCTCTGATTGACTGGTGGTCATAGCTTGGGCCATAGCGAAGGTACAGTCAATTAGCATCTTTGTCTTTTATTAGTGTAGATATATATATTTATATTTATATTTATATTTATATTTATATTTATATTTATTTATATATTTACTTTTTCAGATTTACTTTAAAAATATCTTTATTGTTGAAAGTAATACAGATGTTCCCTTTCTACCTCCATTGAAGCCTGTACCAGCTCTTGCCCCCTCTCCAGAGCTTCACTGCACTATTATCTGTGTCCATGGGTTATGAATACATGCATTTAAGTTCTTTTGTTAAACTCTTCCCATTCCGCCCTTCCTCCCTCTGAAACATGCCAGTCTGTTACATGCTTCTATGTCTCTGGATCTATTTCATTTTCCAGTTTATTTTGTTTATTAGATTCCACATATAAGTGAGATCATGTGATTCTTGTCTTGCTCTGACTGCATTGTTTCACTTAGCATAATACTCTCCCTATAACTCTTGCTGCCTCAAAGGGTAAGAGAGATCCTTCTTTTTCACAGCTGCATAGAATTCTATGGTGTAAATAAACCACATCTTTTTAATCCAATCATCTACTGAAGGGCATTAGGGCTATTTCTAGATATTAGCTATTGTAAAAAATGCTTCTATGAACATAGGAGTGAATATATTCCTTCTGATTGGTGTTTCTGGTTTCTTAGGTTATATTCCTGGATGTGGGATCACTGTTTCAAATGGCAACACCATTTTTAATTTTTTTGAGAAAATTCCATAATGTTTTTCATAGTGGCCACACCATCCTGCATTCCCATCAGCAGTGTACTAGGAGTCCCTTTTCTTCACATCCTCACTAACATTTGTCATTTGTTGATGGCAGTCATTCTGACAGGTGTGAGGTGATACCTCATGTCATTTTAATTTGCATCTCTCTCATGATTACTGACTTTAAGCATTTTTTCATGTGTCTCTCAACCTTCTTTATGTCCACTTTGGAGAGTCCTTTGTACCCTTTGCCATTTTCAAATTGAATTGTTGATCTTCCTATTGTTAAATTGTATGAGTTCCTTATATATTTTGAGAATTAACCCTTTATCAGATGTATCATTGGCAAATATGTTCCCTCATACAGTGTGCTCCCTTTATATTTTGTTGATGGTCCTTTTGCTGTGTAAAGCTTTTCACTTTAATGTAGCCCCATTTGTTTATTTTCTCCTTTGTTTCCCTTGACCTCTGAAATGTATTGGGAAATATATTGCAAGGAGACATGTCTTAGATTTTGCTGCCTATAGTTTCTTCTAGGATTTTTATGGTTTTACAACTTACATATAAGTTGCTTATCAATTTTGAGTTTATTCTTAGTTATGGTATAACTTGGTGGTTTAATTTCATTTTTTTTCATGTACCTATTTAATTTTCCCATCACCACTTATTGAAGAGATTGCATGTTCTTTTTTTTTCCCGTTAATATTGCTTTAACAGATTCTTTTATTTTAATTGTTTTATTGCTTAAAGTATTACAAAGTGTATTACACAGGTCTCCTGCATTTTCTTACCTACATTGTCAAATATTAATTGAGCAAAATGGCTGTGGTCGATTTCTGGGTTCTCTGCTCCGTTCCATCAATATGCATGCCTGTTCTTGTGCCAGTACCTGGATTTTTTTATTACAGTGGCTTTGTAGTATAACTTGATACCCACCATTGTGATCCCACTAATTTTGTTCTTCTTTCCCAAGATTGCTGCAGCTATTTGGGTCATTTTTTGGTTCCATATAAATGTTTGGAGTATTTATTTTAGATCTGTGAAACATGCTATTGGTATTTTAATAGGGATTGCATTGAATTTATAGATTGCTTTGGTAGTATGCACATGTAATGATGTTGATTCCACCAATCAATGAACAGTGTATTCTTGCATTTGTTCATAATTTCCCCTCTCTTTTCTTTCAGGAAGCCGTAGTTTCCCAAGTGCAGGTCTTTTAACTCCTTGGTTAAATTTATTCCTAAGTATCTTAATTTTTTGTTGCAATGATAAATTGGATTGCTTTTTAGTTGTTGTTGTTTTTTTCTGAGAGATCATTATTGATGTATTAAAATGCCATTGATTTTTGGGTGTTAATTGTGTATCCTACTACATTGCCAAATTCATTTATTAAATCTGGTTGTATTTTGGTGGTGTGCTCACGGTTTTCTATATACACTGTCAGTTCATCTGCAAAAGCAGGATTTTTTCCTCCTCCTTTTGAATTTGGAAGCCTATTAATTTTTCTTCTTGTCTGATCACTGTGGCTATGACTTCCAGTTGAACAAGAGTGGTGAAAAGGGAATCCCTGTCTTGTTCCTGTTCTTAGGGGGATGCTTTCAATTTTTGACCGTTGAGTATGATGTTGTCTGTAGGTTTGTCAAATGGTCTTTACTGGATTGTTTGTTTTATAGTTGTTGAGTTATATGTATTCTTCATATATATGTTATATTAATTATTTATCAGAAGTGTTGATTGAAAATATCTTCTCCCATTTGTCATTTGCCTTTTTGTTTTGTGATGCAGCTTTTTAGTTATAGTCTCATAAATTTATTTTTGCTTTTACTTCCCTTGCCTTCGGGGTCAAATTTATAAGATCTTCTCTCAGACCAAGGTTATAAGTTGGCACATATGTCTTCTTATATGTATTTATTGTTTAAGGTCTTATATTTAGGCCTTTTATCCATTTTAAGTTCATTTTTGTACCTACTGACAAGTAGCAGGTTTCTCTACTTTCATTCTTTTGCATATGGTTTTCCAGTTTTCCTAGCACTGTTCATAGAAGAGACTATCTTTTCTCCATTGTGTGTTCTTGGCTCTTTGTTGAAAATAGATAGATAGATAGATAGATAGATAGATAGATAGATAGATAGAGATAATTTAGATAGATAGATATTTCTGGGGTCTCAATTATGTTCCATTGGCCAGGTTGTCTCTATTTCTGCCACACCCACTGTTTTGATGATTGTTGTAATATAATTTGAAGTCAGGGAATGCGATACCTCTGGCCTTCTTCTTTTCCCTCAGTATTGCTGTAGCTATTTGGAGTATTTTGTGGCTCCATACAAATTTCATGATTTTTTTATTGTATTTCTTTTAAAAATGTCATTGGGATTTTGGTGGGGATTGCATTAAATTTGCACATTGTTTTGGGCTATATGTCCATTTTAACTATGTTAATTTTTCCTATCTATGAATGTGGAATATCTTTCCATTTCTTTGTGTCTTCTTTATTTCTTTTTAATAATGGCTTGTGGTTTTCTGTGAATATGTCCCTCACATCTCTTTGTTACGTTTATTCCTAGGTGCTTTATCCTTTTCGTTGCAGGTTTAAAAGGAATTGTTTCTTTTTTAATGTCTTTTTCTGAAATTTCATTATCAGTACATAGGAGCAAAATGAAGTTTTGTACATTGATTTTGTATCCAGAAATGTTACTGTAATTGCTTCTAATAATAAACTTAAAGCTAAATGTTAAGGGCAGTTAGAATACACTTGGCTTAATTTACCTCAGCTGGGACTCAGGGCAGGACAGGGCCACACCCTGAGGGCAGGACCAGTCAAAGACCAGATGCCACTCAGCCTGACTCTCCCACCCAGTGTTAAGGGGATGGATCTCATGATGTCAAAGGCCCACCCAGATGTGATATAACTTCCTGTAATTCAAGTATATAAAAAACAGCTTTCGGAGCTGGCTCTCTGTGTGCCTGTCCCTCCAGAGGGCAGTTACCACACCCATCCCAAGCTTTTAATCTATTTTATGTCTGTCTCTCATTATTCTTTAATCCCAAAAGCACCTCCTAACTTGCTAGAACCAGTTGAAGTCTCCCCTTTCGTGCGGGATGTGGAGAGGAGACCCCAGCCGCAGCACATTTGCCATAGCTAAAATTTGTGTAGTTACCATATAGCTGCATCTCATAAGCGTAAAAATATAGTAATTATGCTCTTGTTCTGTTATGCCCAGATTTCAAGATCCCCCAAAGATCCACCAGTGAGAGCCAAGTCCAATGCAAAAGCATAGAGTCTTTATTCAAACCCAGGCTTGGTCCCTTGGCCTCCCTTACCGGCGCAGCGGTAGGGTGCGAGAGCCCCGGTTCCCAAGAGAACAAAGAATTTATAGGGCTTGGGGTCAGGGGTGGGGGCACACTCGGACCACTGATTTGGCCAATTCCGGTTGGTTGAGTGAGGGCTGGGGGCTAGCGACACAAGGGCAGAGTGTGGCTAGGGTCTGGTTACACAAAGACGGGGGGTGGGGGGATCAGCACACTTTAGTGTCTTGGGTTAGTTCTCCTTGCATTCCCATTGGCTGGTTTAAGGGGTTTTTTTTCCTTGGAAGAGGAGTCAGGGACACAGTCTGTCCTTTCAGTTCTAAATATTTTTATCAATTTTTATTTAATCTTATTGATCCATGAATTATTTAAGACTAAGTTCTCCAATTGCCAAGATATGATTTCTTATTTGTTTATTGTTTAATTACATTGTGGTCATGAAATACGGTCTATGTCATTTTAATACTATGTGCCGGGGTCCAGCCCCAGCAGGTCCAGGGGTTCCCAAAGGTGTAGACGGAGTCAGCGAAGAAGGAATGACATGGAGACAGCGTTCAGTTGATCAGCAGCCTAGCCAGGATCTCCAGCCAAGTTCTGGTCTGGATCTCCAGAGAAGTTCTGCCGTTTATTGTCTTGTTACATCCATATTTATACCAGTTGATTTTAATCCTGTCAATTTCTATTACAAAGGTTAGGGCGTTTCTTATCTCCATTCCAGGGAGTAAAGATTATGTACTTAAGCATGATTGTTCATAGTTAAAGTGATTAATTACCCGCCTGGCAGTTAAGGGGTTTTATTCCCTCCCTAACTTCAGGGAAAAATCCCTACCTGGGGAAACAACCTTTCTCAGAGAGGTGACCTTGGTTAAAACACACAGCGCTAAGGGGAGCAAACATATTAAGAACAGTATGCTATATACGCCAGGTCCCTTGAAACATATGCTGTGCAGATGTTTCTTTCCTGCAGCGACTGTGTCAAGCAGCAAGGATGGACCGGCTTCCGGCAACTATGCTGTTTTTAGAGCATTTCTTTAGGGACAAACCTAAGACCAATATTAGTAAGTGTTCCATATTTATTTGAAAACAACTGACTGAAAGTTTATGAAGTATCTACATATGTTCATTAGATCAAGCATGTTAATCAGGTTGCTTCAATCTTTTGTGGCCTCTTTGCATTCTTATTTTCCTAGTAGTAACTGAGAAATGTGTGTCAAACTTGTCATCATAAAGGAAGGTTTGCCCATTTTTTCTTATGATTCAATTACTCCATTTGTAAATGTGATGCCTGTTTATGTGGTTCATATAAATATAAGGTATATTTGATCTTGGTGAACAGGACTTTACAGCTATGCTCTGACCACACTATTGAAGTTTTACTTGCCTTATCCACTCCTCACTCTTTTTATATACTGTATGGTGTTATATCTTACATAAATGAATATAATATATATTTTTAAAATATTTTCATTGACCTTCAGAGAGGTAGAGGCCGAGAGAGAAATTTTGATTGACTGCCTCCTGCGTGCCCCCATAAGTGATCTAGCCCACAAATCAGGCATGTGCCCTGGGGGGAGTCAAACCAGCAAGCTCCCAATGCATGAGACAAAGCCCAACTAACTGAGCCACACTGTCCAGGGCAATATATTGTTATGCCCAGACTTCGGGGTTCCCAATAATCCACCACCCGGGAGCCTCTTCCAATGCAAAAGCAAGGAGTCTTTATTAATCAAACCTAGGTTTGGCTCCCAGCCTCTTTCCGACGCAGCGGTAAGGCGAGAGAGCGTGTCCCAGGAGAACAAAGGTTATATAGGGCTAGTTATTTGGGTGGGCTTAGGGGGTGATGTGGGTTACAGAGATTGGTCATTTAGGTCAGGGTTTTTCATCAGGGTCTTACAGCACAAAGGTCAGGAAGTGACCAGCACATTCTGAGACTTGGGCCATCCCCCACTATAGCCTTATCAGGACCTTAGCTGCATTCCTGTAGCTTCATTGGTCCACTCAAGTGGTGGTTGGGGGAGTTAGGTCAATACCGGCATTCTTGTGGTCACTCAGAAAAGGAGGGGTCTTAGGCTGAGGGCCCAGCCCTACAAGGCAAGATAGAGGAGAGGGAGGAGAGTATGTTTCTGCTCTGTCCTTTCAATATACTATGTTTTATAATTTGTAAATTTATACTTTTTTGTTTACTTTTAGGCCCTTCAAGAAACACTGGAAGATCCAGAACAAGAAACTTTATCTACTGTAATTTGCTGATGTATCCAAGTGCCTAGAACAGTGCCTGGCACATAATAGGCTCTCAATAAATATTGAATGAAAAGTCTATTATATTTGCTATTGTGTTCTTGTTGGTTTAGAATTTTATTGCTATAGTTGCCTGTACTTCTGTTTCCAAATGTTCTCTGCTGTCGTGCTTTAGATTTAAAATTAAATAAATCCACTTAAAAAATGTGTGTGTGTGTGTGTGTGTGTGTGTGTGTTAACTGAAACCATTGGTGCATTTATCATAAATATAATTTATCTATTTGGATGCATATATAAAATTTTATTTTTTGCTTTCTATTTATCCAACCTGTTTTATAATTCTTTTTCTTTCTTCTTTGTGATTGAATTTGAATTATTTGGGTATGTTTTCACATTCTATATTTCTCTCCACTAGTTTGGAAATTATATACACTTTTCCTAATATTTTAGTAGCCAGCTAGTGATTGTAACATATATTCTTAGCATACAAAATCTAAAGATAATCTATATTTTTATCTTCCTCTATACAACAAATTAAACATTTTAATTCCACTCCCACCCTCCATCCCAATCTATATATTATTGTGCATTTCCATTTATTTTTTTCCTTTTTAAATCCTATTTTCTATTATTTTGTACTGTTTCAGCTAGTTTAGATTTAATCGTTTTTAACCTCTGATTTACTACCAGGGATTACTTTCCACTTGTCTCAGATACATTCTTTAGAAATTACTTTAATGAGGTTGTGCTGATGACAGGAAGTCTCAGCTTTGTTGTCTGCAATGTGCTTGTTTTGCCCTTATTTCTGACAGCTAATTCCCTGAGTATAGAGCTTTCAGTTTACTGTTAGTTTCTCTCAGCACATTGCAAATCTGCTTGCCCTGTTCTCTGGCTTTCTTTGTTACTAATAAAAAATCAGTGAAGTTCCAACATCTCCTCACCGAAGGTGCTCATTTTCGGCCTACTTTTAAGATCTTCCCTTTGCTCTGATGCCCTATAGTTTCACTCTTATATGTTGAAGTGAGAATTCCTTCTTAATTATCTTCTTTAGGATTTATTAGAGGTTTTGAATTTGTGGATTGGTGTGTTTCAGTTCAGAAAAACACTCAACCATTACTCCTTTAAATATTTTCTCTGGTCTTCTCTGTTTTCTCCACAAGCACGTTTTGCCTGTTTAATTGGATTCTGGCCTTTTCTTTTCAAACCTGTCCTCCAACCACCAGTAAGAAGTCATGACATTATTGAGTGGGTAGCCCCTTTGGGGTTTATGGTAAAGTTTCCCTTGAAACCCCTTTGGAATTGGCCCTTGCCTTGACTCCTGTCAGTGTGGCTTCAAGGAGCAAAGTTTAAGTCCTCCACGTTTGGTAAAGTGCCCTCAGAGTGACAACCAGCTCCTACACTTCACCTGTGCCTCTGAGTTTCCAAGTTCACTTTGCTCTGCAACTGAGAAAGCTCATTTTATTGCCTGCCCATGCATGCATTAATATATATATATATATATATATATATATATATATATATATATATTAATGTATTTTTACTCAACTTCAGTATTTTTACTCAACTTCAGTGGGATGGTTAATAACCTACATACCTGAAAGTGTTTATTTTTAATTGTTTGGTTAGTTTTCCCCTGTTTTTGTTTCCTGAGTTAATGTTTCCCTTTAGGGTAAATGTTTTCTGTTATCTTTGTCTCTTCTCTTTCTCTTTCAAATGGAAATTCTCCCTTATTGCCTTTGATATTGAGAATAAATTGTTAGAGGAGCTACCTGGAAGCAAGGGTTGTGCAGGCTTTCCCTGAGGAGACAGGGCAAGAGAGGCTGTTATGTCAGAATGCAGACGTTTTCCACTGTGGAGAGGGGATGGGATCATAGAATCAGCTGTCTCATAATGACATCGTCAGCTCATTCCTTCTGTCAGCCCAGGTGTCCCATTGCATTGTAGCTGAAATTTCTGGAGTCCAATCTAGGGTGTGCTTCAGTCAACACCTGTGGTCACCTCTCAGCTACAGAGAGATTGTGTTCACTGTGGACAGTATGGCCCAGTTCATCCCTGTCTGCCTTGCAGAAACAGGTTGAAACCTCTTGTCAATGATGCTCACACTCCCAAGTATGGGAGGAGATTCTTAGAAAGGGCTAACATCAGTGGTAGACCACAGACTTCCTGAGGACTGTGGTGTGATGTATGTGAAAATAGTCCTCTGGTCTCCTTACCATTTAATTTCTAGTAAAGTGGTATAGATATTTTTATATGCATGAGAAGATAAGACATGGGTTAGAAAAGAGTGTCAAATTGTAAAGAAAACAGGAAATGTTTACAACACCGGAAATTGTCCAGAACAAAACTGAAAAGTCTTTGAGGTTTTGGCTTCCAGCGGTTCAGAAATACCCATGGTGGAGCAGCTCATTTGGTTAGAGCAACATTTTTCTACCTAAGGTTGTGGGTTCAATCTCAGGTCAGGGCACATATGGAAGCCACTGATGAGTGCATAAATAAGTGGAACAACAAATTGGTTTCTCCCTCATTCTAAAAAAAAAATCAATACATTAAAAAAAAATAGGTGCAGAAATAAACAGGAACAGATACAAATTCATATTGTAAAAGGGCTCCAACAGGAGGTAGCGTGACAATTGTTTGCCTATTTTACAATCAATCTACCACAACTGACTATCCTAGTTACAATCAATTGTACCTAAATGGCTGCAATTTCCTAGCTTTATTAAATTTTAATTTATATAAAATAAAATTCAATACATTCTTTAATATATTCAATAATCAGTTTGGTGAACATATTTCCCACAAGGCTTGGTATTTTCAATTAGCTTACATATGTGTATATATTTTGACATGTGTGTTCATTTTATATTTTATTTTATTTTAATTTTTACCTTTTGATCCCTTTCAACCATTTCTCTTAACCTCACTTCTGGCAACCACCAAAACATTATCTGGATCTATGAGCTTGTTATTTTTGTTGTTGTAGTTGTTGTTAATCCTCACCTGAGTATATTCTTCCATTTATTTTTAGAGAGAATGGAAGGGGGGAGAGACACAGAGAGAGAAACATCAATGTGAGAGAGACACATTGATTGGTTACCTCTCACACATTCCCGGTCTAGGGCCAGGACTGCAGCCTGCAACCAAGGTACATGCCCTTGACTGGATTCGAACCCAGAACCTGTCAAATCATGAGCCAACACATCAATCACTGAGTCAAACCAGCTAGAACTGAGTTTCTATTCTAATTTTTATTTTTTATTTGTTTTAGATTCCACATTTAAGTGAGATCATACAGTATTTGTGTTTCTCTGTTTGACATTTCACTTAGCAAATTTCCTTCAGGTCCATCCATATTGTTGCAAATTGACAAGATATTATTTTTATGGCAGAACAATACCAATTTCTTTATCCATTCATCCATAAATGGACACAGGTTGTTTCTATCTCTTGGATATTTTAAATAATGCTGTAACAAACATGGGAGTTAAGATATCTTTTAAAGTTAGTGTTTTTGTTTTCTTCAGCTGAATATACAGTAGTTGAATTGCTGGATCATATGATAGCTCTATTTTTAATTTGTTGAGGGGTCTCCATACTATTTTCCACAGTGGCTGCACCAATTTAGATTCCCACTAACAGTGGGAATCTTTTAAGGGTTCTCTTTTCTTCACATCCTCACCAACACTTGTTCTTTTTGTCATTGTGATCATAGCCAGTCTCACAGATAGAGGTAATATCTCATTGTGGTTTTGATTTCCACTTGCCTGATGACTAGTAATGTTGAGCATCTTTTCATGTACCTGTTAGACATCTGTATGTCTTCTTTGGAAAATGTCTATTCAGATTGTCTCCCTATTTTTCAAATCAAATTGTTTGTGTGTTTTTTGCAATTGAGTTGCATGAGTTCTTTACAAAGCTTGTATATTGTAAATATTTTCCCCCATTCAGTATGGTGCCTTTTCATTTTGTTGATGGTTTCCTTTGCTCTGCAGAAGCTTTTTTGTTTGTTGTAGTCCCACTTGTTTATTTTTGCTTTTGGTGTCAGATTCAAAGACCTGAGTAAGGAGTTTACCACCTATATTTTTGTCTAGAGGTTTCATGATCAGGTCCATGTTTTACAAGTCTTTAATTCATTTTGTCTTAATTTTTGTATCTGGTGTAACACAGTGCTCAACTTCTATTCTTTTCCATGTGACTGTTCAGTTCTCCCAAAATCTGTTATTGAAGAGACTGTTATTTTCCAATTGTATATTCTTGGCTCCTTTGTCATAGATTAATTGACCATTCATGCATAGGTTTATTTGGGGCTATTTTTTCCAAAGATCTATGTATCTGTCTGTATGCCGTGTCAGACTGTTTTAATTACTGTTGTTTTGTAATAAAGTTTAAAATCATGCATGATGCCTCCAACTTTGTTCTTTCTCAAGATTGCTTTGGTAACTAGAGGTTTTTTGTGTTTCTATACAAGTGTGAGCATTATTTGTCTGATTTCTGTGAAAAATGAACAAATAACCCTCACTATAGTTGTGCCTTTCCTAGAATTTCATACTATTGTAATGTAGAAGAAGCAGGCATTTGTACTTGATGAATTTCACTTAGCATTTCTGTTAAGATTCATCCATGCTGTGGCATGTATGTCTTTTTGTTCTCTTTCATTGCTGACTAGAAGTCCATAGTATGTGTATTGGTAACCTAGGGCTGCTGTAACAAACTACCACAAATTGGGTGACTTAGAACAACAGAAACTTATTCTCTCACAGTTCTGGAGGCTAGAAGTCTGAAGTCAAGTTGTCTTCTGGGCCATGCCATCACCATGGGCTCTAGGAGAGAATTTAATCTTAGCTTCTTACATTTTTTTTAGCTTCTGGTGTTGCCAGTATCCTTCGTGCTCACTGCCTTTTGACTCATTACTCAGGTTTCTCCCACCATTGTCATGTGGCATTCTCTTCTTGTATGGAGACCAATCATCATATATTAAGGGACCCCAAGCTCCAGTATGACCTCATTTTAACAAATTATATCTCCAAAGGTCCTATCCTATCTAATAAAAGAGAAACATGGTAATTAGCCATATGTCCACTACCCTTCCCATTTGCTAATCAGGGCGATATGCAAATTAACTGCCAGCCAAGATAGCGGCCGGCAGCCAGCCAGCTAGAAGCGAACATGAGGCTTGCTTGCTTCAGTGACGGAGGACTCCAACGTTCCCCGCCTGCCTTGCCGGCCTCTGAGCTTGCAGTTTGAAACATTGTTACAAATATAGAAGCTAAACAAGACCCCAGAAACCTGCTTTCAGCCCGCCGGGATCTCAGAGCTGGAGTTGATACAGTGTTTCAATCATAGAACCCAAACAAACCAGATACCTGCTTTCAGCAGCCAAGGCCTTAGAGCTGGAACCAAGCCTCAGAGCTAAAGCTGGCCCAGAATAAAAAATAAATAAATAAATAAATAAATAAATAAATAAATAAATAGAAAAAAAGGAGCATTTGGGAGCTTCAGTCACCCACCAGCCTGAAAACAGCTCTCAGTCCCTCACCCAGACTGGCCACGCACCCCAGTGGTGACCCCCACCCTGAAGGGTGTGTGACCAGATGCAAACAGCCATCATCCCCTCATCCAGGCTGGCCAGGCACCCCAGTGGGGACCCTCACCCTGATCCAGGACACCCTTCAGGGAAAACCAGCCAGCCCCCACCCATGCACCAGGCCTCTATCCTATATAGTAAAAGGGTAATATGCCTCCCAGCACCAGGATGAGCGAAACCGAGAGGCCTCCCGGCACTGGGATCAGCATGACAGGGGGCAGTGCCCCAACCCCCTGATCACCCTGCAGCTCTGTGTGTGACAGGGGGCAAGGCCACAACCTCCCTATCCGCCCTGCTCTGTTCCTGACAGGGGAAGGCGCCCCAACAACCTGATCAGCCCTGCTCTGTGCCTGATAGGGGGGAGCTCCCCAACCCACTGATCGCCCTGAGGCTCTGTGTGTGACATGGTGTGGCGCCCCAACTCCCCCCCCCCATTGGCCCTGCTCTGTCTGTGACAGGGTAGAGCCATAACCTCCCCACTGGCCCTGCCCTGAGTGTGAAAGTGGCGGCACCCCAAACCCCTGATCGGCCCTGCTCTGTGGGTGATAGAGGGCGGTGCCCCAATCCCCCTGATGGGCCCTGCTCTGTGCGTGACAGGGGGCAGTGCCCCAACTCCCCTATCAGACCTACTCTTTGAGTGACAGGGTGGAGCTCCTCAACCCCCCGATTGTCTCTGCTCTGTGTGTGACAGGGGGGAGCTCCCCATCCCCCTGATTGACCCTGCTCTGTGCGTGACAGGGTACGGAGCACCAACCCCCTGATTGGCCCTGCTCTGTGCGTGACAGGGGATGGCACCACAACCTCCCCATCGACCCTGCCTTGAGTGTGACAAGAGGCGGCGCCCCAACCCCCCAGTCGGCCTTGCTCTGAGCCCGACCAGGGGCTGCACCTAGGGATTGGGCCTGCCCTCTGCCACCTGAGAGCAGGCCTAAGCCAGCAGGTCGTTATCTCCCGAGGGGTCCGAGACTGAGAGAGGGCACAGGCTGGGCTGAGGGACTCCCCCTCTCTCCTGAGTGCACAAATTTTTGTGCACCGGGCCTCTAGTCTACACTAATGAAAGAGAAACATGCAAATTTGTTGTCACTCTGCTACACCCATCAGCCAAACAGGAGTGAGTATGCAAATTAACCCCACAAAGATGGCAGGTTAATTTCCATACGCAGCAGAGCGAAGACTGAAGCCTCCAGCCTGAGCAAAGACTAAAGACTGAAAACTGAAGATTGATGATTAAAGACTGAAGATTGATGATTGAAGACTGAAGAGTGAAGAGGCTTGGCTTCTCTGCTGCAGCCAGAGTGAAGGCCTGGGTCCCGGGTGTCAGAGGAAAACCGGTGCTGGCAGCCAGGGGAAGGAAGGCCTATTGCATAAATCTCTTCATGCAACAGGCCTCTAGTTTTTAAGTAAGAACACATTCTGAGGTTTCAGGTGTTAAAAATTTAACATATCTTTTTTGGGGCACAATTTAACCCACAACAATATGGTTATAGCAGAATTTTTTATTTGTTCACCAATTGAAGAACATTTGAGTGCTTCCCATGTGAGCTATTATGAATATTATAATTAGGTGACATTCATATACAAGTCTATGTTTTTATTTCTCTTAAGAAAATCCCTAGAAGTGGGATAGCTGGTTTGCATGTTTAATTTTATGAGATAATGTCAATTCCCCCCCACACACACAAAATGTGGTAGCTTTATATATTGTTTTCTTTTATAAAATCTTTACTGTTGAGATATTACAGATGTTCCCTTTTTTGCCCACATTGGCCGCCTTCCACCTGGTTACTGCCCTACCCCAGGTCTCCACCACCCTATTGTATGTGTCCATAGGTAATGCATATTTGCATGTAAGATCTTTAGTTAATCTCTTCCTGGTCCCTCTCCTCCCTTTCCTTTGAGATTCCTAAGTCTGTTCCATATATCCATGCCTCAGATTCTATTTTATTCATCAGTTTATTATGTTCATAAGATTTCTTGTTCATTTATTTTGATTCACAGACTAAATTGTTAATAGAGATGTATTTATTGTCATTTTAATGTTCATATTTTTTATATTTTTCTTTTTCCTCATCTTAAAGAATATGCTTCAACATTTTATGTAATACTGGTTTAGTGGTGATGAACTCCTTGTCTGTGAAGCTCTTTATCTGACCTTCAACTCTAAATGATAGCTTTGCTATGTAGAGTAATCTTGGTTATAGGTCCTTGATATTCATCAATTTGACTATTTCTTGCCACTCACTTCTGGCCTGAAAAGTTTCTGAGAAATCAGCTGGCAGTTGTATTGTGGTCGCTTGTAGGTAACTAATTGTTTTTATCTTGCTACTTTAAAGATTCTCTCTTTATCTCTAAACTTTGGCATTTTTTTATGATGTGTCTTGGTGTGGGCCCCTTTGGGGTCCTCTTGTTTGGGGCTCTGTGTGCTTCCTGGACTTGTAAGATCATTTCTTTCACAAGGTAGTTTTCTGTTATTATCTTCAAATAGGTTTTAAATATATTGCTCTATCGCTTTTCCTTCTCCCCCCCCCCTTTGATGTGAATGTTGGTGTGCTTGAAGTTGTCCCTATGGTTCCTTAGACTGTCTTCATATTTTTTTAATTTTTTTTTCTTTTTGCTCCTCTGTTTGAATGTTTTTTGCTTCCTCATATTACAAATTGTTGATTTGATTCTTGGAATCCTCTATTATTGAAACCCTGTAAATTATCCTTTATTTCTACTAGTGTAAGCTTAATTTCTGACTGGTCCTTTTTCATGTGTTTGACATTCTCATTATGATCCGTGAAAGCCTCAATACATCCCTTGATGCTCTCTTTCAGTCCCTTGAAGCTCTCATTAAGATCCTTGATTAACCTTATAACCATGGTTTTGAACTCTGTATTCAGTAGTTTGCTTGCTTCCATTTCTTTCATTTGTGACATGTTTATTTGTCTCCATGTTTTGGCTGCTTCCCTGTTATTATTTTTATGTATTAAGTAGAGGTTCTATGTCTCTTGGAATTTGTAGAATGACCTTATATAGTAGGTGTCTTGTGGGGCCCAGTGGTTCAGGCTCCGCAGTCACCTGAATTGGACGCCTTAGGTGTGCCTTTGTGTGGGCTCTGTGCAAAGTCTTATAGGTGAACCTTGATTGCTGTTGGTGTAACTGGGAGGAAATAACCTCCAAGCCAATTTCCTCTGAGGACCAGCTGTGACTACAGTGGAAGAAACACTGTGCAGGGAACACCCCTATAGAACAGATTTTGCTTCAGTAGAGCTTTGATGCTCACTGAGTCTTCCCCTTGAGTGTGTTGCTAATGGATGTATATAGTTGTAATCTTTTATGATCTGAAGCTCTCCATCAGGTGCACTGGCTCTGGAGCCATCCAACCGGCACTATAAAGAAGTTTGTAGATGGCTGCTACCAGTATTGGACTTGTGAAGTACCCAGGTGAGGACATTACATAGTTAAGTAAGGTGCTAGTGCTGATTCTTAGGCCTTTTATTGAAGGTGTGGGGCATTCTGATGCCAGATGCTGCTTGTTTCAGAGACTTTAGCAAAGTCTGAAGCCTGAGGGATCGATTCAGAGGAAGTTTGTGCACTGGCCCTTTAAGAGCAATATCTGTGTCTCCAGCAGCCTCCATAACACTCAGTCACAATCCCTGCTGGTTTACACAGCCCCAAATTACAGGAATTTCTCTTCCCAGCTTTGGAACCCTGGGCTGAGTGTCTGGTTTGGACTGGGACCTGTTGCTCTTCACATGAGGTAGGGGTGGGAGAAGGGAGGCTTTGCAGTGGAAATATCTCTCCAGATTAAAAAAATGGCCCACATGGTTGTTGGACCAGCCCAGCTCCACCCCTCCATCAGTCTCAAGGTGCTTTCTTCTTTACTTCTCCAGTTGAAGGACTTCCATTTAGCCAGCTTTTAGCAATTCTGAATGGTGGTTGTTTTGTATTTTAGTTGTAATTTTTATGTGTTGTGGGAAGCAGTGAGTATCTGAATTTACCTATGCTGCCATCTTGGTAGCTTTTTCTATGCTTGTTTGTAATCTAGGAGAGCACGTCCTTGCCAACATTGGTCTTGTCAGTGTTTTTAACTTCAGTTGTCTTAATGGGTGTGTAGTGGTAGCTTGTTATGATTTTAATGTGCATTTCACAAGAGATTAGAAAAGCTGAGCATTTATTAATGTGCTTATTGGTCATTTATATTCTTCTTTTCGTTAAAATATTTTTCCCATTTTATATTGGGTTAGTTGTGTTTTATAATTATCATAACCATCATTATCATTATTATATTTCTAGAGGCCCAGTGACAAATTTGTGCATGGGTGGGGTCTGGCCAACCCACCCCAATTGGGGCCGATTGGGCTGGGCTGGCTGGGGAGAGGGGCCATGGGCAATTGGAAGGCCAGCCTTGTCATCAATAGGGCTGAAGGGCTTATTGGGGGCAGGGCCAGCATGGGGGGACATAGATGGTTGGCTGGCCGGCCCCGCCCCTGGTCGAACTCCTGGTTGAGGGAACAATTTGCATATTAGCCTTTCATTACATAGGATATTTTTAATGAATTTTCTCTATATTCTGGACAGATGCATATGTCAGATATGTTTTGCAAATATTTCCTCCCTGGCTTGCTTTTGCATTTTCTTAATTGTATCTCTAAAAGAGCAAAAGTTTGATGTCTGGTTTTTTGTTTGTTTGTTTGTTTTTAATATGTTTTTTGCTTATTGTAGAGAGGAAGGGAAAGGGAGAGAGAGATATAAACATCAGTGCTGAGAGAGAATCACTGATTGGCTGCCTCCTGCATGCCCCCTACTAGGGATCGAGCCCAAAATCTGGGCATGTGCCCTGAGCAGGAATCGAACCCTGACCTCCTAGTTCATAGGTGGATGTTCAAACACTGAGCCACACTGTCTGGGCATTATGTAGCTTGCTTTTTGTTTTTGTTTTTGTTTTGTTTTGTAGCCTGTTTTGATCCCACTTCCTCCTGCTTCAGATTAGCAGGTCCTCTTGGACCTTTCTGACAATCCATTAAGGTACAAAGTTGAAGCAAGTGATGGGCTATCTCTCTCTCTAACAGAATCCAGAAGTGAAATATAATTTGAAAAAAGCTGTATACCCAGCCAGACATCTGTGAGACATGGAAAAGGGAAAAAATAGTGAATTTCTTTAAGGAATTCAGACTTGCTTGTGGAACAGGTGGGGCTGGAATAATTACTTCAGTATATGTGTGTTTCCTTGATTCGACTGGGGGGTTGTTGGGGGCAAGGGGTCCTTTTGGCCTGTTTACCTTTGTGTCCCTCCCTGCGCGGAATGGGCATAGAATGATTACCTTGAGGCTTAGAGCAGCATTTCTGCTAAATGTCAGACTGGCGACTTGCCACCTCAAGTTCACAGAGATCTTTAGAGCACACCATTTACAGTCTTATTTAAAAGGTTCCATTCAGGGGCAACCTTTTGTTTATGTTCAAGGTTAGGTACCTGCTGATCCCACTGTAGGCTGCATTGGGAGCTGTGCGTTTGGTGTGTGGCTTGGAAGGAAGGCGATCCTGCATGGGAGGGGCTGCCTTGGAACCCTATTTGGAAACCTGTTTCCTGAGGCAGCAGTGGTGGGAACTGGACTGTACTTGGTGACAGCCTGTGAGATATTCCTAAGGCGCAGACCACGTGCTGCTAGCAGACACAGCTGTGGAACAAATCATCACCAGCAATGGAGGCCGCTTCGAAAGAGACAAGGAAGGACTGATGTCTGTTTTTTTAGCTTTTTCATTTACATATTATACTTTTTTGTCCTAATTAAGGAATCTTTGTTTAACACTGTTTCAAAAAGATTTTCTTTTATACATACTTTCCTGGAAGTGGAATTATGTTAGTTTTTACATTTAAGTATAAGTCCATTTTTTAAAATTTATTTATTTTGTGTGTGTGTGATATGAGCTAAGGATTCAGGCTTATTATTTTTCTCACAGATATTTTGCTATTTCAACACAATTTCATGAATGAACTGTTTTTTCTTAGTTATATTGCTTTGACATCTTTATTGAAAATCAATTGATGATTTAAATATGGATCTGTTTCTTGATCCTCTATTCTTTTCCATTGATCTCTGCATTATTCTTACACCTCTATAGCATTATCTAGATCTGCGATTCTCAACCTGTGGGTCACGACCCCTTTGGCGGTCGAAAGACCCTTTCACAGGGGTCGCCTAAGACTATACTGCATATCAGATATTTATATTATTATACATAACAGTAGCAACAGTACAGTTATGAAGTAGCAACAAAAATAATTTTATGGTTGGGTCACAAAAAGAGGAACTGTTTTTAAAGGGCCAGAAGGTTCAGGACCACTGATCTAGATTAATATGTCTTTATAGTAAGTCTTGATAACAAGTATTCTTATTCCTCCATATTTCTTTCTTTTAAAAAATTGTTTTGGTTATTCCAGGTCTTCTGCCTTTCCATGGAAATTGAAAAATCTGCTTAACAATTTCTTTCAAAAATTCAATTAGGATTTTGTTTGGGATTCTAGTAAATTTATAGATCAATTAGGGGAGGATTACCACCTTAAAAATATTGAATCTTCAGTCCACAAACATTTCATTTACTTAGGTGTTGGTTTCCTATCACAATTATCAGTGTACAGTTATATGCATCTTTTATTAAATTTATTTTTAACTTTTTATTTTGAATTGTATTATTTTTAAAATTTAATATTCCCATTGTTCATTACTAGAAAATAAATATATGTGTTGAATATTGAGTTTGTATCTTGCAATTGTGTAAATTCTCTTATCTACCAATTTTTTCATAGTCCTTAACATTTTCTACATACATGATCATGTCATCTGCAAATTATAACAGTTTTACTTTGTTCTATCCACACTTTGTGGGTTTTTTTTGTCTTGTCCCATTGTAATGGCTTGAGTCTCTGAGGTAATATTGAAGAGAAGTAGTGAGAAGTGACATTCTTGCCTGATGCCTAATATTAAATCTAAAACAATTGGCCTGTTACTGTTAATTATCATGGTAGATATAGTTTTGTTTTCCCCTAGATGTCCTGAATCAGGTTGAAGAAGTTCCTTTCTATTCTTAGTTTGCTAAGAGGTCTTAATTATGACTAGTTCTTATATTTTATCAAATGTTTTTTCTGGAATGGTTGAAATAACTATATATTTTCTGCAATCTGTTGATGGTCAGTAATGTTTATTATGAAATGTTAAACAAACTGAGCAGATAAGATTAACCTAATTTAGTCATAATATAGTATTTTTATATACATTGTTTAGTTTCATTTGCTAATATCTTAAAAAAGATTTTTGTCTTTTTTCATTATGGATGTCGGCCCATGGTTCTTTTTTGTGTGATGTCTGCATCTGGTTTGATTTTGTGGCATGTTTGACCTTATAAAATAAAATGAGAAGTGTTTCCTTCTCTTCTATTTTCTTGGTTTGTGTTAGATTGGTACCATATGTACTTTTTTTAGTCTGTGAGAGACACACTTTATTTTAAAATTCCAAGTCACTTTTCAACTTTTCAACACTGCTCTTTTATTCATTACTATATAAGTAGATTTTAGGTTAAAAAGAAATATTTATGAAATATATGTTTTTCAATTCAATGTTGTTTTTTTACCAATACTCTTCAGATTGTGCTTGAGTCCATGGCCAGTGTGGCTTTCACGGGTTCAAAGACATGGAGGGAGGGCTGACATGCAAATGATACACAAGGCGAAATATTATTTTTTATACCAGGGGAACCAGAGGACAACCCAACTAAAGAAGTCAAGTTCTCTCCATTTCTCCATTCCCAGCTGCTTTTATTAGCTAGAATATACAATTGCCTTTAGGAATGCAAACAGACATATCAATGGTAATGTTTAGCAAACAGTAAGATTGTCAGGTTTTGGGGTAGTTTGCTTTAGGCCATTGAATCAGCAGCAGGTAATAAAATGTAGATATTTACCCTGTAAATATCAAAAGGAGTCCTGGTCAGCCTTCTGCCAGACTCCTCACATTTATATCAATTACTGTTGATCTTGGTCTCCATCAAGATTGTCTGAGTTCCAAGAATCAATATAAATTCTAAATATCTTTAATTTAAATTTTTTCTATTAGAGTTGATATTCAATATTATTTCATGTTAATTTCAGGTATATAGTATAGTGGTTAGACAGTGATATGATTTACAAAGTGATACCCCCAAAAATTCAAGTACCCACCACGCACCATATTTAGTTTTTATATCAAGTATGTGCCACAGCTTTTATCCACTCATCTATTAATTATATTCCCTATGCCATACTATATAAAACCTGTGAATGATTTTGTGTTTGTATGTGGTTTAAATTCTTTTTTCACTCATTCTATTACAGGTTACATTCAATATTATTTTGTACTAGAGGCCCAGTGCATAAAATTCGTGGAAGGGGGTGATCCCTCAACCTAGCCTGCACCCTCTCCAATCTAGGACCCCTCAAGGGATGTCTGGCTGCCTGTTTAGGCCCTATCCCAGTGGGATGCCCCCCCCCCCAACTGTCCTGGTGTTATCAGGCCTAAACGGGCAGTCTGACATCCCTCTCACAATCCAGGACTGCTGGCTTCCAACCGCTCACCTACCTGCCTGCCTGATTGCCCCCTAACCGCTCACCTGCCAGACTGATCAACCCCAAACTGCTCACCTGATGGCCTGATTGCCCCTAATTGCTCCCCTACAGGCCTGGTCTCCCCCAACTGCTCTCCTCTGCAGGCCTGGATCCCCACAACTGTCCTCCCCTACAGGCCTGATCACCCCCAACTGCCCTCCCCTGGTGGCCATCTTGTGGTGGCCATCTTGTGTCTACATGGGGGTGGCCATCTTTGACTACATGGGAGCGGCCATCTTGTGTGTTGGAGTGATGGTCAGTTTGCATATTACCTCTTTATTAGATAGGATTGGTTTCAGCTGTACAACATATTGGTTAGGCAATCATATAATTTACTATGTGTTCTCCCTGATATTTTCAGTACCCACCTAGCATCATACATAGTTATTACACTATCATTAACAATATTTCCTATGCTGTACTTTACATTTTGTGAATATTGTGTAACTACCAATTTGTACTTTTTAAACCCTTCAGCTTTTTCAGCCAGTCCTGCCAAACCCCATCCCTGTCTCGCAATATTCAGTCTTCTATTGAATCAACAAGTCTCTTTCTGTGGGTGTGCTTTTTTATTATTATTTATATTAGTCTTTAGGTTCCATATATAAGTGAAATCATGTGGTATTTGTCTTTCACTGACTGATATTTCATTTAGCATAATACCCTCTAGGTCAGGGGTGGGCAAACTTTTTGACTCCAGGGCCACAATGGGTTCTTAAACTGGACCAGAGGGCCGGAACAAAAGCATGGATGGAGTGTTTGTGTGAACTAATACATGTTAACACTGCTGCTGGCGAAGGAGTGGAGGGGAGAGCAAGAGAACCCTCCGCTCTTTCAGCTCCGCGGGCCGGATAGAACAGCCGAACGGGCCGGATCCTCGGCTGCTCTAGGTCCAGTCATGATGCTTCAAATGGTAATATTTAATTCATTATTATGGCTGAGTAATATTCCACTGTATATAAGTACCACAGCTGTTATCCACTCATCTATTGATAGGCAATTGGGTTGCTTCCATATCTGGCCTACTGTAAATTATGCTCCAATGAACATTGTAGTACATATATTCTTTTGAATTAGTGTCTTGGGTTTCTTCATATATATACCCAGAAATAGAATCACTGGGTCATAAGGCAGTTTCATTTTCAACTTTTTGAGGACCCTCCAAATTGTTTTCCATAGTGGCTACACTAATCTACATTCACAAAGTGCATTCAAACCAGCAGTCAAGAGAGTTCCCTTTTCTCCACATCTTCACCATCACTTGCTTTTTGTTGATTTAATAATGATAGCCATTCTGATAGGTGTGAGCTGATATCCAATTGTGGTTTTCATTTGCATTTCTCTGATGATTAGTGACATGAACATGATTTCCTATGTCTGTTGGCCATCTATATGTCCTCTTTGGAGAATTGTCTATTCAAGTTCTTTGCCCATTTTTAAATTGAATATTTTTGGGGTATTGAGATGTCTGAGTTGTTTATAAATACTGGATAGTAGCCCTTATCAGTTGTATCGTTGGCAAATATCTCCTCCCATTTAGTATGTTATCTTTTTGTTTTGTTGATGGTTTCCTTTGCTGTGCAAAAATTTCTGAGTTTGATGTAGTTCCATTTTCCCTCCTTTGGTTTTCCTTGCCTGAGGATATATATGAGAAAAAAAAATTTCTAAAAGAAATGTCAGAGATTTTACAGCCTGTTTTCTTCTAGATCAGCAGTTCACAACCTGTGAGTTGCGATCCCTTTGGAGATCAAGCTACCCTTTCACAGGGTTCACCAAAGACCATCGGAAAACACATATATGATTATATATTGTTTTTATGATTAATCATTATGCTTTAATTATGTTCAATTTGTAACAATGAAATTGGGAGACACCACAACATGAGGAACTGTATTAAAGGGTCACGGCATTAGGAAGGTTGAGAACCACTGTTCTAGATATTTTATGTTTTTGTTTTGTTTTATTTCTTAGAGTCCCAAAATCTTTAATTTTTAAAACCAAGAGATGTACAAGGACATCAGAAACTGCTACCCCAACATGCTGTTGCTGGTGACCAAGACACTTCAGTGCTACCATGTCCTTGGCAGTGAAAGACATAGTCGCAGTGAGGAGAGTGAAGAAGGTCTTTGGGGCAATATCCATGAGCATGTGTTGGTCCTCTTTACTGACAAGGAGAGCTTAAGGGCCATTTCCTTGGATTAGTATGTAGCCAAAAGAAGTAAATAAAGCCCTCAGAGCCTGTTCCAGCAGTATGGGAGAAGTTACTGTGCCTGCAAAAACTGGGCCACTCAGGGGGAGCAGAGAGAGTAGCTGGCAGAGCTGGTGGCTGTGGTAGAGATCCTAGAGATGGAGCATGAGGGAGCTTTCTACAGAAACTAACCCTTCTTCAATTCCAAGATCCTCCCGGGAGGTGGGGGAGGATCCCATAGAGCAGACTACAGGTACTATAAGGTGAAAGCACAGACAGGAAGGCAAAAGAAAGACCTGAAGATGATGTGACTAGGAGTAATTGAGTGTTGAAGGTAGTCCACAGAATCAAAAATTGTATGTTGTCTGATACTTCATCTTCTTTATTTTTTTATTTAAATGTTCATGAAATACCTTTTCCATCCCTTTACACCCAGTCTCTGTGTGTCTTTCATTTTGTTGTGAGTCTCTTTTAGACAGCATATATGTGTGTGTTGTTTTTTTCTTATCTATTTAACTCCCCTATGTCCTTTGATTGGAGCAATTCATAAATTTACATTTATTATAGATAAGTATGTATTTATCATCATTTTATTATTTTCAGTTTTTTTCCTCTTTCTTTTCTTTCTTCTTCTAATAGAAATTCTTTTGATGACTTTTTAACTCATTTAGGTTTTTCTTGTCTAGAAAGTTTTTTATCTTTCCTTCCATTTTAAACAATAATCTCTGTTGAGAGGGTAATCTTGTTTGTAGGTTCTTACTTTTCATGACTTTGAATATTTCATGCCGATCTCTTCTGGCCTTGAAAGTTTCTATTGAGAAATCAGCTGTCACTTTTATAGGAGCTTACTTGTACAAAACTGTCTTTCTCCTGCTGCTTCTAAGATTCTCTCTTTGTCCCTAGCCTTTGCCAATTTAATGATGATGCGTGTTGGTGTGGGTATCATCTTATTTAGGCCTCTCTGAACTTCCTGGGCTTGTGTGACATTTTCCTTCACTAGGTTAGGAAAGTTTTCATTCATTATATTTTAAATTATGTTCTCAATGTTCTGTTGTCTCTTTTCCCCTTCTGGTTTTCATATAATGTGAATATTGTTATGTTTCATATTATCTTAGAAGTACACCTTTTTGCTCTTCTACCTTGTCTTCAAAATTGCTGGTTTGATTCTTTGTTTTATCTAATCTGCTTTTGAATCCTTCTAGCGTATTCTTTACTACCGATATTGTATTCTTCAGTTCTGACTGTTTGTGTTTGTGTGCGTGTGTGTGTGTGCGTGTGTGTGTGGTTGTATGTCCTTTTTATGCTTGCTATCTCTTTTTTGAAGTTCTCACTAACTTCCTTAAGCACTGTGTCTGGAAGATGGAATACCTCCATTTCATTTCATTGTTTTTCTGGAGATTTCTCCTGTATTTTTTTCTCCTTTGGGGAATGTTTGTCTCCCTTATTAGGCCACCTCTCTGGACATGTTTCGGTGTTTTAAGTAAATTTGCTATGTCTCCCAGTCTTACATAGTAGGTGGGGCTCCATGGCACAGTCTCCATAATCGCCTGAGCTATATGTTTCAGGAAAGTTCCAAATGGTATATATGTTTGCCCTCATGTTGTAGTTGAGTCTTGATTGTTGTTGGCTGATCCATGGGTTGCGTTGACTCTCACACTGGTTGACTATGAGGTCAATATCAACCACAGTGTATGATCTGACTCCATGAAGCAAAATTTGTCCCAGAAGCACCTGATGCCTACCAATATATCTTTTTGGGTGTGTTGCCTGTGGGCTCATTGGGTCATGCTCTGATATGGTCTGAAGCTCACCATCAGGTGGTGGTTCTGGGGCCTATTGGGAGGCACTCTGGTGCAGGGCAATGACTGTATCTGCATGTGACTGACCCTGGGTTACATATTTGGAACTATAAAATGATCTACAGGCTGTGGTTGTCTCTGCTGGGCCTGAGTATATGAGGAAGGGGTCAAGCTGTCCAACAAGGATAGCTTCTACCAGCACCAAGTCTGGGACAAGTTCAACAAAAGGCAGGTAGATTTTTTTAGGTGTTAAATTGGGCCTGTCTCTTACCTGAGCAAGCTTGGATAGCTCCTCCCCTCACTTTTTCTTTCCTTCTCAATATGTTTGCTTGGCATTGCCTTCAATGTCAGACAAGGGAACAGGGCCCAGATTTTCCAGTTAAAGCAACATGGGTGTTTGTGTGGGTTTTAGGGGGAGAGGATGGAGGCAGAAAATGTGGGACTTGGTGCAGAGGGGACATCTATCCTGATTCTATATCTTAAACCTCCTGGCATACTTGCTCTCAGCATATGTCTCTCCTTGCTTAATCTTTCCTTTGTCTGCTGATATTAGCAGTGATCCATTTTAAAAGCTGAGCCATGTAAAATAGTACCACTTGCCCTAGTCAGTTTGGCTCAGTGAATAGAGCATTGACCTATTGACCAAAAGGTCCTGGGTTCAATTCTGGTTAATGGCATAGCTCAGTTGCTGACTCCTCCTGAACCCGGGCCCTTGTTGGGGCTCATAGAAGAGGAAACCAATCAATGTGTTTCTCTCACATCAATATTTCTCTCTGTCTTTCCCTCTCTCTTCCACTCTGCCTAAAAATCAATGGGAAAATATCCTCAGGTGAGGATTAAAAGAAATAAATAGGAAAATAGTACCTCTTTTAGGAATTGATGCTCAGAGCATAATTGTACAAATAAATGATTTCTTTCACCATTTATTGAATTTATAAATAAATTTGATGCTTTCAAGGATAGAGTTTGGTGAGCCGACAGAATTAGCTCTGAGGGCAATTGGTGGGTGAAGAGAATTGGGAAGTGTAAGAAGCACAGCTCAGTAGGGCTCCCCCTCTGTACAGTCATCACCTACATAAATTTTGTGGCCAAAGTTGATTGTAAGTATTATATGATTTCTCTTCTTAGTCTTCAAAAAACTGTATCTAGCTCCCTATCCTTAAGGCATAAAGACATAACTCTTATTTCAAAAGGAGTGTTGGTCTTTTTAACAGTGATTCAAGTTTGTATACGATGGCCTTCTATCATAAGAGCCTGTCTTTAACAACTAGCATTTTCAGCCTGTCCCACCAAAGTCTGATCCAATACAAGTTCTCCAAACAGCTTTTCTCATTTCCAAACAATTCTAGATGGGAAGGAGAAAAATATTTACAATGTAATACCATGTTTCTATGACACTAAGCATTTATAAATAAGGAAAATGAAATGTTTTCACAGATGTATGCTAGACATAAAGATCAGAGAGAAAGCAGGAATCAGAGGGATTTTTTTGTTCTTGTTGTTTTTAATCCTCAGGAGAGGACATTTTTTTCTTTGATTTTTTTTAGAGAGTATAAGGGAGGGCAGAATGGAAGGACAGGACTGAGACCAAGGGACACATCAATGTGAGAGTGACACATCAATTAGTTGCCTCCAGCATATACCCCGATAAAGGTAAATGACCAAACTTGCAGGGCCAGAGTGATTTTTGATCAACTTCTTTACTTACAAATATTTATTGAGAACCCCTCTTTGTCCAGTATTGTGCTTGTTCTCAGGTAATAAGGGAAATACAAGACAGAGAAGGTCCTACAATTATCACATATTAAATTTATTAGAGGATCATAGGTTAATAATATTATATATGTTTCAGGTATACAAGTATATACTACATCATTAATATATTGCATTCCATTCTCACCACATAAAGCCTTGCCTCCTTCCATCATCATATGTTTGACCCTTTTACTCTCTTCAACCTTTCACTACCCCCTTTTTCTCTGGTAACCACCATACTGTTGTCCATGTCTATGAGTTTATTTGATTGTTTATTTTGTTTGTTCACTGGTTGACTTCTACTTTATATCCAAAATATGAGTGAAATCATATAGTTCTTCCCTCTTTTCATTGGTCATTTTTGCTTAGCCTGATACTCTTAAGATCCTGTAAACTGGATAATTTTGAATTATACCACCCCAGGGTCATGTCTGGTAGTTAACAGGCTCTTGGGCAGGCCAGGGTGATGGGGATAACTGGGCCTTGTGCCCTTCACCATCAATCAGGCTAGTTCAGCCTCTTTATGAAGCTGTTGCAGGGTTCTGAAGACCAGAAGGAGACAGCAAGCCACAGGGCATCAGCACTTTTGGAGTCTACTTGCATCACGCTTTTATTGTCCTATTCTCCACAGCAAGTCACAGGGCCCACCCAGATGCAATGGGTGGAGAAACAGACCTTGTGGGAGGAGCTTCAGATCCACATCCCAAAGAGGCATGTGTACAAAGATGGGAAGAATTCATGGCCATATCTACAACGTATCACATAGATGGCCATATGCTGCCAACATTGGCAAATTTTTCCTCTGTTGGAACTGGCCTTTGGAGGTTTTTTGCTTCCCCTCCCATGATTTTCCTACTACCTTTTTCAATGATCAGCTAATGCCCTCAGGTTATCTTTAGGATGGAGTCTTTCATTGTGATCCTAACTGGATAATAATCTGGACTCCCACCCACATTTTCCTTTACTCTTAGCCAACCTGTAGCCAGAGGTCTCAGCTTCTGGAAATTTACTTCTCTCATCCCTGGATTCTGGTTATTGAATGTGGGAAACTCTGCCTTAGGGATCATTTTGCTAATCTCTTGTAGTGTGGGGAAGATGAGGAATAACTACTGATTTTGTGGAAGCCAGCATGTTGGTTCTACAAAATCTCTCTTCTGTTTGATTGATATTTTACCAAATCATGCAAATTTACAGAATAGACAAGGAAAAGTGGAAATTGAGAGACCAGTTAGGGAATTACTGAGTCATGGTTGGTAATGGTAGCTTGGGCTAGTATGATGTCTTTAAAATGAAGAGAAGCAGTCAGAATTGTGGATGGAGCCAGAAGAACTTTCCAATTGCTTGGTACTAAAAAGTAAGGTGAAGATAGGAATCAAGGGAGATTCCTAGATTTTTAGTCTGAAGAACTGTGTGAATAGTGGTGATATCGCTGAAAAATTAATGGAGTTAATAATCATGTCTGTAATACTATCAGCATGCATCTACTAAAAGCAGAGACAAATGGTTTTCAAACAGGATTCCTCCAGCAGGAATCAGTCTTATTCAAGGGCTATGCTAACAGGAACTTCCTTCTGGGAGAAACAGGCTCTAAGATGTGGTTGGCTGTTGTCTTCCATGGTCCTGGTCTGTGCTTAACAAATCCTGAATACGTCAACTTTATAGACACATGAAAGAGGTGAGCAAGAGAATTACTGAAAAGAAATAGGGAAAGAACTATATAGATGATTTGATGTTTAACTTAAGACACAGTTATTTTGAAAACATTGCTCATTTGGCATGCTATGTATACTGTTCTGTTATCAACTTTTAAGTGTCCTAAGAAGTATATATGCCTAACCAAATGACACTAAGAAAGTATAACTCTACTGATGATACTCTGTATGAGTTATTATTATTTATATATCAAAGTATTTTATAGTAACTCCAGAGCACTGTCAAAACTTTCCGCCTGTATGATTTCAACATATTTAATTAAAATGTAAAAAAATTTTGCTAGCTTTCTACAATAATGAGAGAATTTTAGAGACAGAAGAGGCAGTTTTAGGGAAAGGGGGTCCATGGGAGAGGAATGTATACATGAGAGTCAGAGACAGATCCAAGCAGACAGATTGTTTATCTTACACAAAAGACAGAGAAATGTTACAAGATAAGGGGAAGAAGAAGAGGGTGGCACTGGGTGAGCTTTAAAGCCTTGAAACTGATACCATACACGGAATAAGGTGGAAAAGTAAACAATTAGGGAAGCAAGGGTGACATAAAATAAGGCAGGATCCAATTAGAGAACATGAACAGATAAAGAAGCTCCCAGCATTTAGAAAACAGTGTAGACAAAAAGACTCAGAGGACTAGTTTTTTTTCCATCTTAGAGACCGTGGTTTTTCCCCTTTGGGGACTCCTCCCCAGGGGGGACTTTGTATATACTTGCAATAAACTTCCACATTTTAGCTAAAAATCTTTTAGTCCGCGAATTTTATTCTTCAAATTTCTTAGGGCAAGAACCCACAATGAGAGTCCAAGCTTCACCATTCCATGTATCACTAAGGTGTTGAATTTAAAGTAAGGAATTTTTCTCTTCTGTGGGTCATAATCCCTGCCGAGATGGCTGCATATGTGAAATATAAAGCAATCATTTTCTTTTAATATGTGCACCCTTTTCTTCCCTTCAAGTGTGGGATGGCTTGAATCACCCACTTACCTGAATTCTTAGTGGAAAGAAGAAAAGTTCAATTTTGAATATAAATTGGGGGGAGGTGAACATCTACTGTGATGTCCCAAAATCAGATTTTGTGTTACTTCCCTCATTAGCTTATGAAGAACAGCTACCAGCAGTCGTACATCGTCCTTCAATGACACTTAGCTTCCAAAGGTCACAGAGAGCAGTCCAAGGGACTCCTGAGAAGTGCCCTGGTGTTCCCCAAGTCCTGCAGGAGGTAGGTCAGACCCAGGGGTTCTACAGACCTCCTGTGAGTGCAGAGGTTGCTCACAGAGACTAAACCAGCAGTCAATAGAGGACGGCAATATGGTGGGGGACTGGTAGGAGTGAAAGGTTGGAGGTAAGTCCTAACACTGTGGCTTTCCCCTGATGTCTCAGGGCTTGGAAACCAAGGCCTTGTAGATTCAGAGCTGAGTCTCATCTTAGTGGGTAAGACTGGAGCAGGAAAAAGTGACACAGGGAACAGCATCCGTGAAAAGAAAGTGTATCACCAAGATCTGGGAGAAAGGGAGCAGCACATGGAATGGAGGAGAAATTGTCATCGTGGACATGCCTGGCATTAAAAATATGACATACTGTATTCTACAAGGAAAAGGATATTGTTCCTTTAATCCTCCTGACCTTCCCAGGGCCTCACCCTGTGTTCCTGGTGGTACATTGGGCCAATAAACAAAGGAAGGACAAAGGACCAAGGAGAATATGCTGGCAATGTTTGGAATCAAAGCTAGGAAATACATGATTCTCTTATTCACCCAGAAAGATGAATTAGTTGACATGGGGTTCCATGATTACTTAAAGGAGGATCCAGAAGGCATTCAAGATCTGATGGAGAAGTTCAAGGATCATCACTGTGAGTTCCACAATAAGACAACAGGGGCTGAGCAGGAGGCTCAGAAGGCACAGCTGCTGGACCCTGTCCAGCACATGGTGATGCAGAATAAGGGAGGATGCTACACTAATAAGATGCACCAAAGGGCAGAGGTGGAGATTCAGAAACAGATTCAAGCTGTACAAGAAAAATGCAGAGCTGAACTGGAGAGAGAAAAAAACAACAACAGTAAAGAGTGTGTTGAGAAATCTACAGGATAAACGGAGCAGGAAAAGAGAAAGGCAGAAGTGGACATGGCATTTGAAGAAACAGAAAACTGCTGTGTTTTAAGGCAGCAAAATGCCAGAAGTGAAGTTAAGAGACAGAATGGGATACTTACTTAATCTTGAGAATAATGGAGATTGCTTTCTTTGTATTCTCATTTTTGTTCAAGGAAGATTAAGCTAATGAAAATCTATCTATATTTCTTGTGTATTTTTGGGTGTCTCTTCCCCACATTAACTCATTACCCAAGTCAGACCTCTCTGTTTCTCTCTCATCGTTAGCAATAGGTAGATATTTGATTTATCTAATGGGAGGGGCACTTTCTCAATTTGTAAAACTCCAAACAGAAAGTATGGATGCTCCCTATCTTCTGATTTCTTTCTCAGTGACAGGAGAAAAAGAATGCAGGAGACCAAAAGACGATAACCCCAAGCTTTCTATATGCATCCTTAGTACAGTTTTCTCCTCTAGATTCTTTCTAGATTGTCAGATAATCTCCATCTGTCATTTCTACATCTTTTTTTTTTTTTTGCTTTTATAACCAAAATGATCATTTTACCCATGTGGTTCGAAAAAATTAATTGTTTGCTTTAGGTAATCTATAGATGCAGATAGTTAGAGAATTCTTTCAAGATGAAAATAAATTTACTAAATAACATTTTTATGGAAGGATTCAAATTGTTCCTTATCATCTGCCCACTGCAGAACAATGAATTGTCTGGAAAATATATCTCTCAGTGCACAAGTAAGTGAAATGCCAGAAAGACCAAAAGACAGAGATTCAATAGATAAGAGAGCAGTGTTTGGTATATTCAGACGTTTCTGTAGAATCTCTTTACTCAACCTCAATGTAATCACTTTGCTGAATAACTAGCTCTCTACTTTGTGAAACTAACTGTTGCCACCACACCTCAATCATCTTGAATACTTACTGCCAGATGGGTCACCTGCACTATGCTTCCCCACCCACTTGAATTGTTTATTTTTACTATAATAAAACTTTTCTATTCTCTCATATGTGTACAAAACTGGAATCAGTTTTACCTGAGAAAATACAAATAATACTTCTTTTAAGGTCAGAGATGAATTTCACTTTTTGGTGAAAGTTAAGTTGGTTTTGAAGCTTTATTTGGTCTACCCTCTAAGACATCCTTTCTCCATTCCCCTAAGAGTTTGAAACACATTCTTAACCCTTCTGCTCATCAAAGACCACATGCTCCCTGAATTCATTCATTAAGTGCTGATAGAAATTGTGTGGAACCAATGTTTCTGAGACCTTTGTGAGTTTTCCTGGTTTATAAAAAATATTTAATATTAGGATAACAATACTTGAAGCCAACTCTTTTTCTACTGGTTTCTCTCACCCCAATAATTTATAGGACTTCAAAAAGCACATCTCCATGTTCTACCAGCATGTCCTGGTGGTCATTTGCTATTGTCATATACTCTGCCATCTTGAAATTGGCTTTGCCATTCCCTATACCATTTTATCCCCAATAGGACATATAACCCTCCTTTCTCCCAAACACAAATGAATTTAGCCTAAATATTTAACAAAAGTTAGCAAAGTCTCAATAATATGAGTAATAACCACAGAAAGAAGCTCATGACTCTTTCTGAAATAGTAACTCACAGTAAGACAGGTTTGGTTTCTCTCCAAAAAATATGGTGCACACTGTGTCTATTTTTTAATCATGGAGTTTTAGACAAATTTCTGAGATAGGCCATTAACAATCTGTCGTATCACAGGCTTCTAGAAACACGTATTAAAAAAATAGCCACATATACCTTGCAATAAAAAGTAAATACAGATTTAATGTGAAAAAAGACTTTAACAGCGCTGTGGTTAACTTTTGAGTAAACGCATTCAGTTTTTCTTACCTTGCATTCAGGTTAATGCTGTAGATGAGGCAAAGTTAAAGGTTCTGCTCTTGAGTAGCTGTAAGGAAGGAGAAGCCCTTGTGAAATACCCTGAAAACACTCTTACCCATTTGTCTCCAAGGGCAGAAGGCAGAAAAGAAGGTCCTTGAGAATACCATGCATTGTGATTAATATGATGGAAGAATGAGACATGTCCCCTTCTCTGAAGAGGGTTGGGAGTTTATCCTATTCTTTCATTCATTAACAGTCAGTGATTGTTTAAAATTTGTGAAAGATTTCATACCAGATGCTGTGAATCTAGAGAAGGTAAAACAAAGTCCCTTTTGAGACTGCCTTCCTTAGCATAATGGTTTTGATAATCATTCAAGTTGCTTCTATCAAGAGCTCATCCTTTTTACTAATGGGTAGTATTCCACCTTTTGGATGTACCACAGTTTCTTTATCACTTCTACTTTCTCATTCTTATACCACTAATAGATTTGTCTTGTCTAAAATCTCCATTATGTTGTTAAATAGAAGGGAATATGCCTTCAGTAAGTAAGTGAGGAACTGGACAATAGCAGTATATGGTATGGTGTATGTGTGTACATCTATAATAATGAAAGTATAATATGCTTTAATCTACTCATCTGCTGATGGGCACTTACATTGTTTCCAAATCTTAGTTATTGTAAATTGTGCTGCCATGAACATAGGGGTGTGTATGTCCTTTCTGATTGGTGTTTCTGATTGCTTGGGATATATTCCTAGGAGTGGTATTACTGAGTCGAATGGCAGATCCATTTTTAATTTTTTGAGGAAACTCAATAATGTTTTTCACAGTGGCTGCACCAGTGTGCATTCCCACCAGCAGTACATGAATATTGCTTTTTCTTCAAATCCTCGCCAGCATTTGTCATTTATTGATGATAGCCATTCTGACAGGTGTGAGATGATATCTCATTGTGTTTTGATTTGCATCTCTCAGATGATTATTGACTTTGAGCATGTTTTCATATGTCTCTTGGCCTTCTGTATGTCCACTTTCATAAAGTGTTTATTTAACTCCTTTACCCATTTTTGGATTGGATTGTTTATCTTTCTTTTTTTTTAAGATGTATGAGTTCCCTATAAATTTTGGAGATTAGGCCCTTATCAGATATAACATTGGCAAATATGTTCTCCCATGCAGTGAGATTTTTTTTTTGCTGTGCAGAAGATTTTTATTTTGATGTAGTATCATTTGTTTATTTGTCCTTAGTTTCCCTTGTCCTAGGACTGTATCAGTAAAGATATTGCTATGACATATATCTGATATTTAGCTGCTTATGGATCCTTCTTATATTTTTATGGTTTCTCATCTTACATTTAAGTCCTTTATCCATTTTGAGTTTATTTTTGTGTGTGGTGTAAGTTGGTGGTCTACTTCATTTCTTTTGCACGTATCTGTCCAATTTTCCCAACACCATTTATTGGAAAGACTGTCTTGACTCCATTGTATACTCTTGCCTCCTTTGTCAAATATTAATTGAGCATAATGACTTAGATTGATTTCTGGGTCTCTGTTCTGTTCCATTAGTCTATATGTCTATTCTTTTTTTTAAAATATATTTTATTGATTTTTTACAGAGGGGAAGGGAGAGGGATAGAGAGTCAGAAACATCCATGAGAGGGAAACATCGATCAGCTGCCTCCTGCACGCCCCCCACTGGGGATGTGCCCGCAACCAAAGTGCGTGCCCTTGACCGGAATCAAACCCAGGACCCTTGAGTCCACAGGCAGAAGCTCTATCCACTGAGCCAAACTGGTTCTGGCTATATGTCTATTCTTGAGTCAGTACCAGGCAGTTTTGAAAATAGTGGCTTTGTAATATAGCTTGATATCTAGTATTGTGATCCCTCCAACTTCGTCCTTCTTTCTCAAGATTGCTGTGGCTATTCAGGGATTTTTTTTTTATTCCATATGAAATTTTGGAGAGTTTGTTCTAGATCTGTGAAATATGCAGTTGATATTTTAATGGTGATTGCATTAAATCTATAGATTGCTTTGTGTAGTATGGATAATTTAATGTTGTTGATTCTACCAATCCATGAGCACAGTATATTCTTCCATTTGTTTATGTCTTCCTCTATCTCTTTTTCAATGACCTGTAGTTTTCTGAGTACAGATATATTATGTCCTTACTTAAGGTTATTCCTAGGTATCTTAATTTTTTTGTTGCAATGGTAAATGGGTTTGTTTTTGTTGTTCTTTAGTTTTCTGTGAGTTCATTTTTGGTGTGTTAAAAAGCTATAGATTTCTGAGTGTTGATTTTTTTTATCCTGCTACATGCTGAATTCACTTATTAAGTTTAGTTGTTTTGTGTTTTTTTAAAATATATTTTATTGATTTTTTACAGAGAGGAAGGGAGAGGAATAGAGAGTTAGAAACATCGATGAGAGAGAAACATCGATCAGCCACCTCCTGCACACCCACTACTGGGGATGTGACTGCAACCAAGGTACATGCCCTTGACCGGAATCAAACCTGGGACCCTTGAGTCCGCAGGCTGACGCGCTATCCACTGAGCCAAACTGGTTAGGGTAAGTCTAGTTGTTTTTTGATGGAGTCCTTAGTGTTTTCTATGTACAATATCATGGCATCTGCAAATAATGACAGTTTAACTTCTTCTTTTCCAATTTGGATGCCTTTTATTTCTTTTTCCTGTCTGATCACTAGGGCTAGCACCTCCTGTACTACGTCAAATGGGAGTAATGAGAGTTGGCATCACTGTCTTTTTCCTGTTCTTAGGGAAATAGATTTTAGTTTTTGCCCATTGAGTATGATGTTCACTGAAGGCTTGTCATATAAAGCTTTTATTATGTTGAGGTATAATCTCTCTATTATCACTTTGCTGAGAGTTTTTTTTATCAAGAAAGGGTGTTGCATTTTGTCAAATGATTTTTCTGCATCTATTAATATGAGTATGTGATTTTTTTTCTTTCAACTTGTTTATGTAATGTATCACATTTATTGATTTGCATCCCAGGAATAAATCCCATCTTTGCATCCCTGAAATAAATCCCACTTAATCAGGGTGTATGATCTTTCTAATGTAATGCTGGACCTGAATTGTTAGGATTTTGTTGAGGATTTTAGCATTTCTGTTTGTCAGAGATATTGGCCTGTATTTCTCTTTCTTTGTAGTGTCTTTATCTGGTTTTTGGATTAGGGCAATGCTGGCTTCATAGAAAGAGCTTGTAAGTGTTCCTTCCTCTTGAATTTTTTAGAATAGTCTGAGAGAATAGATTTTAATTCTCCTTTGAATGTTTGGTCAAACTCTCTTATGAAACCATCTTGCCCAGAGCTTTTCTTTACTGGAAGTTTTTTTATTATTGCTTCAATTTCCTCCATGGTTATTGGCCTATTCCAATTTTTTGATTATTCCTGATTGAGTTTTGGAAGGTCATATTTTTTTAAGAATATGTCCATTTCTTCTAGGCTTACCAGTTTGTTGGAATAGAGTTGTTTATATTATTTATTTTTACAATCCTTTGTATTTCTGTGGGTTCTGTTGTTGTTTCACGTCTTTCATTTCTGATTTTGTTTATTTGGGTCCTCTCTCTTTGCTTCTTGGTGAGCCTGGCTAGAGGTTCATCAATCTTGTTTATCCTTTCAAAGAACCAACTCTAGCCCTGCCTGGTTTGTCTCAGTGGATGGAGCATGCAGACTGAAGGGTCCTAAGTTTGATTCTGGTCAAGGACACATGCCTGGGTAGTGAGCTTGATCTTCAGTAGGGAACATGCAGGAGGCAATCAATGACTCTCTCATCAATGATGTTTCTATCTCTTTTTCCCTCTCCCTCCCTCTCTGAAATCAATAAAGATATATGTAAACAACAACAACAGCAGCAGCAGCAGCTCTTGGTTTCCTTGATCTTTTATATAGTTGGATTTTTTCATTTGTTTTTTTTCTCTATGTCATTTATTTCCACTGTGATCTTTATTATTTCCTTCCTTCTGGTCACTCTGGACTTGCCTTGTTGCTCTCTTTCTAATTCTTTGAGTTGTAGAGTTAGATAATTTATTACCAGTTTTCTTTGTTTTTTGCGGTAGGCCTGTAGAGTTATGAACTTCCTTTTATGGATTGCTTTCACTGTGTCCCATAGATTTTGGTTTGTTGTGTTTGCACTGTCATTTGTTTCCAGAATGTTTTTTATTTCTTCTTTGGTCTCTTTGGTAACCCAATCATTGTTTACTAACATGCTATTTAGCCTTCAAGTGTTTGGATATTTGTGATTGTTTTAGTTTATTTCTAATATTATGCCACTATGATCTGAGATTTATCTTCTTGAATTTGAAGAGACTTTGCCTGTGTCCCAATCTGTGGTCTATCTTAGAAAATGTCCCAAGTGCGCTTGAGAAGAATGTATATTCTGTAGCTTTGGGGTGAAATGTTCTGAAGATGTTGATTAAGTCTATTTGATCTAGTGAGTCATTTAGAATTGCTGTTTCTTTATGGATTTTTTGTCCAGAGGATTTATCCAGTGATATCATTGGGGTATTAAGTACCCTTCTATGATTTTATTGCTGTTGATCTCTTTGTTGATATCTTACAGAAGTTTATTTATGTACTTGGGTGCTCCTGTATTGAATGCATATATGTTTACCAGAATTATATCCTCTTGCTGTATCAATTTCTTTAGTATTATGAAGTGGCCTTCCTTATCCCTTGTTATGAACTTCACTTTGAGGTCTATTTTGTCAGATATAAGTATTGCTACCCCAAGTTTTCTTCCATTTCCATTTGCCTGAAAATCGTTTTTCTTTCCCATCCCTACACTTTCACTCTGTGTGAGTCCCTTGTTCTCAGGTAGGTTTCATGTATACAGCATATATATGGATCATATTTTCTTATCCATTTAGCCACTCTATGTCTTTTGATTTAATCCATTTTTGTTTAAAGTTATTATTAACAGGTACTTGTTTGTAGCTATTTCTATTCTTTTTCTCTGTGTTCCTTCTTCCCTTTCTATTTCTTCTTTTTACACCAGTCCCTTTAGCATTTCTTGCATTGCTGGCTTGATAGTGATAAACTCCCTCTGCATTTTTTGTCTACGAAGCTTCTTATTTCCCCTTCAATTTTTAATGATAGCCTTGCTGTGTAGAGTATACTTAGATTCAGTTCCTTGCTTTGCGTTACTTTGTATACTAGTACTTCATTCCATTCCCTTCTGGTCTGATGTGTTTCTGTTGGGAAATCAGTTGATAATATAATGGGAGATGCTCTGTAGGTAACTTTCTGTCTCTCTCTTGCAGCCTTTAATATTCTCTCTTTGTCATTATGTTTGCCATTCTAATTATGACTTGTCTTGGTGTGGGTCTTTTGGGTTCATTTTGTTTGGGACCCTCTGAGCTTTTGTGATTTTTCTTCTTCCCAAAATCAGGGAAGTTTTCTATTATTACTTTTTCAATTAAGATTTCTGATCCTTGCTCCTCTTGTTGTCCCTCTAGCACTCCTATTTTACGTATGTTACTTTGTCTCAGATGTCCCAAAGCTACCTTAGGCTCTCCTCCTGCTTTCTAATTTTTCTCCAGTTGCTGTTCAGATTGGGTGTGCTTAATTACCCTATCTTCTAACTCACTAATTTGGTCCTCCGCTTCTTCTAGTCTACTGTTGAAACCTTCCATCATGTTTGTTTGTTGTTGTTGTTTTACTGTAGCTATATCATTTTTTTAAGAATATATTTTATTGATTTTTTTTTTTTTTTACAGAGAGGAAGGGAGAGTAATAGAGAGCTAGAAACATTGAAGAGAGAGAAACATCGATCAGCTGCCCCCCACACACTATCCACTGGGGATGTGCCCGCAACCAAGGTACATGCCCTTGACCAGAATCGAACCTGGGACCCTTGAGTCCGCAGGCTGATGCTCTATCCACTGAGCCAAACCGGCCATGGTGCTATATTATTTTTTATTTCTGCTTCATTCTTACATAAGTTGATGATTTTCTCATCCATCTGATTTATGGACTGCATGTCCCTTATTCTGAACTAGAGGCCCGGTGCACAAAATTTGGGTCCCTCAGCCCAGCTTGCCCCTCTCACAGTCCAGGAGCCCTCAGTGGATGTCCTACTGACAGCCACATTCTGGCAGCAGAGGCTCGGACCAGGTGCCGTGTGTGTGTATGTGTGTGTATGTGTGTCCCTGCTGGGGGCCTTCCCCCAGCTGCATCGGAGGCTCAGAGCAGTCACCCTGTGTGTGTGTGTGAGTGTGTGTGTCTGCTGGGGGCCTACCCCAGCCACACCGTGGAGGCTTGGAGCAGGCACCCCTCTGTGTTGATCTCTCAGGCTCCTGGCCTCCACTGAATGTTGTTCTCTCCCTTCAGCTGTGGCCAGGGTGGGGTGCTGCCTAGAGGCCATGCTTGCCTTCTCACGGATCACCGTGGTTACACGGGAGCAGGCCCTGCTGGGTGCTGCCCATGGGCTGCACTTTTCTGCTCATGGATTGCCGCAGCTACCTGGTAGCAAACCCTGCTGGGGTCTTCCTGCAGGCCATGCTTTCCTGTTCGTGGATCACAACAATGACCCAGGAGCAGGCCCTGCTGGGTGCTGCCTGCGGGCTGCTCTTGCCTGGTCGTGGATTGCCACTGCAACCCACAAGCAGGCCCTGCTGGGGTCTGCATGCTGGGGGCTGCCTGTCAGCTGCACTTGCCTGATCGCGGATCACTGTGGTGACAGGCAAGTTGGCCCTACTGTGGGCTGCCTGCGGCCATGCTTGCCTGCTCTGGGGCCACGCGACCTGCTCATGGTCACCGAGGCAATGCCTGCTAGGCTCACGTTGCCAGGGTGATGCTGCCAACGTCCTGCCCCGCCACTATGGGCACCGCCATCTTTGTGGTGGAGTTATGGTTAATTTGCATATTACTCTTTTATTAGATAGGATTCTTTTCCTAACATATTGCATGCCTCCATTTCATTTAGTTCCTTTTCTGGCTACTCCTCCTTTTCTTTCCTTGTGGGTTGTTTTATTGTCTCCCCATTTTGCTGTCTCTTTCTGTCCCTGTGCACCCTGCTGGGGTTTAAGAGGTTGTAGACCCTATCAGGGCATGGTCCAGAAATTGTTAGCTCAAAGCCTGGGTCTGCCTTGAGTCTCACACTTTTATTGTCTCTGCTCTGAGTTGTATCCACTTGTCCCTTGGCTCTGGTCCTTCAGTTGCTCAGGGTGGTGGGAGTATGTGCACAGTTGCTCTAATGTGCAATGCCCTTTGAGGACCAGAGCCCTCTGGCATGTAATTCACTTTGCAGCCCTGGCACCCATGGCAGGGTGGCATCATAGGTCCCTCTGACAGTTCACTTGCAGGGTGGTCCTGTGGCCCCTGGCTGGGCACACCAGCTTGCTTCATGTTGCCTCCTTAGCACTTTCCTATGGCCCAGCGTCAGGCATGTGCTGTGTTGTTCCAGGTTTCCCCTGCAGGACTCTCCCAAGGGCTGGAAAGAAAGGGTTGGGGTTGCTCAGGGTCACACAGTCCCTTTTTTTGTAGCTTGAGTGAGACATGTGCTGCGTTGCTCCAGTTTGCCCCTCATCAGTGTGGAGGGGGGGTTGTGATCCCCTGGGTCACTCAATCTGTGCTCCCCTTTCACCCAGAGTGAGGGGTGCATTGGCTGGCTCCAGATGGCCCTTGCAGGACTGTCCTGGGGGATAGGGTGATGTAGGCATGGGTTGTTCTGTAAAGCACAGTCAGAGATACCTATGGAAAGCTCTGGGTTGCTCCAGGTCACCCCCGCAGTAGTTCCCTGTGCTAGGGGTAGTGTGGATGCTGGGTAGCTTCAGGTCAGGCTAACAGAACAGTTCTGGGGTCTGCTGCAGGGGTGGGGAACAGGGTTCTCCCTGGCGTGCATTCACTGTGGAGTCTTGGAGCCAGATCTAGGACACTGGGTTCTAGCGGGCTGATGAGAAGGCCTGGTGTGGGGGATCACTCTGGCATGGTGTGCTCCCTGCTGACATCTGAGAGCCTGCCCAGAGGTACTGTGCCACTCATTGCCTGGGCATGGTGATGGTTCCACATGGGTTATGGCTAGCAAGTGCCATCTCTAGGCATCCTCTGCCCTTTCTTATTAAAAACTAGAGACCTAGAGCACAACATTTGTGCACTTAAGGGGAGTCCCTAAACTCAGCCTGCACCATCTTTCATTCCAGGACACCTTGGGGGATGTAGCAGTGTGCCAAGTGGTAGGCAGCCAGGGAGGAGCCCAAATTGGGGCTGAACGCCACACCACTCACACTGTGCCTGCTGCCACTGCTCAGTAGTGCTGCTGTGGAGTCGGGAGAGGCTCCCGCCATGGCAGCTGCACTCGCCAGCCATGAGCCCGGCTTCTAGCTGACAGTGCTCCCCCTGTGGGAGCACCCTGACCGCCAGGGGGAAGCTCCTGCATTGAGTGTGTGCCCCCTGGTGATCAGTATACATCATTGCAACTGGTCATTCCAGTTCTTCCACCATAATGGTTGCTTAAGCTTTTATTATATTGAGATTGTCTCCTCAACTGTGATTAATTTGTTAATTCAGAGTGGATATTCTTGGCTTTAATTGCTTTTCTGGCCCTAGGAGGAGGTCTATGACATTGCTGCCTATCCGGCCACAATGCACTGTGAACACAATGCTTGGTCCCTTTTTTTTTCTGTCTCAGCTTACAGGAAAGCAGGAAATGTTTTAAAACCAATCCATTGGCCCAAACCGGTTTGGCTCAGTGGATAGAGTGTTGGCTTGCGGACTGAAGGGTCCCGGGTTCGATTCCGGTCAAGGGCATGTACGGACACATCCCCAGTAGGAGATGTGCAGGAGGCAGCTGATCGATGTTTCTCTCTCATCGATGTTTCTAACTCTCTATCTCTCTCCCTTCCTCTCTGTAAAAAAATCAATAAAATATATTTTAAAAAAATAAAAAATAAAATAAAACCAATCCATTGCCTGTGTCCCTCCAACTGAAAAAGACATAAAATTTTAAAAAAGCATTATTTTATGGAACGAGGATGGGAACATTATTTTATTTTATGTTTTGGATTCATAGTAGGCCAACTTTCTGGAAACAGTACTTCCTCTCATGTCAGTCCTTGAAGGACTCATGTCCCAGATCCAACCTTCCCCTGGGAAAGTGCACTGTAGTTTTCCTCTTGGCCACTGGATACCCATGTGACACAAAGAGTGTTGGGCACTAGAAATTCTCATTACTTCAAACAAGCCAATGTCATTTACAGAAAGGTATTTTTTTTCTCTGTTCTAGCAAGTTTGTGATTAGCCCCCTGAGCAGTTGGTGGAGAGAAAGGGATGCCATGGCTGAAGAGAAAGCATCAAAACTGAGGACAAATTCAAGAACAACTCACTTTCTGCTCAGAGTTTAATCAACTGTTTTTCCCAGCTGGCTTTGAAGTCCTTATATCCCAGTGGTCACTATTCTGTATCTCAGAAGATTTAAACAGAAATTGGCACAACCATTGGCATAAATTGGCATAAATATCTCATTCAACTGAGGCATAATATTGTGTCACTCATTTTTGTGTTAGAAAAGACAAGATGTTACATATATAAGATGAGGTTTTATTTACTTATTCAGTTTTAAATATTATGCAGTTTTTAAGTGAACTTATGAAACAAAAACCTATAATTTGCAATGAACAAATGTACTGGTAAGTATTTTGGTATTTTTACTGAAGATATTTGATTAAAAATTAACACATTACACATGAATTTCATTTATGTTTTTTCTCCCTCCTTCTGCCCTTCAGAGACAACCAATATTCTGAGCTTTTTGTGTATTATCTCATGTGTGTATTTACACTTCTATAGGGTGTCCCAAAATTCACGCAAGAATTGAATTTTGCATGAGCATTAACAACAACAAAATAAAAGGCTAATTTTACTTGGTTTATTGAATCAGATTCTAATATCTGCTGCCCTTTGATTTCAATCCCTTCACTTTGATAAGCATTACCAAGTACCAATTATGGCCCAGGAGCAGGGACAATTAAGACCAATGAAGACCACAGCTTTGCGTATGTTCCAGCAAAGCCGTGGAGACCATTTACCCAATGTCCTATTCCATACATAACCCTATACTGTATCCTTTATGAATCAATACAAAATTTACAATTTTTAATTATAAACCTGTGTTTTTTATCAAAATAACTTCTTGTGTGAATTTTGGGACACCCTACACATACACATGTATCTATAGGTAATGTCTAATACTGATTTTGTATTTTAAGCTTTTACATAAAAGACATTATTTGTATAAAATTGTATCCAATTTTTTATTAACAAACTTTTAATCTGTTCCAAAATATATGCTTCTTGCAAAATAATCCCCACATACTGCATTGCTCTGTGCAACAATTGATGGATGGCTGTCATCTGACTAGATATTGTTAATGTGACTCAAGACCCCTCTGCCAATTCTCATTGACACAAGCCATGTGTGAGAAGTCCCCAAATCTGCACTTTCACTTGGTGATATTCCACTGTTAATTTTTTATCACCTTGAGGACATACATAATGATGTCTTCGTCCATTTACAAATCCATTTTACTGATTACCATTGAATTTAAAAATGGTTTTCATAGTTTGTTATTCAGGTTGCTTCTGTTATATAGAAATGTTTGCACACTTTTATATTAATATAGTGGGGTTTTTTGGGCCCTCCATAGACAAACCTCAGGTGGGTTCTGGCAGCTGAAATCTGTCAGCTAACTGCTAACTTAATTTTATTTTTTACTCTTGCTTTTTTATGCTGTACATTAGATTCCTAGAAGTACACAAACTACTGAAGGTGACTCAAGCCAAAATAAAATCTAAAAGAAGTTAAATTAAAATAAAAACCTACAGCCAAAGAAAAGCCCAGTCCAAGATGGCTTCACTAGTGCATTCATTAAACATTTAAAGAATTAACATCAATACATTGCAGACACTTTCAAAAACCAGGAGAGGAGGAAGTACTTCATTATCCACTCCATGAGGTCAATATCCTTCAAAGATATTACAAGAAAAAAATCTACAGATCAATACCCTTTATGAATATAGACATAAAAATCCTCACCAAAATAGTAGCAAATTGAATGAAGCAACTTACAAATACAAGTACATATGTGAGAAGTATGTACTATATATAAGTATGGATATCTGGGATTTATAATAGTTTACTTATTGAATTACACCCCAATATCCAATATGTCCAATGCCCTCAATAATTTGTCAGTCATATGTCAGCTGAGTGTCCCCCACTCCTTGGTGACTTGGTGAAATTGGTCCAAACTATCATTACACAGCATGGAAGACTTCACAGTCCTCCCCTCTGTTTCTAAGAGTTCCCCTATATTTTCCTCAGCCTCTCCTGTTTCCTCATTCCTGTGACATTGTGCCCTGTTTCTACTTCAGCCTGTGAATCTGAAGGCTCCAAATGCACCATTTTTACTTTTTCTTAAAACACACTGGTATTTATGCAGAACTATTCATATTCAGCTATTTCATTTTTAGTTTTAGAAACTTTACTGGAAATGCTACAGAATACAAGATTCAGCACATATACTTTCTCATTCTGATGACTCTCTTCTCTTTGCTCTTCCCTCGTTTTCCCCTCTAATTTTTAAGAAGCTTTTATTTGTGTATATGAGATTCTGTCCCTTAGTGGATAAAAATCATGTCTCTTTTAGACACTCCAGCTTTGGTTTAGAAAGCAACAAACCAAAACACCTTACTCTCCCTGCTCCCCACTTTATATTGAAAGACAGGAATAGTCAATTTAACAAACACTTTTAAATTTTCCACATATTGGAAATATTGGATAAATTATAGGCAAATATCAAGTGTGGACCAAAAAACATTCAGGTTACTCCCACCCCATTTAAAAGAAGGCATATGTGTGGTTATTTTAGGTACCCATTTGTTTTCTTGGACTTTTAAAAGACTCCATTCAAATCACCTAGCTGCAGGAAAAGGGCTGTCTCCTTTGGAATTTTCTCCAACTGGTTTTCCTATCAATTTGCTGGCTGCTGATAGTTATTTTAGTTGTTTGATTGCTTTCTCTTTCTTTTTCATTCTTGATTTTCTTTACAGTCTCAGGATGTTGGCTGAGAAAAGCGGTTTTGTGGTGTGCTTCCTGTTTTGCAGCTTTTGGGCTCATTGTTCTTTGTTTTCTAGGTGACTGGGTTTGAGACTGGCTTATACTTTGTGGTTTCACATTCTGGGTAGCTTCTGGTGCAGTTTGCGACCAGGCACTTGTTTGTTGCTCAGACCTGGACTCTAGAGGTCATTCCAATATGGGTTCCTCGCTGGGCACTTCACTAACAACTGCTGGATAAGTGACCAAGTCCATTGGAAATACTTTGTCTGAAAATTTCTGCAGGAAAATGCTACCATAATGCAGAACCTTGTGCCTGTTATTCACACATATTCTGGCACCACCTGTAACAGTTACATTGAGCTCCCCCAATCTGGGCACCAAGAAAAATATGTAAAATTAGAGGCCACTGTTTTGGAAATAAGTTGGTGTTTTTTAACACTTCATCCCAACCTTTGCCTTAAATTTAGGATCACATAGCAAAAAGCAACAAGCAAAACATTACTTTGAGAAGAGTTTGGCTACAAGGCCAAACTCATCATAAAGGGGTCATTTTAGTCATTGCACTATAGCATTTTCTTCATTTGTTGCAAGTAGAAGAGTGTTTGTTATCCACAGCAGGAAACTTTTGTTTGGTTGACATCTGTACTAGCTATTGTAAACTCACCAGCAACTCTTAGATCCTATATCTTCTAACCTGTCTTGGACTTAGTCACTTTGTGGCTAAAGTTTCCTGATGTTACTCAAGTCTTTCATGCTTGGATGCTCTATGTAAGCACAAGACATGGTTTAAGAGCGGTAGTTTTATTTTCTTCATCAAGTAAAGGAGATGGAGGATTTACAGAAAAAGCTCTGTCTCCCCTAAAGGAGTGCTTTTATACACTATCTGGTTAACTAAACATTGATTTTTTTCTTTTTTTGTTTTATTTTTCTTTATTGATTAAAGTATTACATATGTATCCTTATTGGCCCATTGCCCCCTAATCCCCACCCCCCACTCATGCCCTCATGCCCCTGTTGTCTGTATCCATTGCTTAGGCTTATATGCAAGCATACAAGTCCTTTGGTTGATCTCTCCCTTTACCCCCATCCTCCCCTAACTTCCCTCTGAGACTCGACAGTCTGATCGATGCTTCTTTGTCTCTGGATCTGTTTTTGTTCATCAGTTAATGTTGTCCATTATATTCCATAAATGAGTGAGATCATGTGATATTTATCTTTCTCTGACTGGCTCATTTTACTTAACATGATGCTCTCCAGTTCCAACCATGCTGTTGAAAATGGTAAGACTTCTCTTTTCTGGGAGTGTAGTATTCCATTGTATAGATGTACCACAGTTTTTTAATCCACTCATCTGCTAATGGGCACTTAGGCTGTTTCCGAATCTTAGCTATGGTGAATTGTGCCACTATGAACATAAGGATGCCTATATCCTTTCTGATTGGTGTTTCTAGTTTCTTGGGATAATACCTAGACGTGGGATCACTGGGTCAAATGGGAATTTCATTTCTTGTTTTTTGAGGAAACCCCATACTGTTCTTGCCTCCATATCAACTTACACCATACACAAAAATAAACTCAAAATGGGTAAGGACTTAAATATAAGACAGGAAACCATAAAAATACTAGAGGAATCCACAGGCAGCAAAATCTCAGACATATGCCAAAGCAATTTCTTCACCAATACAGCTCCTAGGGCAATGGAAACTAAAGGGAAAATAAACAAATGGGACTACATCAAAATAAAAAGCTTTTGCACAGCAAAAGAAACCATCAGCAAAACAACAAGAAAGCCCACTGCATGGGAGAACATATTTGCCAATGTTATCACCAATAAGGGTTTAATTTCCAACATGTACAGGGAACTCATACAACTTAACAAAAGGAAGATAAGTCACCCAATCAAAAAATAGGCAACAGACCTAAATAGACACTTTTCAAAAGAAGATATAAAGAAGGCCAAGAGACATATGAAAACATGCTCAAAGTCACTAATCATCCATGAGATGCAAATCTAAATATTGATTTCTTCTTTGCAGTTGACTACAATTGTGGGGTTGGGTTGGGTTCCTGTTAAGCTCATCTTGCTTCCCGTTATGCTTACAAAACACTGTGCTACATTTAAACACTTGGCAAGATGCATTTAGAAAGAGCTTCCATACCTTAAGATTCTTGTCCTAACTAACAATGATATCCACCATAGCATGGTACACGTTTACTCTAATTACAGGAAGTTTACCCTTATTGAAATCCCACTTGATGGTAGCCTATTATCCTTTTAATGTGCCCTTGATTTCTGTTTGCTAATCTTTTGTGGAGGGTTTTTGCATTTATATTTATCAGGGAGATTGGCCTGTGGTTTTATTTCTCTTGTAGTGCCCTTGTCTGGTTTTGATATCAGAGTTATTCTGGCCTCATAAAATGAGTTTGGAAGTTTTCCTTCCTCTGCCCTTTTTGGGAGAGTGTGCGAATGATGGGTAATAATTGTCCTTCAAATGTTTGCTAAAATTCACTTGTGAAACTGTTTGGTGTGGGCTTTTCTTTGTTAGGAAATGTTTTATTCCTGCTTCAATCTCCTTACTCATTATTTGCCTGTTCATATTTTTTGTTTCTTTATGACTCAGTCTTGGTAGGTTTTATGCTTCTAGGAATTTTATCCATTTCCTCTAGTTTATCCATTTCTTGGCACATGACTCTTCACAGTAGTTTCTTATGATCCATGAATTTTTTTTATATCAATTGTAATGTCTCCTTTTTCATTTATGATTTTATTTATTTGAGCCTTCTTTATTTGAAAACTTTAATCTAGTTAAATGTTTGTACATTTTGATTATCTTTTCAAAATACAGCTCCTAGGGTGTTTTTTTGTTTGTTTGTTTGTTTTTTAATCTTTTCTATTGTTTTTCTTATCTCTGTTTCCTTCCTCTGCTGACTTTGGGTTGGTTTGTTCTCTTTTCTTCTGAGTCTTCAATGTAAAGTTAAGTTGTTTATTTGAGATCTTTCTTTGTTCTTAATGTTGCATCTATCATTACACCCTTCCTCTTAGAATTCCTTCTGCTGAATTTCATGTTTATATGTGTGTTTCCATTTTTGTTTATTTCAAAATATTTTTATTTCCTTTCTGACTTTTTTTCTTATATCCATTGGTTGTTCAGGAGTGTATTGTTTAATTTTCATGTTTTTGTGAGTTTTTCCATTTTTCTCCTGTTAGTGACTTTTCTAGTTGAATAACAGTGTAGTCAGAAAAGATATTTAGTGTTTTTTCAATACTTTTAAATTTGCTAAGACTCGTTTATAAATATACTATGTCAAGTCACTGAATAACTGGCTGCTTGGGACTGATTTAGACATTGGTCAGGTGTGTAGAAAATGAAAAAGGGTGACAACTAGCACCTCAAAAAAGGATCAAGCCACCTAAAATCATGAATAGGTTGATAAACTGAAAATTATCAATTAAAAATGTCTGCAAAAGCCAATTGATTGTTGAAAGCAAAATAATAATATATGGTTGAGTTTATATTTTCTGTAAATATATAATGTATAACAATAATGCAGAAGGTGGGAAGAGACCTTACAGCATATGTGATATGATATACCATTCGCTGAAATAGAATATGGTAAGTTAAAGTTGTATATGGCAAACTGTGGAGCAATGAATAAGAAAATCTAATGAGGTATAGACTAACGCAAGAGTTGAAATAAAACAGAATTTTAAAAATTCACAAAAAAGCAGAAAAAGGCAAAAAAAAGGATAGATGGGACAAGCTGAAACAAACACCAAGAGGATGAATTTAAGCACAATCTTATCAATAATCATATTAGATGTAAATTATGCTAATGCTCTAATTGGACAGTCAGATTGGATTTTGAAAAAGCAAGACTCAAATCCCACTTTAAATATAGGAACACAGACAGGTTAAAGGAAAATAATTCAAAAAGTTATACCATTAAAGGTACATACCATGCACAGATTAGGCACATGAAACCTGCAGGGGTTGTATTAATATCAGACAAAGCAGGCTTCAGCATGATACCATCTTTACACCCTGGATAAGGAAGGACTTTTCATAATGATAAATAGGTTAATTCATCAATAAGACAATAATACTGAATTTTCATTCACCTCATAAGTAACTGAGCTTCAAAAAGAAAGAGAAAGAGAGCTTCAAAATTCAAGAAGTAAATTCTGACAAAAACAAATGGAGGAATAGTCAAATGCACATTTACAGTTGGAGATTTCAATACTTCTCTTTCAATACTAGAATTATTTTCCTTTTTTCCTAAATAGAGCACAGACAAGGAAGAGAAACTGGGTTTTCTAGTTCAGATATCTCCCCACCCAACTCTGACTTGTGTTTTCATTACCATAGTTCCCACAGTCTTATCTGAAGAGGTTCTTGAGAGACAGAGGAACTCTAAGACTTAGATTTGCTTCCTGATCTCTGGGCGGTGTGTGGCTTGGTGTGTGCTATCTACTCTTTCTAGGCTGCTGTTTCCTCTTTTGTCAGAAATAGACAGCAGTCTCTCCTGTTTAAAGATCTACTGAAACCACTGTGAGTGGACTGAGGAGGAGACTGTTCACAGTGGTGGTGTTGACAGTGTTCTGTGAGGATGATTGTCAACTCACCTGGGAACATGTCTTCCCTGACCAGGCTGCTGCTCTCAGAACATGTATAAAGAGCTAAATTACACCTGGCCGATCATGCTCACAGAGCTAGCATGCCATAAATAATGGGGAAGGGCTGTCCAAGGGTTAGCAGAGACTGAAGTTGTCCCTTCTTGAAAAGGTCATGTGTCCTCTTAGTGTAAAGGGGGTGAGTGAGTGTTGGGACCAGGAAATGGACTTGGGGTGGAGAACATTATCTGCTCTTTCAACAGGGAGATTTGCTTCAGCAATGGGTAGCAAAAGCCGAGGGAAATGTCCATTTATCCCTTGCATTTCCATCCTTCAGTGATAATGTGGTGTGTGTCTTCCAAGCTCAGAAAACTCCATATTCAGAGGTAGAATTTGACCTTGTAGGACCATCATCAAGGCCTTTTTCTAGATTCTGATGACCGTTAGGATTCATGACACTGATGCTAGGGAAGTGCAGAAAATATTTCTGCTGCCTTTCCATTAAGGAGCTCCAGCTAGTTTCCATTGTGGTCTGAGAACATATTCCACATGATTTCAATTCTCTTAAACATTGTGAGTTTTTTTTATGGCTCAGGGTATGGCCTTTATTGGTATATGTTCCATGTGCACCTGAAAAAAATATGTCCTCAGCAAATATCAACTTCTACAAAACTCAATAGATCCGTTCATTGGGGGTGTTATGGAATACTTCTAATCCTGGTTCTATGTAGCTGTTCTGTCAATTGTTGAGGGGGTGGTGAAGTTTCTAACTATAATTGGAGATTTGTCTGTTTCTCCTTTCAGTTGTCAGTTTCTGCTTCACATATATCACATCTCTGTTGTTTGGGAAAACACATTTAGGATTGCTCTGTCTTCTTGGAGGAGTCACCTATTTATCACTTTATAATGTTCCCCTCTGTTCTGGTAATTTTCTTTGTTCTGAGGTCTAATCTATTTGCTATCAATACAGCCATTCATTCTTCTTTTTACATGAGTAATATTTGCACCACTGATCTTTTCCATCTTTTTTTTTAATTTTCAGCCTGTTTCTACTATAATATTCGAAAGGACTTTTCTGTAAGCAGCATATGGTTGGGTCATGAGTTTTAATCTACTCTGCCAATCTCTTTCTTTTCATTGATGTGTAGACAGCAAAAATACTCTCTTCCCCAGTGGCCTCGATTACAGCCATAGTGGGGTGTGCATGTCCCCTGGAAATCCTGGGTACCTCTTCCTCGATTTCCACCAGCTCAATCAATGCTCCTTGGGGACTCTCTGAGCTCCATTCCTCCCAACTAAACAGCAGTAATCAAGTATTTCAGAACACTAGACATTTGCTATTATTTTTTCTCATTTATTTTCATCAGTGACCATCTCCTTCCTCAGCAAAGTGACAATTGTAGAGTTTTCTTGCAAAAGGGTATTGACAAGTGGACAAGCCCAAACTCAAGATTCCTATCAGTGCCTCTGCTGGGATCTGTGCACAACCCTTGAAACCGCAATACCCTTTGGCAGCAGAGAAAATAACAAGTCTCAGCATTTGGCACAGATGGTCCCATTCTTGTTCCCAATAGTTTCCAGGGCTTGTGGGTCTCGCTCCAATATTCATTCAACTGTTGCAGGTAATTTTCCATTTTTACATGTTTCTTTAGTGATGTAAGGGTATCAGTGACCTGGAAGTCTCTGTTTGTGAAGGCACCGGGTGAAGGATACTGTGAGGAAGTATCCTGAAATTACCCAGCAGTATTGGAGGTGGGCTTGAGTTTGTGTGTGAAGGTGGAGACACTGGGGACAGAGCCAGTGTGGGTGGCCAGATGAGCCAAGGTCTCAGTGGCTCCTAGAGACTCAAGTCTCTGGTTAAAATTTTCTTGGACTTGTAGAAGCCTCTACATTCAAGCTGCTAAGGGGTCTGAATGGAGACCAGGGAGGAGGTATCCCTTCCTGAGACAAAGGAGAAGCGTTTCAGTGTCTTATCATCTTATGGGCACTTACTTCAATGTGCATGTGTGGCGGTGGAGGAGGTGTGAGAGCTGTGTGTGTGCACATGGGTGTGTGGATTTGCAGAAGGGGTTAGGAATGACAGAACAGTGTCTTTATTCAATGGCCATATAAGGCAGATGAACGAACATCTACAAATATTGATTTCAGTTAACACAACATGAATGTCCAGGGCATTTGTTCATGCAATTCAGATTCAACTGAAACAAATGGGTCTGGATTGAGGCTTTGTGTTGACTCTGGCCCTTAGTCACCTGGGGCAACCAGGGATGATTCCAGGATGTGGGACAGCAGCCTGAGATCAGTAGAAAACAGGCAAGAGCAACACTTGTTGGGCTCCAGTAAGAAGAGCTCAGGGAGGGCCAGGTCCTATGCGCAGGTTTGGGGAGAGATGGGAGCGGGAAGGACTTTTGTCTTTGGGTTGGTAGGTTACTTCCAGGTGAGGGACACATGGAAACCCTGTGGGCCCCAGAGGCACAGACATCAGGGAAGAATATGATTGTCAGGTGATGGGTCCAAGCCCTTATATACACTCTGTTACTCAGGACTTATCCCAACAATGGCCTCTGGCCTCCAGCTGGCAACACAGAACCAGGAAGCCCCGCAGTGTAGCTGTGCACAGTTTCCCAGCCGCCATAGGCCCTTGATGTCACCATCCCATGAGCAGCCCTCCAGCCTCTCTGCCATCCAGCTCAGCTGCACCTCGGGGCTCCAGAAGGCCAGCTTCTGCACCAGTCGGTACATATCCTTGGAGTAGGGAGCACCCAAGTGGTCCAGCACCAGGTGCTCCACCAGCACTAGCAGCTCCTCCACCTGGGCCTCCAGGTCCCTAACTGCCACCCAGTCCAAGGCACACGTGCTGGCCCTGCACTCTGCCACCAGAACCCACACTGCAAGGTTGTCCATGTGGCACATGAAATCCTGCAGAGGGTCCTGACCCAGGTCCTCCAGGCTTGTGAACAGCAGGATGGTGCATGCCACCACATTGTCCCAAACACGCCTTTGAGCTTACTCATGGCCAGCTGGACCTGCGCAGTGAAGAGCCCCAGCTGAGTCACCAGGAATAGTGACTGAGGCCCAGGCGTGGACACCCTGCTCCTTGCACCCTGGGTCTGTCTTGGGGACTAGGGAGCTAAAAAGGTCCAGGGTGTCCATGACTTCCATGTGGCACTGGATCCACCTGGGATTCCCCACCTCACAGATTCTGGTCACCGAGGTGGCTGTGAGTCTAGAAAGGAAGCACCTGTGGCCCAGGATGCTGTTCCCAGTGGCGCTCTTCCCAAACCCTGTCTTCCCCACCAGGATGAGCCTCAGCCCGCGCTCCTGCAGGGCCTGCGTGGTGTCTTTGGAACCTGGAGGACAAGTCATCTGTGAGCTTCCAAACCTTAAAGCAATGTATCCTGGTTGCCTGGACCCCGGAGCTCTTGGAAGAAGAACAACAGTGTCTCAACTCTTCTTTTCCAACCAGAGCCTTACTGAACTCAGGAGGAGCTTCACCATCTATCCCTGTCACCCTGGCTTCACCATGTGCATCTGTAGGTGATAAACATCTGGAGGGCCTTTCTCAAGGGGATCCCCTTCATCATTCCAGGCATGGCTTCACCTCCATTACCCCTGGTGGTCCACACCCTGCAGAGCTTCAGTGGCTTCTGCCATACTTCTCCCAGATTCCATCCCACGGAAGATGGGCAGGAGGCGTCAGTAGCCTGGGGGTGAAGAGTTGTCTGGAGTTCCAGACACTCTGGGTTCGACTCACAGTCCTGCCATCAGCCAGCTGTGCCACCTTGGAAGTTGCTTAATCTAAACATGAAACTTTGTTCAAAAATGGGACTAAGTGTATTGAGTTGTTTCTTCTGGGGATGTCGAGAGGATTCAATGAGATCACCTCCTTCCTTCTTCCTTCTCTCCCTCTCTCTCTCCTCCATACTCCCCTTCCACTTAAACCTGCTGCCTGCTAATAAGACACCCGTTTAACCCTCCATCCTGGTTCTCTAACATTCTAGCTGGTGAGTCACACTTCATCTAGTGCATGATCTGATACCCTCTTCATCCTCTTTCATGGAGAGCAGAGTAAGTTTATTATCCTTATTTTATACTTGGGGAATTAAAATGTAAGCTAATCAAGTTCATATTTCCCAGCTGAGCAGCGGTATAGACCAAGTTAAATGCACGTTTAGGGTTCTTACTGTTTCACTCCAGACAAGTTTAGAGTCCTCTGTTTAGTCCTGAGTTTGCCCATTCCCCTTACAGAGCTAACACCAGGGGGCAAGTATGCAGTGCACGTCTTCTCATAGGCACTTTCTTCATCTCTTCTGTCCTCCCATGCTTACCCGAAAGAGTCCCAAACACAATTTCATTCATTCATTCATTCAATAGGTTTAACTGCCTATAATGTATCGGGCCAAATCCAAAGAGCTAGTGACACCACACAGACACAGTAGTGCTTCCTGATTCCCCAGAATGTCAGAATAGAGGGAAGAACATTGGAAAGGCCTGGGCTGGATTTGTAATGATACTCTGAGAGGGTTTGGAGACTTTGGGTTTGTATTTTCAAGGATTTCAAATGCAAATGGGAGACAGGAGATTGTAACATTTATGGGAGTGAGAAAGCTTTAGATATTAAATTTTTCCAGGTAATGTGACCAAAGCTGTGGATACTAAGTTTTCCCAGGAGATTCAGCAGCCAGGGGAGACTTTGAAAAACCATGAGAACTAGAAAATTTGGCAGGGACAAGGGAAACACTTAGGGTGGTTGGCATTGGAAACAAGCAAGAACAGAACTGGAGTTTTGGTTTTGAAAATTGGAGAAGAAACCTATATTCCAGGTGATCTGCAGCCTCTGACTCTGCTCTCAGGAGTCAAATCACTGTCCTGTCTCAATGCATCTAAATATGGTCAGTGTCCTGGAGAGACTGGGACACTCCCCTCCAGCTCCTGGCATCCTGCCCCAAAGCTGAGGCTTCTCCAAGTAAAGTGACTCCAGCCAATATTTAACACAATCAAACATTCTGTGCTCACTGAGTCCCTGTGCACAGTACAGTCTGTCCTCAGTCTGCTTCTCCAGCCTTAGGACAACGAAGCCCCCCACTCACATGCTCCATGGGTAGCAGATATTGGGCACAGCTGCCATGTGCCCTCAGGCCTGTAACTGGCCCAGCCTCCCTCACATGCTGTCTGAGTCCTGTCTGTGCTGCACCTTCCATTTCTATTTACACCTCCTCACGTTGTCCACCTGGTCACCCTGCAGGTGACTGTTGTCTCCAGTTGGCACTGCACAAGGAGAAGCCAAGGGAGAGGAGGGCTGACTACCTTGTATCTGGGCAAATAACTTAGATGATGGGCTGGCCTGGTCCTCAATCTAAAGGCGTTCATATTTCTGCAGGAAGTCCTCCTACCCCAAAGCCTTCATAATGTTCACCCCCATGGAAATCAATACACTCCCATGACTGACACCAGGGCAGAAATGGAGAAAGAGCCACAGATGCAAAGGCCAGGAATTGTGCCAATGCAAGGAGTCCTGGCCAAAGTGGAGATGAGAAGGGTCAGGGAACTGACAGTACCGTGGGTAAGCTGGGGTTCAGAAAGTTCCTGGACAGGCCCAGAGACCTGAAATCTGGCGTTACAAAGACATACTGTCATAGAGGAATGGGAATCATGTGGGATCTTATATGCTACACCTCCAAGGGACTAAGTCTACCCACCCAGTCCAGGACTTCCTGAACCTCCTGTCTCTGGGAATTATCTAGGGGATTCTGTCAAATGTGTATTTCTCAGAGATTTTGGTTCACATGCCTGTACTTCCACAATATAAGCACCTGCACACCCCGACCAATGATTGTGATGCACTCAGTGCCTGATCTCAGTGTCTGGAGCAGATTTTCTAGTCCAACCTCTCATCATGCAGAGGAGGGAAGGGAGTTCAGAGGGCACAGCCACCCACAGTCCTGGCCAGCTTATGTTAAGGAGGCAGTGTTTAAGGGCACAAGTAGGGCAAGTGTTTGAGGACTATGGTCATGACCTTTGCCATCTCCTGCAAGTTGCTTTCTGGACACTTGGAGGAGAGTGGAGTGTTTTAGGCAGTTTAGCCCAGATACAAAGGATTTTCACTTTAATGTGTTCTGAGTTTATACTCACTTATATGTCCTCAGATATCTCTTTGCCTTACTGGATATACACATGGCGAGTCTTTGCTGTCTTTTAAAGCATGTTTTAATCCCTGCAGGAGAGTGAGCAGACTCCTTCCTTCCTTATTAGGGGAGTGGGTTAGGAGAAGGCTTAGTTCAAGCAAGAGCCTGGGCATCTAGGCTGGAGGAGATGCTTGCCACTGCTCCTGAAGCTGCTGTGTGTGAAACTCAGGCAGCCTTACACACCCGGGAGTGTGGAGTTACTCTTTCTACATCCCACTCCCCTTACTGGTACCTACTAGAAGAGAATTTTCACTCAGTGAGCTTCTTATAGGCACTGAATTCTTTTCATTCCTCACAGCTCCTACTTTGCTGCTGGCTCCCTTCCCCTGCTGGCACTCACATTTCTTGCAGAATCAGTGACAGGTTCTGAGTCTGGCCCAGAAGGCCCTGACCTACTGCTGACCTCTGGTTGTGAGTGCAGCAGGCTCTTCCTCCAGCACATGGGGAAGTGTTCTGCCTCTCAGACCTCAGAGGGCAGGAAGCCCAGGGAGGGGATGCCTAGGGGTGACAACTTAAAGAGACAGGAACATTCACCACTGAGGCAGTGGGATGGGAAATTTCCACTAGGAAACACAGCCTTGGACTGAAGTAATATTCTCAGAAGGTCCCTGTGACACCAGCACTTGTCCCTTCAGGGGCAACTATAACCTCATGAAAAAAGAGCATTTTAGGTTTCTGATGCCTGTTTTCACTACCAGCATTGATCTTTTTCTATAAAATGGCTCCTTGAGAGCCTCCTTACTGGGAAAGTGACAACAAGGTGGTCCTGGTGCCAAGAATCACCTGCAAAGTCTCCTGGTTCTCAAAGGAAAGGAAAGCCTTTTCACTATTAAAAATGGGAGAACAGGGAAAAAGATGGCAACCAGACCGGCAGGAAGGTAGGGAGGGAAAGAGTGTGAGAGAGCGAGGGAGCGATAGAGGAGTGTGTGGTGTGTGTGTGTATGAGCTAGGGATAGTTAGATTCTGCAAGTCTTCCAAGGGGCTGCCAAACCAAGCAGTCTTAGATGGCGGATCCCAGCTCCCTGTGCAGACACTCCTGGGCGGCCAGCGCGAGCACAGAGACCACACCATCTTGAGAAACAGAGCTGCTTGAGACTAGGATCCTGGCCTCAGCACCATCCAGTCTGATCTCAGACATAAACCAGGACCCTGTAGCCACTGGGGACAGAGACCTGTGACCACAGCTGCAGACCCACAGACAACGAGAATACAGACATCATGGCCACAGATTTCTGTGAGTAACAGAGCCCATCCTCCTCCCCTCAGGTTCATGGGCAGCGCCATAGTAACAGATAGACCAGCTCCTTGCTGCAGGAATTTGTCCACTGCAGGAATTTTAGCCTAAGAATCCATGGACACTGGGAATCTGTTCCCTACAAAGCAATCGGGAGACAAACCCAAAGCATATGCAAGGCGGCAGTGCCACCTGACATCGATTCTGGGCAAGTACAACACTGAAGTCTGCTTTCTGCAGCACAGGAGCAAACCTCTTCCCAACACAGTGCTACTGTGCAACCCAGTCCCCCAAGCTGACCGGGACCCGATTCTCTGGGCAGGAGGCAGCACTAAGCACCAGTGACTCTGATTTTCAACACATGCTAGGGGGGGGTCTCCATTTCAGGGCGGTGCAGGCATGTTCCCCAATTCTAGGTGCACATAGGAGGCCACACTGAACACTGGTAACGCTGACTCTGAGCGAGCCTGGTTCCCACCAACCCATGACAGTCACATATCTTAGTGTCGGAGCTCTTCAGTGACACTAGGGTGGGGCAAAGCTCCCACTGCACAAGGCTCAGGCCCACGCAACTCAATGTTTGAACCTTCTGGAGATAGAGAGAATGGGGAGACGACACAATCCCCAGAGGAAAGAAAATGAGGAGTCGCCAAGAAAGGAAATTAGTAAAATTGAAGCATGCAATATGACAGGAAAAGAATTCAGAGTAATGGTTGTACAGTTCATTCACTGGATGGATGAGAAAATCAACAACCTATGCAAGAATCAGGAAGAAATGAAAACTGATATAGCTACAATCAAAAACACGATGGAAGGTTTCAACAGTAGACTAGAAGAAGTAGAGGACCAAATGAGTGAGTTAGAAGACAAGGTAGAGAAACAAGCTCAATCTGAACAGCAACAGGAGAAAAAAATTAAAAAGCAGGAGAGCCTAAGGGAGCTTTTGCACAACATGAAATGAAGTAACTTACACATAATAGGGCTACCAGAAGGACAAGAAGAGCAGCAAGGATTAGAAAATCTATTTGAAGAAATAATGACAGAAAACTTCCCAGATATGGGGAAGAAAAGGTTACACAAGTACAGAGAGTCCCAAGCAAGATGAACCCCAAAAGACCCACACCAAGACACGTCATAATAACAATGGAAAATGTTCAAGACAAAGAGAGAATCTTAAAGGCTGCAAAAGAGAGACAGAGAGTTACCTACAAAGGATCCCCAATCAGAATATCAAATGATTTCTCAACAGAAACACATCCAGCTATAAGGGAATGGAAGGGGGTATACAAAGCTTTGCAAAGCAAAGGACTGAATCCAGGAATACTCTATCCAGCAAGACTATCAATCAAAATTGAAGGGGAAATCAGGAGCTTCACAGACCAAAAAAAAAAAGACTTAGGGAGTTTATCATTACCAAGCCACAATGCAAGAAATGCTAAAGGGAATGCTGTAAAAAGAAGAAATAAAAAGGTAAGAAAGAACACAGGCACAAAAATAGAAATGACTGCAAACAAGTACCTTTTAATAATAACTTTAAACATAAACAGACTAAATGCTCCAATCAAAAGACATTGAGTGGCTGAATGGATAAAAAGACATGACCCATATATTTGCTGTCTACAGGAAACCCACTTCAAAACAAGGAACTCACACAGACTGAAAGTGAAGGGATGGAAAAATATCTTTCGAGCAAATGGAAATTAAAAAAAAAAAAAACCCTGGGGTAGCAATACTTATATCTGACAAAATAGACCTCAAAGTGAAGGCTATAACAAGATATAAGGAAGGCCACTTCATAATACTAGAAGGATCAATACAACAAGAGGCTATAACCCTGATAAACACATATGCACTCAATGCAGGAGCACGCAAATACATAAAAAAAACTCTTGGAAGATATCAAGGGAGAGATCGACAACAATACAATCATAGTAGGGGACTTAAACACACCACTGACATCACTGGATAAATCCTCTAGACAAAAAAATCATCAAAGAAACAGCAATCCTAAATGATTCACTAGATCAGATGGACTTAATTGACAGCTTCAGAACATTTCACCCTAAAGCCACGGAATATACGTTCTTCTAAAGTGCTCATGGGACATTTTCAAAAATAGACCACATACTGGGTCACAAGCAAAGTCTCCCGAAATTCAAGAAGATTGAAAGCATTCCAAGCATCTTCTCAGACCACAATGCCATAATATTAGAAATAAACTACAATAAAAACAACCCAAAATACTCAAACACTTGGAAGCTGAATAGCACGTTTTTAAATATTTATTGGGTTACCAATGAGATCAAAGAAGAAATTAAAAACATCTTGGAAACTAATGACAATAAAACACAACAATCCAAAATCTATGGGATACAATGAAGGCAGTCCTGAGAGGGAAGTTTGTAGCCCTACAGGCCTACCTCAAAAAAAAACAAGAAAAAAAAATAGTAAATCATCTAACTCTACAACTCAAAGGATTAGAGCAACAAGAAAAGCAGCAAGAGAGAGCAGAAGGAAGGAAATAATAAAGATCAGAGCAGAAATAAATGATATAGAGACCAAAACAAAACAAAACAAAAGATCAATAAAACCAAGAGCTGGTTCTTTGAAAGGATAAACAAGATTGATGAACCTCTAGCCAGGCTCACCAAGAAGCAAAGAGAGAGAACCCAAATAAACAAAATCAGAAATACAAAAGGCAAAATAACAACAGACCACACAGAAATTCAAAGGATTATTAAAAAATACTGCGAACAACTCTACTCCAACAAACTAGACAACCTGGAGGAAATGGACATATTCCTAGAAAAATACAACCTTCCAAAACTCAATCAGGAAGACTCAAAAAATCTCAATAGGCTGATAACTGTGAAATAAATTGAAGCAGTCATCAAAAAGCTCCCAGCAAACAAAGGCCCGGGGCCAGATGGCTTCATGGGGGAGTTTGACCAAACATTAAAGGAGAAACTAAAACCTATCCTCCCCAGACTATTCCAAAAAATTCAAGAGGAAGGAACACCTCCAAGCTCATTCTATGAAGCCAGCATCACCCTAATACCAAAATCAGATAAAGACAACACAATGAAAGAGAATTATAGGCCCATATCCCTCATGAACATAGATGCCAAAATACTCAACAAAATTCTAGCAAATCGGATCCAGCAATACATCAGAAAGATCATACACCATGACCAAGTAGGATTTATCCCAGGGATGCAAAGATGGTACAATATCCGCAAATCAATAAATGTGATACATCACATAAACAAATTGAGAGATAAAAACCACATAGTCATATAAATTGATGCAAAAAAAGCATTTGACCAATTTCCAACACCCATTTTTGATTAAAAAAAAAAACTCTCAGAAAGATGGGAATAGAAGGATCATTCCTCAACATAATAAAAGCCATATATGACAAACCCACAACCAACATCATATTCAATGGGCAAAAACTAAAATCATTTCCCCTAAGAACAGGAACAAGACAGGGATGCCCACTCTCACCACTCCTGTTCGACATAGTACTGGAAGTACTAGCCATTGCAATAAGACACGAAGAAGAAATAAAAGGCATCCAAATTTGAAAAGAAGAAGTAAAACTATCTTTATTCACAGATGACATGATACTGTACATAGAAAACCCTAAAGACTCCATCAAAAAATTAATTGACTTATTAAATGAATTCGGCAATGTAGCAGGATACAAAATGAATGCCAAGAAATCTATGGCATTTTTTTACACCAATAGTGAAACTAAAAAAGCAATCCCATGTACCATCACACCAAAAAAATTAAGATACCTAGGAATAAACTTAACTAAGGAGGTAAAATTCCTATATGTGAAAAACTATAGGACACTGAAAAAAGAGATAGAGGAAGAAATAAACAGATGGAAGAACATACCGTGTTCATGGATTGGTAGAATCAACATCTTCAAAATGTCCATACTACCCAAAGCAATCTATAGTTTCAATGCAATCCCATTAAAATGCCAATGGCATATTTCACAGATGTAAAATGAACAATCCAAAAATTCATCTGGAATAAAAAAAGACCTCAAATAGCTGCAGCAATCCTGAGAAAGAACAACAAAGTAGATGGGATCTCAAAGTAGATGGGATCAAGCTGTATTACAAAGCCACTGTCCTTGAAACAGCCTAGTACTTGCAAAAGAACAGACATATATATCAATAGAATAGAATAGAGAACCCAGAAATTGACCCAAACCACTATGCCCAATTAATATTGGACAAAGGAGGCAAAAGCATACAATGGAGTCAAGACAGTCTCTTCAATTAATGGTGTTGGGAAAATTGGACAGATACAAGCAAGAAAATGAAACTAGACCACCAACTTACACCATACACAAAAACAAACTCAAAATGGATAAAGGATTTAAACATAAGACAGGAAACCATAAAAATACTAGAGGAATCCACAGGCAGCAAAATCACAGACATATACTGAAGGAATTTCTTCACTGATACTGCTCCCAGGGCAATGGAAACTAAAGAGAAAATAAACAAATGGGACTACATCAAAATCAAAAGCTTTTGCACAGCAAAGGAAACCATCAACAAAACAAGAAAACCCACTGCATGGGAGAACATATTTGCTAATGTTATCACCGATAAGGGTTTAATCTCCAACATTTACAGGGAACTCGTACAACTTAACAAAAGGAAGATAAACAATCCAATCAAAAAATGGGCAAAGGACCTAGACACTTTTCAAAAGAGGACATACAGAAGGCCGAAAGACATATGAAAACATGCTCAAAGTCACTAATTATATGAGAGATGCAAATCAACACGACAACGCGGTATCATCTCACACCTGTCAGAATGGCTATCATCAACAAATCAACAAACAACAAGTGTTGGAGAGGATATGGAGGAAAAGGAATCCTTTTGCACTGCTGGTGGGCATGCAGACTAGTGCAGACACTGTGGAGAACAGTACGGAGTTTCCTTAAAAAACTAAAAATGAACTCCCATTTGACCCAGTGATCCGACTTCTAGGAATATATCCCAAGAAGCTAGAAACACCAATCAGAAAGGATATATGTACCCCTATGTTCATAGCAGCACAATTCACCATAGCTAAGATTTGGAAACAGCCTAAGTGCCCATCAGCAGATGAATGGATTAGAAAACTGTGGTACATCTACACAATGGAATACGCTGTGGTAAAAAAGAAGGAATTCTTACCATTTGCAACAGCATGGATGGAACTGGAGAGCATTATGCTAAGTGAAATAAGCCAGTCAGAGAAAGATAAAAACCACATGATCTCACTGATTTGTGGAATATAGTGAACAACATAGATTGATGAACAGGGACAGATACAGAGACAGAGAAGCAGCGATCAGACTGTCAAACCTCAGAGGGAAAGTAGGGGAGGGTGGGGGTAAGGGGGAGAGATCAACCAAAGGACTTGTATGCATGCATATAAGGCCAACCAATGGACACAGACAACAGGGGGATGAGAGCATGAGTGTGTGTGTTTGTTTGGTGGGGGGGGTTTAATGGGGGGGGATGAAGACACATATGTAATACCTTAACCAATAAAGAAATAAAAACCACCATCGCTCTAAAAATAAATAAAATAAAAATAAAAATGGGAGAACAGGGAGAGGATGAAAACTTTCCTCCAGGGCTTACTCTAGGTCAGTGGTCGGCAAACAGCGGCTCTCGAGCCACATGCGGCTCTTTGTCCCCTTGAGGGTGGCTCTTCCACAAAATACCATGTGTGAATGTGCACGTGCAGTTTGATTGAAACTTTGTAGCCCATGCACAGAAGTCGGTTTTGGGCCTGGGAGAGTCTATTTTGAAGAAGTGGTTAGGAAGTGGGGGGTGTGGATCAGTTGGGCGATGGGAGATGCAGCGCAGGCAGGCCAAAGGATAGGCAGCGCAGGGGAGGTGCGGGATTCATGCATGAGTTGAGTGGGCCAGTCAGTCAGCAGTCTCATTGTGCAGTGGTTAGTGCTAGTCGCGTCCTCAAATCACGCCCAGGTGACAAAAGTACCTCCTCGAAGCATAAAGTTACCTGTATTTTTCCAACCAGCTGAAAATCTCACAGGTATTTTTGTCATCAATTTAAGAATTGCAATTATTTTGTGTTGGTGGCTTTATTATTATAAAATGAAACGTTTTTTAGGTGCCCTGTTTGACATAGCTACAAAGAAGCAAAGAAAAATGAAAGACAAAAACTGTGAATTTAAAGTTGAATGGACGGAGACTTTCACATTTATTCAAAACTTAAATGGCCTTCCAACCTGTCTTATTTGTCAGGAAAAATTGGTGCATAACAAGAAATCAAATTTGGAGAGACACTTTACAACTAAACACGTGTCAGTTAGTACTAAATATCCTGTCAGTGATGCAAGGAAGAAAGCAGTTGAGGAACTTCAGAAGGGTCAAGAAAAATCAAGTTCTGTATTTAATTACTGGATGCAATCTTCCAACAATGTTAATATTGCAAGTTTTGTGGTTAGTCGAGAGATAGCTAAGAGAGGAAAACCATATACAAATGGCGAATACATAAAAAGTTGTTTTATAAGTGCATCTGAAGAGCTATTTCGGGATTTTAAGAACAAAGCAGATATTCTAAAAAAAAAAAAAAATTAAAGAGTTACCATTGTCTGCTAAAACAGTGAAAGATAGAACAGTCAAAATGTCTTCGAATATAGCCAACCAGCAAATTGAAGATCTTAAATTGGTTTCAGCTTTATCAATAGCAGTTGACGAGTCCTGTGACATAAATGATACGGTGCAAGTTTCACTTTTTGTACTATTTATTTCATCTACAGGTCCTAAAGAAGAACTTTTAGGGTTATTGCCACTCAAAGGTCAAACATGTGGAGAGGATATAGCAAATGCTATAACTGAGTGCATTGAAAAACATCATATTCCACTCGATATAACTGTCTCAGTTTCAACAGACGGTTCCAAAAGTATGACCGGAGTAAGAAACAGGTTTGATGCTATTTCTAAAGAAAAAATTAAACACGAGATACTTATCATTACATCATTCATCAAGAAGTGCTTTGTGCGCAGACATTTCCAGAAGAAATTTGCAAAGTTATGGAATTGGTGATTAAGATTATCAACTCCATTATAGCTAAAGCTCTTAATCATCGCCAATTTAAAGAATTTTTAGTTGAAATGGAGAGTGAGTACGCAAATCTGCTGCATAACAAGGTATGTTGGTTATCAAGAGGAAACGTATTGAAATGTTTCGCTTCCTTATTAACAGAAACTAAAGCATTTCTCCTTGAGAAGGGTGTTCACTATCCAGAACTAATGAACAGTCAGTGGATACAAAAATTTTATTTCATGGTAGACTTTATGTCTCATATAAATCAGCTTAATCGTAAACTACAGGGGAAAGGAAACAGTTTTTTCAATGTTAGAAGAACTTCTTTCATTTGAAAACAAATTATCTTTTTGCTCAAGATTTTGAAAGAGAAACTTTGATTCACTTTCCAAGCCTGTTGAAACTGCCAAGAATATAATTCTGATATTGACATTTGCTATTTCAAAACAACACTTTTAAATATGAGGGAAGCTTTTCTCAACAGGTTTCAGGGATTCAGGAACAGCAAAGCGACGTTAGCCTTTGTTAAAAAAAAAAAACCTCTCAATGCTACTGTAACAGAATTAAATTTTTCTCCCTTTAATATTGACATTGGCAACTTTGAAATGCAATTGCTGGATTTAAAAAACAAAGAACTGCCCTGACCGGTTTAGCTCAGTTGATAGAGCTTCGGCCTGCGGACTCAAGGGTCCCGGGTTCGATTCCAGTCAAGGGCATGTACCTTGGTTGTGGGCACATCCCCAGTGGGGAGTGTGCAGGAGGCAGCTGATCGATGTTTCTCTCTCATTGATGTTTCTGACTCTCTATCCCTCTCCCTTCCTCTCTGTATAAAATCAATAAAATATATTTAAAAAAAAAAACAAGAAAGAACTGTGGAGCTCGAAATTTGAACGTCTTTGCGCTGACATAGAAATATTGGAGAAAAACATATGTGAACTTAGTTCACAGCACAAGTGGTCTGCTTTGAAAGACCTGGAGAAAGAAGATATGTTGATTTTTAACACCTGGAATAGTATTCCTGACTTATATAATCAACTGAAAAAACTAACTTTTGCTTTTCTTCACTTATTCAGGTCTACATATTTATACAAACAATCATTTTCAAGCATGAACCTTATCAAGAGTAAATTGAGAAGTCGCCTTATTGATGAGAGCCTGGAATCATGCCTGAAATTAAAAACAACAACATACAAACCTGACTTACCCAAACTTTCCAAGGAGGTGAAAGGTCTTTGTTCACATTAGTGTTTGTCAGTCATTGTCATGATTTAATTTTATGGATATTTCAAAGTAAATTGTAAGAAATTTAATTTTATCAATAAATAATATCATAGCCAAAACCGGTTTGGCTCAGTGGAGAGAGCGTCGGCCTGCGGACTGAGGGGTCCCAGGTTCAATTCCGGTCAAGGGCATGTGCCTGGGTTGCGGGCACATCCCCAGTGGGAGATGTGAAGGAGGCAGCTGATCGATGTTTCTCTCTCATCGATGTTTCTAACTCTCTATCTCTCCCCCTTCCTCTCTATAAAAAAAATCAATAAAATATATTAAAAAATAAATAAATAAATAAATAATATCATTATTAAGTATGATATCAAGTTTTATTCAATGTACCTATAGTTTAACTAAGACAAAACTTTTTTTTTCCAGCGGTTTTCAACACATTTTATTTTGCAGACCACTGGATTGTAGTTTTTGAGGACCAACATCTGTATAAATCCTTATAAAATGTCCAATTAACTTCAGTTCTTTAGCAGCCTCTCAGGTACTGCACACCATTCTATGGCTTGAGTTCGTGACACATGCCAGACAGGCTGCTCTTGGGCTTCCGAAAGGGGGAGTGTCCATTGTAAAGCCTCTTCCAGGACTTTCTCTCCCCAGTGGCTGTTTCCTTTGGCAAGAAGTCGATGGGTTCACATGGCTCTGGGGCCTGTATGTAGGAAGCATTTGGAAACATGCAGCGATGTGGTGCTTGTTCTCTTATGCAGACACTTGAGGGGTCAGTGCACTTGTGCTTAATGACAGGAATCCCTCCAGATCGTTAAGTAGGTTACAATATAAGGAAGCCTATGCTTCTAAGTAACACAGATAAACACCTTTTTAGATCGCCTATTTTTTCTAGAACTACGAAATTTAACTCAAGAAAATATGGGTCCCATGAAAGACTTAAAAGTTTTATAAAACTAAAATCTAGTTTTCCCCAATAAAATGTACTTTAGCCAAAACCCTCCCAATGCTTCTAAAGTAATACTGAAAGGGGAATCTGTTATACAAGAGCAATAAAAAAATTAAATATTTACTTGAATAACAAGTTTAAGTTCGAGCTGCAGTGTTGGCAATGGAGACTTTTAACACATCACAAAAAGCGTGCACAAAATAGTTCTGGTGCAAAGGACAAAATAATGCTCAGAATCAGGTTAAATAGCTGCTGATTTTAAGAAAACAAAAGGCCTGAAATCACTATACAAAATATAAAATGTATTATGCACTACCATCCACAGAACAGTCTTTATTATTGATTCTATTTAAAAACTATTTGTGTAATTATATATTGAATTGTAAATGAATATTATACATGAACCCTCCCCCCTTTTAGAAGTCAATTTCTTGTTGCACTGTAGAACATCTAATTACATTGCAAAAAGTATCCTGTTTTTGCTATTGATAAAGGATGAGGTTAATGATATTAGGAAGGCTACAAAAAAGAAAAAACGAAAGACGATTTCCTTTTTATCTTCTAAGTGCTTTCCATGCAGAGTTAAGCACCTGCCTTGTTTAACTGAATGCATATTGGGAAACATCCTGGGTCAAAGAGATGCTCTTGAATTAGAAGACGAGGCTTTACAAATCAAAACTCAAAGGAATCATGCAACCTTCTATCTACTGGGATATCACTGTGTCACCAATTCCATCTTTCCAGAATACCTTTCAAGACACTTAAAAAAGATCAAACTGATGATAAATATATATGAAATGAAAGGCACAAACTGCAATTTGACACTACGACTGGTAATGTCTGTGCTATGTGAAAGCACCTTTGAAAAGAGCCTATGCGGCAAAAGATAAGTGTCTAAAGATTCAAAATGAATCAACAGGATTGGATAACAATATAATTATCAACTCAGAAGCTGCCTCAAGATTAGGTGCATTTTCAGTTAATGTAACAGGAAAAAAAGGCAACAGATTTTATCTTATTAATTGCATCCAGTCACGAATAGACCTCAGGTCACCAGATGTGTAGACACAATGAGATTTTGTTGTTGTTGTTTATAGTCTTTAATTGAAATGCTGATAAAGGAAATAGATCTATTTAAAAACAAAACCAAATAGCTATTTTGGTCTAGATTAAGAGGTGGCACCAGGTGTGGGGATTCACATTTGAGTGGCCACCTATGGTGCGACTTCGATGATCCGGGGTTTGTCTATGATTCTGGCTGTACGGTTGCCCTTCTCTACGATCCCAATAATCCATGCTTGGTGACCTTCACCATATTTGGGAGACTTTATCTCTGCACAGAACCAAGCTGCTTGCTCACGTGGTAAACAGATTAGAAGGCCTCCTGATGTCTCCGGGCAGGTCCCATGCATGAGGCCAAACATGTTTCCGCAGGCCTTGCTCACAGCAGCCATCTTGGCCAGAACAGGGAGGTTGTGAATCACAAAGGACATCTCGTTCCTCTGCTGCTTAGCCAGGTTCTGTGCGTGGCCCAGAATTCCAAAGCCAGTGATGTCAGTGGTAGCGTGGGCATTGAACGTGTGCATGAGTCCAGCAGCTGTTCTGTTGAGCCTTGCCATATTCATCATCGCCTCCTGGTATGCCAACTCCACATCTTCTTGAGTGACCACTAGTTTAATTTTATTCCACTTTTCAGGAATATCCAACCACTGGTGCACAGCCACGGCCACTTGCGTCCCCAGGGGCTTGGTCAGAACCAGCACATCCCCAGGCACTGCGTTATCTGGCATGATGAATTCATTGGGCTGGCAGACAGTTGTAGCTACTCCTCCCAAAACAATCCAGGGGTTTAACACTGTTTGTCCACCCATTACAGATGTTCCTGTTTCCTCTGCTGCATCTTTAAAACCCTGTATAATTAAGGGCATCACTTTATCCCTTTCCCTATCAGTCATTTTATTACTGATTCTAAGGAGCATCAGCATATTGTCACATTCTGTGACCACCATTGCATAGAGGTCACTGAGTACATTGGCACATGCTATCCTGCCCATCATGTAAGTGTCATCGACGATAGGATAAATGTAATCTGTGGTTTGTACCAAGGAAAGACTACCATGCCTCAAAGGAATGACACAAGTATCCAACCCAATGCCAAGCCTTGGCATAACCGCTCCCAGAAACTGCTCATCTTCTTGGAAGTGGTTTTCTTGTAAGGATTCCAGCAATTTCTTCAGGACATCTTAGTGCACTTTGCAGCCAGTGCCCTTCAGTTCAGTAAATCTTGTTAATTGGAAGCTCTTGTCCAATTCATAACATTCTGGGTTAAAAGACTCCCGTGTAGACATGGTTCTTGGGCGTACACACCTCACAGTTGGGATTCTCTCCTCCCTCTCTTAGTCCACTGGTTTCTTCACAGATACACCTCCGAACCCCTAAGCCCAGGACACCAACAATGGAGGAGACGCGGCGACGTGGACACACCAACCAGGCGCTCGCCATGAAACACACATGGAAGCCGCCGGAGCATGAGGCACGGAATCCTGGGGCACCTGGACTCTCAGGCTGTTGCTTTGAAAGGCCAACCAGGCTGGGCTCTTTGTGCGGTGCGGTGGGCTGGCCGTGGCCGAGGGAGGCAGCATGGTGTTGCTGGCTGGGCCATGCCCGCACGCCTGTCCTCCTGACCTCGGCTATGGTGGGAAGCGCTCGCGTGGCCCACTGGCCATGGCGGGGCAAGCAAGGCGGGACCCCTGACAGCTGGCTGGCCTGTGCCTGGCCAGGGCGCCCAGGTTCAGTCGGTGGCCAAGACTTAAAACTTTAAGTAAAGTTTATTAAGTTAATTTTAGGGAACGTTGTGGAGTGAAAGAAGATGTAGTGTTAAGGATTGAGAAAGGTATGTTGAGATGGTTTGGACATATAAAGAGGATGAACGAAAGGAGATAGACAAAACAAGTATACAAGACGAGTGTGGATGGAAGAGTTGGAAGGGGTCGACCTCAGCGAAAGTGCTTCAATCAGATTGAGGATGTTTTTAGCAAAGGTCAGCTCAGGAGTACCTTAATTAAGTTAGTAACAATGCACCTACCTATATAGTTTAAGTTTAAAAAATTTGGCTCTCAAAAGAAATTTCAATCGTTGTACTGTTGATATTTGGCTCTGTTGACTAATGAATTTCCCGACCAGTGTTCTAGGCATACTGTAGGTCTCTCCCCTCAGAGGGTCATGAGAAAGGTGAGGAAAATAGCCAGTTACTGCCTGGAGGGAGGAAGTTGGCTACAAGAGGATTATGTTGATAGGGGGCCTGACCTGGTTAGGTCATTAACAAGGATGTGACCATGCCTAACTCATTCATACTCTATGAGTTGACTTTGCCCATATATAGTGAGGGGTTTCACTTAATGTGACACTAATGGGCTGGGGTCTGATTTTCACCTATTCATGCCAGCTCCTTATCTCTAGTGAAGAATCCAACTTCCACTAACTTCACCTAGTTTTCCCCCAGCTTTATTGAGATGTAATTGACATTTAACTTTGTGTAAATTTAAAGTATATGATGTATTGATTTGACACATTTATATATTGGAAAAAATGATCACCAGCTTAGCATTTGCTAACATCTGCTTCATGTTCCATATTTACTATACTAATATCTTTTCTGTGGTAAGAACATTTAAGATAGATTCTCTTAGCAACGTTCAAGTACATAATACAGGATTATCTACATTAATAAAAGACAAAGATGCTAATTGACTGTACCTTTGCTACACCCACCAGCCAATCAGAAGAGTATGCAAATTAACCCAACAAAGATGTGTTAAATTTGCAGACTGCAGGTGGGGTGGGCAGCAACAGAAGCCACCCATGGATCTGGGCTGCAAATCGGGAACTGGGGAGGCGGAGTGGGCAGGGCCAGATGCCACCTGGGGAGGCGGAGCCGGCGATCGCCCTGGCCAGAAGCCTGAGGCCTGGGCAGGGGCAGAGCGGGCCATTGGAGCCAGCTGGGGGTCCCTGCCCAAGCCTAACACCCTTCTGGCTTGGACAGGGGAGGAGCCTGCGATCAGAGCCAGCTGGGGGTCCCCTGCCCAGGTCTAATGCCTCAGCCAGAGGCCTGAGGCCTGGGTAGGCGATTGGAGCAAGCTGCGGGTCCCCTGTCCAGGCCTAATGCCCCATCCAGAAGCCTGAGGCCTGGGAAGGGGCGGAGCCTGAAATCAGAGTGGGCTGCAGGTCCCCTTCCCAGGCCTAAGGCCCTGGCCAGAGGTCTTAGGCCTGGGCAGGTGATCAGAGTGGACTGGAGGTCCCTTCCCAGGCCTAAGGCCTTGGCCAGAGGTTTTAGGCCTGGGCAGTCAATTAGAGCAGACTGGGGTCCCATGCCCAGGCCTAATGCCCAGCCTAAGGACTTAGGCCTTGGCTGGGCAGAGCTGGGGATCAGTGTGAACTACAGAGGAAACACCTTTTCTGACTGCTCATTGGCAAAGCTCCCTGTAAGCCACTGGTAATATTCTTAGTAACTTGGGTAATAAGAATCCAAGAAGGTAATGTAGGGTTTTTCCACCTCACTCCTAGAGAAAAAAACAAAGGTCTGCTGCTGGAGGGGCTAAGAAATATATCCTGCCCTAGCCAGTTTGGCCCAGTAGATAATGCCTCAGCGTGCCTGCCACGGTGTCTGGGTTAAATTCTGACCAAAAGCGTGTACCTAGGTTGCAGGCTCTTCTCTGGCGGGGGCTCAGGTCAGCGCTCATGCAGGAGGCAACCAATCAAAGTGTTCCTCTCACTTTGATGTTTCTCTCTGTCTTTCCCTTTCTCTTCCACATTCTCTAAAAATCAATGGAAACATATTCTCAGGTGAGGATAAAAAAATAATAAAGAAATGTCATATCCTATGAAAGACACATCTTGAAAAGGCCTAAAGAAAGTTGTTTCATGGTGAAGGGACTGGAGTCTGTGTTGATGAAAACACCTTGGTGGCTGCGGTGACTGGCAGTGGCTGCAGCGGCTGGGAGATGGGGCTGATGCCTTCCCCTGATCAGCCTGGTGGTATCCCACAAAAAGAGGCCAGACTGCGGCTTAGACCCGCTCTCCAAAGGGAGCAGGGAGCAGGCCTAAGCTGTCAGTAGGACATGCCCTGAGGGCTCCCAGTATGTGAGAAGGGGCAGAATGAGCTTAGGGACCACCCCCCCCCCAGTGGAAAAATTTTCTGCACCAGGCCCCTAGTTAACTATAATTACTGTGATGTGTATTCAATCTTCAGAACCTATGCATTTCTAAATGGAAATTTGTAATGTTTAACATCTCCCCATTTCCCCCATTCACTAGTCCCTGGTAATCAAGGTTAGATTCCCAGTCAGGGCACATGCCAGGGTGGTAGACTCGATCCCCAATAGGCAGCGTGCAGGAGGCAGCCAATTGATGATTCTTTCTCAGCATCTCTCTCTCTCTTTCTCTCTCTCTCTCTCCCCCATCTCCTTTCCTCTCTGAAATCAACAAAAAATATATTTTTAAAAAGTGATATCACATAATATTTATTATCCTATATCTGACTAGTTTCATTTAACAAATTCTCTCAAGGAAACATGTTGTTTAATCCTCGTGGCAGAATACACACACACACACACACACACACACACACACACACACGGTGGGCAAAAGTGGGTTTACAGTTGTGAGTATTCAAATCACAGAGTTTATTCTTGTATGATTATTTATTGTTTATTGTATTATTTATTTCCTATACTCATAATTATAAACCTACTTCTTCCAATCCCTGTAGATATATATGTCTCACATAATCTTCATCTATGCATCCATACGTTGTCTCCATATCATGGCTATTGTGAATAATGCTGCAATGAACATGAGATTACAGATGTCTCCTTGAGATCCTGTTTTCATTGCCTTTGGATAGATTTCCATATGGATCATGCAGTAATGCTATTTTTATATTTTTGATAACTCTCCATACTGTCTTTCATAGTGACTGCACCAAGTTACATTCCCACCAATAGTGTAAAAGGTTTCTCTTTTTTCCAAATCCTCACCAACATTTATTATATTCTGTCTTTTTTATAATAGCATTCTAACAGGTGTGAGGTGATATCTCATTAAGGTTTTGATTTGCATTTCCCTCATAATTTGTGATGTTTGGCACCTTTTCTCGTTGTCCATTAATATGTCTTCTTAGTAAAAATGTCTATGCTGTTCCTCTGCCCATTTTTAAAAATTGAATTGAATGGGGTTGCTACAGAGTTAAATGATTTTCCTATATGTTTTGTACATTAACCCCTTATCAGATATGGCTTGCTCCCATTCTATAGATTTCCATTTCACTTGGTTAATCGTTTCCTTTGCTGTGCAAAACCTTTTTAATTTGATGTAGTCCCACTTACTTTTGCTTTTGTTTCCTTGCTTTTGGTGTCAAATCCAAACAATCTTTGCCATAACCAATGTCAAGGAGCTCACCCCTTTTGTTTTCTTCTAGGAATTTATGGTTTCAGGTCATGCGTTCAAGTCTTAATCTATTTGGAGTTGATTTTTGTGTATGGTGTCAGATTGGAGTTCAATTTCATTCTTTTGCATGTGGCTATGCAGTTTTCCGAGCACCGTTTATTAAAGAGACTAACCTTTTCCCATTGTATAGTCTTAACTCATTTGTTGCAAATTAATTGACCACTTATTTCTGGGGTCTTTGTTTCCTTCCATTGATTAATATGTCTGTTTTTATGCTGATACCATACTGTTTTGATTAGTATGGCTTTGTAATGTAGTTTAAAACAGGATATGTGATGCCTTCAATTTTGTTATTCTGTTTTAAGACTGCTTTGGCTATTCAGGAACTTTTGTGTTTCTATAAAATTTTAGTATTGTTTATTTCTATTTCTGTGGAAATTGCCATTTGAATTTTGATAGAAATTTGCCTTGAATCTGTAGGTCACTTCAAGTAGTATGGACATTTAAAAAAGATTAATTCTTCTAATCCGTAAGCACAAAATAACTTTCCATATATTTGTGCCTTCTTCAATTTCTTTCATCAGTATCTTTTAGTTTTCAATATATAAGTCTTTTAACTCTTGGGTAAATTTAATTCCTAGGTATTTTATTCTTTATGATGTTATAGTAAATGCGATTATTTTTTAAATTTATCTTTTAAATAAATCATTATTAGCATTTAAAAATGAAACTGCTTATTTATATATTTTTAATAAATCTTTATTTTTCAGATTATTACAGTTGTTCCTCTTTTCTACCTTCATAGCTCCCCTACACCCGGTTCCCACCCCACCCCATACCCTTACTCCCCCCACACACCGTCCTCGTCCATAGGTGTAAAATTTTTTCCCACTCTCTTCCTGCACCCCCAAACCTCTTACCCCTGAGAATTGTTAGTCCACTCCCTTTCTATGCCCCTGATTCTATTATATTCACCAGTTTATTCTGTTCATCAGATTTTTTTATTCACTTGATTATTAGATTCACTTGTTGATAGATATGTATTTGTTGTCACTTTGTTGTTCATAATTTTTATCTTTACCTTTTTCTTCTTCATCCTCTTTTAAAGATTACCCTTCAGCATTTTATATAATACTGGTTTGGGGTGATGAACTTCTTTAGGTTTTTCTTATCTGTGAAGCTCTTTATCTGACCTTCAATTCTAAATGATAGCTTTGTGGGTAGAGTAATCTTGGTTGTAGCTTCTTGCTATTGACCACTTTGAATATTTCTTGCCACTCCCTTCTGGCCTGCATAGTTTCTGTTGAAAAATCAGCTGACAGTCATATGGGTACTCCCTTGTAGATAACTGTTTTTCTCTTGCTGCTTTTAAGATTCTCTCTTTGTCTTTTGCCCTTGGCATTTTAATTATGATGTGTCTTGGTGTGGTCCTCTTTGGATTCCTTTTGTTTGGGGTTCTCTGCACTTCCTGGACTTGTAAATCTATTTCTTTCACCAGGTAGGGGAAGTTTTCTGTCATTATTTCTTCAAATAGGTTTTCAATGTCTTGCGCTCTCTCTCTTCTTCTGGCAACCCCATAATTCGGATGTTGGTATGTTTGAAGTTATCCCAGAGGCTCCTTACACTAACTTCATATTTTTTGATTCTTTTTTTCTTTTTGCTTTTCTGGTTGGGTGTTTTTTGCTTCTTTGTATTTCAAATCTTTGACTTGATTCTTGGGATCCTCTAGTCTTCGGTTGGATCTCTGTATATTATTCTTTATTTCAGTCAGTGTATGCTTAATTTCTGATTTGTCCTTTTTCATATCCTTGAGGGTCTCACTAAATTTCTCAGAGGTTTCTAGAAGATTCTTGAGTAACCTTATAACTGTGGTTTTGAACTCTATATCCAGTAGTTTGCTTCCCTCCATTTCTTTCATTTGTGACATGTTTCTTTGTCTCCACATTTTGACTGCTTCCCTGTGTTGATAGAGTGGCCTTGTGTGCTAGGTGTGTATAGGGCCCAATGGCTCAGCCTCCCCAATTACCTGAGGTGGAAACTCTTGGTGCACCTCTTTGTGGGCTATGTACACAGTCTTTTTATAGTTAAGCCTTGATTGCTGTTGGTATCACTGGGAGGATACCGGGCCAACTGGCTATGAGGACCAGCTGTATCTACAATGGGAGAACTGCTGTGCTAGAGACACCCTTATGGGCCAAGACTTGCTTCAGTGGGGTTTTGGTGCTCACTGAGCCTGCCCGTTGTGTGTGTCACTTATGGATGTGAAGAGTTGTAATCTGGATGGTCTCACTCTGACCACTGGGTACACTGGCTCTTGGATCTTCAAGGAGGTACAAAGTCAGCCACTGCCTGAGGCCACCCTGCAGGAGATACAGAGAGATCTGCAGATTCATCCTCTTTGTTTGGGGTTTGGAAGTATCCAGATGAGGACCAGCTGTGAAGCAATGCAGGCTGCTACTGCAGGGCCTTAGGCCTTGTTTTGGAAGCTTTGGAGCTCTCTGACCCAGCTGCAGTTTGTTCGGTTTTAGGTTGCAAAAGGACAGCCCATTTATATGAAAAAGCGACTGTACACAGCCTGGGTGGGGTTGTAGTTGGGTGGGGTGGGGTCTCAGGGAATCACCAGAGCGGAACAAACAGCAATGGCTGCCAGTTAGCCCTTCCCTGGTGAGGTCCCTGGGTCTCCTGCGGGCCTGCGGAGGAACAATGATCATTGTGAGCACCTCTGAGAGAAGGCCGCCCTTGCGTTCTGGCCCGATGCCAAACAGTCCAGTTTCTCCCCATATGAGTCTGGGTACCCAGAGTCTTGCCCAGAACTGGAGTGCAGAGCAATAGAGGGCTTGTATCTTTCTCCCAATTGAAAAAAAACAACAGCGCACCCAGTTGCCAGCCCATTTTGTGGCTGGAGGTGTGGGAGAGCAGTTAGGGGGGACAGGGTATCTCTGCACTTCTGCACTTCGACACCTCCTGCCAGCATCTCTGCACTTCCGCACTTCCACACCTACTGCCAGTCTCCATTGGCTTTTCTTCTTTCCTTCTAGTTGTAGAACTTCCATTCAACCAGCGTTCCTATTGTTCTGGATTATATTTGTTTTGTTTTTTAATTGGAGTTTTAATGTGGTTGTGAAAGGCAGCAAATACAGGTGTTTACCTATGCCGCCATCTTGGTTCTCTCTTGCTTTTCTATATTTTTACTAGAGGCCTGGTGCACAAAGTTTGTGCACTGGGGGGGGGGGTGTACCTAAGCCTAGCCCATACCCTCTCCAATCTGGGACCTCTCGAAGGATGTCCAACTGCCCGTCAAACATCCCTCTCACAATCCAGGACTGCTGGCTCACAACCACTCCCTTGCCTGCCTGCCTGATTATCCCTAACTGCTTCTGCCTGCCAGCCTGATCACACCCTAACCACTCTTCTGCCAGCTTGATCAACACCTAACTGCTCCCCTGCTGGCCTGATCATCCCCAACTACCCTCCCCTGCCAACCTGGTCACCCCCCAACTGCCATCCCCTGCAGGACTTGTCATCTCCAACTGACGTCCCCTGCTGGCCCCTTCCCCCCTAACTGCTCTCCCATGCTAGCATGGTCACCCCTAACTGCCCTCCCTTGCTGGCTTGATCGCCCACAACTGCCCTCCCCTGCATGCCATCTTGTGGCAACCATCTTGTGCCCACATTTGGGCGGCCAACTTTGACCACATGGGGTGTCCATCTTGTGTGTTGGAGTGATGGTCAATTTGCATATCGCCTCTCTATTATATAGGATATTGATTTTGTATTCTGCAAATTTGCTGAATCTAATTATTATTTCTCATGGTTTTGTTTGTATTTGTGAAGTCTTTAGGATTTTCTGGATAGAAGGTCATGTCATTTGCAAATAGAGACAAATTTATTTTTTTGTTTCTGACTTAGATGCCCTTTTTTCATGCATAATTGCTCTAGTTATGACTTCCAGTACTATATTGAATAAAAGTGTTAAAAGTCAGCATACTTGTATTTTTTCTAACCTTAGAGAAAAAGCTCTCAGCTTTTTAATTTTAGGTATGATCTTAGCTGTGGGCTTGTCAAACATGTCCTTTATTGTGTTGAGGTACATTTCTTTTGTACCTACGAGTTTTTATCATGAAAGGACTTTGGATCTTGTCAAATGCTTTTTCTTTATTTATTGAGATAATCAAATAATTTTTATCTTTTATATTGTTTAACATGTTATATCACATAAACTGATATTCTTTATTCTATTGATATAGTTTGTTACACTAATTGATTTCTGAATGTTGAACCAAAATTGCATTCCTGCGATAAATTCCACTAGGTCATGGTGTATACTCCTTTTTATATATTGCTGGATTATTTTTGCCAGTATTTTGTTGAGGATTTTTGCATCCATATTTATATGAGATATTGACCTATGATTTTCTTTTATTGTGTTATCTTTTTCTGGTCTCGTATCAGGACAATACTGACATTATAGAATAAAAGGATGTGTTCTTCCCCTTCTATTTTTTGGAAGAATTTGTGAAGAAATTATATGAATCATTCTTAAATGTTTGATAGAATCTGGGCTTGAGGTTTTCTTTGTAGGTAATGTTTTGTATTAGTAATTTAATTCCTTTACATACTATAGATCTATTTAAATGTCCATATTTCCTTGAGTCAATTTTGGTAGTTTATGAATTTTTCCATTTTATCTATGCTATCTAATTTGGAGAGCCTAAGATTGTTTATAAAATATCATAATAATTATCTTTTCCTATAAGCTCAGTAATAATTGTTTTTTTTTCTATAAGCTTTTTCATTCCTGATTTTACTAATTCTCTATATATTTCTTATCAAATTGGCTAAATATTTCTCAATTTTCTTGCTGGAAGACAGTCCATCCTTGCTGTTTCAAGGGACCTGGCATATATGGTATACTGTTCTTAATATGTTTGCTCACCTTCTTGGCGCTGTGTTTTAACCAAGGTCACCTCTCTGAGAAAGGTTTCCCCAGGTAGGGATTTTCCCCTGAAGTTAGGGAGGGAATAAAACCTCTTAACTAAGTGCCAGGCGGGTAATTAATTACTTTAACTACAAACAATCATGCTTAAGCTACATAATCTTTACTCCCTGGAATGGAGATAAGAAACACCCTACCCTTTGGAATAGAGATTGATAGGATTGGAATCAACTGGTATAAATATAGATATAACAAGACAACAGGAGACAGAAATTAGAAGACAGAACCTAGAGATGGAACATGGCAAAAGATCCTGGACAGAAACTGGCAACAGAACCTAGAGACAGAACCTAGCGAGAGGACCTGACTGAAGATCCTAGAGACAGAACGTGGCTACAGAACCTGTATAGAACATGGCAAGAAAACCTGACTAGAACCTGGTGACTGAACCTGGCTGAAGAACCTAGCAAGGGAACATGGCTACAGAACCTGGCTGGAGAACCTAGCAAGAGAACATGGACACAGAACCTGGCTGGGGATCCTAACCAGAACTTCGCTGGAGATCCTGACCAGAACATGGCTAGAGATCCTGGCAAGGCTGCTGATCAACTGAACGCTGTCTCCGTGTCATTCCTTCTTCACCGACTCCGTCCACACCTTTGGGGACCCCTGGACCTGCTGGAGTTGGACCCCAGCATCTGGCGCCCAAACAGGGACCCTTAGGTAAGCACCCCGCACTCGGGACAGATAGGACTCCACCGTAGGAAGAGGGTGGATAGTCTTCGCCGACTCCGTCCACACCTTTGGGAAACCCTGGAACAGGATTCCCATAGGTAAGCCCCCCCATTGAGAACCCCCACATTCGGGACGGATAGGACTCCACCAGGGTGCTGCAAACCCCCCTACAGAGGATAAGTACGGTTAGAAGGTGGATAGTACAGAACTTAGATTGAGAAGATGTGCCATACTGAGTCTAAAGAAAAAAGACTCAGTATTGATCTTTTAACGCATATGCTTGCTAGCAGAGGAGTTAAGGTTACTCCCAGTCAGATGGAACATTTTATACAAGAAATATGCCCATGCTTTTCTGAGGAAGGAAAGGTAAATGTAGAGGCATGGGAGAAGGTACGCCCAAGGAGCCTTATCCTTAACCCCACTGCAGCCCTTCCACCCCGGGAAAGTGCAGGATTGGCAAGCTCTCCCTGGGGTGATAGATCAGGACTCAGGTGATAACAGAAAGCACCAATCCTACTCTTAAAATGGATGCAAGAGAGCATTTGGGTTTTTTTCTTTTTAATGCCTGCTTTTAAAAAATAAAAAAGGGGGAATTTGCTGGGAGCCGGTCCATCCTTGCTGTTTCAAGGGACCTGGCATATATGGCATACTGTTCTTAATATGTTTGCTCACCTTCTTGGTGCTGTGTTTTAACCAAGGTCACCTCTCCGAGAAAGGTTTCCCCAGGTAGGGATTTTCCCCTGAAGTTAGGGAATAAAACCTCTTAACTAAGTGCCAGGCAGGTAATTAATTACTTTAACTACAAACAATCATGCTTAAGCTACATAATCTTTACTCCCTGGAATGGAGATAAGAAATGCCCTAACCTTTGGAATAGAGATTGATAGGATTGGAATCAACTGGTATAAATACAGATATAACAAGACAACAGGAGACAGAAATTAGAAGACAGAACCTAGAGATGGAACATGGCAAAAGATCCTGGACAGAAACTGGCAACAGAACCTAGAGACAGAACCTAGCGAGAGAACCTGGCTGAAGATCCTAGAGACAGATGTGGCTACAGAACCTGTATAGAACATGGCAAGAGAACCTGACTAGAACCTGGTGACTGAACCTGGCTGAAGAACCTAGCAAGGGAACATGGCTACAGAACCTGGCTGGAGAACCTAGCAAGAGAACATGGACACAGAACCTGGCTGGGGGTCCTAACCAGAACTTCGCTGGAGATCCTGACCAGAACTTGGCTAGAGATCCTGGCAAGGCTGCTGATCAACTGAATGCTGTCTCCGTGTCATTCCTTCTTCGCCGACTCCGTCCACACCTTTGGGGACCCCTGGACCTGCTGGGGTTAGACCCCAGCATTTTCTGATATTTTCAAAGAACCAAGTTTTGGTTTTGTTGTTTTTTTTGTATTGATTTTCAATTTTGTAGTTCATTAATTTCCACTTGTAGTCTTTATTGTATCTTTCTTTAGGTTTTGTTTCCTTCCTTAATCAATGCCTTAATGTGGAAAATTAGGATACTGGTTTGAGACCTTTAATCTTCGTTTAATATTGCTACATGTATATTTCCAGATATAAAATTTCCTCTAAGTATCACCTTGGCTACCCCACCATGAGTTTTGCTTTGCTGTTTTGTTTTGTTTTGTTTTTCCTTTCTATCTATCTCAAAGTCTTTATAATTTCTCTCTTTATATCTTCTTTGATTCCTTGATAATTTAGAATTGTGTTGGTTAATATTGATTTTTCCCTGGCTGGGGTGTTCAGCGACTAGAGCATAGGTCTGAGCACTGTAAGGTTGCAGGTTCAATTCCCAGTCAAGGGCATGTCACTAGGTTGCAGGTCCAATCCATGGCCCAAGGTCAAGATAGGGGAATGGGTGTGGGGGCAACAAATTGATGTGACTGTTCTCTCTCTCTCTCTCTCTCTCTCTCTCTCTCTCTCTCTCTCTCTCCCTCCCTCCCTCCCTCCTCCCTTCCACTCAACTCTCTCTAAAAGCCAATGGGAAAAATATCCACAGGTGAGTATTAAAAAACCCATATGTATATATAGTCCTTTTCCTCAAGTTTTTTTCTGTTACTGATTGCTAACTTTCCTTCATTATGGCCAGAGAACATACTCTGTATGTTTTCAAGCTTCTGAAATTTATTGAGGCTTATTTTACGCCCTCATACAGGGTCTGTTTAGGAGAATGTTCTTAGTGCATTTGAACAGCTTGTGTTTTCTGGTGTTGGGTGGAGTTTTCTAGTGTTATATCTATTTGGTCCCCACATCTCATCTTTGTTGACCTCCTGACTTCTGTTATTTTTGCACCAATCATTGATTCTTTCTTTTGCTGGTTTAAACCTACCATTGAGCCTTTCTAGGAAAAATTTCATTTCTATTTGATGAGGTATTGTCATCATGGCTTCCTTTCATTTTAAGCATTATTTCCCTCAGTTCTTTAAACATATTTCTACGTACTGATATGAAGCACTCTTTTCAAAGCCAATATGTTTGCCCTCTGTCAGAGAGTTACTGTTGCCTGAATTTTTGTCACTCCCTGGGTCACAATTTCCTGTTTCTTTGTAGAATATCTTGCAGTTTCATTAATAAACTGGGTGTTTTAAGTAATGTAGTGCAGTGCTCTGGATCGTGATTCACCTCTGCATTTCTAGGGCTCAAGTTGCAGTTGTTTTCAAGTTAGTTTACTGACATGGCTGAACTCCTGTGGAGAAGTCTATTTCCCCTTCAGTGTGAAACCTCTGATGATGCTCCTCGGAAAGCGCAGCCTTGAGATGTCACCTCGAATGACAATAGTCTTAGCAGTGCTCTCTTTCTCTCTTTTCTCAGTGTCTGTTAAGCTCCATGTCTCCATCGGTATTATACCCAGCTGTTAGGTCTACTAATTGCCATCTGTTTTCTCTCTTGTTTTTGACAATGTCTTTGGGCATAAAATGCTCCACAGCCTGATATAAATAAAATTGGTTTCCTTTACAGGTGTGGTTCGGGGGCCACTCTTTCAGATTTTCTCTGATCCTAGAACCACCCTTTGTACATGCCTATTTTCCTGGTTCTCTCTAGTAAATGGCTGACCCATGGTTTCTCTTAAAGCTCTTATCAGATTACCAGACTCCTCTAAATTACTTACCATTAAAACATTCAAGGTTTTCAAGAGTGCCTGGGAACTTCCTACACTCTGCTTCAAATAAAGTCATTTCTTTTGAGGAGAGCTTTGGAGTTCTCTGTAATTATGGACTTCTTTTCTTCCTGCACAAAAGCTCTGAGCCACAGCTCTGGGGCCTGATCAAAGGATGTCTGCCTCTGGTCTTCTTAACCTGCCTTTCCCAGCATGGATCCTCTATCATGTGAGGGAACTGGAGTGTGGGCCGCTGGGTTCCCAGTATTCTTAGCCTGTTATGTCTGGGATAGAGCCTCTGTGTTATGCTCACCAGTTTAATTCTGCAAATCAGAGTTAAAGGGCATCATGAGAAATGCTGCCAGCCTGCCCCTATTGGTAAGGTAGCATATACTTGATGGTTAACTGAGGGGAGCAGGAGCCCCATTTTCTTTATCGCATCTGCCCAAATGGAGTTTTCCTTAAGCTGAGCTAAAGGTGAGTGGGAGCGTCATAGGTTAGGTACCACCCAGATTGTCACACTTGTTACTACAATTTGGTCCATTGTAAAAAATTAGCATTTCTTCATTTGCTATATTACGTTAGGGCAGTTTTAGAGACTTTAATCGTAAAAGGTTTCACCAGATATGGGCTCTGTAGGGCCCCTCACAATCCTGTCTGAAAATGGAAACCCAGTCAGTAGTTTTAGATTTAATGATGGTTACTCTGCTAGCTCCCCTCATCTTCCTTCCTGCTGAGTGCATGGATTTTGTATAGTTTAGTTTTCCCTTTTTATGTTTGTTCAGTGGGGTTCAATGAACTATTGCTAAATGGGGCCTTGCTGACAGCTCCCTAGCCTTCCAAGTTGCTATGTTTATCTGGAGTCCTTGGCTTTCCAATCAATGCAGATGCGTTATACTTGCAAAGGACAGGAGAAATGCTGGTGTCTCCTTATATTTCCAAACAGCCATTTGTAGTCTTTCACAGCTCAGAAATGAGCCCCTTAATTCTAATTTCAAGTGATATTTCCAAGTGATATTTCTTCAAGAGATATTCCAAAACAATGAGGCTGTATTAGGTGTTTATTCACAAGTTAAGCTTTGAGAATGTCATTGTTAGAATTTGAAAGATGGCAACATCCATGTGTACCAGTTCAATTCAGAGTAGAATCTATTTTCAGAGTCAAAGTACTAAGTGTTGTGCCTGCTCTGGAGGAGGAACAGGTGAGGGTTTGGAGGCTCACAGGAGAACTCCTCCATTTTATCCTCAGGCCAGCACCACCATAGGAGGGGTCCGAATTGATCCTAGACACTCTTCAGGCTGATCTCCATGGTGATATTTCTTCTTGGCCAAGCCTTCTCTTCTCACCCCTCTGAACACTTCAACAGGTACCATTCATGGGACATGGGCCCTGCAACCTAGCCTTTCTAGACTGTGTTGTGTCCAAAACTTTAAGTGGTGACTTCAACAGAACAAGGAGGAAACGACAGCTGGAAAGTGCTGTGGAGGAGGCAGGATGCATGCTTTCCAGTGCACAAGTGTATTTACAATAACATCCTGAAGCTCATTTCTTGGAAATTGGGTGGATTATGAGAAGCAAAAAAAAAAAAAAAATGTGCTGTGATACACTTTGGATATACATTAAAATTGCACCTTTGTCCCTTGGGAAAGATGTACTTACAGCGTTTATCAGTAGTAAGAAAGCACCTAAGGACATCAAACTAAACCCAAAAGGAATAAATGCAGATAACAGCAGAAATTGTGGAAACCAAACTGAAAACACCAGAAAAGAGGCAAGTGACTGAATATTAACAGATGGATCCAGCAGTCTCTGAATAGTTTTAGGTTCCTGTTCTAAGCAGCCTCTTCTTCTGCCCCTAGGGTCAAGGAAGGGCTAAGAATCCAGGGTTGTCAGAGCAAACAAATGAGTTTTGGAGGAAGGGGACTAAAAAGTCTTGGCAGATGAGTAAGGAAGGGAGTGGAGGGTGTGCTGAGAGTGGCAGAGACTGTGGGAGAAGCTTCCTGCCTTCCTGGCTGTTGGTGCCACATGGTAATGGGGCTGGGATCTGTCACTGTCTGTAACTACACATGACTCTGATGACCCCAGGCACTCAAAGCATGGGAGCAGAGGCCCGCTGTGATATTGCTCCTTCACACAGACCCTCAAGCCAAGAGTCCCACGACTGGTCTCTCCAAGTGGTCTTCCATGAGGAAACCTGTTCGCTGTCACAGGTTTATCACTACAACCAACCAACATCTGAGAGGACATGTGGTTAAGCAGCCAGGGCTCAGGATTCAAACCAGTGGGAGAGTCTGAGGACTTGTTCTCATGGGCAAGGCCCACATAATGGTGTATGGTGTAATTCCTTGGAAGGCATCAGACTGAGATGATCTGACACTAATCTATCTTCTTATCTGTAGAGATTCCAGGCCTCAGAGGGGTTATTATTTTGTCCAAAACCACAGATGCTGCTAGTGGTGAACCAGACCCACATAGCTTTCTTGACTGCATTTCACATGTTAATGTTAGACACTAGTGCTGATGTGCTAATATGACAATCTGCTCTGTCTCTCATGGAACAAAACCAGTGTCACTGAGGTTAACACAGGGGACACATGTCATACACATTAGCATTGTGTGCTGCCGGGTGAGGAAGGTGGCTCCTGTGTATTTAAATGGACAAACGCACTTTTTGCTTTACTTTGCAAACAATGAGGCCCTACTCTGTTTTTTAGATGAAACTATTTATACTTTTTAAAATTAGTTGGGGTGACTTTGGCTATTAGTATTACGTGTATTTCTAGTGTGAAATCCTGTGGTACATTATCTGTATATTACTTGGTGTTCCCACCACCAAAATTCTGGTCTCTTTTTTTCACCATATATTTGATTCCATTTACCCCTTACAAAACCCCATCCTCCTTTCTGCTATTAACCACCATACTGTTGTCTTTGTCTGTGAGTTTTTGTAAAACTATTTATTCTTTTGTGTGAATACGTTGTTCTGTGGGAGTGTGAGGTGGGCTCCTGCCAGTGGGCCTGGAGCATGCTCTCAGGCAGAGGTGGTCTCAGGACCTGCTGTGCTCACACCAGCCTGGTAGTCTGCCCACTCCCTTAAGAGTCCAGGAGCCCTTCATTTCCACTTTATCTCTCAAAGAGAAAGAATTTGGGGGTTTGTTTTGGTGCTACATATATTATTGACAACCACTAAATTCTTTAGTAAAAGGCCTGAGTTCAATAACTGTAAAAGTAATGAAAATAGGGTGGAGCTGATTATAGGGCCTGGGAAACATGGACAGTGAGGCATTGCTGAGAGACAGGGGCAGGCAGAGTTTAAAGGTCTTTCTGAGAAAGCCAGCACTTCACTCATCAGCAGCCTCTGTGGTCCACCTGGGCCAGATGTGTGGATGGTGGTGGGAAAGACTATAGTAAACATAAGCTCATACATAAGGGAAAATCTCTGGAATGCTGAGTGGATGGAACATGAGAAGGGCAGGAGAAAATGTGGAGAAGGAGAAAGGTGTTGTATGAGATTCCTAGGGCTGCTATAACACTGTACCCCTAACTGTGTAGCTTAAAGCCACAGAAACTTATGGCCCATAGTTCTAGGGCTCCAGCATCAAAAGGTTGGCAGAGAGACGCTCTCTCTGAAGGTGCTGGGGAGGATCCTTGCTGGGTCCTGCTCCTTGTGGCTGCTGGAAACCCTTGGAGGTCCTTGGCTTGCAGATGCATTGCTCTCATTTCTTGACTGTTGCATTTTACAAGGAGAAATTCTATACCCCCCCCCCAAAACTGTCTTTGGAAACACAAGTGTATTGCTTTCAAGCTCTTCTTTCCACCCAGTATTAGAACATAATTCAGAGACTTATATCACACATTGTATCAAGTATCACATTTCTTCCAATGTCTAATACCATGGTCCTCACTTTGAACTGAGATCTCACCTTTAATATTCAAATTTGTAGCAATAGACTCTTCAAGAATATCTAGGCATTTTCTTTTAAGTGCCCCAGGATGCTCCCAGGATCTGTGCATTATCCAATTCCACAACGACATCCATATTTTAAGCATTTCTCTTACAGCAGAACCCCACTTCCTGGTAAAAACAATGACCTTATGAAGTCAATACTTCATTTTAAAGATCAGAAAGAGAGTAACAGAGAGGTTAACCTATCCACATGTGGTAGGCTGAAAATCGCACCCCTCAACCCCATATAAGCATTCCTAATCCTCAGAACATATAAATGTTTCCTCATTGCACAAGTGACGAAGTTAATGATTTTGAGATGGGGAGATTGTCTTGGATTATCTGAGTGGGTTCTACATGTAATCACAAAGGCCCTCAGAAGAGGGAGGCAAGATTAAAGGAGGAAGAAGGCAATGTGATGATGGCAGCAGAGATTGGAGTGATGTGATCACAAAACAAGGGATTCTGGAGCTTTTAGAAGCTGGAAGAGGCAAGCGATGGATTCTCTCCTAGAGAACCTTCAGCCCTGAGGATTCCTTCTTTTACCTGCATATGACTAATTTCAGGCTCCTGACCTCCAGAACTCTAAGAAAATTAATTTGCATTGTCTCAGGGCTCTAAATGTTTGGTAATTTGTTATGGCAGCAAATAGGCAACTGATATACCAAGTTAATTATTCATTATGGAAGTGTCAGGAAAGTTCAAGAAACAATTCCTTTCACCTCCTGTTATTATTTTTGCAAAGTTGTAATAATTTTGAGCTTTGAATTTATCTAGAACATAGCAGCATACAAAGACTTGAACTCCACAAGGCAAACTCTGTAGAAGTTAAAGAAATGTATTTTAATAACCCCAACATTTTTTTAAAAAATCCACATGGACATACGTGTCTATGATGGAAAGCATAAAGGGGGAAAATAAGAAGAATAAAATGTAAAATAGGAAGCCATGTCTTTTTCTACATTCACCTCTTTCCTTCTGGCTATGTGGAAGGAGCAGCAACCTGGTAGGGGGAGAGCACCTTCATGGAGTTGCAGGTGGGGACCAGCAGCAGAGAGACAGGTGGTTCACAACAGAGGTGGATGTGGAAAGGAGCTCCCAAGGATGAGAAGCACCACCAAGTGAACAGCACAGGAGACGTGAAAAAAAATTCCTTCTATCAAAAGACTCCTAGAGGGAGGTCACTCCTAAGTCACGGTTCAGTGGTGGGAGCCATGCTCCAGGTGCTCTCCCATGGTCAAGGACCTCAGGGCTAGGACCATTCAAGACCCACATTCTGTTCCCTATGGCATCGATGTATTCTATTTCAACCACATCCCTCTTCCCTTTTGGGAACCTATGAGTGTGCTTGGAGGAGTAATTACTTGTCCAAGAAAACATAAAAGGCAGCTTCTGGCAGGACCAGTTTCATTCGGGGAATATGGAGAATGAAGTGAACTGCGGCAGTGGTGGAAGCATTTTGGTAGGAAATGCAGTTCTGGCTCTGTTCTGGACTCATATATAGCAGCCTGTCAAGGTGAGCTTCATGGATGCGTGACTTGTAGGTTTGCTCAAGGATCTGTGCTTAGAGGGTTTAAAGCTCTGTACTGTCATCTTCAAATTCTTCATGATTTTTAAACAATGGGCTTGGTATTTTCTTGTGCCAGACCTTATGAATTATATAACTGGTCCTGATCTGTGTCTTTATTGGAAATAGAAAAACTGTTACCTGGGTTCCTTCAAGGCGACCAAAGTCATTAAAACCAATAATTGGTCCAATAATATGGGCATTTACAACATCATTTCCAAATCTCTGCTTCCCTCTATGGGTGGTAACCCTATTGTCCTCTACTTCGTGCCACATCTGGTCTTCTTAGTACCTATCCTCAAGCTTAAGCATTGACTTAACCCACTTTCTGAATCCAGGGAAGCAAAATGTATAATCAAAATTTAATCTATTTGTGGTGATGCAACAGAGAACTAGAACATCTTGTCAACCATGAGAGATTCAACAGCCTGTCTCTCAGCTGAAAACAATTTCCAGCTTTTGGAGCCATCCACTGGTAAATCTAGGATTAGCTGCCTCTGTCTGGGTCTGGAGAGGGAGAAGGTAGGAAGGCTGGAAGAGAAGGAAGCATCTACTCCCTGGGTGCATCTTTATATGTCATGCAATGTAGACTTTTGACCATGCAAGAACCATATGACAAAACAAACAAATAAACAAACAAACAAAAACAGAGAGACTGTGATCATTGGAAGACTTTCTCCAGGCCTCTCCTTCCTCGTTTCCACTTGACGTCCAATGATTTATACCCCTTTGGCTTTGTAACTGAGTTTTGTTAATTTCTGAATGAGTAACTTGAGACGCTCCTAAAAGAATAGACTCAAAACCCAAATTGTACCATCACCAGCAAGAACCAAGGATACACCAAGTCCTATGTCCAACTTTCTTCTTCCAGAATGACCCCGCAGTCTCCCAACGCACCACGGAAGGTGTTAGACACTGTGTCTGGCTTTTTTGGGGCAAGATTTATGTCATTTAATAAGGGCCTTTGGATCCACTACTATAACCCAAAACACCAAGTATAGCTTTGGTAATTTTGGTACAAGAGCAAGCACATGGCCGAAACCGGTTTGGCTCAGTGGATAGAGCGTCGGCCTGCAGACTGGAAGGTCCCAGGTTCGATTCAGGTCAAGGGCATGTACCTGGGTTGTGGGCACATCCCCAGTGGGGGATGTGCAGGAGGCGGCTGATCGATGTTTCTCTCTCATATATGTTTCTGACTATCTCTCTCCCTTCCTCTCTGTAAAAAATCAATAAAATATATATTTAAAAAAAAGAGCAATCACATGGAAGAAAAGGTTTAAACTTGGCAAAATGAAAGCATCCACCAATTAGGGGAAATATTACTGTCTTTTTAAAGGCAGACAGTTCCTCCACAGGCTCCACCCAATCTATGCTTCCTGGCTCAGTGGTTTAAGAGGCTGTGAACTCTTTTTCTTCACAGTTAAAACAAAAGCACCAGCTGGAAGAGTGTCTTTGGAGAACATTTGAGGACTCATCAACTGGTTGAAAAGAAGGTGAGTCTGGCTGAGAAGCAGCCCTGAACACTAGAGTTGTTTGGGCAGCAGGTTCATGGAGTGTACATGGTGTGGGTTCTGGTCCCAGGAAGGACCAGGTTCTGTGCCAGAAGCAGAGACGGGGTGTAGGGGTTGGGAGAAGGAGGGTGCTGTCAGAGGGTAGTAAAGGAGGATAGGGAGGGGAGTCCGGAGCTTTATTAGTACAACTAGAAGCCTGATCCATGAAATTCGTGCAAGGGGCTTGGCTAACACAGTCCTGACAGCCTGCCTCTGCTGGCACTTGCAGCCCGGGCTTCTTCTGGAAGGACGCCCAGAAGGTTGTTTCATCTAATTAGCATATTATGATTTTATTATTATAGATGTTACATGTCTCATATTGAACAGGATACTTTTGTGCTGACTGGTGTACCTTCATGCATTTGCTGCTCTGATAGACACTGAGGGCTGCCTGACAAGCCCTCCTTTTCCCTGGATAGGAAATGAGTGTCCCTAAGGCAGGTCTTTATAGCTCAAAGGCAATTTAGAGACAACTCTGTCTAACTCCCTCTTTTTACTGAAAAAGAAGCAGGGTCCCAAGGAGTGTGGTGACTCTAGGGGTTGCCCACACCACTAAGGCCAGAGGAAATCGGCACTGCCGTTTGCTGAATCCTTTTCATCATTCAGCAGAGAGAAACTCTTACCCGAGTAAGTGTGACATGTGAGGTGAGGAGGGGGTGCCATGGGTAGAGCATGACTATTCTGCAGGAACAATGTATATGAAACCCTCCACTTAATGGCCCTAGTTGCAGCCTTTCTAAAAGTGTTCTGTCTGGAAAGAGTGTGGACTCTCCTTGATCTAGCTCTGATTCGATGTAATTTTAGAATCCCGGGTCTGAGAAGACCCTGAGAGGAGTCCATTGTGTGCAGTGGTTAGGAGGGAAGGTAGTAGTCAGACAGACTTTGAATTTGATGCCTGCTCTGCCCTATACCTATTAGCACCTTGGGCAAGTGTCTCAGCATTTTCAAACCACATCAATGTCTTTATTTAAAAAGTTAGAATAATAAAATGAGCATTTCACAGGCTATAATGGAGGAGTAGGTGAGATAATGTATAAAAAAATTATTAGGGTGTTTGGTATAGAGTGTCAGCCGTGGTTATATTACACACATATCAAATTTATATTGTTGAAAAATGTTAATTTACTCAAAAATAAACAAACAATACAAGGAACTTCCGTGTACTTAGACCAAGCTTCCACAATTATTAAGTGATGCCAATCTTGTTTCATCTCTATACTCACCACTCCCCAGCCACCCCGCATTATTTTGAAGCAAATATCATTGTTTCATTTTATCAGTAAATATTTTAAATCATTAAAAAATATGACCATAATCAGACTTCCAAAAGCAAATGGGATTTTTTACAGTTACCAGTTGCCTTCAGATTTCCCTGATTGTCTCATAATTTAAAAAACTGTTTGAAGTTGGATCCAATTAAGATTCATAAACTGCAATTATTTGGTTTCTCTTATGTTTAATTTAATATATAGCTTTCTCACCTTCCCTGTTTCTTTCTGGAAAATTATTCTGTGTAAGAAGGAGGAGTCTTTTTCCAAAAAGAACTGGGCGGTTTACATTTTGTTGATAAACATTCTCACATGTCATTTCACCTGCTCTTCTACTCCAGTGTTTTGGGTGAAGTTATATTTAAGGAGAGGCTTGATTGACTCAGGTTTGACTACTTGGTGGGAATACATCTTAAGTTCAGCTGAAACGTCCCTCAGAAGGCATATAATGTTTAGTTGTCTCACTTTCTTGACAGTAATCGACATTAATGATGGCCTAAGTTTCATTATGAGTCAGAAGTGATTATTAGGTCGCCAAAGGAGGAATGCAGGTGGCCAGAGTGCTGAGGGATGATGAATTTATTGGATCATCCACACATGAGGTGGCTGAGCCTGGATGGCTCCAGGCCCCAGTGACTGGAGTCAGTGGATTTTAAAGGATTTTTGGAAGGCTTTTTCTAGATGGAGAATTCTTTATGCATACCAGGAAGGAAGATAATGGAATGTGGTCACCACAAGTGAAATGTGGTCTCAGCAAAGGGAATGTTTGTCCATAGTGGCATAGCCTGAAAAGCCAGTTCTCAGGGAAGGGGTAGTGGTTGAATTGCTCAATCAAACCTAACAGTGATGATATCAAATCCTATCATTCTTCCCTTAGTTATTAGATGGAAAAATCATATAAAGACAAAGTTCCCTCCAACCATTCTCTCATTTCCATGAAGTACAGTGGTATCTGAAAGACAAGATACATGCTCAATTCTATCCCATTATTTGTCAATGTTCATAACAAGAAGATGCTTTCATAGCACACTCCCAAGGGAGCGATTGACTATTTTAAGAAGAAGGCCTTGTTATGAATTCATGTATTTTAAGATATCTGATATACTGTATTTTCATTCATTGGAGTTATTATTGATGCTCACATTGCCCCATCCATGTCCAGTTGCATTCTCTTGAGGTTGGCTCTTAAGTCCTTTCCATGAGATCCCAGTGATTTTTGAGAGCATCCTGGCTTTCTTGTTGTCAAAAGACTGAAGGCTCAACTGAAGCATTTTCTCACCTATTCCTAGAATCAGTAGTTTATTTATAAAACCCTAACTTTTGTGGGAAATGGCATTTGAAAACCACACTCTAAGCACCAAGGGGACAGGGGGGTCATTGTCACTGGGATCATTTTATCTCTATGCCTTTTCAAGATGGACAAAGACATTATTGCTTTTTTAAGCATCTTGGACCAATTGCTTATATGGTTCATCCACCACACAATGCACAATAAGATTTGTTTGTCAGTTGATTTTGGTTTTAGAATTTTAAAATATAATTTTTGGTAATTATGTAAACTACCTACATGGTTTCAAAAACAAATCTATGAAATATTATGTAACCAAGACATCAGTTTCCAGCTTCTGTCCTTGTTCCCTCCACCCTGCTTCTCCCATCCCCATGAAAGTAAATTTTTGTTGGTTTAGTTTTCAGAGTATCCTGTTATTGCCTTTTCATATATATGAAAAAGATATGTATTATATTTTATATATGTAGTGCATATTCTTCCTTGTTAGAGAAATGGTAGGTAAACTCTACATTATTTTCTTCACAATGCTTTTCCCACTTAATGATGTATCCTGGAGACCTCTCCATGCTTATATAGAGAGACACATTCCTTTTCAAGGTTGGATAGTGTTTCACTGTATGAATATATTCAGGGGTCCTCAAACTACGGCCCGCGGGCCACATGCGGCCCGCCAAAAATATTTATCCGGCCCGCCGGGTGTTTTTGCCGCCAGTACCTGTCCTGCTTAGCAGCCGACTTGTCTGGGGCCCACAGTGCGCATGTGTGGAATGTCTGAAGGACAGTGAACTTGCCCCCTGTTTACAAAGTTTGAGGACCTCTGTGATAATTCAACCAGTTCCTACTAAATACCATTTGATGGTTTTGGGGTCTTTTTTAATTACAAATAATGATGCCATAAATAGTCTTATGTGTCATTTTTCTGCATTGTTGCCAGTGTAATTAAGGGATAAATATTAAAATGGGGGATTGGCAATGAATGAGAAAATGCATAGGTGCATTGGCAGCACAGTGCTGACTTCCCTTCTGTAGGGTTTGGACTGTTTTTCCATTCTCACCAGCCATGCAGGAGAGGACCTGCTTCCCTCTTACCTTTACCAACAGATTATGCTAGCAAACGTTTGGACTTTGGCCAAACCTGGAGGTGTCACATAGTATCTTACCTCAGAAATAGAGGTGTAATTTAATTAATATTTTTAGTGACTTTATTTTGTGTTTTGATTTGTCTTTCTGAGTGTATATTAATGTCTTTTGATATATTCAAGGTACATTTAAATTCATTTTTCTCTGAATATTTATTCCCATCTCTTACTCCATTTTCTATCAAGTTGCTATTATTACTTCCGTACTTTTTAATTTTCTGTGTATAGCAGGAACATTTACCCCCTTTGTAGTAAGCTGAAAAATATTACTGTCCCTAATTTGACATTTTTGTTTTAATTTTTCAAAGGTGTCTTTTGTCCCACATTATCTGTGATATTTTTATGTAATCACACTTATCCATCCTTTTCTTTATTCTATTTCAAATCTTATATTTCCTTTACCTCCCGGTTACAAATAAGTTACCCATGTTTTTTTCTTTTATTTATACGCTTTTTTGTAACATTTAAACTTCTAATCTGCTTGCAATTCGAATGGCATGAGGCAATAAGTGAAATTTTATCTTTTTTCTGTATGGTTATACAGATATTCCAAACTTGCTTTATCACATCATCTTTGGCCCCTTTGATGTGGTATGCTGTCTTATTGAACCTAACTATAACATAGTGTAATTGAATTGAATATAAGTGACTAAGGTATGATTAATTTGGTCTGTTTCTGAATTTTCTGGGTTTTGTTCACTATTATCTCTATTCATACAACAATATCACACTTCTGTAATCATAGAAATTACAACGCTTGATTCATTGTAAAGCTAGTCCTTTCTCCTTGTTCTTTTCCTCAATGGTGCTGAATAACTTTCTTTTTTTCTTCATTGAAATGAACATTATAATCCACCATTTAACTTTATAATCCATTATTTTTCAACTGCATGAAAAAAATGGTGATGGTAAAAGTTTAAATTTACAGTTATATAAAATAATGTTAGAGAAGTATCTACTTTTTCTTCATCCCAAAACTTTATAACCCATTATTTTAACATTATAATCTACTCTTTCTCAGCTACAGGGAAAAAGTGATGATAAAATTTAAATTTTTAGTTATATAAAATCACTTTAGATAATGATCTATTAATTCCAATGTATAAAATGCTTTAAACATGGATCAGTGTTGAATTCAGTCTAATATCTTGACTGCAATAGGTAATTTTCTACTTCATCTATTAATAACATGTTGAAACAACAAACTGTGGTATGAATATTTCCAAATGAGACACATCTGTAGCTTTATTTATTGGTCAAATATCTGTTAGACTTTAAGATTAATATCACACTTGATTCAGAGAAATAATTGAAAGCAGGAATAACTCACATAACACTGAGATGATTAGCTTTGTAGAGGTTTAAATGAGTTCTCCTATGAAAGCACCTGGACCTTGTATTCTTTTGTGAGAAAACTTTGCTTTATTATTTCCTCCAGATGAGTAATAGACGATTATAAATTTTCAGGGAGGACAAGAATGAAGAAAAGAGGGTTGGGAATGGTCCCCACTTACCTAAGTACCCTTTCCCCTTCTCATTTCCTTCCTTAAGGTCTTGTTGGTACCTGCACCTCAGAGCCTCTTGAAAGAAATGGCTGGCCTACAGGACAACACTCTGAGGATTGTTCTGGTGGGGAAAACCGGAAGTGGAAAAAGTGCAACAGCAAATACCATCCTTGGGAGAGAAGAATTTGCTTCTAAAATTGCTGCCCATGCTGTTACCACGGGCTGTCAGAAAGCAGAGCGACAATGGGAGGGGAGGAAGCTTCTTGTTGTGGACACCCCAGGGCTCTTTGACACCAGGGAGACACTGGAGACCACCTGTAAGGAAATCAGCAAGTGTGCCCTCTTCTCCTACCCGGGGCCCCACGCCATCATCCTGGTACTACAGCTGGGCCACTTCATGCAGGAGGAACAGAAAACGGTTACGATGATCAAGGCCATCTTTGGGGAGTCGGCCATGAATCACATGATCGTCTTGTTCACGCGCAAAGATAGTTTGGGTGATCAGACACTGAATGACTTTTTAGCAGGAGCAGATATAAACCTGAAAAACATCATCAAGGAATGTGGGAGCCGCTGCTGTGCCTTCAATAACGAGCAAAGGGCAGATGAGGCTGAGAAGAAAGCCCAACTGCAGGCGCTGGTGGAGCTGATAGAGGAAATGGTGGAGAGGAACAGAGGGGCTCACTTTTCTGATGCCATCTACGAGGAGGTAGGGAAAAGGCTGCAAAGTAAGGAAGAGGCCTTGAAGATAATCTATGATGCTCAATTACAGAAGGAAACTACACTAGCTGAAGAGCAATATGCTGAGGGAAAAATATCACTGCAAGAAGTGGAGGAGAGAAAAAAATCCTCATGGAAGAAGTATAAAGAAAATATTCAAAATGTTAGAGAAGAAGCTGGAAGAAATATATTTGAAGATATTGTAAATGGGATTCAGAATATGCTTTCAAAAATACTGAATATGTTTAGGAAATAATGTAAATTTTATTTTTGTTTCTTAATTTACTATGATTTGTTAATGTGGTTAACTGTATTTTCCAAAGATGACTAAAACAATATATTCTATCCCATCTATTTTTCTTATAATCAGTTTCTTTTTCCTTCTGTTGAATTATACGATTTGTCCCCTTCCTTGAAATTTAATGGATTTTGTGACTGCTTTGACAACTAGTATATGATTGTGTCTTCAAAAGTGAGATAGGGCTCTAGCTGGTTTTGTTCAGTGGGTAGAGCATCAGCATCTGGGCTGAAGGGTACCTGGTTCGATTCCGGACAAGGGCACATCCCTGGGTTGTGGGCTAGATCCCGAGTGTGGGGCATGCAGGAGGCAGCCCATCAATGATTTATCTCATTACTGATGTATCTCATCAATGATGTTTCTGTCTCTTTCTCCCTCTCCCTTCCTTTCTGAAATCAAAATATTTTTTAAAAAGTGAGATAGGGAAAATGCCTCTTTGCTCCCTAGGGTTTGTGGGCTTGGCACTTGGCCACCATGTGGTGAGGAAGCCTAGGTTGCCCATCGAGAGGCCACATGAAGAGGACTTGAAGTCACTGGCCCACACCCCTGGCTGGTCTTTCATCTGCCAGCAGAACCAACTTGCCAGCCATGCCATGAGGCAACATGGAAGCAGATTCTACAGCTGCCAACTGATCCACCTCAGGTGAAGCAGCAAAGAGCAAAGATGGGCCACCCCCACTGCATCCTGCCCAGATTGCAGACTCGTGAGAAAAATAAAGATTGTTGTTGGTTTAAACCACTAGGCTTTGGGATGGTTTGTTATGCTGTGATAGCAACCACTAGCATCTTCATGGCTCACTCACCACCAATACCCACAAGGCTAACAACCTGAGGAAGTTACAGAATTGGCATAATCAGGCAATAATATATTAAGAAGAGTTCACAGACTCAACTTAGGAAAATGCAAATGAGAAATCCTGCCTGTGTCAAGTGTTAGCACCACCTGTGATGCACATTATTTCAGTCCCCGTCTGTGAGCCCCTTGTTAGTGAAGCAGCAGGCTTCTCCAGCAGGATGTTCTGTGGTCCATGTGAAGCAGGATAGTAAGAATCTAGAAAAATTCCTGGACAAATGGAAACTGAGATGAGACAATTAACTGTTTGGGAGGCTTGCAGCCAGCTTATTAATCACAAGACCTTATCTTCCCCAACCAAGGGCACTTGAGAGCAAATGGTTTGTAGGTCTCCTCCCTCACCAGAGAATACATAGCTTACATCACTCTGGTCTGGGAAGTAGAGCACAAAGAACCAATTCATGCCATTTGTGCCAGCTAAACCCAAGGGCAGATGAAGTCAGGGGAAAAATAACAAAAACCACATTAAAGCCAGGCACAACTAAGATAAAATAAAACAGTAAAACAGACCAAAGAATAATCCAAAACTCCCCTATACACTTACCTTAATGCATCAGCACATTAAAAATGCACCTGGACAGCTGATCAGAAAAAAAAAGGATAAAAAGCCCAGAGGACAAGAACTCGCCAGAAAAGTGGACAAGCTCAGATTCCTCTCAGTGCCTCCCTGGCATCTGTGCACAACCCTTGAACCACAATGCCCTTGGCACCAGAGGAAATGTGCAGTCTCAGCATTTTGCACTGGCTCTCCCCTTTGTGTTCCCAATGGTTTCCAGGCAGGGCTGTGGGCCTCACCCCCATATGCACTCCGCTGTTGCAGATGATTTCCCCCTTTTACCTGTTTCTGTAGTGATGTGAAGGCGCCTGGGAGAGTTTGTCTGTGAGGACACAAGGCAGAGGATACTGTAAGGAAGATATTTGGGATTACCCAGCAGAATTGGAGGCGGGTTTGAGTTTGTTTGTGAGCGTAGAGACACTGAGGGCAGTGCAAGTGTGGGTGGACAGGAAAGCCAGGCTAACCTGGCTCATCTAATCTGGACCAGAGAGCTGACTCCCCCAGACCTGCATGGAACAGAGGAATAACTCTTTACCCCATCTTGTATCACCAATTCACAGCCCACTAAGACCTGTTTGCCCTTTACTTTGATATTGAAATAAAAATGTCCAAACTGCTCCATTTCTTTATATTTACCTGTGACTTGAAAAGCCCATGCTCACCCTGTCAGTGTGTCAGCCAGTGAGAAAACTCCTCTTTGGAAGTAGACTTTCTGGAGGCCTCAGTGGCTCCTAGGAACTTGAGTCTCTAGTTCAATTTTCCTTGAACTTGTAGAAGCCTCTTCATTCAAGTTCCTGAAGGGTCTGAATGGAGACGCAAAGGAAAATGTCCTTCCTGGGACAGATGAACAGGAATGACAGAGGAGTGTCTTTGTTCAATGGGCATATAAGGCGGATGAACAAACATCTGCAAATATTGATTTCCGTTAACACAACATGAAAGTCCAAGGCATTTATACATACAATTCATATTCAATTGAAATCAATGGGTCTGGACTGAGGCTTTGTGATGGCTCTGGCCTTTGATCCCCTGGGAAGACCAGGGATGATTTCAGGACCCCCACGGCAGCCTGAGGTCAGTGGAAAACAGGCAAGAGCATCAACAGTTTAGGCTTCAGAAGAGAAGAGCTCAGGAAAGAACTCCGGGATGGCCAGGTCCCATGGGCTGGTTTGTTTTGGGGTTGTTTATTTTTTTGGGGCGAGAGGAGATGGGAGTGGACAGGATTTTTGTCTTTGGGTTGGTAGGTTACTGCCTGGTGAGGGACACAAGGAAAACCTGTGGGTCTCAGAGGCACAGACACCAGGGAATAATGTGGTTGTCAGGTAATGGGTCCAAGTCCTACCTAGATACATTCCGTGACTCAGGAGAGGTATCCTCCACAGCCTGGAACCGGTCTCTGGAGAGCAGTCTCCAGGCTTGAACAGGACGCCCAGCAGCAGGGATGTGCGCAGCTTTCAAGCCATCACTCAGTCCCACAGTGTGCCCAGCAGGCCCGCCTTTGTCGCCCCCACGTGCAGCCCACCAGCCTCTCTGCCACCCACCACAGTTGTTCATTAGGGGTTGAGAAGGCTGGTGTCTGTGCCAGGTGGTACACTTAGTTGGAGTAGAGGGCACCCACATGGTACTGCACCAAGCGCTCCACCAGCACCACCAGCTCCTGCACCTAGGCCTCCTGCTCCCTGCCCACTGCCCTGTTGTAAAAGAAACACACTTGGCACCCACACTCGGCCACCAGAGCCCACAAAGCATGGTTGTCAGTGTGATTCAAGAAATCCTGCAGAGTCCCCACCCAGGTCCTCCTTGTGTGTGAACAGCATGATGATGTGAGCGACCATGTTGTCCTCAAACAAGACCTTGAGCGCACTCATGGCCTGCTGATCCTGCGCAGTGAAGCAGCCCAGCTGAGTCACCAGGAGCAGCGCGTGGGGTCCAGGCGCTGACAGCAGGTAGCAGCGGGCTCGCTCCTGGCCCCCCGGGTCTGTCTTGGGTCTTAGGGAGCTAAAAAGCTCTGGGGTGTCCATGACTTCCACGTGCCACCTCGCCACCTGCAGCAACCCACCTCACAGGTTCTGATCACTGAAGTGGCTGTGAGTCTGGAGAGGAAGCACCTGTGGCCCAGGATGCTGTTCCCTGTGGTGCTCTTCCCAGCCCCTGTCTTCCCCACCAAGATGAGCCTCAGCTGGGGCTTCTGCAGGGCCTGTGTGGTGTCTTCCAAACCTGGAGGACAAGTGATCTGTGAGCTTCCAAATCTTAAAGCAACATATCCTGGTTACCTGGATCCCCTGAGGCCTTTGAACAAGAACAACAGTGTCTCAACTCTGCTTTCCCACCAAAGCCTTACTGAGGTCATTGGTAGGGCTTTCTGAACTCCAGGGGATCTTCGGAACCTATTCCTGTCATCTCTGGTTTCACCACATGCATCTGTAGATGCTCAACACCTGCTGGGCTTTACTCTAGAGCAGGGGTGGGTAACCTTTTTTCTGCCAAGGGCTATTTGCATATTTATAACATAATAGAGGCCTGATGCATGAAATTCCTGCAAGGAGCTCTGCCCTCACAGCCCTGGCTGCCTCAGCTGGCCCTTGCAGCCCCAGCTTCATCCAGAAGATCCAGATGGTCGTTCTGCTGTTCAGTCTAATTAGCATATTAGCTCTTCATTGTATAGGATTTGGTTAATATAGTTCACTTAATATAGATTTATGCTGCTATGAATAAAGCACCTAGATTTATTGAATTTTGAGTCCTGCCTACTGTTGCCTTGGCAGGGCCAAATCAAATGATTCAGTGGGCCTTAACCAGCCTGAGGGCAAGATGTTCTCCAACTTTGCTCCAGAGGATGCCCCTTCATAATTCCAGATATGGCCTCACCCATTGTCCCTGGTCCCCCACAACCTGTGAGCTATCCCTATTTGAGGCTTCAGTGGCCTCTGTCATACTTCTCCCAGATGCCATGGAAGATGGGCAGGCGGAGGCAGTAGGCCTGGAGGTGAAGGGCTGTTTGGAGTCCCAGACACACTGGGTTTGATTCACTGCTCTTCCATGGGTCAGTTATGCCATCTTGGAAGTTGCCCATCAAGTGTTAAACCTTTGTGCAAAAATAGGAATAATAGTAGAGTTGTTTCTCCTGGGGCTGTTGAGAGGATTGAATGAAATCACCTCTTTCTTCCTTCTCTCCCTCTCTCCCTCCTCCTGCCTCATCTCCCTATAATCCTGCTCCATGCTATAAAACTCCTGTTTAACCTTCCATGTTCTCTAACATACTACCTGGTGTATCACACCCCCTCTAGTGCATGATCTAATACCCTCTTCATCCTCTTCTGTGGCGATCACAGTAGGTTATTATCCTCATTTTACACTTGGGGAATGGAGGTCCAGGCTAGTCAAGGAAGTTCATATTCTCCCAGCTTGACAGAGGAAGGGACCCAACCAATATGCACATCTTAGGGCTCTTGTTGTTTTACCTGAGACACCTCAGAGACATGTTTGGGGTTACCTGGTCAGTCCTGAGTTTGCCCATTTCTATTATTACCCAGGGCTCATACCTGGAAGCAAGTACGCAGTACACATGTCCTTACCATAGACACTTTCTTTACCTCTTGCCATGTTCTGTTCTCCCATGTTTACCTGAAAGAGTCCCAAACACCATTCATTCATTCTTCAAATAGGTATAACTACCTATGATGTGTCAGCTCAACTCCAAAGAGCTTGTGACAACACAGTGACAAAGTCATTATTCCTGCTTCCCCTGAACTTCAGAATTGAAGGAAAAACACTGGAAGGGCTGGGCTGGGGTTGGAATGATATTGTGAGAACATTTCATGAGCTTGACTTTGTTTTTTCAGGGACATAAAATCCAAAGGGCAGAAGGGAAATTTTAAGACTCATGCCAATGAGAAAGTTTTAGACATTAAATTTTCCCTAGTAATTCTATGTGATAAAATCTGTAGATACTTCAATTTCCCAGGAGCTTCAGAAGCCAGGGGAGACTTTGAAAAACCACAAGAACTTGAAAATTTGTTCAGTGAACTAGGGATCCATTTAGGGTGGATGGCCTGAGAGAGGCACAAGAACAGAACTGGGATTTTTGTCCTGTAAATTGGAAAAGAAACATATGTCCCAGGTGATCTGGAGCCACGGACTATGCTTTTGGGAAGTAAACTGTCCTTTCTCAATGTGTCTAAATATGATCAGTGTCCTGGAGAGACTGGGACCCTCCCTTCCAACTCCTGACATCCTGCCCCCAAGTTGAGGATTCTCCAAGTAAAGTGGTTCCAGCCCATCAGTCATCGTTTAACACAATGGACCTTTCTGTGCTCACCGAGTCCCTGTGAGCACTGCACAGGCCCAAGTAAGAACGTGGGCATCCAGGCTGCAGGAGATACTTGCTGCTGCTCCTGAGCTACTGTATGTGAAACGCAGACATCCTTACACACCTGGGAGTGTGGAGTTACTCTTGCTAGATCCCGCTCCCTTTCCTGGTACCTACTAGAACCAAGGTGCACACTCAGTGAGCTTCTTACAGGCACTGAATTCTTCCAGGTCCTCACAGCTCTTCCTCTATGGCCCGCACCCTTCCCCTGTTTGTGCTCACCTTTCCTGCAGAATCAGTGACAGGCTCTGAGGCTGGCCCAGAAGCCCCTGACCTACTTCCCAGCACACAGGGAAGTGTCTTACATCTCTGGATGCCTCAAGGGGTGGGGCCCGGGAGTGACAATTTAAAGAGACAGCAACACTCACCACTGAAGCATTAGGATGGGAAGTTCCCACTGTCAAACACCGCTTTGGGCTGAGGTGATGTCCTCAGAAGGTCTCTGTGACACAACAGCTTGTACCCTCAGGGGCTATAACCTCATGGGAGAATAGCATTTTAGGTTCCTGAGGCCTGTTTTCACTTTTAGCCTGGATCACTAATTTTAACTCCTTTTGCTTTTAGGTCTTTACCTATAAACTGGCCTCTTGAGAGCCTCCTTTCCTGGGACAGTGCCACCAAGGTGGTCCTAGTGCCAGGACATCACAGGAAAATCTCATCTTTCTCAAAGGAAAGGAAAGCTTTTCCAACTATCAAAAATGGAACAGCAGGGAGAGTGTGAACACTTTCCTTCAGGGCTTACTCTAGCCATTTCTGTAGGTCTCTCCCCTGAGAGGGTCATGAGAAAGGTGGGGAAAATAGCCAGTCAATGTGTGGAAGGATGGGGGGAAGGCTACAACAGGATTATGCTGATAGGGGGCCTGACCTGGTTAGGTCATTAACAAGGATGTGGCCATGCCTAACTCACTCACACTCTCTGAGTTGACTTTGCCCATCTATAGTGCGGGGTTTCACTTAATGTGACATTAATCACCTGAAGTCTGATTTTCACCCATTCTTGCCAGCTCCTTATCTCTAGTGAAGAACCCAACTGTCACTGAACTCCACCTAGGTTTCCCCCATCAGCTTTACTGAGATATAATTGACATGTGCCATTGTATAAGTTTAAAGTATACAATGTGTTGATTTGATACATTTATATATTTTAAAATAATCACTATCATACTGTTTGCTAACACCTGCATTAGGTGCCATAATTACTATATCTTTTCTGTGGTGAGAACATTAAGATCTACTCTCTTAGCAACATTCAAGTTCATAATACAGGATTATTAACTACTAGAGGTCTGGTGCACCAATTCATCCATGGGTGGGGTCCAGCCGATTGGGATGAGGGTCCAATTGGGGGTGAGGCCGGCCATGGGGAGAGGTCATGGGATTTGGCCAGCCAGCCCTGCCCCGATTAGGGTGGGGGAATAAGGGCAGGGCCGGCCAGGAGGAGGGTGCTTTCACAGGTAAATTCACCTAAACCTCTACAAACCTGATCATTTCAATGTTTTGTGAGCTTTTCCTGATCATAACAAAAGGGAAATGTTTCAGTTCTTTCTCTGAATTAAGTGTGATATTGATTCTAAAGGCTAACAGAGATTTGACCAATAAATTAAACTATAGATATGTCTCATTTGGAAATATTCATACCCAAATTTGTTGTTATAACACATCTTATTAAAAGATGATGTAGAAAATTACCTAGTGCAGTCAAGACATTTGACCAAATTCAAAACTGATCCATATTTAAAACATTTTATACATTATAATTAATAGATAATTATCTAACATGATCTTATATAACTATAAATTTTTATTATCACTTTTTTCCCTGTATCTGAGAAAGAGTGGATTGTAAAGTTAAAGTAATGGGTTATAAAGTTTTGGGATGAAGAAAAATTAGATACTTCTCTAACATTATTTTATACTAGAGGCCCAGTGCATGACATTCGTACACTGGAGGGGGGATCCCACAGCCACGCCTGTGCCCTGTCCCAGTCCAGGACCTCTCAGGCAATGTCTGCCTGCCTGCTTAGGCCCGATCCCCAGCTGTGAGCCCGACTTCTAGCTGAGCGGTGCTCCCCCTGTGGGAGCACACTGACTACCAGGGGGCAGCTTCTGTGTTGAGCATCTGTCCCCTGATGGTCAGTGCAAGTCATAATGACTGGTCATTCTGCCATTTGGTCAATTTGAATATTAGCCTTTTTTTATACAAGATAACTGTAAATTTAAATTTTTGGCATCACTATTTTTTTAAAATATATCTTATTAATTTTTGTTTGTTTGTTTTTTTCAGAGAGGAAGGATGAGGTATAGAGAGTTAGAAACATCGATGAGAAAGAAACATCTATCAGCTGCCTCCTGCACACCCCCTCCTGGGGATGTTCCCGCAACCAAGGTACATGCCCTTGACCGGAATCGAACCTGGGACCTTTCAGTTCGCAGGCTGACGCTCTATCCACTGAGCCAGACCAGTTACGACTGATCACCATTTTTTTCATGCAGGTGAAATATCCTATCTAATAATAGAGAAACATGGTATTTAGCCATACCTCCGCTATCCTTCCCATTGGTTAATCAGGGCGATATGCAAATTAACTGCCAGCCAAGATGGCTGCCGGCAGCCAGGCAGCTTGAAGCAAACAGGAGGCTTGCTTGCTTCAGTGACGGAGGACTCCAACGTTCCCAGCCTACCTTGCCGGCCTCTGAGCTTGCAGTTTAAGAAACATTGTTACAAATATAGAAGCTAAACAAAACCCGAGAAACCTGCTTTCAGCTAGCCGTGCTTCAGCCAGCAGGACCGCAACATTATTTCAATTATAGAACAAACACAGAACCCTGCTTTCAGCCAGCTGGGATCTCAGAGCTAGAGTGAGCAGGACCACAACAGTGTTACAATTATAGAACACAAACAAACCAGATACCTGCTTTCAGCAGCCAAGGACTCAGAGCTGGAGCCACGCCTCAGAGCTAAAGCTGGCCCAGAATTTTAAAAAAAGGACATGTTGAGAGCTTCAGTCAACCGCCAGCTTGAAAACAGCCCTCAGCCCCTCACCCAGACTGGCCAGGCACCACAGTGGGGACGCCCACCCTGATCCAGGACACCATTCAGGGCAAACCAGCCAGCCCCCACCCGTACACCAGGCCTCTATCCTATATAGTAAAAGGTTAATATGCCTCCCAGCACTGGACTCAGCGGAGCCACGAGGCCTCCAAGCACCAGCATCAGCGTGACAGGGGGCAGTGACCAAACCCCCTGATCGCCCTGCGGCTCTTTGTGTGACAGGGGTCAGGGCCACAACCTCCCTATCTGCCCTGCTCTGTTTGTGACAGGGGAAGGTGCCCCAACCCCCTGATCAGCCCTGCTCTGTGCCTGATAGGGGGGAGCTCCCCAACCCCCTGATTGCCCTGCAGCTCTGTGTGTGAAAGGGTGCGGCGACCCAACCCCCTGATCAGCCCTGCTCTGTGTGTGACAGGGATCGGCGCCCCAACCCTCCCCCCCCGGGCCACGGGCCCTGCTCTGTGTGTGACGGGGTAGAGCCATAACCTCCCCATAGGCCCTGCCCTGAGTGTGATAGTGCTGGCGCTCCAACCCACTGATCTGCCCTGTTCTGTGTGTGACAGGGGACGGTGCCCCAACTCTCCTATTGGCCTTACTCTGTGAGTGACAGAGGGGAGCTCCTCAACCCCCTGATCGGTCCTGCTCTGTGCGTGATAGGGGTGAGCTCCCCAACCCCCTGATGGGCCCTGGTCTGTGCGTGACGGGAGGAGCTCCTCAACCCCCTGATCGGCCCTGCTCTGTGCATGAGAGGGGGCACTGCCCCAACCCCCTGATTGGCCCTGCTCTGTGCGTGACAGGGGCCAGCGCTCAACCCCCTGATTGGCCTGGCCTCTGCCACCCGGGAGCAGGCCTAAGCCAGCATGTCGTTATCTCCCAAGGGGTCCCAGACTGTGAGAGTGCACAGGCCAGGCTGAGGGTCCCCCTCTCACCCCAGAGTGCACAAATTTTTGTGCACCAGGCATCTAGTAGTGGATTATAAAGTTAAATAGTGGATTACAAAGTTCATTTTGATGAAGAAAAAATAAGTTATTTAGCCCCATCAAGAAAAAGAACAAGGTGGAAGGACTAGCTCTACCATGAGTCAAACACTGTAGTTTCTATGATTACAAAAGTGTGATGTTGTACAAATACAGAGAACAGTGAAACACGAACAGAAAATTCATAAAGAGACCAAATTAATCATAAATTATTTATTTATATTCAATTCAATTACACTATGTTACAGTTAAATTCAATATGGCAGCATAACACATCAAAGAGGCCAAAGATGTTGTAATAAAGCAATTTTGGAATTCTATCTAATAATAGACAAACAGGGTAATTGACCGTACCTTCGCTATGCCCCCCATTGGTTAATCAGAACAATATGCATATTAACCGCCAACAAAGATGGCGGCTAATTTGCATAGGTAGGCTCCAAGTGGCGGAGCAAAGCCTGGCGAGGACACAGGCGTTCTGTCCCAACCTGCTGGTGGAGGGCCTCTGGACCTGATCCATCAGCGCTGCCTCCTGGATGGAGGAGCAGAGACACAGCCCGTAGGGGAGCCGGCAACCAGCAGCCCCAAGCTCCACCTCAGTGCTGGGGATGGGGGAGCAGAGACATAGCCTGCAGGGGGGTTGGCACCCAGAAGCCCCAAGCCCTGCCTCAGCACCCAGGTTGGAGAAGCAGAGACACAAGCCTTCAAGGATGCCCAGTACCCAGCAGCCCCAAGCCCAACAGCCACAGAGGCACTAGAGCTACTGGGATCAGAGGAGCAGAGACACATCCTGCGGGGGTGGGGAGAGACAGCACCCAGCAGCCCCAAGCCCCATGGGGGCATTGGGGCTGGAAGAGACAAGCCCATAGGGGGGGACGGCCCCCAAAACCCCTAGCCCCAAGGTCACAGAGGCGCTGGGGCCACTGGGGCTGCAGCAGAGACACAAACCAGCAGGAAACCTCTGGAAAGGGAGATAAACTGTCATAACTTTATCTCCCTTTCCACAAGATGAGAAAACTGACCCTGATTTATTTAGTGATATGGCCCACATCTTTCTACAAGCACAGGGTATGTTATGACCACTCCCAGGAAGGTCTGGTCAGAATATTGTCTCCAGGGAATAACACTACTGTGGCAAATCATCTAAGAGAGGAAACAAGCTTTTGTTGGGTTTATTCTGAAGGTCAGAAAACAGGCCACCCCAATATGTGCCGTGTTGTTATACTGATGATCTTGACCTGCAGATGCTTGAAAAACAGCAAATGCAAAGAGAGATTTTCACTGAAGTCTCCTTCTCTGCCTAAAATTGGACCCCCCAAAAGATTCCCTTTATGGGAAAAGTGCCATCAGCCAGTGAAGACTGACTCCTGTCACAGGACAGGAGACTAGAAGTTGACATCACACCCAAACTTTGTTACAATCTCCCTCACCACCATTCATCTTTCCTAAAAATCATGTACTCTCCTCCAAGAGGCCTACATCTCCCGCCCCGTTTCTCTAGAAAGAAGGTATTTAAATCTGGATTCTACGCCACCTTGGGGAGTTATTCATTTTTCCCTGGGATCTCCCACATATACATGAGGTACACATGTTAATGAACTTTAGTTTTTCTCTTGGTAATCTGTCTTTCATTACAAGGGCCTCTACTAAGAACTCAGGAGGGTAGAGGAAAACTATGTTTCCTCCTCCATAATTCTATCTCACGAAATCAAGTCCTCCGCTGAACAGTGAGTTTGGCTCAAGTGCCAAGCAGTCCCGTCTGAGGGGAGGGAAGCTTCTAGGGTGAAATCAATGATACTGGAATCAAAGTAGGACAGAGGGCACATGCATGGTTGCTGGTGGGAGTTTAAAGTGGTTCAACATTTTTGGAGGATGATTTGGCAAAATCAATGGAAATGTTCAAGGTACATCCAAGAGTCTTCTTCTAGGAATCTCATCTTCTGAGATAAAGCATGAGTGCATAAGCCCTGGTAGAACCCAGGATGCTACTGTGGGCTCCCTTTCCATGATAGGAAAACCTGCTAACAACCTGCATTTTTTGGCAAGGTGGCATCTATACTAATAAAAAGGTAATATGCTAATCAAACTGAACCTCTGCCAGACGACCTTCTGGACGTCCTTCCAGACAAAGCCATGGTGGCAGGGCTGAGGCAGAGGTGGTTAAAGGTGATCAGGCAGGCAGGGGAGAGAAGTTAAGGGTATCAGACCATCAGGGGAGAGCATTTAGAGGGGTCAGGCCAGCAGGGGAGAGCATTTAGGGGGATCAGGCCAGAAGGCAGGTGAGCAGTTAGGTGCCAGCAGCCCCAAGGGGTCCCAGATTGGAGAGGGTGCAGTCCAGGCTGCTCCCATGAACAAATTTCATGCACTAGGCCTCTAGTAACTGTATAACCATACAGAAAAAAAAGATAAAATTGCATCCATTGCCTCATGCCATTCAAATTGCAAGCAAATAGAAGCTTAAATGTAAATAAAAAGGCATATAAATAAAAGGAAAAACCATGGGTAACTTATTTGTAGCCTGGAGGTAAAGAAAATATTTCTAAGATTTGAAATAGAGTAAGGAAAAGATGAATAAGTGATTAAAAAAATATCACAGATAATGTAGGACAAAAGAAACATTTGAAAAAATTAAAGCAACAATGTCAAATTAGGGTCAGTAATATTTTTCAGCTTACAACAAAGGGGGTAAATGTTCCTGCTATACACAGAAAATTTAAAAGTACAGAGAGTAATAATAGCAACTTGATAGAAAATGGAGCAAGAGGTGAAAATAAATATTCAGAGAAAACCCAATTTAAATGTACCTTGAATATATCAAAAGACATTAATATACACTCAGAAAAATAAATCAAAACAAAAAAATCACTAAAAATATTAATTAAATTACACCTCTATTTCTGAGGTGAGATACTATTTGACACCTCCAGGTTTGGCCAAAGTCCAAATGTTTGCTAGCATAATCTGTTAGAAAAGGTATGAGGGAAGCAGACCTTCTCCTGCATGGTGGGTGAGAATGGAAAAACAGTCCAAACCCTACAGAAGAGAATTCAGCACTGTGCTGCCAACATAGATATGCATTTTCTCATTTGCAGAGAAAAAGGAACACTCGTGCACTGCTGGTGGGAATGCTGACTGGTGCAGCCACTATGGAAGACAGTATGGAGTTTCCTCAAAAGTTAAAAATGGAACTCCCATTTGACCCAGTGATCCCACTTCTAGGAATATATCCCAAGAAACCAGAAACACGAATCAGAAAGGATATATGCACCCCTCTGTTCATAGCAGCACAATTCACCATAGCTAAGATCTGGAAACAGCCTAAGTACCCATCAGTAGAAGAATGGATTAGAAAACTGTAGTACATCTACACGATGGAATACTATGCTGCTATAAAAAAGAAGGAGCTCTTACCATTTGCAACGGCATGGATGGAACTGGAGAGCATTATGCTAAGTGAAATAAGCCAGTCAATGAAGGAAAAATACCACATGATCTCACTCATTCATGGATAATAAAGACCATTATAAACTTATGAACAATAATAGATACAGAGACAGAGCTGCCTCAAACTGATTGTCAAACTGCAGTGGGAAGGCCAGGGAGGGTTGGGGGGCAGGAGGGAGGGGGGTAAGAGATCAACCAAGGGACTTGTATGCATGCATATAAGCATAACCAATGGACACAATATAATGGTGGGTAGGGAGGGCTGGGGGAAGGTCAAGGGGAAAATAAAGGTGACAAATGTAATACTCTTTGTAATATTTTAAGCAATAAAAAAATAAGGACAAAAAAATAAAGTAAAAATTGGAAGCATGAACAGATTGTCGAACCTCAAATGGAAGGCAGGGGAAGATGGGTGGGAAGAGATCAAACAATGAACTTGAATACATATATGCATAACCTGTGGACACAGACAATGGGGTGGTGAGGGTCTGGGGGTGGGGGTCAAAGTGGGCTGAAGAGGTTAATGGGGCAAAAAGGAGGACCTATGTAATACTTCAACAATAAAGATTTAAAAGAGAAATAATTGTGCATAAATGCAATTTTTTTTAAAAGTAAAACTGCATTTGGGGCCTTCAGAGTCACAGCCTGAAGTAGAAACAGTGCACAATGCCACAGGAATGAGGAAAGAGGAGAGGCTCAGAGAAAGGAAGGGGAACTCTTAGAAACAGAGGGGAGGACTGTGAAGTCTTCCGTGCTGTGTAATGATAGTTTGAACCAATTTCACCAAGTCATCAAGGAGTAGGGGACACTCAACTAACATTCGACTGACAAATTATATATTGAGGGCCTTGGACATATTGGATATTGGGGTGTAATTCAATAAGTAAACTATATTATAAATCCCAGATATCTAACCTTTATAATAAAAGGCTAATATGCAAATCGACCAAACAGCAAAAAATGACCAGTTGCTATGATGCGCACTGACCACCAGGGGGCAGACAATCAATGTAGAAGCTGCCTCCTGGTGGTCAGTGCGCTCCCACAGGGGGAACACTGCTCAGCCAGAAGCCAGGCTCACGGCTGGCAAGTGCAACGGTGGTGGTGGGAGCCTCTCCCACCTCTGCGGCAGCGCTAAGGATGTCCAACCAGTGGGCCTAAGCCAGCATTCGGACATCCTCCTAGGGCTCCCAGACTGCAAGAGGGTGCAGGACGGGCTGAGAGGGACGCCCCCCCAAGTGCACGAATTTCGTGCACCAGGCGTTTAGTACTTATATATGACACATACTTCTCACATATGTTCTTCTATTTATAAGTTACCATATTCAAGTTGCTAGTATTTTGTTGAGGATTGTTATATCTATATTCATAAAGGATATTGATTGAAGTTTTCTTTTCCAGTAATATCTTCGATGGATACTGACCTCAGGGAATGAATGGTGAAGTACTTCTGCCTTTCTTATTTTTTTAAAAGTGTTTACAGTGTAACGGTGTTAATTCCTTAAATTTTTAGTAGAATTCACCAGTGAAGCCATCTGGAACTAGACTTTTACTTTGATGGTAATATTTTATTTTAATTACTCATGTACCTGCTTGTTATATGTATATTCAGATTTTATTTCTGTTTGAGTCACTTTCAGTAGTTAGTGTCCTCCTAGGAATGCAAAAGAAGAAAAGATAATTTGGCTTTTTGTGCAGTTGGCTCACAGCTTCCAGCGGCAACACTGTCAGAACCCACCTTAACTTTTGAGCCAAAGCCATGCCCTTCCCAGGCCCCACTCAGCAGAGCTCCCAGTGTCTGCACCAGCGGAATGTGGCTATGGGTCAGTCTTTGCCCCCAGAACTCTGCTGAGTTGGCACAGGCTTTGTCAGATCTGAGGATCTCTTTGTCTAACCAGCCCCCTCTTCTCTTTCCCTTTGTAATGTCTGATCTGTAGGTAAGTCTGAGGCTTCCTCTGCCAGGTGGAGCCGTGGCACCTACTGACCAAATACCTGAGGGCCAAGCACAGGCACAGCAGGGCCTGGGACTGCGGGGCCGGCTGCACAGTGGATGGTGTGTGGCCCCGCTGCTGGAAGCCCTGCTCCTGCTCTGCCTGCTGCTCCCAGGCTCAGGCCCTACACCACAGGTCTACAAGGCAGGTAACCTGGCAGGAAAGGAATCCGGGAGCTGAGCAGAAATAAAACCTCATTCGTTAAGGGATCCTGTAGCTTCAGACACAGTTTCAATGACACAGAAAAGTGAACACGATCAACTTTGTGAAGACCCAAAGTTCACTTTTTTAAGTTTTTAATTCTCCTGTTTGACACTAGAGGTACACAGTTTTAAAATAAATTTGTCTAACTATAAAATATGCTTAAAACCTTTTAGTACTGTCCATGCATCTTTCCTCTCTTGAAAAATAGTGAAATGGCTGGTAGTTTTAAGTAGAAAGTGAATTCATCACAAAGGGAAAATAACCACTTTTATTTTGAGCTTTTTAAAAAATTTGGACATTGTCTTAGTCCATTAGGGCTTCTAAAAAATATTAATATCACAGGCAAAGAGTCTAAAAAGGAACAGAAATGTGTCTTCCACCCTCTGGAGTTTAAAAGCTCAGGATAAGGTTGCCTCATAGGTTCTAGTGAGGGCTCCCCTGGGGTTGTAGACTGACAACTTCCATTTGTGTCCTCAGTAGAAGGGATGAGCCAGCTCTCTGGGGCCTCTTTACAAGGGCATGGATCTCAGTAACAAAGAACCTCCCAATGGCATCCTCCTAATAACATCCTCTGGGCATCAGGTTTATTTTTTTCTAATAAAAAAATCTTTATTTTTAAGAGTATTACAGATGTTCCCCTTCCTTCCCTCACTGTCCTCCTCTACCTGGTTCCCACCCCATCCGAGGTCTTCATCACCCCATCATCTGTGTCCATAGGCATGCATATATGTATATAAGATCTGTGGTTAATCTCTTTCAGCCCCCTACTCCCCTGAACTCTGAGATCCCTCACTCTGTTCCATGTTTCCATGCCTCTGGTTCTATTTTATGCATCAGTTTATTTTGTTCATTAGATTTATTCTTTGTTTATTATGACTTATAGATTCAATTATTGATAGATATGTATTTATTGCCATTTTATTGCTCATATTTTTTATCTCTTTTTCTTCTACTTTTTCTTCCTTTTCTTAAAGAATACCCTTCAATATTTCATGCAATACTGGTTTGATGAACTCCTTTAGCTTTTTCTTGTCTCTGAGGCTCTTTATCTGTCCTTCAATTCTAAATGAGAGCTTTGCTGGGTAGACTGATCTTGGTTGTAGGTCCTTGCTATTCATCACTTTGAGTATTTCTTGCCATTCCCTTCTGGCCTGCAAAGTTTCTGTTAAGAAATCAGCTGACCGCTATATGGGTGCTCCCTTGTAGGTAACTAATTGCTTTTCTCTTGCTGCTTTTAATATTCTCTCTTTGCCTTTAGCCTGTGGCATTTTAATTATGATGCCTTGGTGTGGGCCTCTTTGGGTTCCTGTTGTTTATGACAATCTATACTTCCTGGACTTGTAAGTCTATTTCTTTCACCAGGTAAGGGAACTTTTCTGTCATTATTTCTTCATATAGGTTTTCAATATCTTGCTCTCTCTCTCTCTCTCTCTCTCTCTCTCTCTCTCTCTCTCTCTCTTCTCCTTTTGGCACCCCCATAATGGGAATGTAGGTATGCCTGAAGTTGTCCCAGAGGCTCCTTACACTTTCTTCATATTTTTGGATTCTTCTTTTTGCTCTTCTTATTGGGTGCATTTTGCTTCCCTGTATTCCAAATCATTGATTTGATTCTAAGAATCCTCTACTCTACTGATGAATCCCTGTAAACATTCTTTATTTCAGTTAGTATATGCTTAATTTCTGACTGGTCATTTTTCTATCTTTGATATTCCCACTAAGATCCTTAAAAGTTCACTATGTCCCTTGGAACCCTCATCAATTTCTTTGAAGTTCTCATAAAGTTCCTTGAAACTCTTATTAAGATCCTTGAGTAACCTTATAAACATCGTTTTGAACTAGTTAGCTTGCTTCCATTTCTTTTTTTTTCTTTTTTCTTTTTTTTTAAACATGTTTCTTTGTCTCCACATTTTGGCTGCTTCCTTGTATTTGTTTTTATATATTAGGTAGAGCTGTTATGTCTTCTGGAATTGCCTTATGTATTAGATGTCCTGTAGACCCAGTAGCACAGTCTCCCAGGTCACCTGAGCTGGGCATTCTAGGTGTGCCCCTATGTGGACTGTGTGCACAGTCTTGCTGTAGTTGAGCCTTGATTGCTGTTGGCATCACTGGGTGGAATTGAATTCCAGGACAATTTTCTGTGAGGACCTGCTACAATGACAGTGGAAGAGATGCTTTTCAGGAGACACCCGTAAGGAGCAGGACCTGCTTCAGTGGGGCTTTGGTGCTCACTGAGTCTGCCCCTTGAGTGTGTCACTTGTGGATGCATAGAGTCATTGCCTGGTATGTCTGAAGCTGTCCACCAGGTGCATTGGCTTTGATTCCTCCCAGGAGGTGCAGAGTCAGCCACAGCCTGGGGCCACCCAGCAGCAGCTACAGAGAGATCTGCTGATGGCTGCTACTTGTAATGGGCTAGGAAATGCCCAGGCAAGGCCCAGCTGTGAAGCAAGGCGAACTGGTGCTAGTGCCAGGTCTTGGGCCTTTTACTGATAGTTTGCTGCTTGTATAACAAACTTTAGCAAAGTCTGAAGCCTGTGACAAGACAGGCCATTCATATGGAAAAGCTGCTGCAAACAGCTTGGGTGAGGCCGTAAATTAGATAGGGCGGGGTCTCGAGGAATCACCAGATTGAGGACTTTTTAGCAAAGGCCAGCTTAGGAGTACCTTAATTAAGTTAATAGCAATGTGCCTACCTATATAGTTTAAGTTTAAAAAATTTGGCTCTCAAAATAAATTTCAATCGTTGTACTGTTGATATTTGGCTCTGTTGACTAATGAATTTGCCGACCACTGTTCTAGGCATACTGTAGGTCTCTCTCCTCAGAGGGTCCTGAGAAAGGTGAGGAAAATAGCCAGTCACTGTGTGGAGGGAGGAAGTGGGGCTACAACAGGATTATGCTGATAGGGGACCTGACCTGGTTAGGTCATTAACAAGGATGTGGCCATGCCTAACTCACTCACACTCTCTGAGTTGACTTTGCCCATATATCGTGAGGTGTTTCACTTAATGTGACACTAATGGACTGGGGTTTGATTTTCACCCACTAGTGCCAGCTCCTTATCTCTAGTGAAGAATCCAACTCTCACTAACTTCACCTAGTTTTCCCCCAGCTTTATTGAGATGTAATTGATATTTAACTTTGTGTAAATTTAAAGTATATGATGTGTTGATTTGACACATTTATATATTGGAAAAAATGATCACCAACTTAGCATTTGCTAACATCTGCTTCATGTTCCATATTTACTATACTAATATCTTTTTTGTGGTAAGAACATTTAAGATAGATTCTCTTAGCAACATTCAAGTACATAATACAGGATTATCTACACTAATAAAAGACAAAGATGCTAATTGACCATACCTTCACTACGCCCAACAGTCAATCAGAAGAGTATGCAAATTAACCCAAAAAAGATGAGTTAAATTTGCATACTGCAGGTGCGGCAGGCAGCACCAGAAGCCACCTGTGGGATCTGGGCCACAGATCGGGGACCAGGGAGGCAGGGCCAGCAGGGCCAGATGCCCCCCAGGGAGGCTGAGCCTGCAATCGCCCTGGCCAGAAGCCTAAGGTCTGGGCAGGGGTGGAGCCAATGATTGCATAGGGCTGGAGGTCCCCTGCCCAGGCCTAACACCCTGGCCAAAGACCTGAGGCCTGGGCAGGAGCAGAGCGGGCCATTGGAGCCAGCTGGGGGTCCCCTGCCCTAGGCCTAATGCCCGGACAGAGGCCTAAGGCCTGGGGAGGGGCAGATCCTGTGATCAGAACAGGCTGGGGGTCCCCTGCCCAGGCATAATGCCCTGGCCAGAAGCCTGAGGCCTGGGCAGGGGCAGAGCCTGCAATCAGAGTGGGCTGTAGGTCCCCTGCCCAGGCCTAAGGTCCTGGCCAGAGGTCTTAGGCCTGGGCAGGTGATCAGAGCGGATGGGGGTCCCCTGCCCAGGCCTAACACCCTTCTGGCCTGGGCAGGGGCGAAGCCTGTGATCTGAGCGGGCTGGGGGTCCCCTGCCCAGGCCTAATGCCTGGCCAGAGGCCTAAGGCCTGGGAAGGGGCAGAGCTGGCAATCACCCAAGGCTCAGGGTCCCCTGCCCAGGCCTCAGGTCCTGGCCCTGGCCAGAGGCTTGAGGCCTGGGCAGGGGAGGAGCCTGTGATCAGTGGTCTGGGGGTCTCCTGCCCAGGCCTAATGCCACAGTCAGACACCTGAGGCCTGGGTAGGCATTCATAGCAGGCTGGGGGTCCCCTGTCCAGGCCTAATGCCCCAGCCAGAGGCCTGAGGCCTGGGCAGGGGTGGAGCCTAGATCAGAGCGGGCTGGGGGTCCCCTGACCAGGCCTAATGCCCAGCCTAAGGCCTTAGGCCTGGGCTGGGGCCGAGCCAGGGATCAGTGTGAACTACAGAAGAAACACCTTTTCTGACCGCTCATTGACTAAGCTCCCTGTAAGCCACTGGTAATATTCTTAGTAACTTGGGTAATAAGAATCCAAGAAGGTACTGTAGGGTTTTTCCACCTCACTCTTAGAGAAAAAGATGAAGGTCTGCCGCTGGAGGGGCTAAGAAATATCATATCCTGCCCTAGCTGGTTTGGCTCAGTAGATAATGCCTCAGCCTGCCTACAACAGGGTCTGGGTTTAATTCTGACCAAGAACATGTACCTAGGTTGCAGGCTCCTCTCTGGCTGGGGCACAGGTCAGCGCTTATGCAGGAGGCAACCAATCAAAGTGTCCCTCTCACTTTTATGTTTCTCTCTGTCTTTCCCTTTCTCTTCCACATTCTCTAAAAATCAATGGAAACATATCCTCAGGTGAGGATAAAATAAAATAATAAAGAAAATCATATTCTATGAAAGACATATCTTGAAAATGCCTAAAGAAAGTTGTCATTTTTTCATGGTGAAGGGACTGGAATCTTTGTTGATGAAAACACCTTGGTGGCTGCGGTGACTGGCAGTGGCTGCAGCAGCGGGGAGATGGGTCTGGTGCCTTCCCCTGATCAGCCCGGTCGCCTCCCACAAAGGGAGGCCAGACTGTGGCTTAGGCCTGCTCGCCAAGGGGAGCAGGGAGCAGGGAGTAGGACATCCCCTGAGGGCTCCCAGTATGTGAGAAGGGGCAGGATGGGCTGAGGGCCCCCCCCCCAGTGCACGAATTTCGTGCACCGGGCCCTTAGTTAACTATAATTACAGTGATGTGTATTCAATCTCCAGAACCTATGCATCTCTAACTGGAAATTTGTACTGTTTAACTAACATCTCCCCATTTCCCCCATTCACTAGTCCCTGGTAATCAAGGTTCAATTCCCAGTCAGGGCACAAGTCAGGGTGGTGGACTCAATCCCCAGTAGGCAGTGTGCAGGAGGCAGCCAATTGATGATTCCCTCTCAGTCTCTCTCTCTCTCTCTCTCTCTCTCTCTCTCTCTCTCTCTCTCTTCCCTCCCCCACCTCCTTTCCTCTCTGAAATCAATAAAAAATATATTTTTAAAAAGTGATATCACATGGTATTTATTATCCTATGTCTGACTAGTTTCATTTAACAAATGCTCTAAAGGTCTATTTGCAAATGGAAACATGTTCTTTAATCCTCATGGCAGAACACACACACACATCCACACACACACACACGGTGGGAAAAAGTGGGTTTACAGTTGTGAGTATTCAAATCACAGAGTTTATTCTTGTATAATTATTTATTGTTTATTGTATTATTTATTTCCTATACTCACAACTATAAACCTACTTCTTCCCATCCCTGTAGATATATATGTCTCACATAATCTTCATCATGCATCCATAGGTTGTCTCCATATCTTGGCTATTGTGAATAATGCTTCAATGAACATGGGAGTACAGATGTCTCCTTGAGATCCTATTTTCATTGCCTTTGGATAGATTTCCATATGGATCATGTGGTAGTGCTATTTTTATATTTTTGATAACTCTCCACACTATCTTTCGTAGTGACTGCACCAAGTTACATTCCCACCAATAGTGTACAAGGTTTCCCTTTTCTCCAAATCCTTACCAACACTTATTATATTTTGTCTTTTTTATAATAGCCATTCTAACAGGTGTGAGGTGATATCTCATTGAGGTTTTGATTTGCATTTTCCTCATAATTTGTGATGCTTGGCACCTTTTCTCGTTGTCCATTAATATGTCTTCTTAGTAAAAAATGACTATGCAGTTCCTCTGCCCATTTTTAAAAATGGAATTGATTGGGGTTGCTACAGAGTTACATGATTTTCCTATATATTTTGTACATTAACCCCTTATCAGATATGGCTTGCTCCCATTCTATAGATTTCCATTTCACTTGGTTAATCATTTCCTTTGCTGTGCAAAACCTTTTTAATTTGATGTAGTCCCACTTACTTTTGCTTTTGTTTCCTTGCTTTTGGTGTCAAATCCAAACAATCTTTGCCATAACCAATGTCAAGGAGCTCACCCCTTTTGTTTTCTTCTAGGAATTTATGGTTTCAGGTCATGTGTTCAAGTCTTAATCTATTTAGAGTTGATTTTTGTGTATGGTGTCAGATTGGAGTTCAATTTCATTCTTTTGCACTTGGCTATGCAGTTTTCCCAGCACCATTCATTAAAGAGACTATCCTTTCCCCATTATGTATTCTTGACTCATTTGTTGTAAATTGATTGACCACTTATTTCTGGGGTCTTTGTTTTCTTCCATTGATTAATATGTCTGTTTTTATGCTGATACCATACTGTTTTGATTAGTATGGCTTTGTAATGTAGTTTAAATCAGGATGCATGATGACTCCAGATTTGTTATTCTGTCTTAAGACTGCTTTGGCTATTCTGTGTTTCTATAAAAATTTTAGGATTGTTTATTTCTATTTCTGTGGAAATTGCCATTTGAATTTTCATAGAAATTGCCCTGAATCTGTAGCTCAGCCTAGTATATCCATACTTCAAGTAGTATGGACATTTGAAAAAGAGTAATTCTTCTAATCCATAAGCACAAAATAACTTTCTATGTATTTGTGCCTTCTTTCATCAGTATCTTTTAGTTTTCAATATATAAGTCTTTCAACTCTTCGGTAAATTTAACTCCTAGGTATTTTATTCTTTATGATGTTATAGTAAATGGGATTATTTTTTAAATTTATCTTTTTAATAAATCATTATTAGCATATAAAAATGAAACTACTTATTTATATATTTTTAATAAATAATTACTTTTCAGATTATTATAGTTGTTCCTATTTTTTCCCCTCATGGCTCCCCTCCACCCGGTTCCCACCCCACCCCATACCCTTACCCCCACACACACATGGTCCTCGTCCATAGGTGTAAGATTTTTGTCCACTCTATTCCTGCACCCCCAAACCCTTTACCCCTGAGAATTATTAGACCACTCCCTTTCTATGTCCCTGATTCTATTATATTCACCAGTTTATTCTGTTCATCAGATTTTTTATTCACTTGATTATTAGATTCACTTGTTGATAGATATGTATTTGTTGTCACTTTGTTGTCCATAATTTTTATCTTTATCTTTTTCTTCTTCTTCCTCTTCTTAAAGATTACTCTTCAGAATGTGAAGAAGATGGCGGCGATATAGGCAGATGCGTCCCAGGTCGTGTCCCAGAGCAAATGGAGTGAGCAGCTGAAACTAATAACACCCACCCCGAATTGGCGAAATTGCTTAGCTGGTGAGACGGTTTGCAGCCGTGAAGGGCAGAACTCCCCTGGAAAGGTAAAAAAAAAAAAAAAAAAAAAAAAAACAGGGATTTGGGCAGGAAAGTTTGCCAGACCTCTGAGCCCAGAGGGTCGGAGGGAGACTGCGTGGCAGACAGCCGCATCCCTTGGGACATGCACAGCCCCTGACTGGGGGAAAGGAGATCCTTGGAATTCCTGGTGCTGCCACCAGGGGATTTGAGAGCTGGGTTCTGTGATCACAGAGGACTGAGCCTAAAGGGGGCAGCCTGAAGAGCTGACCTGACCATGCAGTGCCCGTAAAAGAAGAGTTTACAGAAACCAAGCCTTCCCCGTTTCTGCGGGCGGCGTTTGTTTGTTTGTTCTCCCCGAATCCTGTTCATGGGACATTTCGGATACAGGCACTCACCTGTGCTGAAGAGAGGGAGAGGGTGCGGAGGAGTGGAATCCGGGGAAAGACTGAGGAGAGAGGGGGGGCCAGGAGAGGTGGCAGCGAATTGAGAGCTGAGACGCCCCTTAGCCCAGGCCTGGGGCAGCCATTCTCTCTGGAGAGTGAGACTCCTCCCCCCAGCCCCCAGGCAAGGAGCACAGCCACACCCAGATTCCACCCTGAATGAGATCAAGGATTAAAATAATCTGATCAGCCCCTGGGAGTTAACAGGGTCTGGCCTATAGAGGGATGCCCTATAGCCTCAGAGGCCAAGCCCAGAACACTGCCACCCAGAGGCTGAGCCACAAACTGACTCTTTGCTAAACACAAAATAAGGCAGTCTGGGAAACAAATCCGGCCTGCTTTAAAATAAGGACTGTGGTTTACAACACAAAGGAACAGTGTATCGCAGGGAAACTCAACACTCTCCTGAATACCTGGCAGGACTAAAGGCGAGCCAGACTGAAGAATAGAAGAACTGAAGGACCTTCACTACTGCAATTTTTTTTTCTTTTTTCACCTTTTAACTAAGAAACCAATTTTTTTTATTTTTTTTATTTTTTTTCACTTTTTTTTCTTCTTTTTCCCCCCCTCTTTTTCCATCACCTGGTTTTACCCTTTTAATTACTACCTTCTTATTTTTGACCAGTATTATTACTGGTACCATTTTACCATCTTTTAAAGTACCATTTTATTTTCTCTTTATTTTATTTTGGGATTAGTGTTCTCCATTCTATTTTCATCATTATATTATTGGTGGTTTCTAGTTTGCATCCATCTACAGGGAGCTGTTGCTGGAATTTGCTGAGATTAGTGGCGGTTCTATAGGAGTATTCTCTTCATATAAAAAGTCTCTTCACCTCTTTCACTTCATTCTCTCTTTTCGCTATTTTTTTTCTTTTCTTTTCTCGCTTTTATTTCCGCCCCTTCTTTTTCCCAATATCATTTTTGCACTACTTTTTTTGGTCCATAATTTTCTTTTTTCTCTTTTATCTTTTTCTTTTCCTTCTTCCTTCTCCCCTAATTCTCTTAATTCGGGTGGTCGCCTTTATTTGGGGTTATCAATATCGTGAATATATTTGTGTTTAGTGCCTGGTACGTGGTGCCTTGCTGTGTTGTATTTTGTGCCCTTAAATCAACGCAGCAGATCCAAGCAACAGCAACCTCCTGAGCACCATACCCTCTGCTAAGGAACAGCAGCTGTAAGTGAAACCACCCCCCACCAGCCAGAAGAGCCACCACAGCTGTGAACAGCACCCACCAGAGGAGCTGCCGCCAACTGAAGAGCAGCTGCTCCTGCAACTGCTTGAAGAGCAACCACAGACCAAGAACTCACTGCCACCCAGGGAGCAGCCACTGAACGACTCAACATCTAGATATGTCAGTGAGATCAAACATGGGTAGACAAAGAAACCCCCAAAGGAAAGAGAAGGAGGACTCTCCAGAAAAGCAGCTAAATAATACAGAGGCATGCAACATGACAGAAAAAGAATTCAGAATAAGGGTCCTAGAGTGCATAAACCGGATGGAGGAAAAAATCGACAACCTCTGCAAGAAGCTAGAAGAAACAGATGAAAAAATCAACAACTTAAGTAACACCCAAGAAGAAATGAAGAGTGATATAGCTGCAATAAAAAACACCATTGAAAGTATCAACAGTAGACTAGGAGAAGCGGAGGACCGAATTAGTGAATTAGAAGACAAGGAAGCAAAACACACCCAAAATGTACTGCAATTGGAGAAAAAAATTAAAAGACAGGAGGAGAGCCTAAGGGAGCTTTGGGACAACATGAAACGAAACAACATACAAATAATAGGGGTACCAGAACAACAGAAAGATGAACAAGGATTAGAAAACCTATTCGAAGAAATAATATCAGAAAACTTCCCTGAGGTGGGGAAGAAAAAAGTCACACAAGCCCAGAGAGTCCCAAACAAGGTGAACCCGAAAAGTCCCACACCAAGACACATCATAATTACCATGGCAAATGTTCAGGACAAAGAGAAAATCTTACAGGCTGCAAGAGAGAGACAGAAAGTCACATACAAGGGATCTCCCATTATATTATCAAATGATTTCTCAACAGAAACACATCAGGCCAGAAAAGAATGGACGGAAATTTACAAAGTGATGCAAAGCAAAGGACTGAATCCAAGAATACTCTATCCAGCAAGGCTATCATTCAAACTTGAAGGGGAAATAAGAAGCTTCACAAACAAAAAAGGGCTAAGGGAGTTTATCACCACCAAGCCAGCAATGCAAGGAATGCTAAAGGGTCTGGTATAAAAAGAAGAACTAAAAAGCTCAGAAAGAAAACAGCCACACAAAAAAAGAAATGGCTACAAACAAGTACCTTTAAATAATAACTTTAAACGTAAACAGACTAAATGCTCCAACCAAAAGATATCAAGTGGATGTATGGATAAAAAAACTTGACCCATACATCTGCTGTCTACAAGAAACCCACCTCATTAGAAGGGACTCACACAGACTGAAAGTGAAAGGATGGAAAAATATCTTTCAGGCAAATGGAAAGGAAAAGAAAGCTGGGGTAGCAATGCTTATATCGGACAAAATAGACCTCAAAGTGAAGGCCATAACAAGAGATAGGGAAGGCCACTTCATAATACTAAAGGGATCAATACAACAAGAAGATATAACCCTGGTAAACATATATGCACCCAATGCAGGAGCACCCAAATTTATAAAAAAAAACTCCTGGAAGATATCAAAGGAGAGATCGACAACAATACAATCATAGTAGGGGACTTTAATACACCACTGACAGCACTGGATAAGTCCTATAGACAAACAATCAGCAAAGATACAGCAATCCTAAATGACTCACTTGATCAGATGGACTTAATAGACATCTTCAGAACACTTCACCCCAAAGCCAGGGAATATACGTTCTTCTCAAGTGCTCATGGGACATCTTCAAACATAGACCACATATTGGGTCACAAGCAAAGTATCCCCAAATTCAAGAAGATTAAAATCATAAAAAGCATCTTCGCAGACCACGATGGCATAATATTAGAAATAAACTACACAAAAACAACCCAAAATACTCAAACACCTGGAAGCTGAATAGCATGCTATTAAATATTGATTGGGTTACCAATGAGATCAAAGAAGAAATTAAAAAAATCCTGGAAACTAATGACAATGAAAACACAACAATCCAAAACCTATGGGACACAATGAAAGCAGTCCTGAGAGGGAAGTTTATAGCTCTACAGGCCTATCTCAAAAAACAAGTAAAAATGGTAGTAAATCATCTAACTCTACAACTCAAAGATTTAGAAAGAGAGCAACCAGAAAACCCCAGAGTGAGCAGAAGGAAAGAGATAATAAAGATTAGAGCAGAAATAAATGACATAGAGACCAAAAAAACAATACAGAAAATCAATGAAACCAAGAGCTGGTTCTTTGAAAGGATAAACAAGATTCATAAACCCCTAGCCAGACTCACCAAGAAGCAAAGAGAGAGGACCCAAATAAACAAAATCAGAAACGACAGAGGTGAAATAACAACAGACCCCATAGAAATACAAATGATTGTTAAAAAATACTATGTACAGCTCTACTCCAACAAACTAGACAACCTGGAGGAAATGGACAAATTCCTAGAAAAATACAACATTCCAAAACTAAAATCTCAACAGGCCAATAACTATGGAAGAAATTGAAGTAGTCATCAAAAAGCTTCCATCAAACAAAAGCCCAGGACCAGACAGCTTCACAGGGGAGTTTTACCAAACATTCAAGGAAGAACTAAAACCTATCCTCCTCAGACTACTACAAAAAATTCAAGAGGAAGGAACACTTCCAAGCTCATTCTATGAAGCCAGCATCACCCTAATACCAAAACCAGGTAAAGACAACACAATGAAAGAGAATTACAGGCCAATATCCCTCATGAACATAGATGCCAAAATCCTCAACAAATTCTTAGCAAATAGGATCCAGCAGTACATCAGAAAGATCATACACCATGACCAAGTAGGATTTATCCCAGGGATGCAAGGATGGTACAATATCTGCAAATCAATAAACGTGATACATCACATAAACAAATTGAAAGAAAAAAACCACATGGTCATATCAATTGATGCAGAAAAAGCATTTGACAAAATTCAACACCCATTTTTGATAAAAACGCTCAATAAGGCGGGAGTAGAAGGATCATACCTCAACATAATAAAAGCCATATATGACAGGCCCACAGCCAGCATCATACTCAATGGACAAAAACTAACACCATTTCCACTAAGAACAGGAACAAGACAGGGATGCCCCCTCTCACCACTCCTGTTCAACATAGTACTCGAAGTGTTAGCCATTGCAATTAGGCAAGAAGAAGAAATAAAAGGCATCCAAATTGGAAAAGAGGAAGTAAAACTGTCCTTATTTTCAGACGACATGATATTATACATACAAAACCCTAGAGACTCCATCAAAAAGCTACTAGACTTAATACATGAATTTGGCAATGTAGCAGGATACAAAATTAACCCCAAGAAATCTGAGGCATTACTATACACCAATAGTGAGCTTTCAGAAAGAGAGATTATAAAAAAAATCCCATTTACCATCGCACCAAATAAATTAAGCTACCTAGGAATAAACTTAACTAAAGAGGTAAAAGACCTCTACACAGAAAACTACAGGACATTGAAAAAAGATATAGAGGAAGACATAAACAGATGGAAGAACATACCGTGTTCATGGATTGGTAGAATCAACATCATTAAAATGTCCATACTACCCAAAGCAATCTATAAATTCAACGCACTTCCCATTAAAATACCAATGGCATACTTCATAGATCTAGAGCGAACTCTCCAAAAATTCATCTGGAATAAAAAAAGACCCCGAATAGCTGCAGCAATCCTGAAAAAGAACAAAGTAGGTGGGATCTCAATACCAGATATCAAGCTGTATTACAAAGCCACTGTTCTCAAAACTGCCTGGTACTGGCACAAGAATAGGCATATAGATCAATGGAATAGAATAGAGAGCCCAGACATTGGCCCGAACCAATATGCTCAATTAATATTTGACAAAGGAGGCAAGAACACACAATGGAGCCAAGATAGTCTCTTCAATAAATGGTGCTGGGAAAATTGGACAGATATATGCAAGAAAATGAAACTAGACCACCAACTTACACCATACACAAAAATAAACTCAAAATGGATAAAGGACTTAAATGTACGACAGGAAACCATAAAAATTCTAGAAGAATGCAAAGGCAACAAAATCTCAGACATATGCTGACGCAATTTCTTCACTGATACAGCTCCTAGGACACTTGAAACTAAAGAGAAAATGAACAAATGGGACTACATCAAAATAAAAAGCTTCTGCACAGCAAAAGATACCATCAACAAAACAACGAGAAAACCCACTGTGTGGGAAAACATATTTGCCAATGTCATATCTGATAAGGCCCTAATCTCCAAAATTGATAGGAAACTCATACAACCTAACAAAAGGAAGATAAACAATCCAATCAAAAAATGGGCAAAGGACCTAAATAGACACCTTTCAAAAGAGGACATTCAGAAAGCCAAGAGACATATGAAAACATGCTCAAAGTCACTAATCATCCAAGAGTTGCAAATCAAAACAACAATGAGGTACCATCTCACACCTATCAGACTGGCTATCATCAACAAATCAACAAACGACAAGTGCTGGAGAGGATGTGGAGAAAAAGGAACACTTGTGCACTGCTGGTGGGAATGCAGACTGGTGCAGCCACTATGGAAGACAATATGGAGTTTCCTCAAAAAACTACAAATGGAACTCCCATTTGACCCTGTGATCCCACTTCTAGGAATATATCCCAAGAAACCAGAAACACCAATCAGAAAGGATATATGCACCCCTATGTTCATAGCAGCACAATTCACCATAGCTAAGATCTGGAAACAGCCTAAGTGCCCACCAGTAGATGAATGGATTAGAAAACTGTGGTACATCTACACAATGGAATACTATGCTGCTCTAAAAAGGAAGGAACTCTTACCATTTGCAACGGCATGGATGGAACTGGAGAGCATTATGCTAAGTGAAATAAGCCAGTCAATGAAGGAAAAATACCACATGATCTCACTTATTCATGGATAATTGAGACCGTTATAAACTTTGAATAATAATAGATACAGAGGCAGAGCTGCCTCAAACAGATTGTCAAACTGCAGTGGGAAGGCCGGGGAGGGTTGTGGGGCGGGAGGTAGGGGGGTAAGAGATCAACCAAAGGACTTTTATGCATGCATATAAGCATAACCAATGGACATACGACACTGGGCGATAGGGGAGGCTAGGGGACTGTCTAGGGCGGGGGGGGCGGGAATGGACACATATGTAATACCCTTTGTAATAAAAAAAATTAAATAAATAAATAAATAAATAAATAAATAAATAAATAAATAAAGAATACCCTTCAGCATTTCATATAATACTGGTTTCGTGGTGATGAACTCCTTTAGTTTTTTCTTACCTGTGAAGCTCATTATCTGACCTTCAATTCTAAATGATAGCTTTGCTGGGTAGAGTAATCTTGGTTGTAGGTTCTTGGTATTCATCAGTTTGAATATTTCTTGCCACTCCCTCTGGCCTGCATACTTTCTGTTGAGAAATCAGCTGACAGTCATATGGGTACTCCCTTGTAGGTAACTAACCGTTTTTCTCTTGCTGCTTTTAATATTCTCTCTTTGTCTTTTGCCCTTAGCATTTTAATTATGATGTGTCTCAGTGTGGTCCTCTTTGGATTCCTCTTGTTTGGGGTTCTCTGCATTTCCTGGACTTGTAAATCTATTTCTTTCACCAGGTAGGGGAAGTTTTCTGCCATTATTTCTTCAAATAGGTTTTCAATGTCTTGCACTCTCTCTCTTCTGGCAACCCCATAATTCGGATGTTGGTATGTTTGTGACAGCTGCATTTTTTTCATATTAGTTTACCAAAAAGAGTAATATATTTGGGAAATGGTGAAAAAATTATGCATTGTTTTATAGCTATTAATTACAAGGTGACTTTTATGGTTCATGTTGTAATAGAAATTTAGTTGGGATATGTGTATATAAAAAAAAGGAGAACAATACCTTTGTATAGTTTATACAACTTAATATGTCACTCTAAAAAATTCTTCAATATATTTAATTGATAATTAGGTTGATGAGAAAGGTAATAGTTTTGGGAGCTTCATCAACATTCTCTGATTTGCTCTTAATTTAAAAAAACAAAGAATCTCCATGTACCTTAATTTTGAATATCATTTTGCCTTGAACTTGTAAATGTAGTATTACAACATGTACCAACTATATTTGTAATAATGGTTTCAAGAGAGCACTATATTACTGCTACCTGGTGAATTTGTTTTACTTGAACTTTGTTGCTATGTTTATAATAAGGAATATTGTTCTTTATTAACATAAGTTATAATAAACCTTGCAGAAGTGAAAAAATTAAAAAGTCAAAAAAAAGGCTCCTTACACTGTCTTCATATTTTTGGATTCTTTTTTCTTTTTGCTTTTCCAGTTGGGTGTTTTTTGCTTCTTTGTATTTTAAATCTTTGACTTGATTCTTGGGATCCTCTAGTCTTCTGTTGGATCTTTGTATATTATTCTTTATTTCAGTCAGTGTATGCTTCATTTCTGATTTGTCCTTTTTCATATCCTTGAGGGTCTCACTAAATTTCTCAGAGGTTTCTAGAAGATTCTTGAGTAACCATATAACTGGGGTTTTGAATTCTATATCCAGTATTTTACTTTCCTCCATTTCTTTCATTTGTGACATGTTTCTTTGTCTCCACATTTTGACGGCTTCCTTGTGTTGATAGAGTAGTGTTGTGTGCTGTGTCCTATAGGGCCCAATGCCTCAGCCTCATCAATTACCTGAAGTGGACACTCTTGGTGCACCTCTTTGTGGGCTATGTACACAGTCTTGTTATAGTTATGCCTTGATTGCTGTTGGTATCACTGGGAGGATATCTGGCCAATTGGCTGTGAGGACATGCTGTGTCAACAATGGGAGAACTGCTGTGCTAGAGACACCCTTATGGGGCAGGATTTGCTTCAGTGGGGCTTTGGTGCTCACTGAGTCTGCCCCTTGAGTGTGTTGCTTATGGATGTGAAGAGTTGTCATCTGGTACAGTCTCACACTGACTACTAGGTACACTGGCTCTTGGATCTCCAAGGAGCTGCAAAGTCAGCCACTGCCTGAGGCCACCCTACAGGGGATACAGAGAGATCTGAAGATCCCTCCTCTTTGTTTGGGTTTGGAAGTACCCAGATGAGGCCCAGGTATGAAGCAATGCGGGCTGCTACTGCAGGGCCTTAGGCCTTCTTTTGGAAGCTTTGGAGCTCTCTAACCCAGCTGCAGTTTGTTCAGTTTGTATTTGCATGTGGCCCATGGGCCGTAGTTTGAGGACCCCTGGATTAGAGCATAGGTCTGAACACTGGAAGGTTGCAGGTTCAATTCCCAGTCAAGAGCATGTAACTAGGTTGCAGGTCCAATCCATGGCCCAAGGTCAGGATAGGAGGATGGGTGTGGGGGGAAACAAATTCATGTGACTGTTCTCTCTCTCTCTCTCTCTCTCTCTCTCTCTCTCTCTCTCTCTTTCCCTGTCTATCTCTTTCTCTCTCTCCTTCCCTCATCCCCTCCACTTCACTCTCTCTAAAAATCAATGGGAAAAATATCCTCAGGTGAGGATTAAAAAACCCATATATATAGTCCTTTTCCTCAAGTTTTTTTCTGTTACTGATTGCTAACTTTCCTTCATTATGGCCAGAGAACATATTTGATATGATTTCATGCTTCTTAAGTTTATTGAGACTTATTTTATGGCCTCATACAGGGTCTGTTTAGGAGAGTGTTCTTTGTGCATTTAAAGAGCATGTGTTTTCTGGTGTTGTTGGGTGGAGTGTTCTAGTGTTATATCTATTTGGTCCTCACATCTCATCTTTGTTGACCTCCTGATTAGTTTCTCTTGACTTCTGTTATTTTTACACCAATCATTAATTCTTTCTTTTGCTGGTTTAAACCTACCATTGAGCCTCTCTAGTAAAATTCTCATTTCTATTTGATGAGGTATTGTTATCACGGCTTCCTTTCTTTTTTAAGCATTATTTCCCTCAGTTCTTTAAACATATTTCTAAGTACTGGTTTGAAGCATTCTTTCCAAAGCAAATATGTTGGCCCTCTCACAGAGAGTTACTGTTGCCTGAATTTTTGTCACTCCCTGGGTCACAATCTCATGTTTCTTTGTAGTATATCTTGCAGTTCCATTAATAAACTAGGTGTTTTAAGTAATGTAGTGCAGTGCTCTGGATCGTGATTCACCTCTGCATTTCTAGGGCTCAAGTGGCAGTTGTTTTCAAGTTGGTTTAGTGGCATGGCTGAACTCCTGTGGAGAAGTCTATTTCCCCTTCAGTGTGAAACTTATCATCGTGATCCTCAGAAAGCGCAGCCTTGAGATGTCACCTTGAATGACAATAGTCTTAGCAGTGCTCTCTTTCTCTCTTTTCTCAGTGTCTGTTAAGCTCCATGTCTCTATCGGTATTATACCCAGCTGTTAGGTCTACTAATTGCCATCTGTTCTCTCTCTTGTTTTTGACAATGTCTTTGGGCATAAAATGCTCCACAGCCTGATATAAATAAAATTGGTTTCCTTTGAAGGTGTGATTCGGGGGCCACTCTTTCAGATTTTCTCTGGTCCTAGAACCACCCTTTCTACATGCCTATTTTCCTGGTTCTCTCTAGTAAATGGCTGACCCATTGTTTCTCTTAAAGCTCTTATCAGATTACCAGACTCCTCTAAATTACTTACCATTAAAACATTCAAGGTTTTCAAGAGTGCCTGGGAACTTCCTACACTCTGCTTCAAATAATGTCATTTCTTTTGAGGAGAGCTTTGGAGTTCTCTGTAATTATGGACTTCTTTTCTTCCTGTACAAAAGCTCTGAGCAACAGCTCTGGGGCCTGATCAAAGGATGCTTGCCTCTGGTCTTCTTAACCTGTCTCTCCCATCATGGACTCTCCATCATATGAGGGAACTGGAGTGTGGGCCGCTAGGATCCCAATATTCTTAGCCTGTTATGTCTGGGATAGAGCCTCTGTGCTATGGCTAGAGAAGCAGGAGGGTGCCGCTGGCTGTGCTCACCAGTTTAGTTCTGCAAATCAGAGTTAAAGGGAGTCATGAGAAATGCTGCCAGCCTGCCCCTATTGATAAGGTAGCATATACTTGATGGTTAACTGAGGGGAGCAGGAACCCCATCGTCTTTACCACATCTTCCCAGAATGGAGTTTCCCTTAAGCTGAGCTGAAGGTGAGTGGGGGAGTCATGGATTAGGTACCACCCAGATTCTCACACTTGTTACTACAATTTGGTCCATTGTAAAAAATTAACATTTCTTCATTTGCTACATTACCTTAGGGCATTTTTAGAGACTTCAATTGTAAAAAATTTTACCAGATATGGTTGTTCCACCTGCTATAACTCCACAGGGCCCCTCACAATCCTGTCTGAAAATGGAAACCCAGTCAGTAGTTTTAGATTAAATGGTGGTTACTCTCCTAGTTCCCCTCATCATCCTTACTGCTGAATGCATAGATTTTGTATAGTTTAGTTTTCCCTTTTTATGTTTGTTCAGTGGGGTTCAATGAACTATTGCTAAATGGGGCCTAGGTGACAGGTGCCATTGCCTTCCAGGTTGCTATGTTTGTCTGGAGTCCTAGGCTTTCCAATCAATGCAGAGGTGTTATACTTGCAGAGGACAGGAGAAATGCTGGTGTCTCCTTATATTTCCAGATAGCCATTTATGGTCTTTCACAGCTCAGAAACGAGTCCCATAATTCTAATTTTAAGTGATATTTCTTCAATAAATATTCCAAAACAATGAGGCTGCATTAGGTGTTTATTCACAAGTTAAGCTTTGAGAATGTCATCATTAGAACTTGAAAGATGGCAGCATCCATGAGCACCGGTTCAATTCAGAGTAGAAATTATTTTGTTGGGCTCATGTCAGAGTCAAAGTACTAAGTGATGTGCCTGCTCTGGAGGAGGAACAGGTGAGGGTTTGGAGGCTCACAGGAGAACTCCTCCATTTCATCCACACGCCAGCACCACCATAGGAGGGTTCCGAATTGATCCTAAATACTCTTCAGGCTGATCTCCATGGTGATATTTCTTCTTGGCCAAGCCTTCTCTTCTCACCCCTCTGAACACTTCAGCAGGTACAATTCATGGGACAAGGGTCCTGCAACCTAGTCTTTCTAGACTGTGCTGTGTCCAAAACTTTAAGTGATGGGTTAAACAGAACAAGGAGGAAGCAATGGCTGGAAAGTGCTGTGATGGAGGCAGGATGTTTATTTTCCTGTACACAAGTGCATTTACAATAACATCCTGTAGCTCATTTCTTGGAAATTGGGTGGATAATAAGAAGCAAAGAAAAAAATGTGCTGTGATACATTTTGGATATACATTAAAATTGCACCTTTGACCCTTGGAAAGATGTACTTACAGCATTTATCAGTAGTAGGAAAGCACCTAAGGACATCAAATTAACCCAAAAGGAAGAAATGCAGATAACATCATAAATTGTGGAAACCAAACTGAAAATCCCAGAATAGAGGCAAGTGACTGAATGTTAACAGATGGATCCCACAGCTTCTGAATAGTTTTAGGTTCCTGTTCTAAGCAGCCTCTTCTTCTGCCCCCAGGGTCAAGGAAGGGCTAAGAATCCAGGGTTGTCCGAGCAAACGAATGAGATTTGGAGGAAGGGGACTAAAAAGTCTTGGCAGGTGAGTAAGGAAGGAAATGGAGGGTGTGCTCAGAGTGGCAGAGACTGGGGGAGAAGCACAATTGCTACCCTGCTTCCTGCCTTCCAGCTGTTGGTGCCACAGGGTAATGGGGCTGGGATCTCTCACTGTCTGTAACACGACTCTGATGACCCCAGGCTCTCAAAGCATGGGAGCAAAGGCTCGCTGTGATATTGCTTCTTCACACAGACCCTCAAGCCAAGAGTCCCACGACTGCTCCCTCCAAGTGGTCTTCCATGAGGACCCCTGTTCACTGTCACAGGTTTATCACTACAACCAACCAAAATCTGAGAGGAAGTGTGGGTAAGCAGCCCGGGCTCAGAATTCAAACCACTGGGAGAGTCTGAGGACTTGTTCTCATGGGCAAGGCCCACCTATTAGTGTATGGGGTAATTCCTTGGAAGGCATCAGACTTAGATGATCTGACACTTACCTATCTTCTTTCTTTTTTTTTTTTTTTTTACTTTTTTAAAAATATATTTCTATTGGTTTCACAGGGGAAAGGGAGAAAGAGATAGAAACATCAATGATGAGAGAGAATCATTGATCGGCTGCCTCCTGCACACCCCACAGTAGAGATCAAGCTGGCACTCAGGCATATGCCCTGACCAGGAATTGAACCGTGACCTCTTGGTTCCTAGGTCAATGCTCAACCACTGAGCCTCGCTGGTCAGGCCAATTTGTACTCCTTAATCCCTTCACCTTTTTCATCCAGCTCCCTAGCCCCACTTCCACCTGCAAACATCAGTTTGTTCTCTGTATCTATACGTTTGTTTGTTTATTTTGTTTTCTGGATTCTACATATAAATAAAATCAGATGCTATTTGACTTTCTTTGTCTAACTTATTTCATTTTGCATAATACCATCTAGGCCCATCCATGTTGACGCAAATAGTAAGATTTCATTTTTTCTCATGAGTAATATTCCATAATATATTTGTGCCCCCTCTTCTTTATCCAAATCCTGCTCATGGCATCAACCTCTGTATAACAACAGTGTGTCTGCTGTACTCACAGCCATTCCTCACAGCTAATCAGCCTGAGAGCCAATACCTCCCCTTGACATGCCAACAGCTATCAAGGCTCACCTGCAACAGGATGGCACACACAATCCACACAAGAGACAAGTCCTGGAGTACCTGGCACAGGTGACCTGGAAGACTGCAACACTGGGCCCAAAAGGACACCTACAACATAAGGCCACTTTACCAAGATCAGGAGATGGAAAAGACCTACCAAATACATAGAAACACACAGAGAGAGGCAGCCAAAATGAGGAAACAAAGAAACATGACCCAAATGAAAACAAAAAACAGAGGGGAAAATCCAGAGAAAGAATGCAACAAAACAGAGGCAAACAATCTACCATATGCAGAATTCAAAATACTTTGATTAGGATGCTCACCGAACATAGGAAAAACAAAGATAAACTCAGAACATTAATAAAGAGATAGGATCTGGAGAAACCAAGATGGTGGCATAGGTAAACACCAGAGTTTGCTGCCTCGAACAACCACTTCAAAAATACAACTAAAAGACAGAACGGACATCATCCAGAACCACAGAAAGGCTGGCTGAGTGGAAATTCTACAACTAGAAGGAAAGAGAAAAGCATACCGAGACTCAGAAGAGGTGCAGCGCGGAAGTAAAATACTGAGGTGTGGAGGTGCATGTGGAGTGGGCTGGTGGCTGAGGGCGCGGTCGTTGTTTTCAATTGGGAGGGAGTCTCAGGCTCTGAGCTCCAGTTCCCGGGCAAGTCTCTAGGGACCCAGACTCATATGAGAAAAGCGGGACTGGCTGGCATCAGTCGGAACTCAAGGGCAGCTTTCTCTCGGCGGGGCAAGCAGCAATTGCCCAGACACTGAGAAGCAGAGCCTCTGAGAGCAGCCATAACTGCTAGCCCTGCCCTGTTGATCCCGTGGGACCCGCCCCGCCCAAGCCCTGCAGGGAGGCTTTTGCTGGATAGCTTCAGGCAAAGGCTAGATTAGCACATCCCTAGAGATCCAGGAGCCAGGAAACCCAGAGGTCAGAGTGGGACCATCTAGTTTGCAGCTCCATGGAACCATAAAGGACACACTCAGGGGGCAGACTCAGTGAGCACCAAAGCCCCATTGAAGCAAGTCTTGCCCCAGAGGGGTGTCTCCAGCACAGAAGTTCTCCCACTTCAGACACAGCTGATTCTCACAGCCAATTGGCCTGGAGGTCAATTCCTCCCAGTGATAACTACAACAATCAAGGCTTAACTACAACAAGACTGTGCACAAAGACCACAAGGGGGTGCACCAAGAGTGTCTTCCTCAGGTAATTGGGGAGGCTGACCCACTGGGCCCTAGAGGACACTCAGCACAGAAAACCACTTTATCAACACAGGGAAGCATAAAAAAATGTGGAGACAAAGAAAAAGAACACAAATGACAGAAATGGAGCAAAGCAAACTACAGGATATAGAATTCAAAACCACACTTTTAAGGTTTTTCAAGAATTTTCTAGAAACTGCCGATAAACTTAATGAGATCTACAAGAAATCTAATGAGACCCTCGATGTTGTGATAAAGGACCAACTAGAAATTAAGCATACACTGACTGAAATAAAGAACATTATACAGACTCCCAACAGCAGACCAGAGGAGCGCAAGAATCAAGTCAAATATTTGAAATACAAAGAAGCAAAAAACACCCAACTGGAAAAGCAAAATGAAAAAAGAATCCAAAAATACGAAGATAGTGTAAGGAGCATCTGGGACAGCTTCAAGCATACCAACATCCGAATTATAGGGGTGCCAGAAGAAGAGAGAGAGCAACCTATTTGAAGAAATAATGACAGAAAACTTCCCCCACCTGGTGAAAGAAATAGACTTACAAGTCCAGGAAGCACAGAGAACCCCAAACAAAAGGAATCCAAAGAGGACCACACCAAGACACATCATAAATAAAATGCCAAGAGCAAAAGACAAAGAGAGAATCTTAAAAGCAGCAAGAGAAAGAAACTCAGTTACCTACAAGGGAGTGCCCATACGAATGTCAGCTGATTTTTCAACAGAAACTTTGCAGGCCAGAAGGGAGTGGCAAGAAATATTCAAAGTGATGAATGCCAAGAACCTACAACCAAGATTACTTTATCCAGCAAAGCTATCAATCAGAATTGAAGGGCAAATAAAGAGCTTCACAGATAAGGAAAAGCTAAAAGAGTTCATCACCACCAAACCAGTATTATATGAAATGCTGAAAGGTACCCTTTAAGAGGAGGAAGAAGAAGAAAATGGTGCCGAAACCGGTTTGGCTCAGTGGATAGAGCGTCGGCCTGCGGACTGAAAGGTCCCAGGTTCGATTCCGGTCAAGGGCATGTACCTTGGTTGTGGGCACATCCCCAGTGGAAGGTGTGCAGGAGGCGGCTGATCGATGTTTCTCTCTCATTGATGTTTCTAACTCTCTATCTCTCTCCCTTCCTCTCTGTAAAAAAAAAATCAATAAAATATATATTTTTAAAAAAGAAAATGGTAAAGATACAAATTATGAACACCAAATACACAACTATCAACAAGTGAATCTGAAAATCAAGTGAATAATCTGATGAACAGAATGAACTGGTGATTATAATAGAATCAGGGGCATAGAAAGGGAGTGGACTGGCTATTCTTGGGGCGGGAGGGGGAGGGGGATGCAGGAAGAGACTGGACAAAAATCGTGCACCTAGGGATGAGGACAGTGGATGGGGAGTGAGGGAGGAGGGTGGGGTGGGAACTGGGTGGAGGGGAGTTGTGGCGGGGGGAGAGGAACATATGTAATAATCTGAACAATAAAGATTTAATTAATTAAAAAAAGAGAGATAGGATCTTTCTCTTCAATGAGGTAGCAGAGCAGTCTCCCCAGCAGACGCAGAGATGTAGATCTTTGTGAAGACCCTGACTGGCAAGACTATCACCCTTGAGGTTGAGCTCAGTGATGCCATTGAGAAAGTCAAAGCTAAAATCCAAGAAAAGATGTGCATCCCGTCTAGCCAGCAGCATCTGATTTTTGCAGGCAAATAGCTAGGGAATGGTCACACTCTCTCTGACTACATTATTAGAAAAATCCCACCCTGTACTTGATGCTTCATCTGTGGGATGGCATCATCAAACCCTCCTTACACCAGCTTGCCCAGGAGTGCAAATGCAACAAGATGATCTACCAAAAGTGTTACATCCAGTTGTATCCCCACAGTATCAACTGCCAGAGAAATAAGTGCAGCCACTAAAACAACCTGTGCTCTAAGAAGGTTAAATAAGGCCCCTCCACCTCCTCGACTGCAGGGCAGTCTTCTGCCTGAATCCCATAACCCTGGGGCCTCAATAAAGTTACCCTTTCATTGATTAGAACAGTAAAGAAAATAAAAAGAAGAGATGGGGAACATAAAAATGGAGATGGAAAAAAAAGAATCAAATGAAGAATACAATAACTGAAATGAAGACTACATTAGAGCGAGCCTAGAATAGATTAGATGAAGCAGAGGATCAAATCAGCAATTTGGAAGGCAATGTAGCTGAAAATAGCCAATTGGAAAAGCAATAAGGATATAAAGTTTTTTAAAATGCTGATAGTTTAAGAGACCTCTGGGACAATATCAAGCATAACAACATTCAGATCATAGTGGTAACAACATTCAGATCATAGTGGGAATTAAAAACCTATTTACAGAGGTATGAATGGAAATTTTCTCTAACCTGGTGAAGGAAATAGACACACAAGTCCAGGAAGTGCAGAGTCCCAAAGAAGATGAACCCAAGAGGCCCACACCAAGATACATCATAAGTAAAATGGCAAAGGTTAATGACAAAGAGAGAATCTGAAATGCAGCAAGATTAAAACAATTACTTACCTGCAACAGAGCTCCCATAATCATCTGATTCCTTAGCAGAAACTTTGCAAGGTAGAAGGGACTGGCACCAAATATTCAAAGTGATGAAAAGCAAGGGTCTACTGGTATATCAAGATTACTCTACTCAGCAGGGCTATCACTTAGAATAGAAGGAGAGATATGAGCTATTCCAGAAAAGAAAAGGCAGGAGTTAATCACCTTACCTATCTTCTTATCTGTAGAGATTCCAGGCCTCAGAGGGGTTATTATTTTGTCCAAAACCATAGATGCTGCTAGTGGCAGAACCGACCCACATACCTTTCCTGACTGTATTTCACGTGTTAATGGCAGACACTAGTGCCTTTGTGCTAATGTGACAATCTGCTCTGTAGCTCATGGAACAAAACCAGTGTCACTGATGTTAACTTAAGGGGACACACTGTCAGACACATTAGCATTGTGTGCTGCCAGCCGAGGAAGGTGGCTCCTGTGTATTTAAATGGACAAATGCTCTTTTTATTTTACTTTGCAAAGAATGAAGCCCTACTCTGTTTTTTAGATGAAACTATTTATACTTTTTAAAATTAGTTGGGGTGACATTGCCTATTAATATTACATGTATTTCTAGTGTGAAATCCTGTGGTACATTATCTGTTATTACATGGTGTTTCCACCACCAAAATTCTGGTCTCTTTTCTTCACCATATATTTGATTCCATTTACCCCTTACAAACCTCAATTCTCCTTTCTGCTAGTAACCACCATACTGTTGTCTTTGTCTGTGAGTTTTTGTAAAACTATTTATTCTTTTGTGTGAATACGTTGTTCTGTGGGAGTGTGAGATGGGCTCCTGCCAGTGGGCCTGGAGCATGCTCTCAGGCAGAGGTGGTCTCAGGACCTGCTGTGCTCACACCAGCCTGGTAGTCTGCCCACTCCCTTAAGAGTCCAGGGGCCCTTCATTTGCACTTTCTCTCTCAAAGAGAAAGAATTTGGGGGTTTGTTTTGGTGCTGCATATATTACTGACAACCACTAAATTCTTTAGTAAAAGGCCTGAGTTCAATAACTGTAAAAGTAATGAAAATACAGTGGAGCTGATTATAGGGCCTGGGAAACTTGGACAGTGAGGCGTTCCTGAGAGACAGGTCAGGCAGAGTTTAAAGGTCTTTCTGAGAAAGCCAGCACTTCACTCAGCAGCAGCCTCTGTGGTCCACCTGGGCCAGATGTGTGGATGGTGGTGGGAAAGATTATAGTAAACATAAGCTCATGCATAAGGGGAAATCTCTGGAATGCTGAGTGGATGGAACATGAGAAGAGCAGGAGAAAAGGTGGGAGAAGGAGAAAGGTGTTGTGTGACATTCCAAGGGCTGCTGTAACACAGTACCCCTAACTGTGCAGCTTAAAGCCATAGAAACTTATGGTCCCATAGTTCTAGGGCTCCAGCATCAAATGGTTGGCAGAGTCACGCTCTCTCTGAAGGTGCTGGGGAGGATCCTTGCTGGGTCTTGCTCCTTGTGGCTGCTGGCAACTCTTGGAGGTCCTTGGCTTGTAGATGCATTGCTCTCATTTCTTGACTGTTGCATTTTACAAGGAGAAACCAGGCTATACCCCCCAAACTGTCTTTGGAAACGCAAGTGTATTGCTTTCAAGCTCTTCTTTCCACCCAGTAGTGGAACATAACTCAGAGACTTATCTCACACATTGTATCAAGTATCACATTTCTTCCAGTGTCCAACACCAAGGTCCTCACTTTGCACTGAGATCTCACCTTTAATATTCAAATTTCTAAACAATGACCCTATGAAGTCAATACTTCATTTTAAAGATCAGAAAGGGAGTAACAGAGAGGTTAACCTATCCACATGTGGTAGGCTGAAAATCACACCCCCCAACCCCATATAAGTATTCCTAATCCTCAGAACATATAAATGTTTCCTCGTTGCAGAAGTGACAATATTAATGATTTTGAGATGGGGAGATTGTCTTGGATTATCTGAGTGGGTCCTACTTGTAATCACAAAGGCCCTCAGAAGAGGGAGGCAAGATTAAAGGAGGAAGAAGGCAATGTGATGATGGCAACAGAGATTGGAGTCATGTGATCACAAAACAAGGGATTCTGGAAGCTTTTAGAAGCTGGAAGAGGCAAGCGGTGAATTCTCTCCTAGAGAACTTCAGCCCTGAGGATATCTTCATTTTATCTGCATATGACTAATTTCAGGCTCCTGACCTCCAGAACTCTAAGAAAATTAATTTCCATTGTCTCAGGACTCTAAATTTTTGGAAATTTGTTATGGCAGCAATAGGCAACTGATATGCCAAGTTAATTATTCATTATGGAAGTGTCAGGACAGTTCAAGAAACAATTCCTTTCACCTCCTGTTATTATTTTTGCAAAGTTGTAATAATTTTGAGCTTTGAATTTATCTAGAACATAGCAGCATACAAAGACTTGAACTCCACAAGGCAGACTCTGATAGAAGTTAAAGAAATGCATTTTAATAACCTCGACAATTTATTTAAAAATCCACATATTTCCACATGGACATACATGTCTATGATGGAAAGCATAAAGGGGGAAAAATAAGAAGAATAAAATGTAAAATAGGAAGCCATGTCTTTCTCTGTATTCATCTCTTTGCTTCTGACTATGTGGAAGGAACAGCATCCTGGGAGGGGGGAGAGCACCTTCATGGAGTTGCAGGTGGGGACCCACAGCTGAGAGACAGGTGGCTCACAGCAGAGCTGGGTGTGGAAAGGAGCTCCTAATGATGAGGAGCAGGGCCAAGTGAACAGCAGAGGAGGGACATGAGGCAAAATTCCTTCTATCAAAAGACTCCTAGCGGGAGGTCAGTCCTAAGAGAGGGATCAGGGGTGGGAGCCATGTTCCAGATGGTCCTCCATGGTCAAGGACCTCAGGGTGAGGACCATTCAAGACCCACATTCTGTTCCCTGTGGCATCGATGTATTCTATTTCAACCACATCCCTCTTCCCTTTTGGGAACCGATGAGTGTGCTTGGAGGAGCAATTACTTGTCCAAGAAAACATAAAAGGCAGCTTCTGGCAGAACAAGTTTCATTCAGGGAATATGGAGAATGAAGTGAACTGGGGCAGTGGTGGAAACATTTTGAGCACAAAATGCAGTTCTGGCTCTGCTCTGGACTCATATATATGCAGCCTGTCAAGGTGAGCTTCATGGATGCATGACTTGTAGGTTTGGTCAAGGATCTGTGCTTAGAGGGTTTAAAGCTCTGTAGTGTCATCTTCAAATTCTTCATGATTTTTAAACAATGGGCTTGGTATTTTCTTGTGCCAGGCCTTATGAATTATATAACTGGTCCTGATCTGTGTCTTTATTGGAAATAGAAAAACTGTTACCTGGGTTCCTTCAAGGCGACCAAAGTCACTAATACCAATAACTGGGGTGGAGGCAACCCCTGGCTGGGCGGAGTGTGGAGCTCACTGTATTCCCGGTTACCTTCGTCCATGATACAGCAGTGCAGCCATGGCAGAGTCGCAGCCCGCATCGGGCAGCCTTACTGACCAGGCTGCCCTCAGTTGTTGCTCGGACCTGGACCCCAGCACCAAGGATTTTCTGTTGCAGCAGGCCATGCTATGAATTAAGGATCCTAAGAAGTTTTTGGATTTTTATACTAGAGATCTTGGAATGGCGCTACTCCAAAAATGAGATTTTCCCACCATGAAATTTGCACTCTGTTTCTTGGCTTATGAGGATAAAAATGACATCCCAAAAGATAAAGATGAAACGGTAGTGTGGGTGTTCTCCAGAAAAGCTACACTTGAACTGACACACATTTGGGGCAGTGAGGAGGATGAGACTCAGAGTTACCACAGCGGCAACTCAGACCCTTGAGGGTTTGGTCACATCAGAATTGCAGTTCCTGATGTACACGGTGCTTGCAAAAGATTTGAAGAACTGGGAGTCAAATTTGTGAAGAAGCCTAATGATGGTAAAATGAAAGGCCTGGCATTTATTCAAGATCCTGATGGCTACTGGATTGAAGTTTTGAATCCTAACAAAGTGATAACTATTATTTAGGTCTGTGGGAGTACTGCTTTGAGATGTCCATAAAGATACTGTGGGAGTTAAAAAAGAGAGACAGGGAGTTTGGATATATTCCGATAACAGAAGCATCGAGGACTGATGGTTCATTGTCTCAATTCAAATTATTCTAAAGTGCATTTCCCTTCCTGTGTCAGCTGTGCTTTTCACCGACCTGATCAGTCCCTCTAGTTTTAAAGTAGTGCTTTGCCTTGTGTCCTTGAATGTGGTTGTGTAACATTAGTTTTTTAGGTAATAATTAGAAGAGTTCCCTTCAGAGGTTGCATTTGCCTTCTCCCTCCTAACCTGACTTCTCTACACATCTACCTTTCAATCATCATTTAAAAACACACACATTTAACATGTTTCCTTCTGGGGTTTCAGTCCGCAGAAATAATGTTTCACAGTGGAAAGTAAAGAGCCCTGAACAAAAACAAAACTTTCTGTGCACTTCAAATAGTATAAAGTGTTTATTTTACAAGAGAGAAGGCACTCTTGGGAGGAACTCAGAATCATGCTGAGGAGGATGCTGACAGAAAGACTAATTTCTTCTTATGTATAAAGTGCTTTTGAAGTTCAAGGAAGTTTATTTCGGGGATTGGGAGGAGGGAGGGAATATTTTTCCTGGGTTTACAATCACCAGATTAGGCTGTCAACATGCTTTATCTTGTTTAATCCTCCCAACTATCCTGTGAGAAAGAACACAGGGTAGACATGTAAAATAACTCTCATTAATGAAAGGCAATACAAATAGGCATGAGTACTCAAAATTCCTTCATTATTTTTAGCTTTCAGATGTACCTCATAAATGAGTACCTCACAGGACGTCCCCTGTTGAGGACTAGCCTCCTGTTCGTAAAACCTTCAGTGACTTAGCCTTATCCTCTCAGCTCTCAGCCTGAGAACCGTGGTGAGGGAGGGCGCAGTGGAGGAAGGAAGTCTGTAGCACTCACCTGCTCTGGGGGTGCCCAGTTGTTCTTGTGTGAGTGGTGCTTGTGTTACTTGTGAAGAGCCCTACACTAATGTCTTTCAGATGCCGGTCATCATTTAGGATAAATTATGACCAGTGATAACTTAGGTATCAGAAATCAGCTCAGTGGTCTTCTCTGCCATGATTGACATTTTATTTATTTTAAAAAAACCAAACTGATTTAAAAAAATCTCTTAAGGCCCAGAGAATAAGAGCATCCAATTTGTTTAACTACATTTAGGTTTTGTATAGACTGTGGTGGAAGATCTTTGGGTAGGCCATGCCAACTGTGCTTATACTGCTAGAAGCACTTGACATTTCCTTTTTGGATGGAATGGATTTATGTGAGCAACTCAAACAAATGGCCATACTTATAGACTGAAATAAAATAAGCATTTAAATTAAAAAAATACCAATAGTTGGTCCAATAATATGGGCATTTACAACACCAATTCCAAATCTGTCTGCTTCCCTCCATGGGAAGCAACCCTATTGTCCTCTAGTTCATGGCACATCTGGCCCACTTAGTACCTATCCTCAAGCTTAAGCATTGACTATCCCACTTTCTGAATCCAGTGAAGCAAAATGTGTAATCAAAATTTAATCTATTTGTGGTGATGCAACAGACAACTAGAACATCTTGTCAACCATGAGAGATTCAACAGCCTGTCTCCCAGCTGAAAACAATTCCCAGCTTTTGGAACCATCCACTGGTAAATCTAGGATTAGCTGCCTCTGTCTGGGCCTGGAGAGGGAGAAGGTAGGAAGGCTGGGAGAGAAGGAAGCATCTACTCCCTGGATGCATCTTTATATGTCATGCAATGTAGACTTTCAACCATGCAAGAACAATATGACAAAACAAACAAATAAACAAATAAAAACAGAGAGATTGTGATCATTAGAAGACTTTCTCCAGGCCTCTCCATCCTCGTTTCCACTTGACGTCCAATGATTTATACCCCTTTGGCTTTGTAACTGAGTTTTGTTAATTTCTGAATGAGTAACTTGAGATTAGACTCAAAACCTATATTGTACCATCACCAGCAAGACCCAAGGATACACCAAGTCCTATGTCCAACTTTCTTTTTCCAGAATGACCCACAGTCTCCAAACGCACCAGGGAAGGTGATAGACACTCTGTCTGGCTTTTGGGGGGCAAGATTTATGTCATTTTATAAGGGCCTTTCGATCCACTACTATAACCCAAAACACCAAATATAGCTTTGGTAATTTTGGTACAAGAGCAAGCACATGGAAGAAAAGGTTTCAACTTGGCAAAATGAAAGCATCCACCAAATTAGGGGAAATATTACTGTCTCTTTAAAGGCAAACAGTTCCTCTACTCGCTCCACCCAATCTAAGCTTCCTGGCTCAGTGTTTTAAGAGGCTGTGGACACTTTTTCTTCACAGTTAAAACAAAAGCACCAGCTGGAAGAGTGTCTTTGGAGAACATTTGAGGACTCATCAACTGGTTGAAAAGAAGGTGAGTCTGGCTGAGAAACAGCCCTGAGCACTAGCGTTGTTTGGGCAGCAGGTCCATGGAGTGTACATGTTGTGGGTTCTGGTCCCAGGAAGAACCAGATTCTGTGCCAGAAGCAGAGAAGGGTGTAGGGGTGAGGGGAGGAGGGTGTTGTCAGAGGGTAGTGAAGGAGGGTAGGGAGGGTTGTCAGGAGCTTTATTAATACAACTAGAAGCCTGATCCATGAAATTCGTGCAAGGGGCTTGGCCAACGCAGCCCTAACAACCTGCCTCTGCTGGCACTTGCAGCCTGGGCTTCTTCTGGAAGGACGCCCAGAAGGTTGTTTCGTCTAATTAGCATATTATGCTTTTATTATTATAGATGTTACATGTCTCATATTGAACAGGATACTTTTGTGCTGACTGGTGCACCTTCATGCATTTGCTGCACTGATAGACACTGAGGGATGCCTGACAAGCCTTCCTTTTCCCTGAATAGGAAATGAGTGTCCCCAAGGCAGGCCTTTAGAGCTTGAAGGCAATGTCGACACCACCCTAACTCCCCCTTTTTACTGAAAAAGAAGCAGGGTCCCAAGGAGTGTGGTCCCAACTCTAGGGGTTGCCCACATCACTAAGGCCAGAGGAAATCTGCAGTGCAGTTTGCTGAATCCTTTTCATCATTCAGCAGAGAGAAACTTTAACCCTAGTAAGTGTGACATGTGAGGTGAGGAGGGGGTGTCAAGGGTACAGGTTGGCTATTCTGCAGGAACAATGTATATGAAACCCTCCACTTAATGGCCCTAGTTGCAGGCTTCCTAAAAGTGTTCTGTCTGGAAAGAGTGTGGACTCTCCTCCCTGCCCTCTCTTGATCGAGCTCTGATTCAATGTAATTTTAGAATCCTGGGTCTGAGAAGACACTGACAGGAGGCAGATGTGTGCAGTGGTTAGGAGGGAAGGTGGTGGTCAGATGGACTTTGAATTTGATGCCCTGCTCTGCCCTATACCTATTAGCACCTTGGGCAAGTGTCTGAGCATTTTCAAGCCACATCAATATTTTATTTAAAAAGTTAGAATAATAAAATGAGCTTTTTGCAGGCTATTATGGGGGAGTAGGTGAGATAATGTATAAAAAAATTATTATGGTGCTTGGTATAGAGTGTCAGCCAGGTTATATTACACACATATCAAATTTTTATTGTTGAAAAATGTTAATTTACTCAAAGATAAACAAACAATACAAGGAAATTCCATGTACCTAGACAAGTGATGGTGAACCTATGACACGCAAACTCATTTTTTTGGTTGATTTTTCTTTGTTAAATGGCATTTAAATATATAAAATAAATATCAAAAATTTAAATCTTTGTTTTTCTATGGTTGCAAATATCAAAAAATTTCTATATGTGACACGGCATCACAGTTGTTAGAGTTTTTCAAAATGCTGACACGCCGAGCTCAAAAGGTTCGCCATCACTGACCTAGACCAAGCTTCCACAATTATTAAGTGATGCCAATCTTGTTTCATCTATATACTGACCACTCCCCAGCCACCCAGCATTATTTTGAAGCAAATATCAGTTTCATTTTATCAGTAAATATTTTAAATCATTACAAAATATGACCATAATCAGACTTCAAAAAGCAAATAGGATTTTTTACAGTTACCAGTTGCCTTCAGATTTCCCTGATTGTCTCATAATTTAAAAGAACTGAAGTTGGATCCAACTAAGATTCATAAATTGCAATTATTTGGTTTCTCTTATGTTTAATTTAATATATAGCTTTCTCACCTTCCCTGTTTCTTTCTGGAAAATTTTTCTGTGTAAGGAGGAGTCTTTTTCCCAAAAGAACTGGGTGGTTTACATTTTGTTGATAAACATTCTCACATGTCATTTCACCTAGTCTTCTACTCCAGTGTTTTGGGTGAAGTTATATTTAAGGAGAGGCTTGATTGACTCAGGTTTGACTATTTGGTGGGAATACATCATAGGTTCAGCTGAAACTTCCCTCAGAAGGCATATAAAGTTTAGTTGTCTCACTTTCTTGATAGTAATCGACATTAATGATGGCCTAAGTTTCATTATGGGTCAGAAGTGATAGTTAGGTCTCCAAAGGAGGAATGCAGGTGGCCAGAGTGTTGAGGGATTATGAATTTATTGGATCATCCACCCATGAGGTGGCTGAGCCTGGATGGCTCCAGGCCCCAGTGACTGGAGTCAGTGGCTTTTAAAGGATTTTTGGAAGGCTTTTTCTAGATGGAGACTTCTTTATGCATACCGGGAAGGGAGATAATGGAATGTGGTCACCACAAGTGAAATGTGGTCTCAGCAAAGGGAATGTCCATAGTGACATAGCCTGAAAAGCCAGTTCCCAGGGAAGGGATATTGATTCAATTACTCAATCAAACCTAACAGTGATGATATAAAATTCTATCATTCTTCCCTTAGTTATTAGATGGAAAAATTGTATAAAGAGTAAGTTCCCTCCAACCATTTTCTCATTTCCATGAAGTACAGTGGTATCTGAAAGACAGGATAAATGCTCAATTTCTTTCCCTTTATTTGTCAATGTTCATAACAAGAAGATGCTTTCCTAGCACTCCCAAGGGAGCGATTAACTATTTTAAGCAGAAGGCCTTGTTATGAACTCATGTATTTTAAGATATCTGATATACTGTATTTTCTTTCATTGGAGTTATTATTGATGCTCACATTGCCCCATCAATGTCCACGTGCATTCTCTTGAGGTTGGCTCTTAAGTCCTTTCCATGAGATCCCAGTGATTTTTGAGAGCATCCTGGCTTTCTTGTTGTCAAAAGACTGAAAGCTCAACTGAAGCATTTTCGCACCTATTCCTAGAATCAGTAGTTTATTTATAAAACCCTAACTTTTGTAGGAAATGGCATTTGAAAACCACACTCTAAGCACCAAGGGGGGGGGGGGTCATTGTCACTGGGATCATTTTATCTCTATGTCTTTTCAAGATGTACAAAGACATTATTGCTTTTTTAAGCATCTTGGACCAATTGCTTATATGGTTCATCCACCACACAATACACAATAAGATTTGTTTGCCAGTTGATTTTGGTTTTAGAATTTTAAAATATAATTTTTAGTAATTATGTAAACAACCTACATGGTTTCAAAATCAAATCTATGGAGGAGAAACTAAGATGGCGGCATAGATAAACACCGGGAAATTGCTGCCTCCCACAACAATTGAATAATACTTCAAAAACACAAAACCGACATCATCCAGAACTACAGGAAGGCTGGCTGAGTGTAAATTCTACAACTAGAAGGAAAGAAAAGCACACTGAGAGCCAGAGGAGCTGCGGAAGTAAAGAGCAGAGGTAGGGGACTCACGCGCGCGGAAAGGGCCTGGCACCTGAGGACGCAGCTGTCTTTTTGATTCCGGAGGGAGTCACAAGCTCCCGACTGCTCTGAACTCCAGTTCTGGAAAGTCTCTGGGGACCCAGGACTCATACAGGGAGAAACTGGACTGTCTGGCAGTGGGCAATCTTGAGGGCGGCTTTCCCTCAGAGGTGCTTGCAGCCATTACCGGGACACTGAGACTCGCGACTCCTTAGGGCAGGGCTGAGGATCCACCCTAGCTGCTTGCTCCGCCCTTTGATTCCTTGAGACCCTGCCCCACCCAGGCTGTGGCAGAGACTTTTGCATATGAATGCCCCGGCCATTTGCAACCTGTAATTACCTAACTGCAGCAGGGCCAGACAGACCCAGAAATTCCAAGAGAAGGCCCAAGGCCCCACAGCGGCTTGCATTGCTTCACAGCTAAGCCTCATCAGGGCACTTCCAAACTTCAAAAAAAAAGGAAGGGGAATCTGCAGCTCTCTTTGTAGTTCCTGCTGTGTAACCTCAGGCAGAGGCTAAATTAGCACCTCCTTAGATTCAAGAGCCACTGTACCCAGTGGTCAGAGGGGGACCATCCAGATCACAACTCCTCAGATCCATAGGGGACACACTCAGGGGGCAGTCTCAGTGAGCACCAAAGCCCCACTGAAGCAAGTCTTGCCCCAGAAGGGTGTCTCCAGCACAGAAGTTCTCCCACTGTAGACACAGCTGATTCTCTCTGCCAATTGGCCAGGAGGTCAATCCCTCCCAGTGATCCTACAACAACCAAGGCATAGCTACAACAAGACTGTGCACAAAGCCCACAAGAGGATGCACCAAGAGTGTCCACCTCAGGTAACTGGGGAGGCTGAGCCACTGGGCCCTACAGGACACCTAGCACACAAAGCCACTCTATCAACACAGGGAAGCAGCCAAAATGCAGAGGCAAAGAAACAGGTCACGAATGGCAGAAATGGAGGAAAGTAAACGACTGGATATAGAGTTCAAGGCCACGTTTATAAGGTTTTTCAAGAATTTTATGGAAACCGCCGATAACTTTAATGAGTCCCTCAATAAGTATAGTGAGACCATGGAGGACATGAAAAAGGACCAACTAGAAATTAAGCATACACTGACTGAAATAAAGAATAATTTACAGAGATCCAACAGCAGACAAGAGGATCCCAAGAATCAAGTCAAAGATTTGAAATACAAAGAAACAAAGAAAAATACCCAACCAAAAAAGAAAAAACAAAAGAGATACCAAAAATATGAAGATAGTGTAAGGAGCCTCTGGGACAACTTCAAGCGTACCAACATCAGAATTATAGGGGTACCAGAAGAAGAGAGAGGGCAAGATATTGAAAACCTATTTGAAGAAATGATGACAGAAAACTTCCCCTACCTGGTGAAAGAAATAGACTTACAAGTCCAGGAAGTGCAGAGAACCCCAAACAAAAGGAACCCAAAGAGGACCACACCAAGACACATCATAATTAAAATGCCAAGAGCAAAAGACAACGAGAGAATCTTAAAAGCAGCAAGAGAAAGACAGTCAGTTACCTACAAGGGAGTACCCATACGACTGTCAGCTGATTTCTCAACAGAAACCATGCAGGCCAGAAGAGAGTGGCAAGAAATATTCAAAGTGATGAATAGCAAGAACCTGCAACCAAGATTACTTTATCCAGCAAAGCTATCATTCAGAATAGAAGGTCAGATAAAGAACTTCATGGATAAGAAAAAGCTAAATGAGTTCATCACCACCAAACCAGCATTATATGAAATGCTGAAAGGTATTCTTTAAGAAGAGGAAGAAGAAAAAGGAACTCTTACCATTTGCCACAGCATGGATGGAACTGGATAGCAGATAAATACCACATGAACTCACTCATTTGTGGAATATAAGGAACATAAACTGATGAACAAAGATTGATCCAGAGACGGAGAGGCATTGATTGGACTGTCGGACTTTGGAGGGAGGGGAGGGGAGGGTGGGGGTAAGGGGGAAAGATCAACCAAAGGACTTACATGCAGGCATATAGGCCTAACCAATGGACACAGACAACGGGGGGCGGGGGGAGGGCATGAGCGGGGGGTGGGGGAGTAGAGGGTAATGTGAAGACAAGGACACATATGTAATATCTTAATCAATAAAAAATATATTTAAAAAATAAAAAGAAAATCTATGAAATATTATGTAACCAAGACATCAGTTTCCAGCTTCTGTCCTTGTTCCCTCCACTCTGCTTCTCCCATCCCCATGAAAGTAAATTTTTGTTGGTTTAGTTTTCAGAGTATCCTGTTACTGCCTTTTCATATATGTGAAAAACATATGTATTATATTTTATATATGTAGTGCATATTCTTCCTTGTTAGAGAAATAGTAGGTAAACCATACATTATTTTCTTCACATTGCTTTTCTCACTTAACGATGTATCCTGGAGACCTCTCCATGCTTATATAGAGAGACACATTCATTTTCAAGGTTGGATAGTCTTTCACTGTGTGAATATATTCAGGGGTCCTCAAACTATGGCCCGCAGGCCACATGCGGCCCGCCGAAAACATGTATCCAGCCCGCCGGGTGTTTTTGCCGCTGATACCTGTCCTGCTTAGCAGCCGACTTGTCTGGGGCCCTCAGTGTGCATGTGTGGAATGTCTGAGGGACAGTGAACTGGCCCCCTGTTTAAAAAGTTTGAGGACCTCTGTGATAATTCAACCAGTTCCTACTGAATACCATTTGATGGTTTTGGGGTCTTTTTTTTTTTGACAAATAATGATGCCATAAATAGCATTATGTGTTATTTTTCTGCATTTTTGTCAGTGTACTTAAGGGATAAATGTTAAAATGGGGGATTGGCAATGAATGAGAAAATGCATAGGTGCATTGGCAGCACAGTGCTGAATTTCCTTCTGTATGGTTTGGACTATTTTTCCATTCTCACTAGCCATGCAGGAGAGGACCTGCTTCCCTCTTACCTTTACCAACAGATTATGCTGGCAAACCTTTGGACTTTTGCCAAACCTGGAGGTGTCAAATAATATCTCACCTCAGAAATAGAGGTTTAATTTAATTGATATTTTTAGTGACTTTATTTTGTGTTTTGATTTGTCTTTCTGAGTGTATATTAATGTCTTTTGATATATTCAAGGTACATTTAAATTCATTTTTCTCTGAATATTTATTCCCATCTCTTACTCCATTTTCTATCAAGTTGCTATTATTACTTCCGTACTTTTTAATTTTCTGTGTATAGCAGGAACATTTACCCCCTTTGTTGTAAGCTGAAAAATATTACTGTCCCTAATTTGACATTTTTGTTTTAATTTTTCAAAGGTGTCTATTGTCCCCCATTATCTGTGATATTTTTATGTAATCACACTTATCCATCCGTTTCTTTACTCTATTTCAAATCTTATATTTCCTTTACCTCCTGGTTACAAATAAGTTACCCATGTTTTTTTCTTTTATTTATACGCTTTTTTGTAACATTTAAACTTCTAATCTGCTTGCAATTCGAATGGCAAGAGGCAATAAATGCAATTTTATCTTTTTTCTGAATGGTTATACAGATATTCCAAACTTGCTTTATCACATCATCTTTGGCCCCTTTGATGTGGTATGCTGTCTTATTGAACCTAACTATAACATAGTGTAATTGAATTGAATATAAGTGACTAAGGTATGATTAATTTGGTCTGTTTCTGAATTTTCTGGGTTTTGTTCACTATTATCTCTATTCATGCAACAATATCACACTTCTGTAATCATAGAAATTACAACGCTTGACTCATTGTAGAGCTAGTTCTTCCTCCTTGTTCTTTTTCTCAATAGTGCTGAATAACTTTCTTTTTTTCTTCATTGAAATGAACATTATAATCCACCATTTAAATTTATAATCCACTATTTTTCAACTGCATGGAAAAATGGTGTGGTAAAAGTTTAAATTTACAGTTATAAAAAAATGTTAGAGAAGTATCTACTTTTTCTTCATCCCAAAACTTTATAACCCATTATTATAACATTATAATCTACTCTTTCTCAGCTACAGGGGAAAAGTGATGATAAAATTTAAATTTTTAGTTATAGAAGGTCACGTTAGATAATGATCTATTAATTCCAATGTACAAAATGCTTTAAACATGGATCAGTGTTGAATTCAGTCTAATATCTTGACTGCAATAGGTAATTTTCTACTTCATCTATTAATAACATGTTGAAACAATAAACTGTGGTATGAATATTTCCAAATGAGACACATCTGTAGCTTTATTTATTGGTCAAATATCTGTTAGACTTTAGGATTAATATCACACTTGATTCAGAGAAAGAATTGAAAGCAGGAATAGCTCACATAACACTGAGATGATTAGCTTTGTAGAGGTTTAAATGAGTTCTCCTATGAAAGTTCCTGGACCTTGTATTCTTTTGTGAGAAAACTTTGCTTTATTATTTCCTCCAAATGAGTAATAGACGATTATAAATTTTCAGGGAGGACAAGAATGAAGAAAAGAGGGTTGGGAATGGTCCCCACTTACCTAAGTACCCTTTCCCCTTCTTATTCCCTTCCTTAAGGTCTTGTTGGTACCTGCACCTCAGAGCCTCTTGAAAGAAATGGCTGGCCTTCCGGACAGCACTCTGAGGATTGTTCTGGTGGGGAAAACCGGAAGTGGGAAAAGTGCAACAGCAAATACCATCCTTGGGAGAGAAGAATTTGCTTCTAAAATTGCTGCCCATGCTGTTACCACGGGCTGTCAGAAAGCAGAGCGACAATGGGAGGGGAGGAAGCTTCTTGTCGTGGACACCCCAGGGCTCTTTGACACCAGGGAGACACTGGAGACCACCTGTGAGGAAATCAGCAGGTGTGTCCTCTTCTCCTACCTGGGGCCCCACGCCATCATCCTGGTTCTACCGCTGGGCCACTACAGTGAGGAGGATAAGAAAACGGTTACAATGATCAAGGCCATCTTTGGGGAGCCAGCCATGAATCACATGATCGTCTTGTTCACGCGCAATGATAGTTTGGGTGATCAGACACTTAATGGCTTTTTAGCAGGAGCAGACATAAACCTGCAAAGCATCATCAAGGAGTGTGGGAACCGCTGCTGTGCCTTCAATAATGAGCAAGTGCAGGTGAGGCTGAGAAGGAAGCTCAACTGCAGGTGCTGGTGAAGCTGATAGAGGAAATGGTGCAGAGGAACAGAGGGGCTCACTTTTCTGATGCCATCTACAAGGAGGTAGGGAAAAAGCTGCAAAGTAAGGAAGAGGCCTTGAAGATAATCTATGATGATCAATTACAGAAGGAAACTATACTAGCTGAAGAGCAATATGCTGAGGGAAAAATATCACTGCAAGAAGTGGAGGAGAGAAAAAAATCCTCATGGGAGAAGTATAAGGAAAATATTCAAAATATTAGAGAAGAAGCTGGAAGAAATATATTTGAAGATATTGTAAATGGGATTCAGAATATGCTTTCAAAAATACTGAATATGTTTAGGAAATAATGTAAATTTTATTTTTGTATCTTAATTTACTATGATTTGTTAATGTGATTAATTGTATTTTCCAAAGATGACTAAAACAATATATCCTATCCCATCCATTTTTCTTATAATCAGTTTCTTTTTCCTCTGTTGAATTATACGATTTGTCCCCTTCCTTGAAATTTAATGGACTTTGTGACTGCTTTGACAACTAGTGTATGATTGTGTCTTCAAAAGTGAGATAGGGCCCTAGCTGGTTTTGTTCAGTGGGTAGAGCATCAGCATTTGGGCTGAAGGGTCCCTGGCTCGATTCCGGACAAGGGCATATCCCTGGGTTGTGGGCTCAATCCCGAGTGTGGGGCATGCAGGAGGCAGCCCGTCAATGATTTATCTCATCAATGATGTTTCTGTCTCTCTTTCCCTCTCCCTTCCTTTTTGAAATCAAAATATTTTTTAAAAAGTGAGATAGGGAAAAATGCCTCTTTGCTCCCTAGGATTTGTGGGCTTGGCACTTGGCTACCATGTGGTGAGGAAGCCCAGGTTGCCCATTGAGAGGCCACAATGAAGAGGACTTGAAGTCACTGGCCCACACCCCTGGCTGGTCTTTAATCTGCCATCAGAACCAACTTGCCAGCTGTGCCATAAGGCAACATGGAAGCAGATTCTACAGCTGCCAACTGAGCCCCCTCAGGTGAAGCAGCAAAGAGCAAATAAGGGCCACCCCACTGCATCCTGCCCAGATTGCAGACTCGTAAGAAAAATAAAGATTGTTGTTGGTTTAAACCACTAGGCTTTGGGATGGTTTGTTATGCTGTGATAGTAACCGCCATCATCTTCCCAGATCACTCACCACCAATACCCACAAGGCTAACAACCTGAGGAAGTTACACAATTGGCATAATCAGGCAATAATATATTATGAAGAGTTCACAGACTCAACTTAGGAAAATGCAAATGAGAAATCCTGCCTGTGTCAAGTGTTAGCACCACCTGTGATGCACATTATTTCAGTCCACATCTGTGTGCACCTTGTTAGTGAAGCAGCAGGCTTCTCCAGCAAGATGTTCTGTGGTTCATGTGAGGCAGGATAGTAAGAATCTAGAAAAATTCCTGGACAAATGGAAACTGAGCTGAGACAATTAACTGTTTGGGAGACTTGCAGCCAGCTTACTAATCACAAGACCTTATCTTCCCCAACCAAGGGCACTTGAGAGCAAATGGTTTGTAGGTCTCCTCCCTCACCAGAGAATACATAGCTTACATCACTCTGGTCTGGGAAGTAGAGCACAAAGAACCAATTCATGCCATTTGTGCCAGCTAAACCCAAGGGCAGATGAAGTCAGGGGGGAAATAACAAAAACCACATTAAAGCCAGGCACAACTAAGATAAAATAGAACAGTAAAACAGACCAAAGAATAATCCAAAACTCCCCTATACACTTACCTTAATGCATCAGCACATTAAAAATGCACCTGGACAGGGATCAGAAAAAAAAAAAAAAGGATAAAAAGCCCTCAGGACAAGAACTCGCCAGAAAAGTGCACAAGCCCAAAATCCAGATTCCTCTCAGTGCCTCCCTGGCATCTGTGCTCAACCCTCGAACCACAATGCCCTTGACAGCAGAGGAAATGTTCAGTCTCAGCATTTGGCACTGGCTTTCCTCTTTGTGTTCCAAATGGTTTCCAGGCAGGGCTGTGGGCCTCACCCCCATATGCACTCCATTGTTGCAGATGACTTCCCCCTTTTACCTGTCTCTGTAGTGATGTGAAGGCGCCTGGGAGAGTTTGTCTGTGAAGACACAAGGCAGAGGATACTGTAAGGAAGAGATTTGGGATTACCCAGCAGAATTGGAGGCGGGTTTGAGTTTGTTTGTGAGCGTAGAGACACTGAGGGCAGTGCAAGTGTGGGTGGACAGGAGAGCCGTGCTAACCTGGCTCATCTAATCTGGACCAGAGAGCTGACTCGCCCAGACCTGCATGGGACAGAGGAATGACTCTTTACCCCATCTTGTATCACCAATTCACAGCCCACTAAGACCTGTTTGCCCTTTACTTTGATATTGAAATAAAAATGTCCAAACCGCTCCATTTCTTTATATTTACCTGTGACTTGAAAAGCCCATGCTCACCCTGCCAGTGTGTCAGCCAGTGAGAAGACTCCTCTTTGGAAGTAGACTTTTCGGAGACCTCAGTGGCTCCTAGGAACTTGAATCTCTAGTTCAATTTTCCTTGAACTTGTAGAAGCCTCTGCATTCAAGTTGCTGAAGGGTCTGAATGGGGACGCAAAGGAAGATGGCCTTCCTGGGACATGCACAGTTCTTAAGTGCTTTGTATTCCTATGGGAACACACCCCAGTGTATGGGGTATGCGTGTGTGTGTGTGTGTGTGTGTGTGTGTGTGTGTGTGTGTGTGTGTCTGCACTTGGGCGTGTGGTTTTTGCAGAAGGGGTTAGGAATGACACAGCAGTGTCTTTGTTCAATGGGCATATAAGGCAGATGAACAAACATCTGCAAATATTGATTTCCGTTAACACAACATGAAAGTCCAAGGTATTTATTCATACAATTCATATTCAATTGAAATCAATGGGTCTGGACTGAGGCTTTGTGTTGGCTCTGGCCTTTGATCCTCTGGGAAGACCAGGGATGATTTCAGGACCCCCACGGCAGCCTGAGGTCAGTGGAAAACAGGCAAGAGCATCAACAGTTTAGGCTTCAGTAAGAGAAGAGCTCAGGAAAGAACTCCTGGAGGGCCAGGTCCCATGGGCTGGTTTGATTTTATTGTTTTTTGGAGGGGAGGGGGAAAGAGATGGGAGTGGACAGGATTTTTGTCTTTGGGTTGGTAGGTTACTGCCAGGTGAGGGACACAAGGAAAACCTGTGGGTCTCAGAGGCACAGACACCAGGGAAGAATGTGGTTGTCAGGTAATGGGTCCAAGTCCTACCTAGATACATTCCGTGACTCGGGAGAGGTCTCCTCCACAGCCTGGAACCAGTCTCTGGAGAGCAGTCTCCAGGCTTGAACAGGACGCCCAGAAGCGGGGATGTGCGCAGCTTTCAAGCCATCACCCAGTCCCACAGTGTGCCCAGCAGTCCCTCCATCGTCGCCCCCACATGCAGCCCACCAGCCTCTCTGCCACCCACCACAGTTGTTCGTCAGGGGTTGAGAAGGCCACTGTCTGTGCCGGGTGGTACACTTTGTTGGAGTAGAGGGCACCCGCATGGTCCTACACCAGGCACTCCACCAGCACCACCAGCTCCTGCACCTGGGCCTCCTGCTCCCTGCCCACTGCCCTGTTGTCAAAGAAACACACTCAGCCCCCACACTCAGCCACCAGAGCCCGCAGAGCATGGTTGTCAGTGTGGCACATGAAATCCTGCAGAGTCCTCACACAGGTCCTCCTTGCGCGTGAACAGCACGATGGTGCGAGCAACTACGTTGTCCCCAAACAGGACCTTGAGTGTGCTCTTGGCCTGCTGATCCTGCGCAGTGAAGTCGCCCAGCTGAGTCACCAGGAACAGAGCGTGGGGCCCAGGCGCTGACAGCAGGTAGCAGCGGGCTCGCTCCTGGCCCCTGGGTCTGTCTTGGGTCTTAGGGAGCTAAAAAGGTCTGGGGTGTCCATGACTTCCATGTGCCACCTGTCCCACCTACAACTCCCCTCCTCACAGGTTCTGATCACTGAAGTGGCTGTGAGTCTGGAGAGGAAGCACCTGTGGCCCAGGATGCTGTTCCCTGTGGCACTGTTCCCAGCCCCTGTCTTCCCCACCAGGATGAGCCTCAGCTGGGCTTCTGCAGGGCCTGTGTGGTGTCTGCCGAACCTGGAGGACAAGGGATCTGTGAGCTTCCAAATCTTAAAGCAACGTATCCCGGTTACCTGGATCCCCTGAGGCCTTTGAACAAGAACAACAGTGTCTCAACTCTGCTTTCCCACCAAAGCCTTACTGAGGTCATTGGTCAGAGCTTTCTGAACTCCAGGGGATCTTCAGCACCTATTCCTGTCCTCTCTGGTTTCACCACATGCATCAGTAGATGCTCAACACCTGCTGGGCTTTACTCTAGAGTAACCTTTTTTCTGCCAAGGGCTATTTGCATATTTATAACATAATAGAGGCCCAATGCACGAAATTTGTGCAAGGAGCTCTGCCTTCACAGCCCTGGCTGCCTCAGCTGGCCCTCGCAGCCCCAGCTTCATTCAGAAGATCCAGATGGTCGTTCTGCTGTTCAGTGTAATTAGCATATTAGGTCTTCATTGGATAGGATTTGGTTAATATAATTCACTCAATATAAATTTATGCTGCTATGAAAAAAGCACCTAGATTTATTGAATTTTAAGCCATGCCTGCTGTTGCCTTGGCAGGGCCAGATCAAATGATTCAGTGGGCCTTAAACAGCCTGAGGGCAAGATGTTCTCCAACTTTGTTCCAGAGGATGCCCCTTCATAATTCCAGATATGGCCTCACCCATTATCCCTGGTTCCCCACAACCTGTGAGCTGTCCCTATTTGAGGCTTCAGTGGCCTCTGTCATACTTCTCCCAGATGCCATGGAAGATGGGCAGGAGGAGGCAGTAGGCCTGGGGGTGAAGGGCTGTCTGGGGTCCCAGACACACTGGGTTTGATTCACTGCTCTTTCATGGGTCAGTTATGCCATCTTGGAAGTTGCCAATCAAGGTTAAACCTTTGTGCAAAAATAGGAATAATAGTATAGTTGTTTCTCCTGGGGCTGTTGAGAAGATTGAATGAAATCACCTCTTTCTTCCTTCTCTTTCTCTCTCCCTCCTCCTGCCTCCCCTTCCTCATAATCCTGCTGCATGCTATAAAACTCCTGTCTAAACTTCCATGTTCTCTAGCATTCTACCTGGTGTATCATACTCCCTCTAGTTCATGATCTAACACCCTCTACATCCTCTTCTGTGGAGATCACAGTAGGTTATTATCCTCATTTTACACTTGGGGAATGGAGGTCCAGGCTAGTCAAGGAAGTTCATATTCTCCCAGCTTGACAGAGGCAGGGACCCAACTAATATGCACATCTCAGTGCTCTTGTTGTTTTACCTGAGACACCTCAGAGACATGTTTGGGGTTACCTGCTCAATCCTGAGTTTGCCCATTTCCATTATTATCCAGGGCTCATACCTGGAAGCAAGTATGCAGTACGCATGTCCTTACCATAGACACTTTCTTCATCTCTTGACATCTGCTGTTCTCCCATGTTTACCTGAAAGAGTCCCAAATACCATTCATTCATTCTTCAAATAGGTATAACTACCTATGATGTGTCAGCTCAACTCCAAAATGCTGGCGACAACACAGTGACAAAGTCATTATTCCTGCTTCCCCTGAACTTCAGAATTGAAGGAAAAAACACTGGAAGGGCTGGGCTGGGGTTGGAATGATATTGTGAGAACATTTCATGAGCTTGACTGTTTTTTCAGGGACATAAAATCCAAAGGGCAGAAGGGAAATTTTAAGACTCATGCCAATGAGAAAGTTTTAGACATTAAATTTTCCCTAGTAATTCTATGTGATAAAATCTGTAGATACTTCAATTTCCCAGGAGCTTCAGAAGCCAGGGGAGACTTTGGAAAACCACAAGAACTTGAAAATTTGTTCACTGAACTAGGGATCCAGTTAGGGTGGCTGGCCTGGGAGAGGTACAAGAACAGAACTTGAATTTTTGTCCTGTAAATTGGAAAAGAAATATATGTCCCAGGTGATCTGGAGCCTTTTGGGAAGTAAACTCACTGTCCTGTCTCAATGTGTCTACATATGATCAGTGTCCTGGAGAGACTGGGACACTCCCCTCCAACTCCTGACATCCTGCCCCCAAGCTGAGGCTTCTCCAAGTAAAGTGGTTCCAGCCCATCAGTCATCGTTTAACACAATGGAACTTTCTGTGCTAACCGAGTCCCTGTGAACAGTGCACAGTCCCAAGTAAGAAGGTGGGCATCCAGGCTGCAGGAGATACTTGCTGCTGCTCCTGAGCTACTGTGTGTGAAACGCAGACATCCTTACACACCTGGGAGTGTGGAGTTACTCTTGCTAGATCCCACTCCCCTTCCTAGTACCTACTAGAACAAAGGTGCACACTCAGTGAGCTTCTTACAGGCACTGAATTCTTCTAGGTCCTCACAGCTCCTCCTCTCTGGCCCACACCCTTCCCCTGTTTGTGTTCACCTTTCCTGCAGAATCAGTGGCAGGCTCTGAGGCTGGCCCAGAAGCCCCTGACCTACTTCCCAGCACACAGGGAAGTGTCTTACATCTCTGGATGCCTCAAGGGGTGGGGCCTGGGAGTGACAATTTAAAGAGACAGCAACACTCACCACTGAGGCATTAGAATGGGAAGTTCCCACTGTGAAACACTGCTTTGGGATGAGGTGATGTCCTCAGAAGGTCTCTGTGACACAACATCTTGTCCCCCATAGGGGCTATAACCTCATGGGAGAATAGCATTTTAGGTTCCTGAGGCCTGTTTTCACTTTTAGCCTGGATCACTAATCTTAACTCCTTTTGCTTTTAGGTCTTTACCTATTAACTGGCCTGTTGAGAGCCTCCTTCCCTGGGACAGTGCCACCAAGGTGGTCCTGGTGCCTGGATATCACATGAAAATCTCATCTTTCTCAAAGGAAAGGATGGCTTCTCCAACTATCAAAAATGGAACAGCAGGGAGAAAGTGAAAACTTTCCTGCAGGGCCTACTCTAGCTATCTCTGTAGGTCTCTCCCTTGAGAGGGTCATGAGAAAGGAGGCTACAACAGGATTATGCTGATAGGGGGCCTGACCTGGTTAGCTCATTAACAAGGATGTGGCCATGCCTAATTCACTCACACTCTCTGAGTTGACTTTGTCCATTATAGTGAGGGGTTTCACTTAGTGTGATGGTAATCACCTGGGGTCTGATTTTCACCCATCTTGCCAGCTCCTTATCTCTAGTGAAGAACCAACTGTCACTGAACTCCACCTAGATTTCCCCCATCAGCTTTACTGAGATATAATTGACATGTGCCATTGTATAAGTTTAAAGTATGCAATGTGTTGATTTGATACACTTATATATTTTAAAATAATCACTACCATAGTGTTTGCTAACACCTGCACTAGGTGCCATAATTACTGTATCTTTTCTGTGGTGAGAACATTAAGATCTACTCTCTTAGCAACATTCAAGTACATAATACAGGATTATTAACTACTAGAGGCCTGGTGCACCAATTCATCCATAGGTGGGGTCCAGCCGATTGGGATCGGGAGACCAATCCGGGGCGAGGCCAGCCAGGGGGAGGGGTCATGGGAGTTGGCCAGCCAGCCCTGCCCCGATGAGGGTGGGGGGATAAGGACAGGGCCAGCCAGGAGGAGGGTGCTTTCACAGGTGAATTCACCTAAACCTCTACAAATCTGATCATTTCAATGTTATGTGAGCTTTTCCTGATTATAACAAAAGGGAAATCTTTCAGTTCTTTCTCTGAATCAAGTGTGATATTGATCCTAAAGGCTAACAGAGATTTGACCAAAAAATAAAGCTACCGATATGTCTCATTTGGAAATATTCATACCAAAATTTGTTGTTATAACACATCTTATTAAAAGACGATCTAGAAAATTACCTAGTGCAGTCAAGACATTTGACCAAATTCAAAACTGATCCGTTTAAAGCATTTTATACATTATAATGAATAGATAATTGTCTACCATGATCTTATATAACTATAAATTTTTATTATCACTTTTTTCCCTGTATCTGAGAAAGAGTGGATTGTAAAGTTAAAATAATTGGTTATAAAGTTTTGGGATGAAGAAAAATTAGATACTTCTCTAACATTATTTTATACTAGAGGCCCAGTGCACGACATCTGTGCACTGGAGGGGGGATCCCACAGCCAAGCCCGTGCCCTCTCCCAGTCCAGGACCTCTCAGGGGATGTCTGCCTGCCTACTTAGGCCTGATCACCAGCTGTGAGCCCAACTTCTGGCTGAGTGGTGCTCCCCCTGTGGGAGCACACTGACTACCAGGGGGCAGCTTCTGTGTTGAGCATCTGCCCCTGATGGTCAGTGCAAGTCATAATGACTGGTCATTCTGCCATTTGGTCAATTTGAATATTAGCCTTTTATTATACAGGATAACTGTAAATTTAAGTTTTTTCAACACCATTTTTTTAAAAATATATCTTATTAATCTTTGTTTGTTTTTTACAGAGAGGAAGTGTGAGGGATAGAGAGTTAGAAACATTGATGAGAGAGAAATATTGATCAGCTGCCTCTTGCACACCCCCTACTGGGGATGTGCCTGCAACCAAGGTACATGCCCTTGACCAGAATCGAACCTGGGACCTTTTAGTTCGCAGGCCAATGCTCTATCCACTGAGCCAAACCGGTTACGACTGATCACCATTTTTTTTTCATGCAGGTGAAATATCCTACCTAATAATAGAGAAACATGGTAATTAGCCATACCTCCGCTATCCTTCCCATTGTCTAATCAGGGCGATATGCAAATTAACTGCCAGCCAAGATGGTGGCTGGCAGCCAGGCAGCTTGAAGGGAACAGGAGGCTTGCTTGCTTCAGTGACAGAGGACTCCAACATTCCCAGACTGCCTTGTCGGCCTCTGAGCTTGCAGTTTGAAACATTGTTACAAATATAGAAGCTAAATAAAACCCCAGAAACCTGCTTTCAGCCAGGCGGGCTTCAGCCAGCGGGACCGCAACATTGTTTCAATTATAGAACAAACGCAGATCCCTGCTTTCAGCCAGCTGGGATCTCAGAGCTGGAGTGAGCAGGACCACAACAGTGTTACAATTATAGAACACAAACAAACCAGATACCTGCTTTCAGCAGCCAAGGGCTCAGAGCTGTAGCCAAGCCTCAGAGCTAAAGCTGGCACAGAATTAAAAAAAAAAAGAAGGACATGTTGGGAGCTTCAGTCACCCGCCAGCCTGAAAACAGCCCTCAGCCCCTCACCCAGACTGGCCAGGCACCCCAGTGGGGACCCCCACCCTGATCCAGGACACCCTTCAGGGCAAACCAGCCGGCCCCCACCCATGCACCAGGCCTCTATCCTATATAGTAAAAGGGCTATATGCCTCCCAGCACCGGAATCAGCGGAGCTGCGAGGCCTCCAGGCACCAGGATCAGCGTGAGAGGCTGCAGCGCCCAAACCCCCTGATTGCCCTGCGGCTCTGTGTGTGACAGGGGGCGGGGCCACAACCTCCCTATCCGCCCTGCTTTGTTTGTGACAGGGGAAGGTGCCCCAACCCCCTGATCAGCCCTGCTCTGTGCCTGATAGGGGGGAGCTCCCCAATCCCCTGATCGCCCTGCAGCTCTGTGTGTGACAGGGCGTGGCGCCCCAACCCCCTGATCAGCCCTGCTCTGTGTGTGACAGGGTGTGGCGCCCCAACCCCCCCTCCCACAGGACCTGCTCTGTGTGTGACTGGGTAGAACCATAACCTCCCCATCGGCCCTGCTCTGAGTGTGAAAGTGGCGGCGCCCCAACCCCCTGATCCGCCCTGCTCTCTGTGTGACAGGGGGGAGCTACCCAACCCCCTGATTGGCCCTGCTCTGTGCGTGACAGGGGGCAGCGCCCCAACCCCCTGATGGGCCCTGCTCTGTGCCTGACAGGGATGGTGCAGCAACCTCCCTATCAACCCTGCCTTGAGTGTGACGGGGGCAGTGCCCCAACCCCCCAATCGGCCCTACTTGAGCATGACTAGGGGTGGCATCGCAACCTCCTCATCCGCCCTGCTCTGTGCATGACAGGGGACAGCACCCCAACTCCCCAATCGGCCCTGCTCTGAGCCCAACCAGGGGCTGCACCTAGGGATTGGGCCTGCCCTCTGCCACCCGGGAGCAGCAGGCCTAAGCCAGCAGGTCGTTATCTCCCAAGGGGTCCCAGACTGTGAGAGGGCACAGGCCAGGCTGAGGGACCCCCTCTCTCCCCCGAGTGCACAAATTTTTGTGCACCAGGCATCTAGTAGTGGATTATAAAGTTAAATAGTGGATTATAAAGTTCATTTTGATGAAGAAAAAAGTAAGTTATTTAGCCCCATCAAGAAAAAGAACAAGATGGAAGGACTAGCTCTACCATGAGTCAAACACTGTAGTTTCTATGATTACAAAAGTGTGATGTACAAATAGAGAGAACAGTGAAACAAGAACAGAAAATTCATAAAAAGACCAAATTAATCATAAATTATTTATTTATATTCAATTCAATTACACTATGTTACAGTTAAATTCAATATGGCAGCATAACACATCAAAGAGGCCAAAGATGTTGTAATAAAGCAATTTTGGAATTCTATCTAATAATAGACAAACAGGGTAATTAGTCATGTACATTCGCTATTCCTCCCATTGGCTAATCAGCACAATATGCAAATTAACCGCCAACAAAGATGGCGGCTAATTTGCATAGGTAGGCTCCAAGTGGCAGAGCAAAGCCTGGCGACGACACAGGTGTTCTGTCCCAACCCGCTGGGGAGGGCCTCTGGACCTGCTCCGTCAGCGCTGCCTCTTGAATGAAGGAGCAGAGACACAGCCTGCAGGGGGGCTGGCACCCAGAAGCCCCAAGCCCTGCCTCAGCACGCAGGTTGGAGAAGCAGAGACACAAGCCTTCAAGGAGGCCCGGTACCCAGCAGCCCCAAGCCCAACAGCCACAGAGGCACTAGAGCTGCTGGGGTCAGAGGAGCAGAGACACATCCTGAGGGGGGCGGCAGGGAGACAACGCCCAGCAGCCCCAAGCCCCATGGCTGAGGAGGCTTTGGGGCCACTGGGTCCACTGGGGCCAGAGGAGCAGAGACACAGGCCTGCAGGGGGGCCCGACACCCAGCAGCCCCAAACCCCACGGGGCGTTGGGGCTTGAAGAGCAGAGACACAGCCCGTGGGGGGGGGGGGGAGGGGGCTGGTCCCCAGCAACCCCTACCCCCAAGGTCACAGAGGCACTGGGGCCACTGGGGCTGCAGCAGAGACACAAACCAGCAGGAAACCTCTGGAAAGGGAGATAAACTGTCATAACTTTATCTCCCTTTCCACAAGATGAGAAAACTGACCCTGATTTATTTAGTGATATGGCCCACACCTTTCTACAAGCATAGGGAATGTTATGACCACTCCAAAGAAGGTCTGGTCAGAATACTGTTTCCAGGGAATAACACTACTGTGGCAAATCATCTAAGAGAGGAAACAAGCTTTTGTTGGGTTTATTCTGAAGGTCAGAGAACAGGCCACTCCAACATATGCCGTGTTATTATACTGATGATCTTGACCTGCAGATGCTTGAAAAACAGCAAATGCAAAGAGAGGTTTTCACTGGTCTCCTTCTCTGCCTAAAATCGGACCCCCCCCCCCCAAAAGGTTCCCTTGATGGGAAAAGTGTCATCAGCCAGTGAAGACTGACTCCTGTCACAGGACAGGAGACTAGAAGTTGACATCACACCCAAACTTTGTTACAAACTATCTCCCCCACCCCCATTCATCTTTCCTAAAAATCATGTACTCTCCTCTAAGAGGCCTACATATCCCGTCTCATTTCCCTAGAAAGAAGGTATTTAAATCTGGATTCTAAGCCACCTTGGGGAGTTACTCATTTTTCCCTGGGATCTCCCACATATACATGAGGTTAACATGTTAATGAACTTTAGCTTTCTCTTGGTAATCTGTCTTTCATTACAAGGGCCTCCACTAAGAACTCAGAAGGGTAGAGGAAAACTATTTTTCCTCCTCCATAATTCTATCTCGGGAAATCAAGTCCTGGGCTGAACAGTGAGTTTGGCTCAAGTGGCAAGCAGTCCCGGCTGAGGGGAGGGAAGCTTCTAGGGGGAAATCAATGATACTGGCATCAAAGTAGGACAGAGGGCACATGCATGGTTGCTGGCGGGAGATAAAGTGGTTCAATATTTTTGGAGGATAATTTGGCAAAATCGATACAAATGTTCAAGGTACATCCAAGAGTCTTCTTCTAGGAATCTCATCTGCTGAGATAAAGCATGAGTGCATAAGCCCTGGTCAGAACCCAGGATACTACTGCGGGCTCCCTTTCCATGATAGGAAAACCTGCTAACAACCTGCATTTTTAGGCAAGGTGGCATCTATACTAATAAAAAGGTAATATGCTAATCAGACTGAACCTCTTCCAGACGACCTTCTGGACGTCCTTCCGGACAAAGCCATGGTGGCAGGACTGAGGCAGAGGTGGTTAGAGGCGATCAGGCAGGCAGGGGAGAGCAGTTAGGAGGATCAGGATGGCAGGGGAGTGCAGTTAAGGGTATCAGACCATCAGGAGAGAGCAGCTAGAGGGATCAGGCCAGCAGGGGAGAGCAGTTAGGGGGATCAGGCCAGCAGGCAGGTGAGCAGTTAGGTGCCAGCAGCCCTGAGGGGTCCCAGATTGGAGAGGGTGCAGTCCAGACTGAGGGACCCCCTGCTCCCGTGCACGAATTTCATGCACTGGGCCTCTAGTAACTGTATAACCATACAGAAAAAAAGATAAAATTGCATCCATTGTCTCATGCCATTCAAATTGCAAGCAGAATAGAAGTTTTAAATGTAAATAAGGCATATAAATAAAAGAAAAAACCATGGGTAACTTATTTGTAGCCTGGAGGTAAAGAAAATGTTTCTAAGATTTAAAATAGAGTAAGGAAAAGGATGAATAAGTGATTTAAAAAATATCACAGATAATGTGGGACAAAAAAAAAACCTTTGAAAAATTAAAGCAACAATGTCAAATTAGGGTCAGTAATATTTTTCAGCTTACAACAAAGGGGGTAAATGTTCCTGCTATACATAGAAAATTTAAAAGTACAGAGAGTAATAATAGCAACTTGATAGAAAATGGAGCAAGAGGTGAAAATAAATATTCAGAGAAAAACGAATTTAAATGTACCTTGAATATATCAAAAGACATTAATATACACTCAGAAAAATAAATCAAAACAAAAAATAAAATCACTAAAAATATTAATTAAATTACACCTCTATTTCTGAGGTGAGATACTATTTGACACCTCCAGGTTTGGCCAAAGTCCAAATGTTTGCCAGCATAATCTGTTAGAAAAGGTATGAGGGAAGCAGGCCTTCTCCTGCATGGCTGGTGAGAATGGAATAACAGTTCAAACCCTACAGAAGAGAATTCAGCACTGTGCTGCCAACATAGATATGCATTTTCTCATTCGCAGAGAAAAAGGAACACTCGTGCACTGCTGGTGGGAATGCAGACTGGTGCTGCCACTATGGAAGACAGTATGGAGTTTCCTCAAAAAGTTAAAAATGGAACTCCCATTTGACCCTGTGATCCCACTTCTAGGAATATATCCCAAGAAACCAGAAACACGAATCAGAAAGGATATATGCACCCATATGTTCATAGCAGCACAATTCACCATAGCTACGATCTGGAAACAGCCTAAGTACCCATCAGTAGAAGAATGGATTAGAAAACTGTGGTACATCTACACGATGGAATACTATGCTGCTCTAAAAAGGAAGGAACTCTTACCATTTGCAACGGCATGGATGGAACTAGAGAGCATTATGCTAAGTGAAATAAGCCAGTCAATGAAGGAAAAATACCACATGATCTCACTCATTCATGGATAATAAAGAAAATTATAAACTTATGAACAATAGTAGATACAGAGACAGAGCTGCCTCAAACTGATTTTCAAACTGCAGCGGGAAGGCCAGGGAGGGTTGGGTGGCAGGAGGGAGGGGGGTAAGAGATCAACCAAGGGACTTGTATGCATGCATATAAGCATAACCAATGGACACAAGATAATGGTGGGTAGGGAGGGCTGGGGGAAGTTCAAGGGGGAAATAAAGGTGACAAATGTAATACTCTTTGTAATATTTTAAGCAATAAAAAAATACAGACAAAAAAAAAGTAAAAACTGGAAGCATGAACAGATTGTCGAACCTCAAAGGGAAGGCAGGGGAGGATGGGTGGGAAGAGATCAACCAATGAACTTGAATACATGTATGCATAACCTGTGGACACAGACAATGGGGTGGTGAGGGTCTGGGGGTGGGGGTCAAAGCGGGCTGAAGAGGTTAATGGGGCAAAATGGAGGACCTACGTAATACTTCAACAATAAAGATTTAAAAGAGAAATAATTGTGCATAAATTCAAGTTTTTTTAAAAAAGTAAAACTGCATTTGGGGCCTTCAGAGTCACAGCCTGAAGTAGAAACAGTGCACAATGTCACAGGAATGAAGAAAGAGGAGAGGCTCAGAGGAAGGAAGGGGAACTCTTAGAAACAGAGGGGAGGGCTGTGAAGTCTTCCATGCTGTGTAATGATAGTTTGGACCAATTTCACCAAGTCATCAAGGAGTAGGGGACACTCAACTAACATTCGACTGACAAATTATATATTGAGGGCCTTGTACATATCGGATATTGGGGTGTAATTCAATAAATAAACTATAAGGAGACTCCCAGAGCCTGCCCTAGAAAAGATGAAGCAGATTAAGAACAAAGTCAGCGCTTCTTTTACATGAAGCTGAAAGGACACAGTGCAGCTCTACCAAATCCAGCTTAGCCTCTGTGAGTGCAAATATTAAAATAATACCTTATTGGAGGAAGGAAGATGGCGGCGAAATAGGCAGACGCGTGCCAGGTCGTGTCCCGGAGCAAATGCAGTGAGCAGCTGAAACTAATAACACCCATCCCGAATTGGCGAGAGTGCTCAGCTGGTGAGACGGTTTGCAGCCAGGAAGGGCAGAACTCCCCTGGAAAGGTAAAAAAAACCCCAGGGATTTGGGCAGGAAAGTTTGCCAGACCTCTGAGCCCAGAGGGTCGGAGGGAGACCGCGTGGCAGACAGCCGCGTCCCTTGGGACAGGCACAGCCCCTGACAGGGAAAGGCGATCCGCTGGATTCCTGGCGCCAGGGGATTTGAAAGCTGGGTTCTGTGATCACGGAGGACTGAGCCTAAAGGGGGCAGCCTGAAGAGCTGACCTGACCATGCAGTGCCCGTAAAAGAAGAGTTTACAGAAACCAAGCCCTCCCCGTTTCCGCGGCCGGCGTTTGTTTGTTTGTTCTCGCCGAACCCTGTTCATGGGACATTTCGGATACAGACACTGACCTGTGCTGAACAGAGGGAGAGGGTTCGGAGGAGTGGAATCCGGGGAGAGACTGAGGAGAGGCGGGGGGCCAGGAGAGGTGGAAGCGAATTGAGTGCTGAGACGCCCCTCAGCCCAGGACTGGGGCGGCCATTCTCTCTGGAGAGTGAGACTCCTCCCCCCAGCCCCCAGGCAAGGAGCACAGCCACACCCAGATTCCACCCTGAATGAGATCAAGGATTAAAATAATCTAATCAGCCCCTGGGAGTTAACAGGGTCTGACCTATAGAGGGATTTTCAATGCTGTATAGCCTCAGAGGCCAAGCCCAGAACACTGCCACCCAGAGGCTGAGCCACAAACTGACTCTTTGCTAAACACAAAATAAGGCGGGCTAGGAAAAAAATCCGGCCTGCTTTAAAATAAGGACTGTGGTTTACAACACAGAGGAACAGTGTATCGCAGGGAAACTCAACACTCTCCTGAATACCTGGCAGGACTAAAGGCAAGCCAGACTGAAGAATAGAAGAACCGAAGGACCTTCACTACTGCAATTTTTTTTTCTTTTTTCACCTTTTAACTAAGAAACCAATTTATTTTTATTTTTTTTATATTTTTTCCCTTTTGCTTCTTCTTTTTTTTTTTTTTCCTCTTTTTCCATCACCTGGTTTTACCCTTTTAATTACTACCTTCTTATTTTTAACCAGTATTATTACTGCTACCATTTTACCATCTTTTAAATTGCCATTTTATTTTCTCTTTATTTTATTTTGGGTTTAGTGTTCTCCATTCTATTTTCATCGTTATATTATTGGTGATTTCTAGTTTGCATCCATCTACAGGGAGTTGTTGCTGGAATTTGCTGGGATTAGTGGTGGTTCTATAGGAGTATTCTCATCATATAAAAAGTCTCTTCCCCTCTTCCACTTCATTCTCTCTTTTCACTCTTTTTTTTTTTTCTTTTTTCTCGCTTTTATTTTCCCCCCTTCTTTTTCCCAATTTCATTTCTGCACTCTTTTTTTTGGGGTCCATACTTTTCTTTTTTCTCTTTTATCTTTTTCTTTTCCTTCTGCCTTATCCCCTAATTCTCTTAATTCGGGTGGTCGCCTTTATTTGGGGTTATTAATATCGTGAATATATTTGTGTTTAGTGCCTGGTACGTGGTGCCTTGTTGTGTTGTATTTTGTGCCCTTAAATCAACGCAGCAGATCCAAGCAACAGCAATCTCCTGAGGACCATACCCTCTGCTAAGGAACAGCAGCTGTACGTGAAACCGCCCCCCACCAGCCAGAAGAGCCACCACAGCTGTGAACAGCACCCACCAGAGGAGCTGCCGCCAACTGAAGAGCAGCTGCTACCGCAACCGCTCGAAGAGCAACCACAGACCAAGGACTCACTGCCACCCAGGGAGCAGCCACTGAACGACTCAACGTCTAGATATGTCAGTGAGATCAAACATGGGTAGACAAAGAAACCCCCAAAGGAAAGAGAAGGAGGACTCTCCAGAAAAGCAGATAAGTAATACAGAGGCATGCAACATGACAGAAAAAGAATTCAGAATAAGGGTCCTAGAGTGCATAAACCGGATGGAGGAAAAAATCGACAACCTCTGCAAGAAGCAAGAAGAAACAGATGAAAAACTCAACAACTTAAGTAAGACCCAAGAAGAAATGAAGAGTGATATAGCTGCAATAAAAAACACCATTGAAAGTATCAACAGTAGACTAGGAGAAGCGGAGGACCGAATTAGTGAATTAGAAGACAAGGAAGCAAAACACACCCAAAATGTACTGCAATTGGAGAAAAAAATTAAAAGACAGGAGGAGAGCCTAAGGGAGCTTTGGGACAACATGAAACGAAACAACATACGAATAATAGGGGTACCAGAACAACAGAAAGATGAACAACAGAAGGATTAGAAAACCTACTCGAAGAAATAGTATCAGAAAACTTCCCTGAGGTGGGGAAGAAAAAAGTCACACAAGCCCAGAGAGTCCCAAACAAGGTGAACCCAAAAAGACCCACACCAAGACACATCATAATTACCATGGCAAATGTTCAGGACAAAGAGAAAATCTTACAGGCTGCAAGAGAGACGGAAAGTCACATACAAAGGATCTCCCATTAGATTATCAAATGATTTCTCAACAGAAACACATCAGGCCAGAAAAGAATGGACAGAAATTTACAAAGTGATGCAAAGCAAAGGACTGAATCCAAGAATACTCTATCTAGCAAGGCTATCATTCAAACTTGAAGGGGAAATAAGAAGCTTCACAGACAAAAAAGGGCTAAGGGAGTTTATCACCACTAAGCCAGCAATGCAAGGAATGCTAAAGGGTCTGGTATAAAAAGAAGAAATAAAAAGCTCAGAAAGAAAACAGCCACACACAAAAAGAAATGGCTACAAACAAGTACCTTTCAATAATAACTTTAAACGTAAACGGACTAAATGCTCCAACCAAAAGACATCAAGTGGCTGAATGGATAAAAAAACATGACCCATACATCTGCTGTCTACAAGAAACCCACCTCATTAGAAGGGACTCACACAGACTGAAAGTGAAAGGATGGAAAAATATCTTTCAGGCAAATGGAAAGGAAAAGAAAGCTGGGGTAGTAATACTTATATCGGACAAAATAGACCTCAAAGTGAAGGCCATAACAAGAGATAGGGAAGGACACTTCATAATACTAAAGGGATCAATACAACAAGAAGATATAACCCTGGTAAACATATATGCACCCAATACAGGAGCACCCAGATTTATAAAAAACTCCTGGAAGATATCAAAGGAGAGATCGACAACAATACAATCATAGTAGGGGACTTTAATACACCACTGACAGCACTGGATAAGTCCTATAGACAAACAATCAGCAAAGATACAGCAATCCTAAATGACTCACTTGATCAGATGGACTTAATAGACATCTTCAGAACACTTCACCCCAAAGCCAGGGAATATACGTTCTTCTCAAGTGCTCATGGGACATATTCAAAAATAGACCACATATTGGGTCACATGCAAAGTCTTCCGAAATTCAAGAAGATTGAAATCATACCAAGCATCTTCACAGACCACGATGGCATAATATTAGAAATAAACTACAATAAAAACAACCCAAAATACTCAAACACCTGGAAGCTGAATAGCATGCTATTAAATATTGATTGGGTTACCAATGAGATCAAAGAAGAAATTAAAAACATCCTGGAAACTAATGACAATGAAAACACAACAATCCAAAACCTATGGGACACAATGAAAGCAGTCCTGAGAGGGAAGTTTATAGCTCTACAGGCCTATCTCAAAAAACAAGAAAAAATGGTAGTAAATCATCTAACTCTACAACTCAAAGATTTAGAAAGAGAGCAACAAGAAAACCCCACAGTGAGCAGAAGGAAGGAGATAATAAAGATTAGAGCAGAAATAAATGACATAGAGACCAAAAAACCAATACAGAAAATCAATGAAACCAAGACCTGGTTCTTTGAAAGGATAAACAAGATTGATAAACCCCTAGCCAGACTCACCAAGAAGCAAAGAGAGAGGACTCAAATAAACAAAATCAGAAACGATAGAGGCGAAATAACAACAGACCCCACAGAAATACAAATGATTGTTAAAAAATACTTTGGACAGCTCTACTCCAACAAACTAGACAACCTGGAGGAAATGGACAAATTCCTAGAAAAATACAACATTCCAAAACTCAATCAGGAAGAATCTAAAAATCTCAACAGGCCAATAACTATGGAAGAAATTGAAGCAGTCATCAAAAAGCTTCCATCAAACAAAAGCCCAGGACCAGACGGCTTCACAGGGGAGTTTTACCAAACATTCAAGGAAGAACTAAAACCTATCCTCCTCAGACTACTACAAAAAATTCAAGAGGAAGGAACACTTCCAAGCTCATTCTATGAAGCCAGCATCACCCTAATACCAAAACCAGGTAAAGACAACACAATGAAAGAGAATTACAGACCAATATCCCTCATGAACATAGATGCCAAAATCCTCAACAAAATCTTAGCAAATCGTATCCAGCAGTACATCAGAAAGATCATACACCATGACCAAGTAGGATTTATCCCAGGGATGCAAGGATGGTACACTATCCGCAAATCAATAAACGTGATACATCACATAAACAAATTGAAAGAAAAAAACCACATGGTCATATCAATTGATGCAGAAAAAGCATTTGACAAAATTCAACACCCATTTTTGATAAAAACTCTCAGCAAGGTGGGAATAGAAGGATCATACCTCAACATAATAAGAGCCATATATGAAAAACCCACAGCCAACATCATACTCAATGGACAAAAACTAACACCATTTCCTCTAAAAACAGGAACAAGACAGGGGTGCCCCCTCTCACCACTCCTGTTCAACATAGTACTGGAAGTGTTAGCCATTGCAATTAGGCAAGAAGAAGAAATAAAAGGCATCCAAATTGGAAAAGAGGAAGTAAAATTGTCCTTATTTGCTGATGACATGATATTATACATACAAAACCCTAGAGAGTCCATCAAGAAGCTACTAGACTTAATACATGAATTTGGCAATGTAGCAGGATACAAAATTAACCCCAAGAAATCTGAGGCATTTCTATACACCAATAGTGAACTTTCAGAAAGAGAGATTATAAAAACAATCCCATTTACCATCGCACCAAAAAAATTAAGCTACCTAGGAATAAACTTAACTAAAGAAGTAAAAGACCTCTACTCAGAAAACTACAGGACGTTGAAAAAAGATATAGAGGAAGACATAAACAGATGGAAGAACATACCATGTTCATGGATTGGTAGAATCAACATCATTAAAATGTCCATACTACCCAAAGCAATCTATAAATTCAACGCACTTCCCATTAAAATACCAATGGCATACTTCATAGATCTAGAACGAACTCTTCAAAAATTCATCTGGAATAAAAAAAAGACCCCGAATTGCTGCAGCAATCCTGAAAAAGAACAAAGTAGGTGGGATCTCAATACCAGACATCAAGATGTATTACAAAGCCACTGTTCTCAAAACTGCCTGGTACTGGCACAAGAATAGGCATATAGATCAATGGAATAGAATAGAGAGCCCAGAAATTGGCCCGAACCAATATGCTCAATTAATATTTGACAAAGGAGGCAAGAACATACAATGGAGCCAAGATAGCCTCTTCAATAAATGGTGTTGGGAAAATTGGACAGATATATGCAAGAAAATGAAACTAGACCACCAACTTACACCATATACAAAAATAAACTCAAAATGGATAAAGGACTTAAATGTACGACAGGAAACCATAAAAATTCTAGAAGAATCCAAAGGCAACAAAATCTCCGACATATGCCGAAGCAATTTCCTCACTGATACAGCTCCTAGGACACTTGAAACTAAAGAACAAATGAACAAATGGGACTACATCAAAATAAAAAGCTTCTGCACAGCAAAAGAAACCATCAACAAAACAACGAGAAAACCCACTGTGTGGGAAAACATATTTGCCAATGTCATATCTGATAAGGGCCTAATCTCCAAAATTTATAGGGAACTCACACAACTTAACAAAAAGAAGATAAACAATCCAATCAAAAAATGGGCAAAGGACCTAAATAGACACCTTTCAAAAGAGGACATTCAGAAAGCCAAGAGACATATGAAAACATGCTCCAAGTCACTAATCATCCGAGAGATGCAAATCAAAACAACAATGAGGTACCATCTCACACCTGTCAGACTGGCTATCATCAACAAATCAACAAACGACAAGTGCTGGAGAGGATGTGGAGAAAAAGGAACACTTGTGCACTGCTGGTGGGAATGCAGACTGGTGCAGCCACTATGGAAGACAGTATGGAGTTTCCTCAAAAAGCAACAAATGGAACTCCCATTTGACCCTGTGATCCCACTTCTAGGAATATATCCCAAGAAACCAGAAACACCAATCAGAAAGGATATATGCACCCCTATGTTCATAGCAGCACAATTCACCATAGCTAAGATCTGGAAACAGCCTAAGTGCCCATCAGTAGATGAATGGATTAGAAAACAGTGGTACATCTACACGATGGAATACTATGCTGCTCTAAAAAGGAAGGAACTCTTACCATTTGCAACGGCATGGATGGAACTGGAGAGCATTATGCTAAGTGAAATAAGCCAGTCAATGAGCGAAAAATACCACATGATCTCACTTATTCATGGATAATTGAGACCATTATAAACTTTTGAACAATAATAGATACAGAGGCAGAGCTGCCTCAAACAGAGTGTCAAACTGCAACGGGAAGGCCTGGGAGGGTTGGGGGGCGGGAGGTAGGGGGGTAAGAGATCAACCAAAGGACTTGTATGCATGCATATAAGCATAACCAATGGACATAAGACACTGGGGGATAGGGGAGGCTAGGGGACTGTCTTGGGCGGGGGGGAAAAATGGACACATATGTAATACCCTTTGTAATAAAAAATAAAATTAAAAAAAAAAATAATACCTTATTAAAGTATTAAAAAAAAACCCAGCCAAATGCCAAACCAGACAGGATGAAACACTGCTGGGGCAGCAGGGATAAACTGGGATGCATGGCTACTCTATTTATAAGGATAAAATTATACATAAGAAAATTCCATGTTGAACTATAAATTCACTGCCTGTAAATGGTGGTAGCTACAGTTGTTTTGGCTTACCTGAAAGCTCAGATTGAGAGAATCATTTATTTCTCAAATCCAGATAGAATCATTATTTTCGTTAAGGGCCAAGCAATTTAACTACTTTATAGCTTTCATTTACTTAGTCATTTATTCCACATTAAGCATCAAGTATTTTCTTTACAAAAACACTAGGTTGTCCACAGAGATAAATAAAGCAAAAAATGGCTATTAAAAATAAATAAATAAATAAATAAATAAACTATATTATAAATCCCAGATATCTATACTTATATATGATACATACTTCTCACATATGTTCTTCCATTTATAAGTTACCATATTCAAGTTGCTAGTATTTTGTTGAGGATTGTTATGTCTATATTCATAAAGGATATTGATTGAAGTTTTCTTTTCCAGTAATATCTTTGACGGATACTGACCTCATGGAATGAATGGTGAAGTACTTCTGCCTTTCTTATTTTTTTTAAAGTGTTTACAGTGTAATGGTGTTAATTCCTTAAATTTTTAGTAGAATTCACCAGTGAAGCCATCTGGAACTAGACTTTTACTTTGATGGTAATATTTTATTTTAATTACTTATGTACCTGCTTGTTATATGTATATTCAGATTTTATTTCTGAATAAAATCACTTTGAGTCACTTTCAGTAGTTAGTGTCCTCCTAGGAATCGAATGTACAGCACAAAAAGCAAAGGAAGAAAAGACAATTTGGCTTTTTGTGCAGTTGGCTCACAGCCTCCAGCGGCAACACTGTCAGGTCCCACCTTAGCTTTTGAGCCAAAGCCATGCCCTTCCCAGGCCCAGCTCAGCAGAGCTCTCAGTGTCTGCCCCAGTTGGACGTAGCTATGGGTCAGTCTTTGCCCCCAGAACTCTCTGCTGAGTTGGCACAGGCTTCATCAGACCTGAGGATCTCTGTCTAACCAGCCCCCTCTTCTCTTTCCCTTTGTAATGTCTGATCTGTAGGTAAGTCTGAGGCTTCCTCTGCCAGGTGGAGCCGTGGCACCTACTGACCAAATACCTGAGGGCCAAGCACAGGCACAGCAGGGCCTGGGACTGCTGGGCCGGCTGCAGAGTGGATGGTGTGTGGCCCCGCTGCTGGAAGCCCTGCTCCTGCTCTGCCTGCTGCTCCCAGGCTCAGGCCCTACACCACAGGCCTACAAGGCAGGTAACCTGGCAGGAAAGGAATCGTGGAGCTGAGCAGAAATAAAACCTCATTCGTTAAGGGATCCTGTAGCTTCAGACACAGTTTCAATGACAGAAAACTGAACACTATCAACTTTGCAAAGACCCAAAGTTCACTTTTTTAAGTGTTTAATTCTCCTGTTTGACACTAGAGGTACACAGTTTTAAAATAAATTTGTCTAACTATAAAATATGCTTAAAACCTTTTAGTACTGTCCATGCATCTTTCCTCTCTTAAAAAATAGTGAAATGGCTGGTAGTTTTAAGTAGAAAGTGAATTCACCACAAAGGGAAAATAACCACTTTTATTTTGAGCTTTTTAAAAAATTTGGACATTGTCTTAGTCCATTAGGGCTTCTAAAAAATATTATTATCACAGGCAAAGAGGCTTAAAAGGAACAGAAATGTGTCTTCCACCCTCTGGAGGTTAAAAGCTCAGGATAAGGTTGCCTCATAGGTTCTGGTGAGGGCTCTCCTGGGGTTGCAGACTGACAACTTCCACTTGTGTCCTCAGTAGAAGGGATGAGCCAGCTCTCTGGGGCCTCTTTAAAAGGGCACGGATCTCAGTAACGAAGAACCTCCTGATGGTATCCTAATAACATCCTCTGGGCATTAGGTTTTTTATTTATTTTTTAATAAAAAAATCTTTATTTTTAAGAGTATTACAGATGTTCTCCTTTCTTCCCTCACTGTCCCCCTCTACCTGGTTCCCACCCCATCCGAGGCCTTCATCACCCCATCGTCTGTGTCCATAGGAATGCATATCCTATCTAATAAAAGAGAAACATGGTAATTGGCGTACGACTGCTACCCTTCCCATTGGCTAATCAGGGCGTTATGCAAATTAACTAACAGCCAAGATGGCGGCCGGCAGCCAGGCAGCTTAAACTGAACGTGAGGCTTGCTTGCTTCAGTGATGGAGGACTGCAACGTTCCCCGCCTGCCTTACTGGCCTCTGAGCTTGCAGTTTAAAAAACATTGTAACAAATATAGAAGCTAAACAAAACCCCAGAAACCAGCTTTCAGAGAGCTGGGATCTCAGAGCTGGAGTTGATACAGAGTTTCAATTATAGAACTGAAACAAACCAGATATCTGTTTTCAGGAGTTGAGGCCTCAGAGCTGGAGCCAAGCCTCAGAGCTAAAGCTGGCCTAGAATAAAAAAGAAAAAAGGGAGCAGTTGGGAGCTTCAGTCCCAGCCTGAAAACAGCCCTCAGCCCCTCACCCAGGCTGGCCAGACACCCCAGTGGGGACCCCCACCCTGAAGGGTGTGTGACCAGCTGCAAACAGCCATCATCCCCTCATCCAGACTGGCGAGGCACCCCAGTGGGGACCCCCACCCTGATCCAGGACACCCTTCAGGGCAAACCAGCTGGCCTCCACCCATGCACCAGGCCTCTATTCTATATAGTAAAAGGGAAATATGCCTCCCAGCACCGGGATCAGTGGAGCTGAGAGGCCTCCCGGCACCGGGATCAGCGTGACAGGGGGCAGCACCCAAACCCCCTGATCACCCTGCAGCTCTGTGTGTGACAGAGGGCAGGGCCACAACCTCTCTATTGGCCCTGCTCTGTTAGTGACAGGGGAAGGTGCCCCAACCCCCTGATCGGCTCTGCTCTGTGCCTGATAGGGGGAGCTCCCCAACCCCCTGATTGGCTCTGCTCTGTGGGTGACAGAGGGCAGCGCCCCAACCCCGTCCCCTCAACGGGCCTGCACTGTGTGTGATGGGGTAGAGCCATAACCTCCTCATCGGCCCTTCCCTGAGTGTGACAGTGGCGGCGCCCCAACCCCCTGATAGGCCCTACTCTATGGGTGATGAAGGGCGGCGCCCCAACCCCCTGATCCACCCTGCTCTGTGTGTGACAGGGGGCAGTGCTCCAACTCCCCTATCGGCCCTACTCTGTGAGTGACAGGGGGGAGCTCCTCAACCCCCTGATGGGCCCTGCTCTGTGCGTGACAGAGGGTGGCACCACAACCTCCCCATCAACCCTGCCTTGAGTGTGACCTCCCAATCCGCCCTGCTCTGTGCATGACAGGGGGAGGTGCCCCAATCCCCAATCGACCCTGCTCTGAGCCCAACCAGGGGCTGCACCTAGGGATTGGGCTTGCCCTCTGCCACCCGGGAGCAGGCCTAAGCCAGCAGGTCGTTATCTCCCGAGGGGTCCCAGACTGCGAGAGGGCACAGGCTGGGCTGAGGTACCTCCCCTCCCCCTGAGTGCACAAATTTTTGTGCACCGGGCCTCTAGTATGTATATAAGATCTGTGGTTAATCTCTTCCAGCCCCCTACTCCCCTTAACTCTGAGATTCCTCACTCTGTTCCATGTTTCCATGCCTCTGGTTCTATTTTATGCATCAGTTTATTTTGTTCATTAGATTTATTGTTTGTTTATTATGACTTATAGATTCAATTATTGATAGATATGTATTTATTGCCATTTTATTGCTCATATTTTTCATCTCTTTTTTTTCTACGTTTTCTTCCTTTTCTTAAAGAATACTCTTCAATATTTCATGCAATACTGGTTTGATGAACTCCTTTAGCTTTTTCTTGTCTCTGAGGCTCTTTATCTGTCCTTCAATTCTAAATGAGAGCTTTGCTGGGTAGACTAATCTTGGTTGTAGGTCCTTGCTATTCATCACTTTGAGTATTTCTTGCCATTCCCTTCTGGCCTGCAAAGTTTCTGTTGAGAAATCAGCTGACAGCTATATGGGTGCGCCCTTGTAGGTAACTAATTGCTTTTCTCTTGCTGCTTTTAAGAGTCTCTCTTTGTCTTTAGCCTGTGGAATTTTAATTATGATGTCTTGGTGTGGGCCTCATTGGGTTCCTCTTGTTTAGGACTCTCTGCACTTCCTGGACTTATAAGTCTATTTCTTTCACCAGGTAAGGGATCTTTTCTGTCATTATTTCTTCAAATAGGTTTTCAATCAATCTCTCTCTCTCTCTCTCTCTCTCTCTCTCTCTCTCTCTCTCTCTCTCTTCTCCTTTTGGAACCCCCATAATGGGAATGTAGGTATGCTTGAAGTTGTCCCAGAGGCTCCTTACACTTTCTTCATATTTTTGGATTCTTCTTTTTGCTCTTCTTATTGGGTGCATTTTGCTTCCTTGTATTCCAAATCACTGATTTGATTCTAAGAATCCTCTACTCTACTGGTGAATCCCTGTAAATCATTCTTTATTTCAGTTAGTATATACTTAATTTCTGACTGGTCATTTTTCATATCTTTGATATTCTCACTAAGATCCTTAAAAGTTCACTATGTCCCTTAGAACTCTCATCAATTTCTTTGAAGTTCTCATAAAGTTCCTTGAAACTCTTATTAAGATCCTTGAGTAACCTTATAAACATTGTTTTGAACTAGTTTGCTTGCTTCCATTTCTTTTTTTTTCTTTTTTCTTTTTTTTAACATGTTTCTTTGTCTCCACATTTTGGCTGCTTCCTTGTATTTGTTTTTATATATTAGGTAGAGCTGTTATGTCTTCTGGAATTGCCTTATGTATTAGGACTCCTGTAGGCCCAGTAGCACAATCTCCCAGGTCACCTGAGCTGGGCACTCTAGGTGTGCCCCTATGTGGACTGTGTGCACAGTCTTGCTATAGTTGAGCCTTAATTGCTGTTGGCATCACTGGGTGGAATTGAACTCCAGGCCAATTTGCTGTGAGGACCTGCTACAATGACAGTGGAAGAGATGCTGTTCAGGAGACACCCGTAAGGAGCAGGACCTGCTTCAGTGGGGCTTTGGTGCTCACTGAGTCTGCCCCTTGAGTGTGTCACTTGTGGATGCATAGAGTTGTAGCCTGGTATGCCTGAAGCTGTCCACCAGGTGCATTGGCTTTGATTCCTCCCAGGAGGCGCACAGTCAGCCACAGCCTGGGGCCACCCAGCAGCAGCTACAGAGAGATCTGCTGATGGCTGCTACTTGTAATGGGCTAGGAAATGCCCAGGCAAGGCCCAGCTGTGAAGCAAGGCGAACCGGTGCTAGTGCCAGGTCTTGGGCCTTTTCCTGATAGGTTGCTTCTTATATAACAAACTTTAGCAAAGTCTGAAGCCTGTGACAAGACAGGCCATTCATATGGAAAAGCTGCTGCAAACAGCTTGGGTGAGGCCCTAAATTGGATAGGGCAGGGTCTCGAGGAATCACCAGGGTGGATGGAACAGTATGGGTCATACTGATGGAAACTCAGGTGTGGCTAGCAGTCAGCTCTGTGATGGGGTGGTCCCAGCACAGGAACACCTGGGACTCCAGAGCCTAGATTTTTATCATCCATGAAACAGATGTCAGCGTCATACATGTCATTGTTGACTTCTGGTGCATCAGTTTATTTATTACTTCAGTGACTTATTACAAAAGAGATAAATGAAACAATATTGAAAATAGCACAGTTTTCAATGTTCTGGCATTCATTATTGTTTATGTCTTTCCAAAATGAAATAGAATTTGGGGAAAATCACATATAAAGTCTTCTATCTGGGTTCTTATTCAAAAAAAAAAGAAAGAAAAAGAAAAAGTAGCCCCTCTCTGCTCTTTGAGGAGTGAGGGAGTGTCTGGAGCTTTGGAAGAAGCTGCAGAGCACCGAGGTGAGGCTAGTGGCTATACCATCAGGTTTGACAGGGGATGGGCCAGCCCACAAACATTTTTCAAGGCCGCACCATTGGAAAACCGGATGACATCCTTGGGTTGTGTTAGCAATAATACACACATAAATACATACATACATATATAAGTACATAAATAAATGTTTTTTATTTCTATTTCTAAATGTGACAGAACACATTAAAGAAAGCTATCATCTCTATACCAGCCATGCAGATCATGGGACTATGTGCTTAGCTTTGAGGTCAATAGGGGTTAAGGGCCCAGGGAGGCTCATGGTGGGCTGCTGGGTTAGAGTGAGCTGCAGTGAGTTAGGATCTGTGAAGAATTACTAGAAAAATGTCCATTGTTAATTCCCACTTTTAGCATCCTCAGCAGCCATGCTGGGTCCACACAGGGGCCCTGAGCCTGGAAGGGGTTCTCTGGAGGTCCTGAGAGGCCAGGTAAAAGCTGGCATTGGAGGCAGGGGGACAGATGATCCTTAATATCATCTGATGAAAAACACTTCATGAGGTCTGAGAGATAATCATCATGAATTTCCTCTGATTTGAAGAGACAAATAATCTACTGAGAGTTGAGTGATTTCTTAAGAAAAAAAAAGATGATGAAATCAGAGCTGGAACTTATTTTCCTTACTGGCCCCTTTGGCCATTTTCACCAAGCTAAGCTTTCCATCCAATGTAAACTGCTTCTTTATTCACCTGCCTATCCATTTTACACTACATATATGTCCTCAACTGTCATAACTTAGCTCTTTGAGAATATGGTGATATCACTCTCCTAAGACAAAATAAACTACTGTTATCAATTCCAAAATGAAATGGCATAGTTTAAAATATTTTATATTTTTTAAATTAAGAGACTTTCTGATGAAGTCTTTGAGAGTATAATGCCATGAACAAGGTCATATTTAATTAACTGAATTCCAAGAGCATTTTGAATTACACCTTGAAATGTCCCTGCTTGGGCCTCACATTGACTAAGATACTACGTTAGGTCTAAAAAATGTACAGGTCTCAGAGATCAAGTTCTATTGTGAAAATACATATTTATAAAATAAGATTTTTTAAATCCAAATAATCAAAGGCTGCAAGACTAATTTACCAAAACTTTAGCTCTGGAGAGTTCATGTCTTTTCAGCACACTTGATAATACAAAGATGACAACGGTACCTGTCTCTTCAAATTGTTGAGTTATTCAATATTTTGGTGTTCAACCATTTACAGAATATTCTCAGAGAGCTTCATGATAGGATGGCAATTGCACAGAGAATGGCATCAAATACCCGGTAGTTTGTCAGTTGTCTGGGAAGGATAGTCAAATCTGGGTGCTTGATTATTATTCCTGTGAAAATATCATAATGAAGATGGCAGGTGTTTACATAAAATGCAAAGAGAGGGACTAAGTGTCATATGACATCTCCAATCTGATTCTCACACTGTGCTCTCAATAATTTGAAGCATATATTCTTAAAGAGGTTTAATAGCTTCTCCTCATGGTCAAGAGCATTTCTTCAGTGATTTTCTTTTTCAGAAACTTTGCTTCTGACCTTTTTGCCTTTGTCTCCTTTAGAAAACACAGTGCCTGACATGTAAAATAGGATCAACAAATGTGTGGGAAATGAATGATGAAATTGAACTACCCGTACCCCTCTATATACAAGGTTCCTAGTTATCTAGTTATGGATTTCTAACCATTGTATGACATTCTAGCATCAGTATCTTCTTATAAAATAGCTACAATCCACCACTCTATCTAGTAAAGTGTTATTTTAGCCTGTGTCTTAAAGTACTTTCCCCCTTGACTTCAAGATTAGGCCCTATGACCTCACTTATTTAAATTGGATGCTATGACAAAATAAATCAATTTTATGTTTAATGAGTATAAAACAGCACCACCGCCTATAAGAACCTCCTTGATTTGCACACATACCAAATAAAACTATTAGAACTGACCAACACAATGTGGGGGCCTAAGCCCATATTGTGTTCCTCATCTCGCTTTGCAATGTAATTGTTCTATGTTCACTGCTCCAGCCTTAAATGTGCAGCCAGTTGACAAGTGGAGAAACTATAGACCTGCCACCACAATAAACTGACACATAATGCTCCACTGCCTCTAAGTTCCACAGAACTGGTCTGTCAGATGGTAGAGAAGGGGCAGCCAGCACCCAGAGCTGGGGACCCCATCAAAGTCATGTCCTTTGAGTTTGTCTGCCAGGCCTTCTGTGGACCAGCAGTGCCTGTCTATACCGAGTGAGCAGGAACATTCTAGAAGCAGAGCCTGGAGAAGGGCCCTGGGGAGTAGGGCTAGGGAAGTGCTTCTGGAATGGGTGCTGAGGGGGGTGGCTGTTGTCATAGGAACTTTCTTGTGTCACAGGGGCTGTTTCTAAATCTGGAGGGCCCATCACTACCTGCATAGCCTCTTCCCCTAAATATTGCTTATTTTAACAAGTCATACAGAGGAAATGGGAGAGGGCATGGCAGCCAGCAGGCTCTTACAGGGAGCTTCCCTTTAATGGGACACAGTGCACCACCCCCTGCTGATCTCTGGGTCCTGTTTGCAGCACTTTTGCTGCCCACCCCCAGGTATAACCCAATCTGCAGAAGGTGGTGCACGGGGCCCGCTTGGCACTCCCCTGTCTTTTTCCTTCTCAGCAGTCCCATGCCCTGGAATATTAGGCCTCCAGTGGGCTTCCTGTGTCCCACCTGTACAGAAAGCTCATACTTCCAGAGGCCAGCACACACCTTCCCAAGGCCACCCAACACCCACAGCACCACTCCAGGTAAGAGGACACAGGCCTAGTTACAGCCACCCATTGCTGGTGTGACCTCACACGGTTACCCTACTTCTGGGCTCACCCATGGAGTAAAGGGGACTAGGATGGTGGCACTGGGGGCAACACCAGGTGTATAGTGAGGGGAACAGGAATAGGAAGCACTAGTCCTGAGCCCACAGCCCAGCACATTCCACAGTGCTCAGGGTTTTCCAGCTAATTGCCTACTGCTTAGACCATTAGATCTTCTTGGAGTCTCACAGGTTTCATGCAGCTGCAGGAATATTCTCATGCTGCCGGGAGCTGGTCCATCCTTGCTGTTTCAAGGGACTTGGCATATATGGCATACTGTTCTTAATATATTTGCTCACCTTCTTGGCACTATGTGTTTTAACCAAGGTCACCTCTCCGAGAAAGGTTGTTTCCCCAGGTAGAGATTTTCCCCTGAAGTTAGGGAGGGAATAAAACCCCTTCACTAAGTGCCAGGTGGGTAATTAATCTCTTTAACTACAAACAATCATGCTTAAGCTACATAATCTTTACTCCCTGGAATGGAGATAAGAAACACCCTAACCTTTGGAATAGAGATTGATAGGATTGAATCAACTGGTATAAATACAGATGTAACAAGACAACAAGACACAGAACTTAGAAGACAGAGACAGAACTTAGAAGACAGAACCTACACAGAACCGAGAGACAGAAGAACTTCACTGGAGAGAAAATGGCAAAGGATCCTGGACAGAACCTGGCTACAGAACTTGGTTGGAGAACCTAGACAGAACCTGGCTGAAGAACCCGGCTACAGAACCTGGCGACCGAACCTGGCTGGAGAACTTAAACCGAACCTGGCTGGAGAACCTAGAGAACATGGCTACAGAACCTGGCTGGAGAACCTGGCTGGAGAACCTAGCAAGAGAACATGGACACAGAACTTGGCTGGAGATTGTGGCTAGAGATCCTGGCAAGGCTGCTGATCAACTGAACGCTGTCTCTGTGTCATTCCTTCTTCGCCGACTCCGTCCACACCTTTGGGGACCCCTGGACCTGCTGGCGCTGGACCCCGGCATATGGCGCCCGCACAGGGACCCTTAGGTAAGCACCCCGCACTCGGGACGGATAGGACTCCACTGTAGGAACAGGGTGGATAGTCTTCGCCGACTCCGTCCACACCTTTGGGAACCCCTGGAACAGGATTCCCATAGGTAAGCCCCCCCATTGAGAACCCCCACATTCGGGACGGATAGGACTCCCTGCAAACCCCCCTATAGAGGATAAGTAGGGTAAGAAGGTGGATAGTACAGAACTTAGATTGAGAAGATTGTCATACTGAGTCCAAAGAAAGAAGACTCTGTATTGATCTTTACATTAAGAAGATGTGCCATACTGAGTCTAAAGAAAAAAGACTCAGTATTGATCTTTTAACGCATATGCTTGCTAGCAGAGGAGTTAAGGTTACTCCCAGTCAGATGGAACATTTTATACAAGAAATATGTCCATGCTTTTCTGAGGAAGGAAAGGTAAATGTAGAGGCATGGGAGAAGGTAGGCCCAAGGAGCCTTATCCTTAACCCCACTGCAGCCTTTCCACCCTGGGAAAGTGCAGGATTGGCAAGCTCTCCCTGGGGTGATAGATCAGGCCTCAGGTAATAGCAGAAAGCGCCAATCCTACTCTTAAAATGGATACAAGAGAGCATTTGGGGTTTTTTCTTTTTAATGCCTGCTTTTAAAAAATAAAAAAGGGGGATTTGCCGGGAGCTGGTCCATCCTTGCTGTTTCAAGGGACCTGGCATATATGGCATACTGTTCTTAATATGTTTGGTCACCTTCTTGGCACTATGTGTTTTAACCAAGGTCACCTCTCCGAGAAAGGTTGTTTCCCCAGGTAGGGATTTTCCCCTGAAGTTAGGGAGGGAATAAAACCTCTTAATTAAGTGCCAAGCGGGTAATTAATCACTTTAACTACGAACAATCATGCTTAAGCTACATAATCTTTACTCCCTGGAATGGAGATAAGAAACGCCCTAACCTTTGGAATAGAGATTGATAGGATTGGAATCAACTGGTATAAATACAGATGTAACAAGACAACAGGAGACAGAACTTAGATGAAGATCCTAGAGACAGAACTTAGGACACAGAACTTAGAGACACAGAACTTAGAAGACAGAACCTACACAGAACCTAGAGACAGAAGAACTTCGCTGGAGAGAACATGGCAAAAGATCCTGGACAGAACCTGGCTACAGAACTTGGTTGGAGAACCTAGACAGAACCTGGCTGAAGAACTCGGCTACAGAACCTGGCTACAGACCTTGGTTGGAGAACCTAGACAGAACCTGGCTGAAGAACCCGGCTACAGAACCTGGCAACCGAACCTGGCTGGAGAACCTAAACCGAACCTGGCTGGAGAACCTAGTGAGAGAACATGGCTACAGAACCTGGCTGGAGAACCTAGAGAATGTGGCTGGAGAACCTAGCAAGAGAACATGCACACAGAACTTGGCTGGAGATTGTGGCTAGAGATCCTAGCAAGGCTGCTGATCAACTGAACACTGTCTCTGTGTCATTCCTTCTTCGCCGACTCTGTCCACACCTTTGGGGACCCCTGGACCTGCTGGGGTTGGACCCCAGCATCATGCCACTTGATGGATGAGAAAATTGAGCCTCCCCAGGGGCCCAGCTGGAGAGAGGAGGGGAGATTCTCAGTTTTTCCATCTTAACTTCTTAACTTCGCCCCACTGCGCACCTGTTCCACAGGAGACCCCTGAGTACACATTGTCTCATGACCTTGTCCTTCCGGAAACTACTCCATTCTCCCCCAAATAGCCCACACCTTTCCTCTGACATGACATAGGACTTGCTATGAGTCTGTATAGCAAACAGACTCACGTTCAGGCACCAGCACAATCCCTCTGTCTGCTGAATCTTATGTGAGAGAAGTATCCAGAAATCACAATAACTAAACTACAAAACAAGGGACTGTAATGCCAGGAGATATGGGTACTGTGGCATTGAGTGAAGGAGCCACTTATGAACAAGGCAGACAATAAATAGTTTGATTTTCCGAAAACAGCAGAGGGGAGCCTGCTTTCTCGTGGTTTGATATGATAATATGTCATCATGATAAAATCAGGCTCATGTAAAATGAATTCTATTCATTTCCTTCAACCCCCTGCCTGAACTAGACCCTCCTATTGTCCTGCCAATGCTGTTGCAACTTCAGCTTGCACACTGCTTGCCACTCTCTGATGATACCTGGCCCCATTAGGGAGAACATTAGAATTTTCCTTTTAGAGAAGGAATCTGCCTCCATTCTTGATCCTCCCATTTTGCCTACTCTGACACCTTTGCCTGGTCCGAGATTGACCTGCACCTGATTCCTGCAAGTCTGCCATGCTTCCCCAGTCTTTTCCTAGGCTTTATTCAGTCCTGTTAATATTTTGTCTGTGACTCATTTTAGCATCTACATCAAAAGTCTGTCACTCTCCCAGGACACTTTGTTAATTTCTACCTAAAAGACACACATCTCCCCTGCCGCCTGACACATTCAGAAGACGGTCCAGAACTACTTACTACCCTGCATCTTTGCTAACGTAACGTGAGTTTGATTGACTTTCTGTGTCAGGCTCCATTTGGGTCACACTGATAATCGACTCAGTAAAACACCAGATTATTTTTACAATGAAATGCTCAAATTCAGAGCAACTCCTGCCCCCTGCAGTTTTCTCTTTGAATAATCTTTTCATAGAAAAACATGCACTCGGGATTTTACAGTACAACTGTCTGCGTTGGTTTCGAGGCAGGCTTCCAGCCTGTCTATGTCAGTTGTGGCCTTGACCATGGGACGGACACATATGTGCAGCCCAAAAGGCTGTGGATGTATTTAGAATAATCACCTTCCCTCCTTCGGAATCAAGAAGAATACAACTGCAAAAGGAGCTGCCTTTCGGCCTTAGCTCCACGGTAATTGTGTGACTTTGGGCGGATCATTTGTTGCTCAGTTTTCGAATATTTTAATCAAAATTTTAAAACCTATCTTAATTTAGAAGAATTTAAATAATAAACAGGAAAGAACTTAGAACACAAAGGGCCATCTAAAATAGAAAAGGTATCAGAGAATTGGAGAAGGTTTAGCAAGGGCCAGAGTATAATTTTCCAGAGTCCAGGACAGCGTATGGGAGAGGGTGGTGAGGAAATGCTCTTCTCTAAGCTTAAGGCAAAAGAAGGGAGGGGGGCAGAAGTGGGAGGAATGGGAAAAAGAATGGAAGAAAAGAAGGGACAAAATGGCAGTGAAATAGAGGGATGTGTCCCGAACCTTGTCCCAGAGCAGACAGAACAAACAACTAAATCGAATAACATCCATCCCAATGTGGCGAAGTAGACACGGCTGGTGAGAAAATTCACAGCCGGGAAGGGCAGAGGTCACCTGGAGAATGGTAAATTCAGGGATCTGGGCTGTGGGGAGCTGCAGAGCCTCCGAGCCCAGAGGGTCAGGGGAAACCGCAGGGCACTGAGACACGTCCCTTGGGTCAGGCACAGCGTCGGACTGTGAAAAGGAGGTCCACAGGACTGCCAGTGGCAGGGGATTCTAGATATGGGCCCACAGTCACGACATACTGAGTCCAGAGGGGGCATTCAGGGCGGCTCCCAGACAGCGAGGAGCCAGGAAGAGAGGGGCTCGCAGAGGCGCAGCTCTTTCCCCTCTTTGTGGCCTTTGCTTTTCTTCACTGAACCTAGTTCATAGGACCTTTCAGATACGGACACTCACCCGTGGCTGGGGTGCAGGAGGAAGTGCGGACTGGTGGAGTCTGGGGAGAGGCTAGGGTGAGGAGAGGACCCAAGAGAGGTGGCCACAAGTCTGGCGCTGAGTCACACCTGATGCACAGAACCTGGGTAGCCATTTCTCCTGAAGAGATAGCCCCTCCCTGCAGTCTCCAGGCAACCAATACGGCCACACCCAGACTACGCCCTGAGTGATACAAAGGAAAAAAAATCTGAATAGTCCCTGAGAGTCCATAGGGACTGGCCTAAAGAGAGGCCTTCAGTCCCAGCAACAGGAAACTGAGAAACGGCAGACAGTACAGAAGAGTGGGATCTTAAACCAGCCAAAGGAACAACACTTCACTTTTTCATTTTTATTTTATTATATTTTATTATTATTTTGTTATCTTTTTTCTTTTCCTTTTTTCATTTGTTTATTTTTATTTCTTTTCTCATTATTTTCCATCATTCTAAATTATTTTTATTTGTTTTATCCTATTTTTAATCAAGTTTAAAAATTTTTAAATTATTACTATTTTCTTCTCTTTCTATTTCTTCTTATCCACTCTTCCACTTTCTACTTCCACTATACTGAACTGAGGTCTTCTCACATTCATCCAATTCTTAACCTTACTTTCCGTATATAAGAGTCTGCCCCCACCCTCTTTACTGGGAATTTGGTGTTTGTATGGTTTGCTTTACCTGTTTGTTCTCTGGTGTTTTCTCCATATAGATCCATTCCTATGGTGCGACATAACAAGATTTTTGCCGTCAGAACCCACCTACATAGGCACCTACATCACTCATATGGAGCACATACACAGCAGTACATAGTGAAGCTGAAAAAAAAATTTTTTTAAGAGAGATAATGATTCCTGACCTTTACTTGTGGTAAATAAATAATAAAAAACATAAAGCACATATGTTTCAACATATGTACATACATTGAAATAATGGAACTTATTTTTTATAAATAAACTAGTGGCCTGGTGCACGAAATTCATGCGGGGGAGGAGGGGGCAGATGTCCCTCAGCCCGGCCTGCACCCTCTCCAATCTGGGACCCCTGGAAGGATGTCCTACTGCTGGTTTACAGGGATCGAGCCTAAACTGGCAGTCAGATATCCCTCTTACAATCCAGGACTGCTGGCTCCTAACCGCTTACCTGCCTGCCTGCCCAATTGCCCCTAACCACTCTGCCTGCCAGCAGCTCGCCCCAACTGCTCCCCACCACTGGACTGCTCACCCCCAAATGCCCCCCCACCAGCCTGATCACCCCCAACTGACCCCTGCCAGCCTGCTCACCCCCAACTGGCCCCACTGCTAGTCTGCTCACCCCCAACTGCCCCCCCCACTGGCCTGATCACCCCCAACGGCACCCCCTACCAGCCTGATCACCCACAACTGCCATCCCATCCTGGCCTGATCACCCAAAACTGCCCCCCCCCTTGGTCTCTAACCACCTCTACCTTGGCCCCGCCACCATGGCTTTGTACAGAAGAAAGTCTGGAAGGTCTCCTGGAATGTCTCCCAGTCTAATTATCATATTACCCTTTTATTAGTATAGAGGCCTGGTGCACGGGTGAGGGCTGGCTGGTTTCCCTGAAGGGTGTCTCGAATCAGGGTGGGATTCCCTTGGGGCACGGGGTGGCTGGGGTGAGGGGCCTGTGGTGGTTTTCAGGCCAGCCACACCCCCATGGAGTGAGGGTACCCGCTGAGGGGCGTGGCCAGCCTGGGTGAGGGGCTGATGGCTGTTTGCAGGCAGGCCATGCCCCCCAGCAGGGACCCTCACCCTATGGGGGCATGGACAACCTGGGTGAGGGGCTGAGGGTTGTTTTCAGGCTGGCCAGAGCCCCTTCAGGGTAGGGAGTCCCACTGGGGTGCCTGGCCAGCCTGGTTGAGGGGCTGAGGGCCGTTTTCAGGCTGGCCACGACCCCCAGCAACCCAGGCTTCCAGCCACTCCTTCAGCGGCGGCCAGGGAGGGCAGGAAGCTTGGCTTCCTCCATTGCCAAGGGCACCCAAGCCTCCAACTCCGTGGATGACGCCATCTTTGTTGGGTTAATTTGCATACTTACCCTGATTGGCTGGTGGGCATAGCAGAGGGATGGTAAATTTGCATGTTTCCCTTTTATTAGTATAGACTAGAGGCCCGGTGCACAAAAATTTGTGCACTTGGGGGGGAGGGGGTGGTCCCTCAGCCTGGCCTGTGCCCTCTCGCAGTCTGGGACCCCTCGGGAGATAACGACCTGCTGGCTTAGGCCCGCTCCCGGGTGGCAGAAGTCAGGCCCAATCCCTAGGTGCAGCCCCTGGTCGGACTCAGAGCAGGGCCGATTGGGGAGTTGGGGCGCCGCCCCCTCTCATGCACAGAGCAGGGTCAATCAGGGGGTTGCGGAGCTCCCCCCTGTCACGCACAGAGCAGGGCTGATCAGGGGGTTGAGGAGCTCGCCCCTATCACTCACAGAGTAGGGCAGATAGGGGAGTTGGGGCACCGCCCCTGTCACACACAGAGCAGGGCGGATCAGGAGGTTGGGGTGCCGCCACTGTCACACTCAGGGCAGGGCCGATGGGGAGGTTATGGCTCTACCCCGTCACACACAGAACAGGGCCCGTGGGGGGCGGGGGGGATTGGGGCTCCACCCCCTGTCACACACAGAGAAGGGCCGATCAGGGGGGTTTGGTCGCTGCCCCCTGTCATGCTGATCCCGGTGCCAGGAGGCCTCGCTGCTCCGCTGATCCCGGTGCTGGGTGGCATATTACCCTTTTACTATATAGGATAGAAGCCTGGTGCACGGGTGGGGGCCGGCTGCTTTGCCCTGAAGGGTGTCCTGGATCAGGGTGGGGGTCCCCAATGGGGTGCCTGGCCAGCCTGGGTGAGGGAATGATGGCTGTTTGCAGCTGGTCACACACCCTTCAGGGTGGGAGTCCCCACTGGGGTGCCTGGCCAGCCTGGGTGAGGGGCTGAGGGCCGTTTTCAGGCTGACAGGTGACTGAAGCTCCCAACCGCTCCTTTTTTCCTTTTTTTTTCATTCTGGGCCAGCTTTAGCTCTGAGGCTCGACTCCAGTTATGAGACTTCCACTGCTGAAAGCAGGTTTCTGGCCTTTGTTTACCCTTCTGTATTTGAAACAATGTTGCGGTCCTGCTGGCTGAAGCCCGGGGTTTTGTTTAGCTTCTATTTTTGTAACATAGTTGCTTAGAGTGCACCTGAGAGGCCGGCAAGGCAGGCGGGGAAGCTTTGGCTTCCTCCGTCACTAAAGCAAGCAAGCCTCATGTTAGTTTCCAGCTGCCTGGCTGCCAGCCGCCATCTTGGCTGGCAGTTAATTTGCATATCTCATTGATTAGCCAATGGGAAGGGTAGCAGTCGTACGCCAATTACCATGTTTCTATTTTATTAGATAGGATGGGAGATGGCAATGTAACCACAAAATGACATACGTCAAATCCGATGTAACCCGAGGTCTGCCTATGTGTGTTTGTGTGTGTGTGCGTGTGTGTGTGTGTGTGTGTATACACTAGGGGCCCGGTGCACAAAATTTGTGCACTGGGGGGGGGGAGTGTCCCTCAGCCCAGCCTGCCCCCTCTCACATACTGGGAGCCCTCAGGCGTTGACCCCCATCACCCTCCAATCGCAGGATCTGCCCCTTCCAGGCCTGACACCTCTGGCCTAGGCGTCTTGCCCGGGCAGTGGGGACCCACAGCTGCAGCGGCCCCGCGATCGTGGGCTTCGCTTTAGGCCCAGGCAAGGGACCCCTAGCTCCTGGGACTTACAGCTTCGACCCTGCCCAGCTCCCATCGCTGGCTCCACCCCTACTTCCTGCTATCACTGACCAGGGCGGAAAAGGCACCTGATTCTCCGATCATGGCTGGGGGGCAGGGCAAAGGTGGCCCCAAGGCCGCCTTTGCCCTGCCCCCCAGCTTGTAGCTCCCCCCTGGGTTTCCAACCACTGTCAGTGGCAGGGGGCTTCTTCCTGCTTTCCCTTTCACCTCCCTGCATTGTGCCTACATATGCAAATTAACTGCCATCTTGTTGGCAGTTAATTTGCATATAGCCCTGATTAGCCAATGAAAAGGGTAGCGTCGTACACCAATTACCATTTTTCTCTTTTATTAGTGGAGATATATATCCTATATAATAAAAGTCTAATATGCTAAGTGCCCAGTTGTCCATTCAACCAATCAAAGCGTAAAATGCTAATGATATGCTAAGGCCACTCAATAGCTCTCTATGACATGCACTGACCACCAAAGGGCATACAGTCGACAAGTCAAACAGTTGCTATGACATGCACTGACCACAAGGGGGCAGACAGTCGACCAGTTGACCAGTCGCTATTATGTGCACTGACCACCAGGGGGCAGATGCTCCAACTGGTAGGTTAACTTGCTGCTGTGGTCCGGCTGATTAGGACTGAGTGGGACAGGCCAGACAAGCCCTGGAGCCCTCCCCAGCTGGCCAACTTCCCGCATCCCTCCCAAGCCCCAATCGTGCACTGGTGGTGTCCCTCAGCCTGGCTTGCACCCTCTCGCAATCCAGGCTGAGGGAGCCCCCCGCTCAGAGTGCATGAATTTCAAGCATCAGGTCTCTAGTATATATATATTTTTTTCCTTTTTCTTTCTTTTTCTTCTGTTTCTTTTCTTTCATACCATTTTTTCTCTCTTAGATATCATTTGTGCTCTCTTTTCTCTCCTCTAATTCTCTTTTCTCTGGTGGTCACTTATATTAGGGTTATCAGTGTTACAAGTACATTTGTGTTTTGTTCTCCTTATGTCATGTCTTGTCGAGGTGAATTTTATCCTATTTGGCCAATGTTCTAGAGAACCAGCCACATTACCAGACACCCAGAGAGGAGATTCCATCCATGAATGGATGAATAACACTCCAGACCCAACTACAGAGGCAGGAAGAAGGTAGCAGTGAGGGAGAGAGAGTGAATGAATGATGGAGCAAATGAAGAATGTGTGGTCATATGGTGTGTGTGTGTGTGTGTGTGTGTGTGTGTGTGTGTGTGTGTCCACTTAGATCCTGCAGGACCCTTGGGAGCATGCTGAACGGGCTTACCTAACTAGCCAGCGTCTGCTATCATTGCAAACACTCCCAGAGCAGCCGGTTCTTCCTCAGAGGCCTCACCATTTTGAAGGGGAGAGCTGCTGTGACTGGAAGCTAAGTCTCACCTCCACCCAGGGTGCCCTCAGATAACACCCGGGACTCTACAGCCACCCCCGCCAGGGACCTGCTGCCTCAGCTGTGGTCCCACAGTCACCAAGACTCCAGCCACCCTAGGTGCAGGCTCCTGTGAGTTCTGGAGAGCGTTCCCTTCTGACTGGCCCAACACTTTAGCCCAGGGCATGGCGACCACACAAGCCACAGACATGTGAGCAGCCGCTCCTGTCTGAGGAAAAGCAACCCCAAGAGCAGCCTACCCCAGGCCAAGAAGTGGCAGCCTCACATGTCCTGCCCCCGTTCAAGGAGCAGCAGCAGTGTGAGCGACCTGCCCCCCATCCGAGGAGCAGCAGTCATGCAAGCAGCCTGCCCTCGTCAAAGAAGCAGCAGCCATGTGCACAGCCCACCGCCATACAAGAAGCAGCAGCTGCTTGAGCAGCCAGCTTACCCCAGTCCAAGGAGCAGCCCACCCCTGCTCAAGGAGCAACAGCCGCTTGCAACCCAGACCCACCTGAGGAGCAGCAACTGCACGAGCAGCTTGCCCCCATTTGAGGAGCAGCAGCTGTGCGAGCACCCCTCCCCACTATGAGGAGCACCAGCCTCGTGCACAGCTCACCCCCATCCGAGGAACAGCAACCTTACGAGCAGCCCACCCCTGTCTGAGGAGCAACAGCTGTGCGAGCATCCTGCCCCCATCCCAGGAGCAGCAGCCACACACAGCCCGCCCCTATCTGAGGAGCAGCAGCCTCGTGAGCAGCCCACCCGGTCTGAGGAGCACCAGCTGCACAAGCAGCCTCCCACCAGAAACCAGAGGAACTGCTGCAAATAGCACCCACCAGACGAGCTGCTGCCAACTAAGGAGCAGCCTCTGTTGTGACCACCTGAGAAGCAGCCGCCACCTGAGGAGGCATTACCACCCAAGGAGCAACCCCTGCATGACTCCACACCTAGGTCCGCAGGTGAGAGCAAAAATGGGTAGACAAAGAAACCCCCAAAGGAAAGAAAAGGAGAAATCGCCAGAAAGGCAGCTAAGTGAAATGGAGGCATGCAATATGTCAGAAAAAGAATTCAGAATAAGGGTCATACAGTTCATAAACTGGATGGGTGAAAAAAAATCAACAAATTATGTAAAAATCAAGAAGAAATAAAGACTGATATAGCTGCAATAAAAAACACCATGGAAAGTTTCAACAGCAGACTAGGAGAAGCAAAGGATCAAATTAGCGAATTAGATGTCAGGGAAGCAAAACACACCCAAATTGAACTGCAATTGGAGAAAAAAAATAAAGACCGGAAGAGAGTCTAAGGGAGCTTTGGGACAACATGAAATGAAGCAACATATGAGTAGTAGGGGTGCCAGAACAACAGGAAGAGGAATAAGAATTAGAAAACCTATTTGAAGAAATAATATCATAAAACTTCCCTGATGTGGGGAAGAAAAAAGTCACACAAGCACAGAGTCCCAAACAAGATGAACTGAAAAGACCCACACCAAGACATGTCATAATTACGATGGTAAATGTTCAAGACAAAGAGAAAATCTTAAAGGCTACAAGAGAGAGACAGAAAGTTACGTACAAGGGATCTCCCATTAGACTATCAAGTGATTTCTCAACAGAAACACATCAGGCCAGAAAATAATGGAAGGAAATTTACAAAGTGATGCAAAGCAAGGGACTTAATCCAAGAATACTCTATCCAGTAAGGCTATCATTCAAAATTGAAAGGGAAATAAGGAGCTTCACAGACCAAAAAAAAAAAAAAAAGGCTAAGGGAGTTTATCACTACCAAGCCAACAATGCAAAGAAATGCTAAATGGACTGGTGTAAAAAGAAGAAATAAAAAGGGAAGAAGGAACACAGGCACAAAAAACAAAAATGGCTACAAACAAGTACATATCAATAATAACTTTAAACATAAATGGACTAAATGCTCCAATCAAAAGACATCAAGTGGCAGAATGGATTAAAAAAACATGACCCATATATATGCTGTCTACAAGAGACCCACCTCAGAAGAAGGGATTCACACAGACTGAAAGTGAAGGGATGGAAAAATATCTTTCAGGCAAATGGAAATGAAAAAAAAAAAAAAAGCTGGGGTAGCAATACTTACATCTGACAAAATAGACTTCAGAGTGAAGGCCATAACAAGAGATAAGGCCACTTCATAATACTAAAGGGATTAATACAACAAGAGGATATAACCCTGATAAACATATATGCTCCCAATGCAGGGGCACCCAAATACATAAAAAAAACTCCTAGAAGATAATAAGGGAGAGATCGACGACAACAACACAATCATAGTAGGGGACTTTAATATACCACTGACATCACTGGATAAATCCTGTAGACAAAAAAAAAAAAAAAAAAAAATCAGTAAAG